>OY755038.1:183883651-184483651 GCA_963576565.1 Aspidapion aeneum
TGTCTGTCTGTCTGTCTGTCTGTCTGTCTGTCTGTCTGTCTGTCTGTCTGTCTGTCTGTCTGTCTGTCTGTCTGTCTGTCTGTCTGTCTGTCTGTCTGTCTGTCTGTCTGTCTGTCTGTCTGTCTGTCTGTCTGTCTGTCTGTCTGTCTGTCTGTCTGTCTGTCTGTCTGTCTGTCTGTCTGTCTGTCTGTCTGTCTGTCTGTCTGTCTGTCTGTCTGTCTGTCTGTCTGTCTGTCTGTCTGTCTGTCTGTCTGTCTGTCTGTCTGTCTGTCTGTCTGTCTGTCTGTCTGTCTGTCTGTCTGTCTGTCTGTCTGTCTGTCTGTCTGTCTGTCTGTCTGTCTGTCTGTCTGTCTGTCTGTCTGTCTGTCTGTCTGTCTGTCTGTCTGTCTGTCTGTCTGTCTGTCTGTCTGTCTGTCTGTCTGTCTGTCTGTCTGTCTGTCTGTCTGTCTGTCTGTCTGTCTGTCTGTCTGTCTGTCTGTCTGTCTGTCTGTCTGTCTGTCTGTCTGTCTGTCTGTCTGTCTGTCTGTCTGTCTGTCTGTCTGTCTGTCTGTCTGTCTGTCTGTCTGTCTGTCTGTCTGTCTGTCTGTCTGTCTGTCTGTCTGTCTGTCTGTCTGTCTGTCTGTCTGTCTGTCTGTCTGTCTGTCTGTCTGTCTGTCTGTCTGTCTGTCTGTCTGTCTGTCTGTCTGTCTGTCTGTCTGTCTGTCTGTCTGTCTGTCTGTCTGTCTGTCTGTCTGTCTGTCTGTCTGTCTGTCTGTCTGTCTGTCTGTCTGTCTGTCTGTCTGTCTGTCTGTCTGTATGTCTGTAACGACCAACGCGCATAACTCAAAAACTGCTTGGCCGATTTTAATGAAATTTGGTACCTAGGCTGGGTCATGGGTCGAGATGGTCCCATTTAAAAACGACCAAAATCCACCGAACACAAACCAAAGAAAAGGGTGGGGGTATATTGCAAAAATTAGAGTTTATGTGAAAATATGGCGTGTGTGATATCAAACGAAAGGTAATTGAGTCTGCAGTAAAACAAAAAACATTTTAATTTATTTAAAAAAAAGGAGTTTAACAAAATACATTTTAGTTTTTGTTTTTTTAAGGGTGGGAGTAGATTTCAAAAATTTGAGTTAAAGTAAAAACATGGCTTGTGTGGTATCAAACAAAAGGTGATTTAGTCTGGAGTTGAGTAAAATATATTTCAGTTTTTAGTTATATTAGCTCACACATACACTATAACTATAGTACCTAGTGTGAGCTTAGGGGCTCATATATTGGCAGAGTATTTTAAGAAAATTGAAATAAAATAAGTAAAAATTCAATAAATTTTCGATGATTTCTGTAAATTACCTACATTTATGGATATTCACTGGCCGCTAGGGTTAAATTTGTCATAAATAATAATAGTTAAAAATGAAATTTTATTCTCCCTTGAAAAGTCTTATCTAGCGACACGGCAGTGCGCCGCCAAGTTCGTCCAAACTGCTGTGCCACCTTTTCTTGAAACATTTCAGCCCATACTTGACCTATCTATAACTCTACTTAGGAGCTACGAAATTCAAACAAAAGCTCAAAGATCAATGGAAAGATAAATGTTACATGTAAAGCCAACAGATATAAAAAGGAGTCAATGTATAAGAAATAAAAGGAAAGTAAGCGATGTCAGAGGAGAAGTAGCTAAATTAAAATGGAAATTTGACAGTTATATTATCAGGCAGAGAGACGATCGATGGAACAAATGTATTGTAAACTGGAGACCTTGGGAAAATAAAAGAAGTAGGGGAAGACACCAAATGAGATGGGCGGACGATTTGGAAAAACACGCGGGAACTAGACAGATGAACACAGCGAAAAACAGAAAAGAGTGGAAGATATTGGGGGAGGCCTATGTCCAAAGATGGATTGAAGAAGGCTAAATAGATAGATAGAAACTTCTTACAATTTCTACTCTTATTCTGTTTTTCAAAATAAAATTACTTGCAAATCGTCAGAAACCTAGGTGGAAAAGAGACGGAGATATTACCTATATTTTGTTTAGGTTCATTAGATGTTTATCTCCGACATTTTCGTCACGTTTGCACCTAGCATTCCGACGATTTGTAAATAGTTCAAGATATTGCAATTTTTTTAAAATATTGGTTAATTTTTTTGTCTGTAAATGGAGTTTCCTCATTTTTCCATTTTTGTTCCTGTTCTTTTTAAATAAGGAAAAAATTTTCTTTATCGGTAATAAAGTGTTCTTTAATATGAATGGAAATGGCTTTGATGTGGTTTTATAGCATTTAGACTGTTTTACATAAAAAAGATATATAGCTTATTTTACTTAGTTTACAGGGGGTATCACAAACCGAACGTAGTGTAAAAAGTAATAATAAATAATTTTAGAAAGATAATATTATATTTTTCTAACATTGAAAATAAAATGATTTTCAAACATTAAAAACGAATGTTTCTAATATGTTTTTCGTACAAAAAAAAATACTGGTTTCTAACAGTGAAAAAGAAATGTTTTTCTTACATTTAAAAATATGTAAATATTTTTTTAAGACTGAAAACATATGTTTTAATTACTTCTTCTTTGGAAACGCAGAGCAGCAAGTGTCCTTTAAGGTTTTCGTGAACTCGACACGAGCAAATTCGGCTCCCGTAACTCAGGGGCGGATCTAGGAATTTTATTTCGGGGGGTTTTGCAAAGTGACCAGGGGGGGGACAATTCGCGGCTGCCTACTCAGCGCGACTAACTTTCCCCCAGGCCAACTTTTGCAGGCGCCGACCTGATTCGCCGCCGGCCCAACTTGCTGTCGACCCGATTTGCCGCCGGGTCAACACGCCGCCGGCCGCCAAATTTTTGGTTGGCGATTTTGACAGGTGTTTAGAGTTACAGTAAT
The DNA here is from genome assembly GCA_963576565.1 of Aspidapion aeneum. Classification (NCBI taxonomy): domain Eukaryota; kingdom Metazoa; phylum Arthropoda; class Insecta; order Coleoptera; family Brentidae; genus Aspidapion; species Aspidapion aeneum. The sequence continues at coordinate 183,886,528 of OY755038.1, forward strand.
CTAAGACATTTATTATTTTTTATCACAAAAAAATTGAAAATGACGGATTAAAAGTGACGGACTTTCTTATGTATGAATGAATATACATGTATTAAATTTAAAAGTTTGGGGTGTTAAAGGTCAGTGATTTTGAATTTTGACTTAAACTTAAAAATCATTAAAATGGAGGGTTCAAAATGGCATATTTTTCCATATATAAACCGATGTGTATTTAATATGGCACTTTGGGGTTTGTAAGGCCGCTGAATTTGATAACTAAAATTAAATATGAATAAAATTAAAATGGCAAACATTTTCATTTATGAGCCGATATGTATATTTTTATTTTGAAGGTTTGGGGTGACTATTATGATCTTACGATTTAATACATATCGGTATATAAATGGAAAAGTCCACCATTTTTTCATATAAAAAGTATTTAAACATTTTTTATAAAACTTGACAATTAGTAAAGAAATCCTCAATAAAAAAAAAACTTAACCTTCAAAAAAGTGCCTTATTTTTGTAATTTTTCTATACATTATATTGTCTGGAACGGTTCCACGTATCGCAATGGGGTTTTAATAATAAAACATAATAAACATAAGAGTGCAAAAAATATTTTTTTAAATTTTCAAAGCTCTGCCCAAAAACGTGTTATTTCAGAACCCTTACAATTTTATTTTTGCCTACATTATTTAATATTTTTATCCCGATTTAACTCTGGACCGCCTCCTCAGACTTAGCGGCTTTAGAAAATTTTAATTAATTTATAGTTCCCCTTTATATTGAATACTACTACTATGTCGGTTTAGAACGTTTTTCTACGTTGTCCGACGCCTATTCTTCACCTCCTTGGATCCTGACAATCATCTTTTGTCAGGTTTTTGGACTCATTGATTTTTGTATTGAGTGTTGCCATTCTAGTTTAGGACGCCATCTTTTTCTGCACCCTATTTGTTGTCATTCTAGGACTTACTTTGGTAATCTTTCGTTCGTCGTTCATTCGTTGTAGATGGCCGTACCATATTAGTTGTCTTTTAGTGATGTCATCCGTTATGCTTCCTTTGATTCCCATTCTTTCTTTTATGGTCTCATTTCTGATATGATCTGATCTAGATATTCTCATTAATCTTCTTATTGCATCCATTTCGACACTTTCCATTTTTGTTTTATATTTTTCTTTTACGCGACAAGTCTCTATTCCATACAACAACGTGCTTTTCATCATTCATATATGTTAAATTTTACATTCTTTTTTTATCTCTCTGCTCCATAAAATACTGTTAAGATATCCAATAACCTTTTTTGCTTTTACTATTCTTTTCTCCAGTTCTTTACAGTCTGTTCCTGTCTTATGAAATGTGAGACCCAAGTATACATACTCATTGCATGTCCATTGTCTAGGTTTAACTCACGGGATTCGTTTCCAATACATAAGTACTGTGTCTTGTCCAGGGTCACTATTAATCCCCCATTTGGGAATAATTCATTTCATTATATACTACATGTCTCTCTGTAGTGTGTATATGGTAAATCGGTCATTAAGATGTATTCCCATGCCGTGCACTTTACGTTTTCAGTTTTTTAGAGCTACTGCGATATATATGTTAGAAATAGTGGCTAGAAACCGTTTGTTTTTATTTTTTAATTTAAAATTGATTTTGTTTATTAAAAATGCGGGGTAAGATTTTTAATAATCACCTGGGTTGTAAAATCCTATTTTGGGAAAAGCGATTTTTAGCACCTTTTTGGGACCTTTTTTGGTCATATGACTTTTGTCAGCTTTTGTTAAAATCGCGATAAAACCACGTTTTGACTTTTTGGAAAGCGCCGACCTGCGCCAGAAAGAGAAAGAAAACCACTTCCGTCGAAACTTTTGCCGAGAACGCATCGCAACAAAAAACCTTAAAACCTATTTTCGGGAGTGAAAACCCGGATCGGCCCTACCATCACTGATAAAGACGAGCGAAGCTGCAGAAAACAAACTGGTAAGTCTTAACGTGGGCGAAACTTAATTTAAACATCACAAAATTAACCTTTTTTATAGAAATCCCAAAGGGGTGCTTTTCAGGGTATTTTTTCGTTTTTTGGGGAAAATACCAAGGACCACTCTTTCGGGACTCCACCCATTTGGTCCTTCGAGCCGGATTTTTTGAAAAAGCAGTTTGGGGATGCAGTTTGTCTGAATTTGCCTGTTACCAAGTGGGTTTTTCTTGCAGTAGACACGTTTTTATTTCAGTTTTTTTGTGAAACCGTTTTTTGCGTCCTTGATGTGCGCTGCTGTACGTGCGCGCGCAACATCACACCTTTGAATAGGAAACTGGTAAAATTGGTTCATTGTAGTTTTTTTGTTGGCCTTGTTTTGTTGGTTTTCGACCATAGAAAAAGAAAATTTCATTGTTTTCGACGGTTGGCACCATTGAAATCATATGTTCCATGACATATGACGCCTACCTAACCTATAATTTTTGATGACAAAACGACCGTTTTGTTTATTAATTTTTTGATTTTGAACCTTGTTTTTTGTCGGTCTTGAGTTTTTTGAACGACCGCGAAACATTGTACCTGTGTTTTATTGCGTTTACCCAATTTTTAGAGCATTTAACCTTTTTTTTTGTTGTGGCTTAAGGATGAGTGAGTTAAAATCTCTTAAGAAACAGCAAGCCTCCATATTGACGCGGGTGAAAACAACACTTGCAAAAGCCTTAGATGCACAATCTGATCCTACCAACGCTACGAAAATTCGAGCTTTTAAAATGCGTTTAGTTGACTTTGAGACTAAGTGTAGTCAATTTGACCAATTTCACTTCGACATTGTTAAGCTAGACCTTACAGAGGAACAAGAAAATAATCAGGGTGAGTTAGTAGAATCATTTGATGATGTAAAGTATTCAATAAGGTCTATAGCTAGGGACCTTTTCCCGGATTCAAGCCAACAAAGCCTGCCATCACCTGTCTCGGTTTCTGATCCTACCCGAGGATTAGAAATTCAAAAAATAAGTTTGCCTGCCTTCAATGGCACAGATTTAAGGGCGTGGCCTACCTTTCTTGATTTATTTAATAATTTAGTTCATGATAAAGTTGAACTTTCAGATATAGCTAAATTTCAAGCTCTTTCTACAGCCCTTGTAGGTGAAGCACAATCAGTTATTCGTAATATTCCATTGGTAGCATCTAATTATAGGCTCGCATATGATGCAGTTGTTCGTCTTTACAATAATAAGAGACGCCTTGTAACCCACTATTGGTCTTCGGTTTATTCTGCACCTACTGCTAAAAGTAATAGCTCTCGGGACTTAAGAAAACTTTTGTCCACATTTCGTGAAAATCTTGAAGCCCTTTCAAATTTTAATGATTTAGACCTTCTTGATTTTATTAAAATGAACCTTCTTCTACAGAAGATTGATCCCACTCTTAAGCAGAAATTTGAAGTTGAGAATAGCACCAAAGAGATCCCAACCTATAAAAGTTTGTTTACCTTTCTAGAGCAGAATTGTCGTGCTCTTGAAAATTGTTGCCTTTTGGACAATTCTTTTGATGCTGTGTCTGTGTCCCCCTCTCATCGCCAGGGTGGAGGGAGAAGGACAAGTAAACCACCCTATAGTTTAACCACCCAAATTGACCATTGCAGCTGTTGTAAACAGAAAGGCTTTCACCCATTTATTAAGTGTGATAAATTTTTGGAAATGGAAGTCTCACAGCGACATGCCCTTATAAAAAGGGAACACCTTTGTTTCAATTATTTTAGAAACCACCCCGTGAACCAGTGTCCTCATACTGAGTCATGTTCATTTTGCGAAGGACGTCACAATACTCTTTTGTGTTTTAGAAAGAAAAAGAGTCCAAATGACCCTGTTGGTACCACCTCCCATAGGACTACCCCTAGAAGTACCATGTGTACATCCACCATTGTAAACCATAGTGAACCAATTGAAGTGAAATCAGTTCTTTTTGCTACCGCTCAGGTTCTGATTTTGAATAACCAACATGAACTTGTTCCTTGCCGAGCCCTCTTTGATACAGCAAGTGAAGCGAGTTTCATATCCTTGTCTTGTGCTGACAAATTGAAATTGCCTATTATTCCTAATAGTACACCAGTCCATGGTTTAAATAATATGAGTTGTAATGTGTCTCATGGAACCATGAACCTTGAGATTTGTTCTAAGAACTTCCCAGATAGTTTTTTTAGATGTGAAGCCATCATTACCCCAAAAATTTGTGGACCTACCCCTTCTACTTGTGTAAAAAATAATTTGTCACAGTGGCCTTATTTAGAAGGATTAGAAATTGCTGATCCAGATTTTGGAAAGCCCAGCGATGTTGATATTTTGCTTGGAGTTGATTTATTTGGCCAGATGCTTGTTCCAGGTTTTGTGAAGGGACAAAATGGACCTTCTGCCATGAATACCATATTTGGTTGGGTATTGTTTGGAGGCTTTAATAAATCTACCCCCTCAAAATTTGTTAATTTGTTGACTACCATAGATTACCCAAATAGTTGTGCTCTCAGTGATACTATGAGAAAATTTTGGGAAATTGAGTGTGTTCCTCAAAAAATCCCCCTCAATGAGGAGGAGGAAAAGTGTGAGGATATTTACCAATCAACCTTCTCGAGAGATCCTTCCGGGAAATATATTGTGAGACTACCTTTTAGAGACTCGCCTCCAGATTTAGGTGACTCTAGAAACCAAGCCCTTCGGAGATTTAATCTTTTGGAAATGAGACTTTCTAAAAACCCACCTCTTCGTCAGTTGTATAATGATTTTATGCAAGACTATGTAGACCAGGGTCACATGACACCTAGCTCGTCATTTGAAAATCCTTCTTATTATTTTCCACACCATTGTGTAGTTAAGGCGGAGCATGGGACCTCACGCATCAGAGTTGTTTTTGATGGTGGAGCTAGTAGCTCTAATGGATTGAGCCTAAATGATGTCTTGCTGCCAGGGCGAAAGCTACAAAATGATATAACCAAAATCTTGTTAGGTTTTAGATTTTACCCATTTGTTTTTAGTACAGACATACGACAGATGTTCAGAAATAAAGATGTCAGATACCAAAAAATCCTGTGGAGATTTGACCCCTCTAAACCTATCCAAGATTGGAACCTCCACACAGTGACATATGGTTTGAATTGTAGCCCGTACTTAGCTATTAGAACTTTACATCAGTTAGTAGCGGACCATGGGAAGGATTACCCTCTTGCCTCTCCCATATTATTGGATTCCTCATATGTTGATGATGTTATAGGAAAGAGCTTGTCAATAGACCATGGCTTGGAGCTTCAAAAACAGCTTATTGGATTGTTAAGCTGTGGGGGCTTTGAACTCCGAAAATGGACCTCAAACTGCCCGGAACTCCTAGCTGCCATTCCAGAAAGCCATCAACAGAATATCTCGTTCGAAGAAAAGGATAACACTGTTTTGAAAATTTTGGGCTTACAGTGGAACCCTGCTATTGATGCCTTTTCATATTCTGTTAAGCCAATTAGCAGAGATTGTACCAAGAGAGTTATACTCTCAGAGATTGCTCGGATCTATGATCCTTTAGGTTTTTTGGCTCCTGTGGTATTGGTTGCCAAGGTTCTTATCCAGCGTCTGTGGCTTGAAGGTCTTTCTTGGGATGAAAAACCATGTATTGATGTTGTTACTCAGTGGCAGCAATATGTCACACAATTACCTTTGTTGTCTACCATTTCTATACCTCGCTATGTGGTAAGACACACAGCTGTTACCACAGAAATCCATGGTTTCTGTGATGCTTCCAGTGTAGCTTATGGTGGTGTGATATATGTTCGGCAAATCCACCCAGATGGTAAAATTTCAGTGGCTCTATTATGTGCAAAAAGTAGAGTTTGCCCGCTGAAGACTATATCAATTCCTCGTTTAGAATTGTGTGCTGCCTTGTTGTTGGCAGACCTGATGGAGTTTGTTGTTACCAATTTTGAAGTTGTACCTATAGATAAAATCTATGCTTGGTCTGACTCTCAAGTTGCCCTAGCATGGATAAAAACCAGCCCTTCCAAAAGGAAGGTTTTTGTTGCAAACCGTGTGACAACCATTCAAGAGAAAATCTCTCCTGATTGTTGGTACCATATAAGTGGTGTTGAGAATCCAGCTGACTGCCTGTCAAGGAGTTTGCTTCCTAGTCAGTTTGTTCACCACTCTTTGTGGCTCACCGGACCTCCATGGTTGTCATCTAGTATTGAATATTGGCCCATTTCCAATAGCATGAAAGTTGAGGAAATAGATGTACCTTTTGAGGAGAATCGTATAGTTCTTGTTACTACTGCGCAAGTCCCAGGTGTGCTTCCTACATTGTTGGATAAATTTTCCTCCTTGCGAAAAATCCAGGGAATATTTGCTTATTGTTTGAGGCCCTATCGATTAAAAAAGGATCCGACTTTTCTAGCTACCTCTCAGGCACTCTGTTATGAGGAATTGTATTTTGCACTTTGCATCATGATTAGGATTGTGCAAAAGGAGACTTTTTTTGATGATTTGAAGAGGCTTCAAAAAGGCGAACCATGTTCCAAACCTCTTCGCAAGCTAGCCCCCTTTTTGGACTCCCAGGGTGTCCTTAGGGTGGGGGGACGCTTACGTCATACCGATTTGGCTTATGAAGTTAAGCATCCAATGTTGTTACCACGTGACCATAGACTAACCATGTTAGTGATTGAGAAATGCCATACTGACCATGGGCATCCAGGACCTCGCCTGTTGGAATACCTCCTTGCCCAACAGTTCTGGATCCTATCTGTTAAACGAGCGATACACAAGGTGATTGCTGATTGTTTCACCTGTGTTCGAACCAACCCAAAACCATATAATCCCTACATGGGTGACTTACCAAAAAACCGAGTGTCTCAGTTGAAACCCTTCTCCCATGTTAGTGTGGATTTTATGGGACCATTCCAAATTACCTTAGCTAAGCGTCGAGGTGCCAAGAGCCAGAAGGCTTATGGGTGCATTTTTGTTTGTTTTTCAACTAAGGCCATCCACCTTGAAGCAGTCTCCGACTTGTCCGCTGAAGCTTTCTTAGCAGCTCTTCGTAGATTCGTAGGGCGAAGAGGGCGTTGCTCCGCGTTGTACAGCGACCAAGGAACTAACTTGACTGGGGCTAATAACCTCTTAACTGGGTACTGTCGTCAAGCCGCCGAATCGTTGTCCATCAAGTGGCATTTTAATCCCCCAGCTGGTCCACATTTTGGTGGTCTGCACGAGTCTGGAGTGAAATCCACAAAGACACACCTGCGTCGTATTGTTGGCAACCAGATCATGACTTTTGAGGAGTTGATGACAGTTTTAATCCAAATAGAGGCCACTCTCAATTCGAGACCTCTTTGCAGCCTCAGCCCTGATCCTAACGATTTACAGTCGTTAACACCTGGTCACTTCCTGACCCTTGAACCTTTGACCTCCCCACCTGATGAGAACTTGGTAGATTTTAAGCAAAATCGATTGACTCGCTGGCAACTTGTGCAGCAAATGCACCAGCATTTTTGGCGACGGTGGCATATTGAATACCTGCACTCGTTGCAGCAGCGAGAAAAGTGGAACACCCCTGACAATCTTCCTAAGGTTGGTGCACTCGTTGCGTTGAAGGACGAGAATCTGCCTCCCTTGAGGTGGTCGCTCGGTCGTATTGTTCAAATTTACTCGAGTCCCGACAAAATACCAAGGATAGTTCAAGTAAAAACCGCGAAAGGTTTCCTTGACAGACCTTTGGTCAAAATTTGCCCTTTGCCAGCTCGTTAGATACCAATTTACCAATTTCCAAAATCATGTGTGTGATGTCCAGTTTAGTTATTTGATTGCATTGAATCAAATAAATACCAATTAGAATTTTTTGGGATAACATTGAGTTTGCTGCAAGAAATAGTGTGGCAAATAATGTTTAATTTTTATCTTTTATTTTTTTCTCTTTTGGGCCTGAACCTTTTTTCGTATAAAAATTTAAGATTTTTATGGTGGGGGGAATGGCTAGAAACCGTTTGTTTTTATTTTTTAATTTAAAATTGATTTTGTTTATTAAAAATGCGGGGTTAAGATTTTTAATAATCACCTGGGTTGTAAAATCCTATTTTGGGAAAAGCGATTTTTAGCACCTTTTTGGGACCTTTTTTGGTCATATGACTTTTGTCAGCTTTTGTTAAAATCGCGATAAAACCACGTTTTGACTTTTTGGAAAGCGCCGACCTGCGCCAGAAAGAGAAAGAAAACCACTTCCGTCGAAACTTTTGCCGAGAACGCATCGCAACAAAAAACCTTAAAACCTATTTTCGGGAGTGAAAACCCGGATCGGCCCTACCATCACTGATAAAGACGAGCGAAGCTGCAGAAAACAAACTGGTAAGTCTTAACGTGGGCGAAACTTAATTTAAACATCACAAAATTAACCTTTTTTATAGAAATCCCAAAGGGGTGTTTTTCAGGGTATTTTTTCGTTTTTTGGGGAAAATACCAAGGACCACTCTTTCGGGACTCCACCCAAATAGTAACACTGTCCATAATTTTTCTATTGGAACGGTATCGTATGCTTTTTGTAGGTCCACAAAGTTAACATGAGACTATATTTCTGGCGCTTTTTTCTCAGTTATTTGTTTAAGACAAAAAACATTATCACTACAAGATCTTCCTGCACGAAATCCACTTTGTTCTTCTTCTTCTTGTTCATGAACATCATTCTCTATTAGATCTCTAAAATAATCCTACCGTACAATCTACCTAGAGTACTGGTTACTGAAATTCCTCTGTATTGAGGATAGGAATGCAATTTTCCAATCATCATGTACTGGATGTCCGTTTATGCATTGCTTGATAATATACCGGGTGGGCCAAAAAAAACCAGACAATTTTTTTTATTATAACTTTTGAACTATACAATCGATTTTAATGGGACAAACTGCACTTGATAGAAAATGAATTAGAGTTTTGACTAAATATATTTTTTTGTCCGCCGTCTCAAAATCCAAGAAGGCCGACGAAATTAAAATGTACCCAATGATGCTCGTTTATTCTTATGTTGCGTACATGTTTTAATTATTTTTTTAAGTTAGTAAAAAAACTGCATTCTTGCCACGCACAACAAGATACGAACAAGCACAATCGGTTTACTGGTTCTAAAAAAACATATTTTTGTTTCAACCATTGTTTTGCATATTATACGATTGCCTTGCCAATCATGTCTGCATTTTATTCCTTATAAATTCATTACTACTAAACCGATTTTGATGAAATAAAAAACTTTCTGGTGAGAATTGATTGCTTTTTAAAGATCACGATCAAAATTTATCGCCATCTTAAACTTTAAGATGGCTCACAGAATCGTACTTGATTCTTCAAAGTGGCGTGTTTACTCTATTTTCCGAAAACGTTTTAGTTTTTTTTTAATTATAGAAAATCAGTACCCCCACACAACGATGTACAAACTAGTAAAATCGGTGTGGTGGTTCTCAAAAAAATCTTATTTTGTTTCAACCATTGTTTTACAGATTCTACGATTGCATTGCCAATCCTGTCTGCATTCATTTCCTTATAAATTCGTTATTACTAAACCGATTTTAATGAAATAAAAAAAATGTTGGTGAGAATTGATTGCTCTTTAAAACTTGTTATCGAAATTTTCCTCCATCTCGGAATTTAAGATGTCGGACAGAATCACACTTAATTCTTGAAAATGGCATGTTTAATCTTATTTTGCGAAAATTTTTTAGCTTTATTTATATTTATAGAAAAACACTACGTCTCTAGGTACAAATTAATAAAATCGGTGTAGTGGTTCTCACAAAATCGAATTAACCATTGTTTTACAAATTATACGATTGCATCGCCAATCCTGTCTGCATTCATTTCTTTATAAATTCATGATTACTGAACCGATTTTACTGAAATAAAAAACATTATGGCGCAAACTTTAAAGATCAAATAGTTTGCGCTGTGATGTTTTTTATTTCACTAAAATCGGCTGAGTAATAATGAATTTATAAAGAACTGAATGCGAACAGGATTGGCAATGCAATCATATAATTTCTAAAACAATGGTTAAAACAAAATTAGATTTTGTGTGAACCACTTAACCGATTTTATTACTTCGTACCTTGTTGTGCGTGGCAAGAATGCAGCTTTTTTACTGATTTAAATAAATAATTAGAATTTGTTCGCAACACAAGAATAAACGAGCATCTTTGAAGGGTACAATTTAATTTTGTTCGCCATTTTGGATTTTCAGACGGCGGACCAAAAAATATATTCAGTCAAAACTCTGATTAATTCTCTGTCAAGCGCAGTTTGTCCTATTAAAATCGATGATATAGTTCAAAAGTTATAATGAAAAAAAAATTGTCCGGTTTTTTTTGGCCCACCCGGTATGTGAGATTTTCTAGTAGTTTCTCTGATCCATATTTGAGCATTTCAGCATATATTCCCCCAGGTCCACTAGCTTTTCCGGATTTAAACTTTTTAATACTATTCTTTATCATATTAAATACTTTTTCGATAAAAAAGTTATTGCAAAACCCTTCCATTATATGCTATTAGCAGAGCTTTCTCCTAATTAATTCAAAAATCACAATCCCGACTTTTACTTCAAAGTTCCAAATCATCATTTTGACTTTTTGAAAGTTAAACTCATAATCAGTAACCTTATAGAAATCCTAACGTTTCCAATTCATAAAGGAAAAAATCCGCCATTTTGGATGAGCCCTTTTTAAAAGTTTTATTTAAAAATCATAATTAGCGACATTAAACACAGCAAACTAATATTATTTTCTCGGTTGATAAATGGAAAAGTTCGCCTATTTGAATACGCCATTTTAATTTTTCATATAATATATAATAATATAATCACCGACATTAAACACTACAAACTTCCAAATGCAGTACGTATCGGTTAATAAATAAGCCGTCATTTTGGCTCCAATATTTAATTTTTTTAGGTTTAGTTAGCAACCTTTAAGACCCAAAATTTATTTTAGTCAATTTTGAAATTTTGGATCCGTTATTCTGGACTTTTATTTTATGTTTAATTTAAAAGTGATAACTGGCTTTAAACTGCAATTACATTGTATTTTGACATGTTATGCTATAAATAAATTAATAAACATCCCAAGTTCTAATTTATATATATATATATATATATATATATATATATATATATATATATATATATATATATATATATATGTTATACTTTAAAGTTTAACTTTAACGTTTTAAAAAACTTTATTTTGATTAAATACAATATAGGACTTAAACGTTATATAATTGAACGTGTACTTAAGAAAGATTCTAAAGAGAGAATGACTTAACATTACAATGATTTTAGTTTATATAAAGAAAAAGTGCTGATTAAGCAATGGAATAATTCCTTAATATTCTAGATTTAACTAAAGTGCAATTCGGCAGGAATGCACGTGTTGTTTATTCCATGAGAGATGCAAGTCAGCAGAATAAGCTTCTTATCTGGAAGGTTCTCGGGTTTCATAGAAGGTTCTGGTTTCTTCTAAGTGTAGGCAGGATATTTTCATATAACATATATATACCGGTTTATAAATGAAAAACTCTACAATTTCGGAGCGACATTTTTATATTTTACGTTTAAGTAAAAAATTGTATACTGTAGCTTTAACACCGTATTGTTTTAAATTTGAGACAAATTGGTTTATAAATAAAAAACTCCGCCAGTTTGGATCCGCCATTTAAAATTTTATGTGTTAAAAAATATTAAATTGTATTTTTACCGTAACTCTACACACCTGTAAAATATAAAATCTGTAGCCCAACCGAAAGCTCTGTCGTAAAATTTCAAACGAAAGCAAATATAAAAAAATTAATAAACAAAATTGCAAACAAAAACTAGGAAGGCGCGCGACGGCGAGTTGTTTCGGCGGCAAGTGGGCCCGACAGCTAATTGGGTTGGATGTTGTCCCGGCGGAGAGTAGGTGGCGGCGAATTGTCCTAGGGCTTGACCAGAAGGTGTATTCTGTGTAGCAAAACTAAATATACTTTGTGATTTGGGGGGAAATATTTCCCGTTTTTCCCTCCCCCTTAGATCCGCAACTGCATAACTTCAAGAAATTAAATTTAAAATTCTATGTAATGTAAACATATGTTTTGTAGTAAGTGGTTAAAAAATGCCGTCTAAGACAATTCACCGCTACCGATTCGCCGCATCCGACCTTATTCACCGCCGGGCTAGCGGTGCGGCCGAGATGAAGAAAAGCCAACAAAAGTCATCGACGTGTATCCAGAAAGACGGTCGCGACATTTGTCTCAAAAGATCAAAGGACTGTTACTACCAATTGGTACATCACCATTTGTTTGCCGAAAGTCATTGCTGAGCATCAAAAAACAAACCCCGAACGACGAATCATCCTCCACCAAGACAATGCAAGTTCGCACAAAGCGAAAAACCATTAAATTTTGAACCCAACGAAACGTGGAATTGTTGGCCCATCTTCCATACAGTCTCGACATAAGTCCCAACGATTTCTATCCTTTTCCGAAAATCAAGAATGAACTGCGTGGTCAAAGATTTCAATCGCTAGAAGAAGCAGTAAGTAAGTTGTTAACGTTTCGGAGAAGGAACATCTATCAGCATAAAAGATCGCTGAAAAATTTAATATCGGAAAAACTCAAGCAGCGGAAATTGTTCACTGTACTATTTTATTCCAGCTCTATAGATAGGGTGTCCCATAATTTAGGGGACATAGTGCAGTAGGTGATGTTTTACAAAAAAAAAAGAAAATTTGTCGCAGCCAGCTGAATACTCAGCTAATTGTGATTCAAAAATGTAGTATTCCTTGTTTTAATAAAATTACAGGTTGAGGTGAAACAGGCTGTCAAAATAACCTCCCAAAATGAATAAAAAAACAATTTTTCAAAAAAAATAATTTTTGCATACCTATTCTTTTAAAAAATGTTAATAATATTTTATTATTGTGTCGCGACTTATTTTTAATAAGAAAAAATATTTAAAAAAAACATTATTTACATTACATTAAAAGATTGAACCAAAAAAAAAGTTTTTTCTATAGAAAATTGACCGCTTTTGTTCTAATACACGATACCTAATTTCATAATTTTACTTTGTTTTTTTTTTAAGTTATTATCAAAAACTTTAAAAAATCTCCAACTTCGATGCTCTGTATTTCGACAAAGAAAAAGTTTTGACCAATGCATTATAGAAACTTTTATCAGACATGACCTCCTCTAGCACCTGTTGGCCTATGGCCCCTAAGTTATAGGACACCCTGTATATGCAAAACTTAAAATGTCACCCTCGTCATATGGGCCGGACTGGGTACCTAGGGGCCCCGGCGGGAGAGCAATGAGGCAAAAAAACCCAAAAAAGATTGGGTTTCAGTAAGTTTTGAGCTCAGAAGTTTGGTACTACAGGAACCTTAAAAGCGCCGCAGACAAAAAATTTTGAAAAGTCGTTTTTATGTAAAAACTTTGGGATAAAGCCGAAAATGTGTTATTTGGGTGTAGTTTTGTTTTCAAGCATGGGTGCACCCAGAGGAAGGGCCTCGGGGCCCTCCGGTTTCCCGACTGCTCGTAACCGTAACCGTAATAAAAAGTGTTGGTAAAAACAGAGGGGTAAACCGCGCTCCAAAATTGTGTACACTAATACCTCATTTTACCTCTAATACCCGAATTTGTTAAACTAATACCTCTATTACCCTCTAATACCCATAATAATACCCACTAATACCCACTAATACCAACTAATACCCACTAATACCTACTCGAGCCTACTAATACCCACTAATATATCTGGAAAAAAATCTACTTTTCGCAGTTAAAAAGTATTAGAGTGTTTTTGGTCAGCACATGTAGACGTCAATTTCGTTATAGTTGTGGCTATGTTAGTGGTTAATAACCATAACTATTTGTCACGAACAACACAGTTTCTGGACACGCCACATAACGAACTCTCATTTTATAAAACTGCAAGAAAACCATTTTACAAGAAAAATAGTTTTTATATTTCATCAAAATAATCAAAAATGTTCAATGGTTTACTTCGATTCAAAATAATTGAGACACTTTTTATTGACTGTTTGACAAATGTGACATTACAAATAACATTTAAATGTCAGACTTGTCAAACTCTCAGTAAATTTTTTTGAATTGGAGTATAGTTCATGGAAATGAGATCCCCGAACCCGCAAACCTCGAAAACGACATATTACACGATATTTTCCATCTCACCACATCCCCACCCCTTCTTAACCCCATCCCCAAAGCTAAGTACGTCATGCAGCTTTTGAACAACCTGACCCCGAAAACCGTCCTCATTGCATTTTACACCGAAAAATTCATTTATTTGGCAGTTCAACCCACCTCTTACCCCCTACCCCTGGGCTGATTTGGCTTAAATACAATCCGAACCATTCTCCTATGGAGCTCTACCTGTCTGTCAAATTTGAAGTCGATAGCTCAATTCATTCAAAACTTATCGCATAAACTAACAGACCGACACACCGACAGAATTTTTTTTTGCTGAAAATAGGTTCTCTACGCGTTTTGGGCCATTTTAAGACGATTTAGCCAATAAAAAATTTTCAAAATTTTTTGCCTATACTATACTTCCACATCATTTAGGAATTTACAAGTAAAAATGAACGGCAGTCAAAAACCAAAAATTTATTTCGACCCCTTGAAAAATTTAAAATTGAATTTGAAAAATCATATAACTACCTGTATTACACTATTATTGGCAACATTGTAAAAAAAATAGCAATCGTGCTGCACTCGGTGCTGCATGAAAATATTGGAGTTAACATAACCTAACTTTATTGCTCGCTTTATTACTTTAGCCGATTGCCAACTTAAATTAAAGTATTATGTAAAATGAATCATATAGACAATTATCAGTCTCACAGACATTTTTACTGAACATAACTTACCTTATTTTTTTTCACTGCCACCACAAAAAATACTCTGCCAATCTATGGGCACCTAAGCTCACACTAGGTACTATAGTTATAGTGTGAGCTAATATAATAAAAAACTGAAATATATTTTATTCAACTCCAGACTCAATTACCTTTCGTTTGATACCACACAAGCCATGTTTTGACTTAAACTCAAGTTTTTTTAATCTACCCCCCACCCTTTTGAAAAAAACTAAAATGTATTTTGTTTAACTCCAGACTCAATTACCTTTCGTTTGATATCACACACGCCATATTTTCACTTAAACTCTAATTTTTGACATCTACCCCCACCCTTTTTTTAAAAATAAACTAAAGTTCATTTTTTTTAACTCCAGACTTAATTACCTTTCGTTTGATATCTTACACGCCATATTTTCACAACAACTCTAATTTTTGGAATCTACCCCCACCCTTTTATTTGGCTTGCGTTCAGTGGATTTTGTTCATTTTTAAATGGGACCATCACGGCCCAAGACCCAACTTAGGTACCAAATTTTATTAAAATCGGACAAGCGGTTTTTGAGTTATGCGGGTTGGTCGTTACAGACAGACATACAGACAGACAGACAGCAAAACAAAAAAGTTTCAAAATCATCTGAAACGCAAAGATATACAAAAATTTTTGAAATCGGAGCAACTTTTTTTTTCTCGAAAAAATTAGGATCACCATAGCTCACACTACTTATAGTAGTAGTGTGAGCTAAAACATAAAGTTTACCACTGGATACGCACCTCGATACGCACGGTTTTTTTCACAACAGGTGTAGGCAATGTTGCCAAATCGTTAATATGTATCTACTAATAAGGAGGTTCCCATAAAAAATGCTCATAATCTACTGTAGCATATTGATACGCGTCGAAAGGTACCAGATACCAGGTTACATTGGACTTGTTCTGTGGTAAATAGGGAAATAAGTTTGAAAAATCGTATGTTCTTTTATAATTCTAATACAGCTATTACCCAAACTAATTCCTCTAATACCCCGGCTAATACATCTAATACCCTTCTAATACCCACTAATGCCTACTAATACCCACTAATACCCTAATAATACCTCTAATACCCACTATTTCCTCTAACAATTCCCCTAATACCCAAGATTTGTACACCAAAATACCCACGCGGTTTACCCCTCGGTAAAAACAATTTATTTATAAGGTATCACTGTTTACACTGTTAGAAAAGCAATATTTAAAGTTCAACCCAACGTTAAGCAATAATCTAGGCAGTTTTCTTAAAGCTACTTACTAGATTATTCAACAATCAAATATTAAATATAAATTAAAGTAATCATCTTAGTAATGTATTCAGTAATATTATCGTCTTAATTTTGATCACAGAAGGGCCCCACTTACCAAATAATGATATTCTCTGATAAGAACAGGGAAAGACCTAACAAATACTGTACATCCTTATATACAGGCCGAAAAGTAGGGCTCTAAGTGGCCCATGGTCAGCACCTCAGGGATCCCCGCCCTCCCGCCCGGGCCAGTCCGGGCCTGTTCGTCATAAGCTTAACATCACCCTATTAAGCAGAGAGCTAAGAATCCCCCAATAAAGGTCAGTAATTTTCTGTAAATCTATCAAATTTTAAACACTCTATACATTAAACTGCTTGGGTACAGAGTTTATAACAACCTATGTGCAAAATTATGTCGTGTTACGCATGTATGATGATTTTTTAGTGGAAGGTCAAAATATTACACCGGCTATTTACTGATTTTTTATTCAACGGACATGTATTTATTATTATCACAATAATACTCTAACAATAAACAATGATGAGTACCGGTGCCGGAAAACTAAAAATCGTGCTAATATTCGCGATTTGCGCCAGTGAAGTTGTTTGTGATTTAGGTAAGTTTTTTTTGAAATTTTAACCACTGGTTATTTCATAGTTTTTGATCTTGGGCATCTCAATAATATTTTTTTCTAAAAACAAAAAAATCAGTATTGGCCAAAAGTTTCACATAGCACAAAAATCACATAAAAAATTAAATTATTTTTTACTAGAAAACAACCCAATACCATGTAATATTTTTTTTGTTAAATCTACATACTTAACGCTAACTTAGAAACAAGGCGGAATCAAGCTTTAAAAAATATAATTTTTGCTCTGTGTATAAAATGTGTTCACGGATTGAGTTCGAGTAAGGTATAAATGACACAAAAATTTCGATTTAGATTCTGATTTTCTGGGAATTGCTCCTGCTTGCCGTCACTTTTGAATCTAAACAACTCTTCTTAATAAGATTTTCCGATATCTTTCAAAACAAAAGTATTTTACTTTTAACACTCTTTATCAAATCAGCCTGCTAAACCACCCTGTAGATTAAATGATTTGATCCATTTGTTACCATCTTAGTTTCAGCTAAGCAGGCGCAAGTCAGAAAATCAGAATCCAAATCGAACATTTTTTGTCATTTATACCTTACATCATCAAATCAGCCTTCTAAACCACCCTGTATATTAATTGATTTGGCTCATTTTTTTAACATCTTAGTTTGAAACCAAGCAGGCGCAATTCCCAGGAAATCAGAATCTAAATTTTGTGTCATTCATACCTTACCCGAACTCAATCCGTGGACACACTGTATAACGTCTTTTTTACCCTCGTTATTTCCATGTGCCGAATTCACCCTTAAAAAGTCCTTCACAACATGTTCTAAAACGCCACTAGATTTAGACTTCTCAAACCTGCTAACCTTTTGCGTATTATTTTGTCACATTTTTTCTTTATGTTTTTTAATAAAAAAAAGGCACGAAAGCCTGTTCTTAAAGCCCTCTAGATAAAGACGTTTTATTAAAAGTAATAACTTTCTGCGTCTTTCTTTGTGAAGCTCACGTCAGAGATTAGTTTATTAATTGGTATTTAGAGTTTAGGACGAAGCACTTCCGGTCGCCGCGTTTTAAAATTCGTGAAGAAATAGCGCGAATCTAATGTGATCTTGAAGTTGAGAAAAATCTACTTAGAATTCACTTGATAATAACAAAAAAACATTGGTGTTTTGATTTGATAATGGCGTTATTACAACGTCGTTTTTAGCAACGTTATTTTTTATAAAGTTAACAAATTACCTATTAAGCTTGTTTTTATATATAAAATAAATTATTTTTTCTAGCAGCTTTAAAAACCAAACATTTTGTTTCTCACGCGTCTTTTACGTGTTAAACACGCTATTGTGCTATGTGGGGGGTAGAGCAACTCCCTAAAATTGTATACTTATAAATCTGATACTGTACCAGCTATCAAAGCGGAGTGTCCCATTTAAAAACTTTAATCCAGTTCCTGTATTTCGACGATTTTCCAACAAAAAAAATATTTTTGTGTGTCAAGCGGCCTACTCATCAACTAATTTTCAGGGGCAATTTAGCGTCTCTGTATGTAACAGATATCGGTGAACGCCGGTATCTATCTCATGCAGGGACGCTAAATTGTCACTGTAAATTGGCTAGTGATTAGGCCGCCTAATATTAGACAAAAATCGCAATTATTGTCATTGAAAAGCAGGACTGCCAAAAAGAGACAAAAATTATGTAAGTCCTAAAAACAAGAATTGGACAATGGATAGGCTACGAGTGCATATAAATTTTTAAAATCGGCAAAAATTATCTTAATTGGCAAACATCTTTAAATATCGGTAACCAGTGGCGGCTCATGAAAGTAAAGTTTGTGAGTTCTGCCGATAGGGTATAAAAAATGCTATTTTTTTACAGTCTCCAGATTACGTGTCTATTATAAAAAGTAAAACATTGCCAAGTTTGGTTTGGCAAAAATTACAATGCCTAGGAAAAAATTAGCGTTTTTACAAAAGACTTAATTCACATTCACTACCTTAGCATAATATGTACTCACCAATGTTTTGCCTGCACGTATTTTCTAGACATCTGAGACCTCGTACTCGTACACTTTTGGGCAGTACTCGAATAAGTTTGTATACATAAATGTATTTAAATTTAACTTCACATTTAACTCACTAGTATAACTTTTAAATTTTAATTTTAACATAATTAAAAAATAATTATAATATTATTTTTTAAAAATCAAGTCAATTCTTCGATTTTTTTTACATTAATTAAATTATTCACCACATTCATTGTGACACAATTATACAAAAACAAACAACAAACACGACCATACCCTCCCGCTCATGCGTTTGGTGTCTTCTAAATAAATAAATGCGCCCGCAAACACGCAACGCTGAGCCCGCCCGCCCGGAATTGTACTGGAACTGCAAGTTCTGCAGCTCTATTTTGTCCTAGATTTCGCTATCTAAGCAAGTGCGGTGCGGGGCGCAGGAAGGGGTTCCTAGCCGAGCACAGATCTCGTTAGCCGCCCAGCTACGTTGTGTTGCAATTTAGCAGCGCAACAATGCCAATAACTTCATTTGAGCGACTGTGAAATGCGGCCTTCGGCGACGGCGCCGGCGCGCGGCGTCATATTCAACAAACGTACGCGATTTGAAGGCCTACCAACACCGGAGCGAAAATATACTGCTATTCCAATAATTTTAGAAATAAAATAATTATATTAGAAAAATAGCAGCGGTTGAAAAATAGTCAAATAATGTGAAAATTTTGGGGGTTCTGCAGCTCTGCAGCCCTTATGCACTAGACGCTCCTGTCGGTAGCATTTGCCAATTTTAAATTTTAATATCCAGAGATCTAAACACAGTTGTTGGGAAATTTTTAAGACATATATAACTTCTCTTTCCGCGAGATTTTTTTTACATAAAATGTTTTTGTTATGATTTCACCATGGGCGCACCCAGGGGGGGGCGGGGCCCGGGCCCCCCAAGCCTTAGATTTTTTTACACGTTTTCCACATTTTTCATGAAAAAACAGAGAAAATAGCTTAAAATTGGACATGATGAGGCTTCGCCCCCCCCCCCCAAGAGGCCTCACTCCTTTTTGAAAGTATTTGAATAATATCTAAGTAGTAAAATATGCGGAATATTGTTCAAAACTGTCAAATTTAGTACCCGTTAATTAAAATTCAAACAAGTTTTCATGGCTAATCGGGTAAAAAAATAAGTGTTTTTTGTTTCTCTAGTATTTTTCCGTGGGAAGCTCGAAAGCTTAACCTCACGGGGGTCCAAGATCTAATAGACACCTAATAAATGTAAACTATTTCGTCCTTATGGAATTTCTCAGAACACTGCTTGGTCAATGTAACACCCTTGCTAAATAAAGTATACGGCTTTATCTCTCACCTTACATTTCTAGTGAGACAATAAAACCATGTACCCAACAAGAAGCGCCATCTACCGAAGTACGAGAGAAACTAAAACAGCAGCAGGCGAGTAAAACTGCTATATCATCGATCGATGAAAGTACCGATTGAAAGAAAGAATCCATTACATGACCTACGACACACATTGTCCTTCTGGATCAGATCAACGCCAATCGCGTTTGTTTCGCTATCAAGACGTCGGCATCGCGTCTGTCAACGGAGTTTAAAGCCAAATATTAAAAAAATGTAAACTAAATTACCCGTAAATGAAAATTCAAAAGTTTTCATGGCTAATCGGTAAAAAAAAATAAGGGTTTCTTTTTACCCGATTAGCCACGATAACTTGTTTGAATTTTAATTTACGGGTACTAAATTTTACATTTTTTAATATTTGGCTTTAAACTCCGTTGACAGACGCGATGCCGACGTCTTACTAGCGGAACAAACGCAATTGGCGTTGATCTGATCTAGAAGGACAATGTGTGTCGTAGGTCACGTGATGGATTCATTCTTTCAATCGATATTTTCATCGATCGATGATATAGCAGTTTTACTCGTCTGCTGCTGTTTTAGTTTCTCTCGTACTTCGGTAGATGGCGCTTCTTGTTGGGTACATGGTTTTGTTTTCTTACTAGAAATATAAGGTGGATATAGAAAGAAAACGTTAACTGTCAACACTTATTAGGTGTCCATTAGATCTTGGACCCCCGTGAGGTGAGGCTAGAGAAACAAAAAACCCTTTTTTTTTTACCCGATTAGCCACGAAAACTTGTTTGAATTGTTCAAAACTTTTGTAATGCCCTAGTAAAAATTTTGAGGTTTTTTAATTTCTTCCTATGGTTTTTATCGTAGTTCCTAGAGGCCTGCTCAGCTCTCTAGCGTTCCTGGAAGTGGGGAATGCTACTTTCACATAATTTTACATTTATAGGGGAGGGAAGTAAATTAAAATGATGGTGTTTTAAAAATATTTTCTATAGTTTTATCATAGTTCCTAGAGGCCTGCTCAGCTCTCTAGCGTTCCTGGAAGTGGGTAATGCTACTTTCACATAATTTTACATTTATAGGGGAGGGAAGTAAATTAAAATGATGGTGTTTTAAAAATATTTTCTATAGTTTTATCATAGTTCCTATCGGTCTGCTAACGCTCAGCTCTCCGGCGTTTCTGGAAGTGGACATTGTTACTTTTACATAACTGTGCGTGCAAGTGGTGAAAAATAATGGAATTTCCTTCGACAGGTCGCCGGTTTGGCTTTACAAGCACATTTAAAAATAATTGTCGGTATTGACGATTGAAAATGGAAAGTTACGATACATATGGAATTTTATCTGAAAAGGCACCTACCTCGGACTCTCTTGCGGCTCCAGTCAACGTTTAAACGTCCATTTTTTCACCTCAAAATTTACTTTTTCGGGAACGTGATTTTTCTAGTGTCTTGTTGTGACGGTGGTTCTTTGCGCACTCATGGCGGCGCTGCTTCTCCTCCCACGTGTAGTGACTGGAACTACGTTGAAACCCATCAAAGACCACTCTTATCTTCCCAGTGTTCCAGACACTGTGATGAGGGATAAAGTAGGAATTATCCAAGACATCTTTAGATATAGGCGTAGGAATAGGTATCATGTGACCAGTGTCTAAATAATCTTGCATAAAATCTTTGTAAGCTTGATAATTAGCTGAGTCTTTGAGAAGTCTAGCTTCCTGAAGCTTGAAACGTTTTAAAGCGATTGGATAGGTGTCACCCAACTGGGGTTCTAAGTTTATGGAAGGTAATGGAACGACGAATCTACCTGATTCGTTGCGTGAAACTGATTGTGAAAAAAAAATTTCGCACATAATATCCTCAGGACTGTGATGAACCTTATGTGGAACCTGCTCTATCTCCCAGAAGCGCTCTAGGCAGATATCCAGAGATGGTTCGATGGAAGTGTAACAGCTTATGAGTGATTGTGGATTTTGTTGCTTTGAAGTTTCAACTTTACCAATCAGCACATAGCCAAAGATGCTATTAAAAGCACTAGGTTGTCCACGCTCTCCGTGGATAACTCCCTCTTGTAAGAGATGCGGAAAAAGTTCACAACCTACTAGGACATCAATGGAACTTGGTATATGGAAGTTTTGATCAGAAAGTTTGATATTGCGAATGTGATTCCACTTGCTCGAGTCGACAGCGCAAGAAGGAATCTCTGTACAAAGTTTTGGAAGTACTAAAGCCTCAAAATCAAAGGTAGGTCCCGCTTGACCTTGAGGTTTGATAAGACATTTCGTCTTACCTTTGGTATTGGAAGATGTCATTTGATTTAAGCCTTGAATAGAAGTAGAAAAGAAGCTTTTCGAAAGACCTAAACGATTTAGACATTTTTCTGAAATAAAGTTTGCCTCTGAGGCAGAATCGAGTAAGATACGAACTGGTTGGTAATGTCCCCTTGAGTCTAACATGTCAGCTACAACGGTAGAAAGTAGAAAAGTGGAATTTTTGGAAATCATTGTCGCATGACAGTTTGTGGAATGGCTTCCTGACCTAGGGGTGCTATTGGAATTGGAAGGTGGAATATTAGCGTTCTCTGGAGGATAAGAATTAACACTCACAGAGGGCGCTACTGGTTGTGGAACGTGAAGAAGACTGTGGTGCCTAGCTCCACACGTAAAGCAGTTGTAGGAGGAGGGGCAATTCACGGTCTGGTGAGCAAAATGTAAGCAATTTTGACATAGATTCACCTGCCGAACATAACCCATCCTTTCCTGTGGACTTTTGTTTTGAAATTCGATACATTTCGATAATGCGTGATTCGAAGAACATAGGTAATATTTTATTTTTGGATTAAAAGTTCTGTTCTGATTATTTTGTATTTGAGGGTTGCTGCGTTGATTGCTATTTTGTAAAGTATTTTGTTGATTTCTTGAATTTGAACTTTGATTTGAAATAGTTGTATTGAAAGCAGAAGTTGAATTAAAATTATTAAAACTGTTTCTCTGAAAACTGTTCTGTTGAGAATTACGCGTAGTTTGAGGTTGTCTAGGGGTTTGATTTTGCCTACTAAAACTGGGCATTTGCACTACAGATTCAAGCGCAACGCAATGATTTTCTATAAACGTGTAAAGATCAGTGTAGGACGGAATTTCTGAATTGTTTTTCTCTCTACTATAGTAAAGTTCGAAATCAGTCCTCATCTTGACTTCAAGTTTTGAGAGCATCATGTTAAAAGTAAGAAAGTCCCATTCTTTTGTAGGAAAACCAAGCTCATTTAAGATGGCTAGATTCTCAGAAAATGTATCCAACATGAAACGTAATTCTTTCCCAGAACTGGACTTAGTTGAAAGAAAGTTAATAGCATTTAAAGCGGTAGTAGCAATAATTCGTTTATTTTGATACCTCTTTACTAAGGTTTCATACGCAATGTGATAATTGCTATCTGCGAGGGGAATGGTTTTTACTAGAGAAAGGGCTTCATTCAAAACAGAACTCCGCAAGTGTTGAAATTTCTCTATATCACTTAAATCAGAATTGTGATGTACCATGACTTTAAATAAGTCAAACCAGTGTTGCCAGCTTTTATAATTACCATCGAAAATTGGCAACCTTGGTTGTGGAAATGATCTTGTATTTGACCTCTGAACAATATTTTGTTGGTTAGGGTTGCCTACGTAATTGACAGGGTTGGCCCTAAAAAGGTCGTAGTAAATACCCTTACATTCATAATAAAGGTTGTCAAAGTCTTTTCTAGTTTTATCCTGCTCGTCAAATGAAAGTTTAAACTCTTCGAGAGAGCCAATAATTTGGTTATGAAAATTATAGAATTGAGCATGACATTCTTCGACGTCTTCATATCTGGATTTAAACAAAAAGTGAAACGGTGTATCCGAGTTCGCTTTCAAAGCTACCTCGTGAGCTTCCGCCATTTGGTTGAAGCTCAAAAGCCTTTTGTCGCAAAGTTTTTTTCTGTTTTTGCGTAGACATTTTTGTTTTTGAAAGTTAATTTGTTTTTAAAATTACCCAAAAAAATGCTTAAAATATAGCTTAAAATATAACCCGAATTTTAGCAAAAATTAAACAATTTTATTATTTTAATTTTATTAACTTTTTTCGAAAATTTTGAAATGAAATGTTTGTAAGTTTGTCTGTATGTTATTATTTGAACATGCTTTAAAAAAAACTTTTATGTCTCACCAAGGATTGAACCCCGCACCTCTCGATTCCAAGTCGCACACTCTGTGCATACGACTAGCGGTCCCGTCTGAAAGTTTCTAAGAAACCTCGGTATTCAAAGAAACAACGCACGCAACGTGAGACCCTGGTGACGGCGACACTTGCACCTGCGCGTTAACGCGACACCTGTAAAATCGATAATTAAAAGAAAGTAGATGGAAGAACCGCCTTAAAATTTCACTTTCGGCGTATTGACGCCACTTTTACTGAAAATGTAATGAACAAAGCGATCAACTTTCTTTGATGAACTAGTAAACTATACGAAATATGTGCATTGGCTATAGCTATTTTTGAAACGTAATGAAAACTTCGGTCAACTTTTAGGAAAATATGTCCAACCGGTGTGAATCAATGGCGTGATTACCGATAAGCCGACTCACTTTTGGAAATGAAATTTTGAAAATATATGGAAATTTGGAATTTTTGTAGGAAATTGGTGAACCACAGGAGTCTAGGTAGTTTGGAAAACTATTAATTTGGAGAGAAGGACCACTAAATGTGCATGCAAGTACTGAAAAATAATGGAATTTCCTTCGACAGGTCGCCGGTTTGGCTTTACAAGCACATTTAAAAATAATTGTCGGTATTGACGATTGAAAATGGAAAGTTACGATACATATGGAATTTTATATGAAAAGGCACCTACCTCGGACTCTCTTGCGGCTCCAGTCAACGTTTAAACGTCCAGTTTTTCACCTCAAAATTCACTTTTTCGGGAACGTGATTTTTCTAGTTTCTTGTTGTGACGGTGGTTCTTTGCGCACTCATGGCGGCGCTGCTTCTCCTCCCACGTGTGCGGTGCCATGAAAACCCATATGCATATGTAAGAGCGCGAAAATTTAAATTATTTTAAACGCGCAAAAAGGGAAAGAAAATGAAAATAGGAAATTCATTGCTTGCACCAACAATAACTTTGCATTTATAGGGGAGGGAAGCGAATTATAATTTTGTGGTTTTTAAGTTTTTTCCTATAGCTTTATCATATTTTCAGTCTGCCAACGCTCAGCTCTCTAGCGTTTCCAGAAGTGGGCAATGTTAATTTTACATACCTTAACATGTATAGGGGAGGGGAGTAAATTGGAATTTTGGGATTTTTTGATTTATTCCAAGGGTTTGGCAGTGAGTGAGTGGCAATTTCTACATTTTTCGAAATTTCGTAACTACTTTATGCAAGTCCATTAAACTTAAAGGGGTTGTTAACTCTATGATCTAAGACTGTTCAAAGTTTGAGTTCCGTAGCGCATTCCGAAGTAGAGTTTTAGGTAGATCAAATATAGGTTGAAATGTTTAAAAAAACGATGGTACAGCAGTTTACGCAAACTTGGCGGGGCACTGCCGTGCCCTCAGATCATAAGCTTTTTGATCAAAATTCCAAATGGAAACTGAGTAGTGAAAATGCCGGACCGGGCTTCCGTACTTGCTTATTCATTGGAATAAGTGGCACCGCGAAATTTCTGAAAAATTAATGTTTTTCGGAAACATTGCGCATCAGAAAAAAAGAATTACAATAAAACTACCCAAAAATTGAAAACAAGTGCGCGACAATCAAAAATATAAACTTAAAACACATTTCGAAAAAAATCGCTTTGTGGAAAACATTTTGCAAATATGACGGAAACAGTGGCACCGAAGGCGAAACTTTGAGAAAAATTAAATCTTTTTCAGAAAGAAGGTGGCTCAAGAGTAGAACATTTTTGGGAAAAAAGTTGGGGCAAATGAAAATTTCACGAAAAATTAATTTAAAGAAAATAAATGTTTTTTATAGTTTCAAAAGAGCAGAGTTGGCAATTCTTACTGACTTATACATATGTAAAGTCAGTTCGCCCCTGATAAATTATGCTCTGTTCGTTTGAGAAGGCAAAAACATTCCAACTGAACTACGATTTAAATAAATATTCAAATATGCATACCTTGATATGCCTATTATATTATATAACTTAGGAACTATCTGCTCACAAAAACACGTCTGTAAAATCAACTTGCTTTTTCAAAACCCAATTGCAACTAGCTAACATAAAATACCTAAATATGAAAAGTTACTTGCCCAGAAGTTTTGGGAGCCTCGAACTTCTTCTCTGAAAACTCATCTATTAGTTTATTATAGCTCAGTTTCTTTTGGACCACATAATTTACCTTTTTTAATTGCAGAACGTTTAATTTTAGGAAAGTCTTATAATTTAGTTGCCCTCTGAAGGTGGTTGCCTGAGGTGGCCGGCCGCCTCGTTGCCTTGCCCTTTGGCACGCCGCTGCTCTCGAGAACTGCTCTCCACAGTATAGAGGGACCAAGCTTACCATAGCCCCCCAAATTGCGCCCGTGACAATGCAAAAATCAAATATTGTTTTTTTATATAAGTGAATTGGTGCATAATACCCACACATCATTATTTAATTTTCTGCGATGATCATCTGCATATAATTTTTTTGTTTTTATTGCATTTTTCGAACAAATTTCTTAATCTTATTCACGACTCAGGATAGACTCACCAACCAAGACGAATTATGATTGTCTTGACTTAAAAAGTTTATATATGACTACAAAAATCTATTTAATTAAACAAATAAAATATTAGCAATTACATTTTATACGGGATGTTGTCCGTTTAGGGAAAGCAATTGTTAAAATTCAAGGTTAATCGTACCTATGTCTCTGTCTGATAAAATTTAATTTGATTTTGATATAGTAAAATATACATAAAAATTAATTTTTAAACTCCAGTAATAATCAACGTTTATTATTTTAAATAGTTTAAAAAGAAATCTTTGATGGATTTAAGAATCAAGGTGACAAATTAAAAAGGATCCACCTGGATTTTCTCTAAAATTATCAGAAAATTCAGAAAACGCCGAAACACGTCGATTTTGTTTGCAAGGGGGACACTTTTTGGCTATCTTGAAATTTTTGTCGCACGAACCCCCTTTGAAGGGTATACTTTACCTCTATATTTTAAATAAGGAAAGTGAGTCTAGTGATACCTTATTTTGAAGCTCTCTTGAATATCTTTACAACCGTCTTAAAATTTCGAAAATCCATCAATTAGTTTTTAAGATGTTTGTTTTCAAATTTCCAAATTTAACATGGAATGATAAAACAAAAATTAAATCCGAAAAATATAATATTCTAATTAAATTTTTATTTTATTAGTTCATGTTTTTGAAAGTTTGAAGGAAATTATCTCAAAAACTAATGGTAGATTTTTGAAATTTTTACACGGTTGACATTCAAAAGGCCTTCAAAACAAGATATCACTAGACCCACTTTCCCTATTGAAAATATAGAAGTAATGTATACCCCTCGAAGGGGGTTCGTGCTACAAAAATTTCAAGCCAAAAAGTGTCCCCCTTGCAAACAAAATCGACGTGTTGTGGAGTTTTTTAATTTCCTGATAATTTTCGAGAAAATCCAGGTGGATCCTTTTTAAATTGTCACCTTGTATAACCAAATTACTATTAAGCAAATGTTAAATTTTATGTTCGAATTTATTTCTTAAATTTTATTAAACAAAAAAACTAAGTAAATATCAGGTAAATTTTGGTTCCTTATGTGGTTCTAACAATGGCATAAAAAACTACAACAACCAAAAGATGATGACTGGCCAAAATCCGGTCAGTTTAAAACACGTTTAGAGAAGTCCCAGCATCCTAAATTTTCTACAAATAAACAACAGATACATAAAAATCTGCCTTAAGGATTAAAAAAAATCTAGCATTTTTTCTAAGTAGAAGATACCGTTTAGAAAACTGCCGTCCTTAGTAAGACCCACCTATCTACGTTTTCTCTTATTTCGAGAAAAGCGAGTTTAAAGTTTAAATGCTTGCCAAGGGTTACATAGTAATACATTTTTTTTGTTGCTAAATGTTTATGGGTTTCTAATAGCAAGATCTAAGTTAAAATGTTACAAATTATCATCTATTTAAAGCCATTTTCGGTCCTAACTCATTTTTGATTTTTTTTTGCAGATAGGTGGGTCTTACTTAGGACGGCAGAAAAGGGTATCTATTAGCGTATTTCATTGGTATGTCTATTTCATTGATTTGCACTTTTTTGGTTTTCATGTTCCAATTTTGCACTAAGTGAGAGAGCTTAGAGATTTTTAAAAATTTTCTTTACTGCTGAAATACTCTAGTCACTTAGAGGCCTTGATGCACTTTTAGTGTCAATGCAAAGTTAACTCCAGGGGTTGAAAGCCCTTACCTTTAAGAGCACAATTTTACTTATTGGACATGTGACATGTGTCATGCTCACGCCAAAAAATATAATATGGCGGCTTAAACATGAAAAACATAAGAATTTTGGAAAATTAACAACTTTTTTATTTCTTAACCGATTTTTTCAAACTAATTTTATTTTATTTGGATTATAATTCACTTTTAAAAAAACTATTAATAACTGGCATTTTTAGGGATTTTGTGTCTCGCAAAAAATATATTCCTTAACATCATGTCTTTTTTTCTTGCTTTTTGCGTTTTATAAACATTATAAAAAGACAAAAAAACATTATGTTAAGGAACATATTTTTTTGAGACACAAAAACCTTAAAAATGCAATGAATAGTTTTTATAAAAGTGCGCTATATTTCAAATAAATTAAAATTAATTTGAACAAATCGGTTAAAAATAAAAAAGTTGTGAATTTTCCAAAATTCTTATGCTTTTCATGTTTGAGCCGCCATATTGTATTTGGTATGAGCTTGACAGATGTCCAATAAGTGGAATTGTGTTCCTAAAGGTTAGGGCTTTTAACCTCTTAAGCGAATTTGCATGAAGGCCTCGAAGCGAATAGAATAAAATGTAAGGTTAATTAATTTTACAGTTAACTTAATTAAGGGCCAAGGGCGCAGCAACTAAAGACTCTTTTTCTAGCTGAAATAATACTTCGACGTATACTTAAGTAGTTACTTAAGGGTATGTGTGTGGGTGTGTGTAAGTCAGTGTACTACTATACTGCTGTACTCATTTTCCCAATGGAATACGCTAACATATATTTGATCGAAAATTAGGAAATAACGTTGTAGGTATTCTTTACATATTTTTAGTAACAAGATAGAAACATACCTACTCACTTAGCTTCTAATATTTTTGGTTTGACCCGTTAGTCCATTAGTTTCAGTAAATAATGGGATATTTTTGTTTTACTATTTCAAATCTAGAATGTGTCCAGGCTTGGTTAATTCTAATTAGATCTTGTTTGTTTTAGCATCAAATAGTTCTAATGCTTTTTATTTAATTAAAAAGCGATTTATGCCAAAAGAAGGGCTTTTTTTTGCAAAATAGTTGCATAAGCACCTACGTGATTCTGTCACTAAATATAATTTTAGTAATAATTTATTTCGAACTTTAAAATGTGAGCAAGGTGAAACCAATAAACTAGATTATGATAAACCAAGCTAGAGAACAATACTTGAATTCATAAAAAGTATCATCCTTACATTTTTCTATAATTTTGTGGTTTCGACACCAGAACATCACGTATTACTTAGGTACGTTTTTTATGATTTTGATCTAAATATTATGTTTTTGTTTATAACATTTATTACTTTACTATTCAAGGTTAGTTTATATAACTTTAACCATTTCCTAATAAAATAAATTTGATCTTCAATCCATAAGTTGGCTTCTAAACTGTTTAACCAATCTTTGAAAAATGTAATTATTTGAAATTAGCAATTTAATTTCGAACAAATAGCTTAATCCGAGAATTCTCGAGGTTTGGACGCCTAATTCCATTATCCCAGGCCTCTGTTACAGTATTAGACTTACGGACATAAAAGAAATATTATTAAAAACTTCTTGTATTTAAAGGTGTGTGTGCCCCACCAAGTTCACACATAGTGCTGGACCACCTTATCTTAACCAACTCAGCCCATACTTGACCTATCTATTACTCTACTTCGAAATCGGCTCCGAACTGGATAGAGTTAACAATTCCTCCAAGTCTCACCCACTTCCATGAAGCAGTAAAGTAGTTACGGAATTTTGGAAAATATTGAATTTGCCACACACTCACTCACTTATGTGTGGATCATCAAAATTCTACTATTCTTCCAGAACTACAAGAAGGCTAAAATTCGGCAGGTGGGAACTCTCCTCTGCCACTTACACATGTAAAGTTGTGTAAAACTAAGATTTCCTACTTCCAGAAACGCTAGAGGGCTAGAATTTAGTAGGTTTAGACAAGTTCTTAAACTAAAACTCCCCCCCACTCCTACTCATTTTCTCATAAAAATATGTACTTATTAGCAAGTCAGGGTGGCGACTCTAAATGGAATACTGCCTCTAGCGGATTAATATCTGGTTCCTTGGAGAAAAACAAAAACATCGACTAATTTTTTTTACGAGCTCTCTTTCTACCGCAAAAATTTTTTGGTCGGACCCCCGAGAAGGAGTCTACTCACATTCAACTTTTTTTTCAGACAGGAAAGCCCCACTTGTATGATTACATCAATTTTTATATTAGCGAGTGAATATTTAATTCTTTTGAAAAAAACAAAAACATATAAACTAAGTTTTTTACGAGCTTTCTTCCAGCCGTAAATTTTTGGTCGAAAAGGGGTCTCGAGGGGTGGCTCGATCGCCGATGTTTGTACACCAAAAGGAAATACGGTATTTCCTGATATTTCCTTAAATTTGAATGGTATTTCCTAGTATTTCCCAAGTACTTCCCGGTATTTCCTAGTATATTTCCCAGTACTTCTCAAGTATTTCCTTGTATTTCCCTCAAACTTGTACACCAAAGGGAATTACCGAGCCACCCCTCGGGGTCTACTCACATACAACTTTTTTTTTTAGATGGGATAACCTCACTTATGATACTTCGTTCGAAAGCTTATAAAAAGAGAAAAACAACAAAATGTTTTTTTTTAATTTCACACACAAAAAAAAACTAAATGTCTGTTTAAATGGACGTCAGGTCTCAGGGGGTATAATGTTAAGTTGGATTTTCTCAGCTCACTATTCACCTAAGATCATTAGAGTCCTTGTCTGTGTTTTTGGTGCTGAGGTTTTATCTTAGAACAATAGAGAAATAGGTGAAAAAAAAACCGAGTACACAGAAAGAAAGAGTGGGTATTAATAGTTTTTAAGTCACTCTGCCCACTTAGGGTCTAGGTTTGTTGCTGGATTTATCTAAGTTTTTGGGAAGTGAAGCAGTTATTTCCAATGTAGAATTTTAAAGTTTTTACTTTTTGTTTTAAGCTGCTATGCTTTAGGTTCTTTCAAGTGCTTACGGAGTGTTTTCTGCTTTGCAGTGGTCTTCTTTGCACAGGTCATTTGTTATGGAATATCTTGCTTCTCTCAATTTTAGCCAACTTTCTGGATTAAAAAATAGTGATTTTTTCTTGAGATAGAAAATGAACTCTATAACAACTGGCGCTTCCGTGGGGTTTCCGATTTTGTTTATTTCATTCAGGTCTTGTTCCATAAGAGTGACTTGGCAGTGTGTATTTAGGACTTGTAAGGCTTTTTGTAATATGTTCTTAGGGAAAGCGTTTTTGAGACCAGAGAAGTATGTTGTTTTTGCATTGTGCGTTCTAGGTTTATGTTTTTATTTTTTAGTTCTTGGATTTCCTCTTTGTAGAGTTTTTTGTGGCTGGCTTTTTAACTCTTGCATTTGCCTAGTGTTTGCGTTCAGCCGGAGCTTGTAGAGAGGTACCCATTTTCTTGTCTATTTGATTGATTAGATCTAGTTTCGGTAATGTCGAGACAGAGTTTTTTCCTAGAGCCTGGGTGATTTTTAAGGGTTAAACATTTTTATAATGGGCTTGGTGTCAATATGCGTTTTTTGAAACACTTTAGTCCTAATACTTTATAGGAAGATATATACACAAGGCCGGACATGCCTTGCCTTTTTGTCCGGCATTCCAGCTTTGTGCCGTTGTCCGAGTTTTCAGTATCCCGCGGGAACATAAGTAAGGTGTTTCGGCCAAAGAGAATATATTATCAAAAAGTGAGGACCATTTTTTTTGATCTTTAAATTGTTTCCAAGACAATTTTTAACGATGACCTGGTTTGTCAGACTTTTTTATTAAAAGTCAAGCTTTTTTGTCTTCGACGTCGACGTCCTCCTTTAAACTAAACAAATTTATTAACCGTAGTTTAGAGTTTCTGGTATTTTTTATTTATTTGTGCGTTAGTAACATTGCGATTACTATTTTGTTTAAAAAAATTTCAAAAATAAATCTAAAAATTTCACTATCATCGTTGGTTTTTATTGTTTTGTATTCAGTAAATAAATATAATAGTCGTATGCAAATTACATACTTCCTAATTGTTGACAGTTATTGTAACGAATCAATTTTGGAAGTACAAAAGACAATAAAATCAATCGCTAAACTGAATATAAAGTAGGCAAAAGCCAAAAAAATTGAAAAATTGCACCGTTTTTAGCAATGACATTGAAAATTTAACTTTGAAAATCCTTTAATTGGAATTGGAACCCATCCAATTAATTTTTTATTTAAATAATTTTTTTAGTTGTAATGTATAATTACCTACATATTTTGCATTGAATTGACTATTTACGTCATATTTGGTGCTTTGCTTTAGGTAACACACCATACAAAAGACCAAAACGTAAACTTTTTAAAGGTTATATCAGTGCTTAGGATTTTCATGCAAATTTACTGCCAATTAGAAATATTTTACATTACAAAAAATTAGTATATTATATACCAAGGGATAAAACTGGCACTTTTTATCCCGAGGCAAATAGTATATTGTATACCAAGGGATAAAAGTAGCAGTTTTTCTCCCGAGGCGAAAAGTTTGTACTACAATTCGACGAGTAATAAAAATACACTTATATCACAAGGTTTATACGCCATTTTGTCGAACTTTTTACTTTTTTCCGAGTTTTTTCTAGTTTTATTGACTTTTCTTCCTGATTTATATATTTTATCCCTGTTATATCACTTTATATCCCGATTTCACTTTTCATCCCAGAATGAAATGTGAAGTCTATATGCCAAAAGTGTGAAAAGGAATTTGTGTACTTGAAATTAGTACTCTTTGATTTTTTTCCCAGTTTTCTTTTTTTTAGTAGCTTTTAGTTTTTTACTTTTTTTTATTTCTGTATTTTATCCCTAATATGTCACTTTTCATTCCGGTTTTTTACTTTTTAGCTCTGCACTGTGAATTTGAATTCCGAGTTTTTTCTATATTTTTGGTCTTTTTAGTTTAGTTTTTTTATATTTTTATTTTTTTTCCCATGGATAAAAAGTGACACTACTATCTCTAAAATGCGGTATAATAAAAAGTGAACTTTTCATTACATTTTCTTAACCTTAAAAAATTATATGTATATTTTTTAAACCTTAAATTTTTACATATTCGAAACCAATATACTTTTAAAAAATTCGAGAACTTAAAAAAATATATTATGGGTATAAATTGTATGCAATGTATACAAAGTTTTAGATTATTTCTCATAATTTAATTTTATTTCGATGATGAACTTATTTAATTATTGCTCTACACGGCAATTAATAAAAATGAATCATATACTTAATTCGCTTCGTTATCTAAAAAAAAGATACTCAGATGCGTGTATATTTATTATAAATGGGCAAACATTTCAATGAATAAACTAAGGATTAAATGTAGGTATTTAATTAACAACAAATTTTGAGTTTTAAGCACCCAGAAAAGAACAAAATGTACGGTGTACATTCATTTTCAGCCGATGAACGGAAAATCATTGATTCAATGAATTAAAACATTTAATTAAGAAATTAATTAATATTATGTCTTTTTTTCATTCTATGTGGTCTATTTCATACAAGGGCGGATCCAGAGGTGCTTCTCGGGGGGGGGGGGAGGGGGGTGATGGAGGCACTTTAGGTGACATTCTCTGTTGGTAAACAACGGTATATATTTATTTAAGCAGCATTTATTTGAATTAGTCAGTGGTTGTAATTTCGATGATAATAACAATAGACACTTTCATGCTTTCATGAATTTTTATTAGCAAAAACATGTTTTACTAATATTTTGTATATTCAAAAAATTCTCGGGGGGGGGGCAACTGCCCCTATTGCCCCCCCTGGATCCGCCACTGGTTTCATATAGATTTTTAGAATATTGTGGGATCTCCCTGTAAAGGGCCAAGTATCTGCTATTCGGTGCGAACTATCTCCCTTGATCAATAAATCGCAAAAATATCTGTACCCCTGCGCCGAAACGGCCGCGCTAATAGTACCTAGTGTCCCTAAATAATATGACACTTCTTACATTTAAGAACTTTAAAATTCCTACATTTAAAAAATGCCAAATTATTTAGGGACACTAAGCATATGTAGGTATTATTATATGAAAATGGAACTAACCAGAAAAACATTAAAAGAGACCCCCCACTTTAAGATATGGAAAATTGGTTTAGACTTGAGTGTTTCGAGGAGACAGTTAATTCGTTTCGAAATTCCACTGTCGCCGCGCTTATGCCCTAAACCTACACAATATATTGGCCAACTTAAAGGACAATACGGTGTTTTTGGTCAGCACATTTCTCACTATAATCGTCGTTATCGTTATTCTGAGTCGACGCAGTAGCGACCTGTCATAACGCCGGTATGGCGAATAACCAATTTTATGAAATTTTTTTTTAAACATTTGCCTGTGTCTGTTTTATAATTTTTTCGGAAAAATTTATTTTCTGTGTGAAATGATTTGCTTAAAGTTTTGTGGAAAAAACAAAATACATTTTAAGGTGATTCAATATTCAAATGACATTTCGTTAATGGTAAAGTTTGCCGCGACGAAAAAGTCTGTTTTTCGCAACAAAAACTTATAGTAATTAATCACAGAGGTAACCACAACTATAACGAAATAGACGTTTACAGTGACTAAGTAAAAACACCCTTATAATCAGCTTTTGTTTTTTGTTGGCTCAAGGATTGCATTAGCGACAAAAAAGGTGAAGGATGCAATGACTTCCAAGCGAGGGGTGGATCGATAGAGGTAATTTTGTGCATACGCAAATACCTAATACCTTTCTAAAATAAAAATAAAAACGTTTCCTGCGACCATATTTTCATTTTTCCAAAATTCGATAACAACCAAACCACCTAGACTTTAGTTCAAAATAAACTGACATACCTACCTGCCTAAATTGCCACCACCACTTCTTCATCTATGCGTCACACTTATAATACAGTGGGCAATGATTACAGGCATTTTAAAAATCTCTATTTTATTAATTGTTACCGTGGACATGTCAATTTAAAATTAAAAGATACTTAATTATTTTAAAGAAATTGCATTTTACTTATTGCAGTTATTTGTAATTATATCCTTTTAATATATTACCTATTTATTATATTTCCCAGTCATTCCTTGATAATTTTATTGGTTTGGCATGCAAATCCGATTATTAACTATTTTTGTTGGTATTTTATTGCAAGCCCTAATTTGTTAAGAACGTTTCTGTCATATTTATTAAAACCACGAATAAGTGTATTTAAAAAAGATCGCACTCTTTGTAAGGTACCTAAATTTTCTTCGTCTATTTTACGATTTAAAGTATTACTTTTGTTTGTTTGGGATTTGGATTGATTTCCAATGATTTTTATACCAAACTTTGCAATACTCGTAATATCCCATAAATGCCCAAGCAATGCCAGCAAATTATCCAATGATTTACTTACCCCTTGGGTTATATTTTTTATGAACCCTGTCAAGGGCTTGCCTAACTTTTCGGTTGCCTGAGGCAAAGGGAAAAACTGCTGCGGCTCATTTAAAAATGAAAAACGTTTTTTTTGCAGCCTAGAAACTAGAATTCGTTTCATAAACTTTAAGTATGCTTTTAATGCTTTTTTTGGGGTACTAAAAATGATACTTTTCAATCCTTAAAGATTAAAAACAATCGCCAATATTCAGTAAATAAGTATACGATACACGAAACTTTAAGGAGACCTACGCTCGGGCTAAAACATTGTTGCCTTAGGATTAGATTTTTAAATGTACCCAGACACTTGGTTTTCAATGTACTATTCTTGTCCGACATAAGATAATGATTTATTTAAAAAAAAAATTGAATATTTCTTCTACTTTCCCACGCACCCACCAATTGGAGGGCGCAAATAGCCAGGCAATTTTGGGGAGCTTGAGTCTCAGGTTTAAGACCTAGAGAATGCGAAAAACGCTACTACAGAAGGGGATGTGACTTAACACACCCTTAGATAAACAAACGAATTGCATGATAAAAATGACAAGTTTAAGAAAAAAAATATATTTTTCGTAGGAACTAATACCGCGGAAATTTTTTTCTAGATAAAAATTTCTGAATATTAAGTTCTTTTCGGCCAAAAAGGCCACACAGAAGAAAATGTTTAAAATTTAAAAGAAATGCTGAAAAAATTAAAACAATTGCGCGGCAGGCAAAAATGTTGTGCAATTTAAATTTTGAAAATGTAGTTAGTTTCCTTGGTTCACTATCGTTTCACTCGTAGAATGAAAAATAGGTTTGGTTCATTTATTCTTTTTGATATACCTTGTATCTTGTAGTCAGTTTGTTCTACCTTGTGTCAGGCAATCCACGCTGAGTTAGGAAATGCCTTTTTCGGAAACACCAGTGTGCGTGGTTGACTATACCCCTATAAAGTTGCCTTTTATACTTGGTAACTCATTGTTTTCGGTTCCGAACCGACACCGTGGAGACGGTGATTAAATTGTCTGGTTGAACTGTGACAAAATGTCTTTCTTCCTTATAGACCGTTGGAAGTTTTCGTCCCGCCATGGACTTTCCTTGGTGTGCTATCGTTTCACTCGTATAATGAAAAATAGCTTTCACCTATTTTTGCATTCTTTTTGATTTACGTTCTAACGTAAGCCGAACAACGGTTTGTTCTATAAATAAAAGACGGATAAAGAAAAAGAATAATAATAATAAAAGAACAAGCACTTGAAAGGTAACCAGGATGATCTGGCATGCCAAACGTAAGGCAAGTTCGAGAGGATAAGGCGATACTGCGAGCTCTCTAAAATTAACCTCTCGAGAGAGCAAAGAATGCAAGAATTTTTTACACAGTTTTCAGGCATCTAAGCATTTATTTACCCTAGAATTTTCTCATCAAACCTCATGTGCCGAACTGCAACAAAGAACACTGAACTTACTTTTTAAATGTATTATTTAGCAATGTTTTGTTCTATAATCAGTGTATTTAGCAAAGCTAATAAATATATTTAATTCAAAATTAAAATAGTCTAACAGAAACAAGCACGTTATTTCTAAAAACGACCAAAATATAATGCGGGCTGGTTTTTTCAAGTTTTATTTTAATAAGTTTATAAACATGCAAAAGGAAATAAGTCCTCTTATTGAAGGTCATATCACTACTGTAAAATGTAAATGTCAACCCGATATAATATAATATATACAGTGCTTAAAATAAAAAAAAGAGCTTTTCCAGACGTATCAGATTTTTTTGGAAATCAGCATTACATTATATTCACGTCTTATATAATGCCCGTCTAGGTCCCTTTCCTAGGGTTACGGGAGAAGACCAAGTCGATATGAAAGGCGGAGAGAATGGACCTCGGTACGATGATCATAGCGTAGGTGGCAACCCTTTCTTTTAGGGATAGTATAAAAGACATCTGTTGCCTTACAATATGGCGTTGGCTCGTCAAAGGCTAGAGGAGAAAAACTTTGGGGTTGAGGCATTAGACTGGTTCTCTAATACTTGTTAAACAGAGCAATTACCAAAAAGCCTAAACAAAGCCTCGGAGCAATGGATGGAAATTCTCGAAGACGAAAAAAGCAAAGACAGAGACCTATGAATATAGCTACATGGAACGTACAGGGAGTGAATCAAAAGTTGGAAATTATTGCAACCGAAGTGCAGAATTGTAAGATCAATATTATTGCACTCACAGAGACAAAAAAAAAGGAACAGGTACGAATAGTGTCGCCAATTTCGTCCATATATTCACTGGAGTCCCAAAAGAAAGGAGAGCAGCCAGAGGGGTATCATTATTAATAAAGAAAAATCTAAAATATAAGATTACCGACTACGATTACATTAGTGAAAACATAGTTCGAGTATACATGAAGATGCTTGGTCATAATATAAGCATAATAGCAGCCTATGCACCATCAGATGACGAAAGAGTAGTTACCAACTGTTCTTTGACCAACTTGATGAGACTATCACCAAAATCGGTAATACCAGAGAAGTAATTATGCTTGGCGATTTTAATAGCCGAACTGGTAGACAAACCGAGAGCAAAGTGAAGGAACCACTTGGAAAAGAAGTAACAAATGATAATGCTTGAGACTGATGCAATTGTGTGAAACCCACAACCTAAAAATAAATAATGTTTTTTTTTTTAACATAAGGATATTCATCGATATACCTGGATTGACGGAATATGATGTGCGAGCACTTCGTGGTGTTATCTGTGGATCTGACCATCATCTGGTAAAAGCAAAAATATTATTCCCTTCAAGAAAAACAAATAAGGACGAAAGTAATGGAGAAAATGAAAACCTAGAATGCATCGAAGACAATCAAAAATACAAATTTAGAAGTCTAGAAATCGAAAGTATTCAAAGATTGTATCAGAACCGATTAGATAAAAAATTAATAAACACAGAACACTCATTTGAAGAGATATATACAAACACAATAAAAAGCTTAATGGAAGCAAACAACGAAGCTGTTGGATACCAAGATAATAGAAATAACAGGAATATGTGGTGGACGGAGAAAATACAGAAAATGGTCAAAGAGAAAAAACGCACATACTTGAAATGGCTCAGTACTAAAGAGCAAAGAGACCTAGAAATCTACAGGGAAACCAGAAGACAGCTAAGAAATTTGATACGCACAGAAAAAAATAAAATTTTCGAGCGCAAATCCCACGATATAAATAGGCACGTAGGAGGTAGGCAGAGTTCTGAAGTATGGAAATTAATTTCTACAGTAAAAAACCCAACAAAAGAAAAGGTAAACATCCAGATCATCAAACCAGAACAATGGACAGAACACTACAAGGGACTGCTGCAGGAGACGAGACAGATATCTGACAGCCTCTCCGAGGATAGAAATAGAAGAACATGGAGAGGAAGTAATCATCGAAAAAGAAATGATAATGAATAGTATTAAGACGCTTAAATCTAGAAAAGCTAGCGGACCTGGAGGAATATAATAATATTCTGAAATGCTCAAATATGGATCAGAGAACCTAATCGGAAATCTCACATATATTATCAATCAATCCATAAACGCACATCCAGTACCTGATGATTGGAAATTTGCATTCATATCCTCAATTACAGAGGAATTTCAGTAAACAGTACTCTAAGTAGATTGTACGGTAGGATTCTTAGAGATCTGGGTTTCGTGCAGGCAGATCTTGTAGTGGTAATGTTTTTTGTCTTGAACAAGTAATTGAGAAAAGGAGCGCCAGAAATATAGACTCATGTTACCTTTGTCGACCTACAAAAAGCATATGATACCGTTCCAGTAGAAAATTTATGGACAGTGTTAGAGCAGACTAATATCAATCATACATACATAAAAGCGATAAAAGAACTATACAAAGGGTCAAAATCTAAAATTAAAATTGGATATCGACTTTCAAAAGAATTCCTGGTAACAAAATGCTCAAGACAGGGATGTTGTATCTCTCCAACTCTTTTTAAAATATATATCGCAGTAGCTCTAAAAAACTGGAAACGCAAAGTGCATGGCATGGGAATACAATACATACTACAGTTTGCTGACGACCAAGTAACTGTAGCTAATGATAAAGAAGACATGGAGTATATGATGAGAAAATTAATGGAAGAATACCAAAAGTGGAGATTAACAGTGAACGTGGACAAGACACAGTACTTATGTATTGGAAAAAATCCAGTTAGTTAGAAGTAGACAATGGACAAGTAATATCTCCATGCAATGAGTATGTATACTTGGGTGTCACACTTGATAAGACAGGAACAGACTGTAAAAACTGGAAAAAAGAATAGTAAAAGCAAAAAAGGTTATTGGGTGTCTTAACAGTATTTTATGGAGCAGACAGATAAAAAGAATATAAAATTTAACAGATATGAAACAATGGTGAAAAGCACGCTGTTGTATGGAATAGAGACAACGGATGAACGACGAAAGATTACCAAAGCAGATCCTCGAATGGCAACCAATAGGGCGCAGAAAAAGAGGGCGTCCTAAACTAGAATTGCAACAGTCAATCCAAAGATTAATGAGTCAAAAAAATCTGACAGAAGTTGATTGTCAGGATCGAAGGAGGTAAAGAATAGGCGTCGGACAACGTAGAAAGACGTTCTAAATATAATGCCCGGTATAATATTGACTAGGGCGTCATCTATGTAAATATAAATGTCCGTTTCTTGGACAATGTGTGATCTTTGGATAGTGTCCAATAAATGACGTGTTTAATCCATCAAAAATTACACGGAGAAAAGACGTCAAGAAGCTGACGTCTTAAAGACATTTTTTGGTCATCCAAATGATCAACTGTGAACGTAAAAAAGGCGTCATTCGATGAGCCCTTGGTACCTGGGAATTTTTTCGTAATAAAATTGGAAAAGATAAGAATTTATAATTTTCTTCCGATTTTGTATCATTATAATAATTTCCTTTTAGTTAAGAATTTAATAACCTTGACATTGCATAAAATGATGTTCAAGGTTTCTTTTTTTATTTGTTATTGCATACAGATCCTTCTACAACTAATCCTTAGAATCTAATAATAATCTCAATAAATCATAAATGGCCAAAGGCATTTTTTATTCCTTTAAATAGTTTGAAAGAGTAACCCACTAATATCTAAACTAACTGCACCAGAAATAATAATAATTAGTTTTATATACAAGAGCAGGTTGAGGATATTAAGTTCAAAATAAACAAATAAACAAACAATTTCTAATCACAATTTCCACCATTTAAAAAAAAAAGGAAATTTCTACATTTCTAATGGGTAGCTGAAAATTCTCCGAAAAAATGTTTTCAATTTTTTTTGTTTGACTGGAAAATTGTTCGACAATATTTTCTTTGAACGGAATATTGTTAGAAAACATTTTCTTCGAATGGAATTTATTTCGAAAACATTTTTTTAGGAGAAACAATTTGAAATGTAATTTTTTTGAAATATAATTTTTTGTACAGGCGTGTATAAAATGTGTTTTTATTAGTGCAGAAAATTATTTTTTGCAATACAAGTGTGGAAAAAGAATTCACTAATACACTTTTTTTTTAAAGAAGTAGCGTGATGTGTTTTGGTTTACTTTTCTTATAATTTTATTTATTTATATTTTCCTTATGCTCGTAGAAAAACAATTAAATTAAAATTAAATAGCTTGCGAGAAAAAAAGTTAAGAGTCCATTTTTTCAAATTTTAAAATAAATGAAAATTATTAAAATATAAATATTTGTCATATTAAAAAAATTAAAAAACTTAAATTATTTTGCGGGAAAAAGGATGATAGTCCAAAAGAGGAACACCTGGTAAAAAGATGAAAGTTCTGTTAAGATAAGTTGAGTGAGGTTCTTATCAGAGTTGAACTAAAAATAGTAATTGAAAAAGAAGGTACCTTAATTCTCCAGATTTAGTTTAGTCAAAAGCTTGAGTTAAGTAGGTAGCGCAGTGGCCAGTTATTGAAGCTATTTAAAATGGATGAAAAAAAAAGAGAAAAAGAAACTGAAACTGGCAAGCCATACAGTGGGCGAGGACCGTAAGTGCAAAAGGTACATATTTTTGCATTTAAACGATGATAATAAGATTCAAATAATAAAAAATTTCAACTTGAGACCACGTTACGACGCTTAGGATATTTATTTAGCTGGTATCATTACAGTACATGAGTTAATACGTACGAGGCCTAGAAGGCACAGAATTAAAACCACGATAAATAAAGCTTTACGCATCGTTCTGTTAACAGCATTTGCGTGCGGAAAAATCGATTTTCCGCACTTGTTAGGAAAACAGCTGTTCTTAAAAAAGCCTATCCTTCTTTTAAGATAATAAAACCAGACAAATCTCCTGAACTTTTCCCCAATGGACAAGTAAGGATACGTTGGCAATCAATTGACAAAGGTTAAGATAACAACGATTTCGACTTCCCAAAAGGAGGACCGAGGAGCCAATTTAAGGAACAATGGGTCCAGGGAATATTCATAAACCTAAAGAGTCCCCCGTTTGACTTTAATAGGGGGTAATGTAACTCTCCCTTGTGTAAAAACCTATCCTTATAAATCCATATTTTGAATTTTAATTTAAATATTTTTGTGGTTACAGATAATGAAAACTACAGACAAAAAAGAGCGATTTGTCCTCCCTCAACAGAATGTGTTCCTTTGGCTTCTTGCCCGCTCTTATCAAGAATAGTCGACAGTGAATGCGTTTCGAGAACAGGGTAAGTTTTATAGTACCGTAGAACGTGGTGACTTTGTGCCTGGCTGTAGGTATTCTGGGTCTTGAACGATGTGATAGTTCCCATCACATGCTTTCGCCCATGGCAAGCTTTAAATTAGCTCCGAGTCGTCACGTGCTATGCGAAAAGACCTCCATTGCGCAAGCTTCTCCTATGATCCAACCGAGGATCGTTTAGTCGGTCACGGGACAAGAGAAAACAGATTTCACTTTAAACGCATAAAATTCACTAACTCTGAAGAGCGGGCGACTATGTCATTGGTCGAGACAAGTAGTTTCGCACCACACGCGGCCGCAAAGAGTTTGCTAATGGTCGAAGCGTGTGATGTAGATGGTCACATCGTTCAAGACCCAGAATAGATACCCGGTGACTTCGTGACAGACTGAGTCCGTTCCATCATCTTGTTCGACAGTCCTAAAACCATCCGAAAAATCCCAATACACGCGCAATGCAGTAGGAGGACTGTTTTAAAACGGTTTTGGTTTGATGGAACGACCAAATAACTGTCCAAAAAACGAATGCTGTTGGCGTCGTGATCGATTTACTTCAGTCATGTGATCAAATGCAAGAGAGTTAAATGGAAAGTCACATGACTAAAAGAAAGGGTAGGTTTCGTCGTCTCGCGTAAAGTTAGATAAAGAAGGTGTTTAATGCTGCCAGTTATTTTTGTTTTTGTTTTATCTTGAATTTTTTGGACCTAACCTTTTTTGATATTTTTGGGCTTTT
This sequence comes from Aspidapion aeneum, assembly GCA_963576565.1. Lineage (NCBI taxonomy): Eukaryota > Metazoa > Arthropoda > Insecta > Coleoptera > Brentidae > Aspidapion > Aspidapion aeneum. Next base: position 183,930,004 of record OY755038.1, read on the forward strand.
AGCGAAAACCTTCAAAATAAAACTCCTTGTTTGGGAAAAATTCCGATCAGGTGATAATTTATCTCTTTGTTGAAAGTTATTTTCTTTTTGATCACCTGATCATTTTGGGCAAAAATCATGCGCGTTCAGCACACGCTGGGAGTTTGAAGCGCCACCCTGTGTTTGACAAAGGAATGTAAAAATCACTTCCGACAAAAAACTGAAAGAAGTTTAAGACCGAAATTCCAGCTACAAGAAAAAGCCGCGGCCGCCAGTGAAATTTTTTAACTGCTGCAGAATTAAAGATGGTATGCTTCTAGCGTGTTGCCGATTTTTTTTCCTGTGTTTTTAGTTTAATAGACTCTGTTTTACCAGACGGGGCGAATTTAACTTTGGGGTTATTTGAGATATCTCTAGTTTTCTCCCCTTCAGGGCTCAGTTGTCTAGAAGGCAAAGTGGGAATTCTAGAGCTCTAAATTAAAGTGGCGAAATAATCCCAATTTACGGACGCCACTAAAGAGCTGCTTCTTGCTTTTGCTACCCTTATCGACCCATATATCGTTGGAAAAGAAATTCTGTTCCCCATAAAAAACTGTTTTTGCAGATTTTGATAAATTGGTTAGTTTTCGAGAAAATTGAATGGTTTTTGGGGGATTGGGGGGGGGGGGGGGTAATTTCCCCGTCCCTGTCGATATTTCGAATTGGCAACATAAATATTCTGACTCAGCGGGGTCGAGTTAGGAGGAAATGGTCTGTTGCCAAAAACTAATATGATTTGGTTCTGGACCGAAAACGGAGAGCCCTTTTAAATTGTTTGCTGTATTTAATACGGATTTATTACGGATTTTTGCTAATACTCTATTATAGCTAAATATCTACTTCTTTAGGTTAACCGAAATAAGCTGTGGCTACCAGGGCTCCGGTTTGATCTGCTGCCCACAAAGCGACCCAACCTCGACCACGAGGTTCTCCACCTCTTCGGGAAAATTCATAGACGGTCACCGATGTGGTCAGTCACAGGTTGAAGGTGACGGCTACGATGGCATTGGAGCTTATCCTTGGGTTGCCAGAGTTGGATTTAGAAGTAAGAATGCACCTGCATATATATATAAAAATAAAAATTATTTTTTTACTAAATTTTCTACCTTCCCAGGCCGCGCAGCAATGGCTAAAGAAAATATTATTTTCGACGAAAAATTTCTATCTTAGCAATATCGTCGTGATGTTTGTCTGTGTGTGCGTCTGTCAGTAACACGATAGCTCCAAAACCACTAAACAGATTTTCATGGGATTTTTACGAAAAATAGTATTTGATACTGTTACTAGTTGATTAGATCTTGGTCGAAATCCATAAATGCTAAGGACAATATTTGACAGTTTAAAATTTTTTAAAATGGTAACTTTTTAACCGAGCGTCGCATCAAAATGCGGTTTTCGGAATATAGTAGGACATATTTTTGTAAATAGGTTGAGTTAACCAAAAACTTCGTAGAAGCTTTCGTTTCTGAGATATTCACAAAAAACTGTTTTTAAGGCTGATATTGCTTGGAGCGTGCTAATAATGGGCTAGAAAGGTATCAGATCCGCCATGGATCCATTTATTTTTCTAATAAATACGCATTTTCACGGATACCGTGCTGTATGAGACCTCGCAACGCACGAACTTAAGCTAATTATAGTCCGGCCAGGCGCGTAGCGCTGGGGGGGGATATAGGGTTAACCCCCCCTCCCCATGAGGCTGAGATTATAATAGCATTGTTAATAAACTTATTCCAAAATCTTTACATACATTTTTTTATAAATTCAAACCGCTCCTACCATTGGATCGCTGGCGCTACGCTACTGAGTCCGGCCAAAATAAAATGAGGCGCAAAATAGATGGCTCAACTCGAAGGCTCAACTCAATCTATCTCCCTCTGTTTACAGTACTGGTCTTACTGGGTGTCTTAATATTACAAGAAAAAAACGGTACTCGTCTGGTACGTTTAATGAAATCGACTCCACAGCCCGTTCGCAATTTACACTCTTTTATTGGGATTCCATTGTTATCGGTAGGCTCAAACAGGATGACTAGGCACGTTTCATACACATTCTAAACCAACAAAAACAAACAGTTGCGTATCATTTACTTTTTATTAATTTTTTAATAAAACTGTGTGGAGTTACAATTTTAATTTTTTTTGTCGGTCCGGCCGTATGGTTTTGAGTTTTTGCAATTTTTAGAAAGAAAATTGCTATTTTTGTTGATTTTTAGATTCGTACGTGTTAGTTTATCAAATGTTAACAAATCTTGTTTTTACTTTTATCTACACCTGAGTTGTAATTACTATTTAACATATTCTGTACACGAATATCTCGTAAACAAATTAATTAATTTTTAAAGCATCACAATTATCACTGTCACTGAACTCATGTTTCATATTTAAATTTTAAAACCCAGTTGCACCTCGCGAAAGTTCTTTTTGAATAATAGGAAAAGGGAAATCCTCATGGGAAGGTACTGTACACAGTCACGTGCTTTTGGAGCTAATTTTTTTTAAAATTATTCTGAAATTTTCAGATATTTTGAGTGGAGAGGTGAAGTTTCCATGTACCGGATCGATTATTAACAACAGGATAATTTTGACTGCTGCTCACTGTGCTTTGGCGAAAGCAGACAATTACAAATTGTAAGTTTACCTATTTTAGATAATTTAGATTAGGATTTTTGGTAAACTAAATATTTATTTTATAAACTTTGCTATTGGTTTCAAATCTTGTATTTTGTATTTTAAAAACTAAGGAACACCACTATACACTTTTAACCCAAAAAGAAACTATTAAGTATTGTCAATTTTTAAATGGTCAAGCAACGGCCACTTTAGTTTTGTTTCCATTTCCCTTATCGTTAAAAATACAGTAGAACGATTATCCGTGCTCCGCGGGACCGGACGAGGCACGGATAAGTGAAAAGCACGGATAATCCGAACATTCATTTATTACATGTTACATACATATTATGTATATATACTCAAAATATGACAGAAAAAAAAGATCCCAAAAGTTCAAACTAACTTTATATGTATGTATTGCATAAAAAGATAACAGAACAAAAAATATAATTCTACATAAGGTTTTGATCGAGGGATTTCCGCTAACGCTATTTCAATAGAACTTCAAAAACACAATTTCGATCATGGGAAATCATAGCACGGATAATCCGCAGCCCGGATAATCCGCGCACCGATAATCGGGGTTCTACTGTAATATCAAAAATAGTTGGCAAGGTGAATGGGTGAATACTACTAGCAGTGGCGGTTCCCTTATAGATGCACATGTACACGTGCACTCCTAAATTTTACTTTAAAAAATATTAAAACTAGATTCTAAGTAATAACTTCATCATAAAGTGTAAATAGACCCCAAAAGGAATACACCAAAAACCTGAGTACTAAATCGAAATTATTACCCTGTCTGCATGTGTTTTCTATTCGTATTCAAACGAGGAAACGGTGGATGCGCGCTTAAGTTTACCCAAATTCTGTGCCCGTAGATGCCATCCTCGCTTTATCAAATATAAAAAGAGGAAGATGTCCTTATAGAATTTTACAGTACCTACACAGAATCTGGGCCTTACTTTGGTAGTGCTCTTGTGAATTAATTTATCATTATTAAATATCTTAGTTTTATTAAGAAAAACATTTTATCATAACATACTAAATTACAATTACAGGTACGTAGTTCGCGTTGGTGAATGGATGACAAACACCGACATTGACTGTGGGGAGGAGTTCTGTGGTTTACCAGCCCAAGATATTCCAATCAGCCACGTGATTGTTCATCCCGGTTACGAGAAATCCAACTATAAGCACAACATTGCCCTATTGGTGCTTAGATCCAAACTAAATTATACAGGTAAACCTTTCTTAAAAATAGATATAGGTATTCATAAAGTAAATGCTTTTTTTTCGCAATTTTATTAACAATAAATCGCATAGTTACCACTAACCGACCTATGCGAGCTCGAACAATTAGTTATTAATGTATCAACATTATAAGCATGCAAATGTTTTTGTCATGTTTATCGGATTTTAACCAGAAAAATGTAAATGTTTGAAAAAGTTAAATCTCAGGAACTACTGCAGCTAGTAAAAGTACAAAACGATATATGTATATATATATACAGTAAAAGTACAAAACGCTATGTATATCCAACACAGGCACGGTTGATTACTTACGTTTTTCTCTAGCCTGAAATTCCTAGCACGGATCACCAAACAAATTGATGATCCGTGATCCGTGGTCCTAGTTCTAAGTTTCTTCTTTTCCATTTTCTTTTCAAAAGTTCATCATTAACACAGGAAAAATTCAAAAAGTGCATTTTTTTAAAATTTAATAAAACAGCGGATGATGATTATGGTTGGCCTCGTAGCTATTCTACTGCTACCACTAGTGGGTATATTGTGGCTCACTTTTGAGTGGTTTCTCACCACTGTATGCATAATGCTTCAACAAGGTTAGCTATCAGTTCAGATCTTTTGAATCATTGGTCTGATGACTGTTATATACAGCCAAGACATTTTTTTGTTGGTCTTGTGCCCCAGGTTTTTCCGCAAAATGCAATAATGCTAACGACAGTTTTTTGGCAGTTAACTTTTTAACGGAGCATTGCATCAATATGCGGTTTTCACAATGTAGTAGAACACGTTTTTCTCAATAATTTATGTTATTACCAAAAACTTTGTAGAAGCTTCCATTTCTGAGATATTTACAAAAAATTCTTTTTAAGTCTGATATCGCGACATTCACTTGGTGTGCTAGTAAGCTAGGAAGGCATTAGAAACGTCGTGGATTCATTTAACTTTCGTTCTAGAATGAATTAATAATAAACTTAAAAAATCTTTAACCGATAGTTCAAAACACTCTATGTGGAGCACAAATTCCTTCCTTTCCGCATTTTCTCTCAATTTGAAAGAACTATTTTGGACCGGTCAAGCCAAAAGTTAATTATTTTATTTTATAAAATCGCCAAACAGGAGATATTGTTATTAACAATATATTTGAAAAAGTTTAATGACATTTTAAACCAGACCATATTTTATTTGGTTTAATTTATTATTTCCGTTATTACTTCCCATTTTAAAAAGCAGTAGAGGAGATCCGGGTTAGTTTATCTAAACGAATGCAATGGCTTATTATTATTTTTTGTATTTAACTGAATAATAAAAGATACTGATGAGACTAAATAGCGACTTTGCCAAAAACTAAAATACAAACGCTTTTGGAAACTGAGGCATACCGTGGTATGTTATGGTATGGTAATACAAACACATATTTGGCTTCTAGTTTGCCAAATGGTATACCTTTGTTTTCCGGCTTCAAAGTTTTTAAGAGGTATTTTTCTTAACAGGGCCTAACACAAAATGATTTTAGTATATTTTTTACAGTAACAGCGCAGCCTATATGCTTGCCGGAGTCCTGGTCAGTCACAAACAATAATGGTGTGTTGGTCGGTTGGGGCAAAACTGCTGGACAACGAGGTACGTATGCCCAAATAGAATAAAACTATAGGGCGAGTTTGTAACATCATCGATGAGCTCATCGATGACAACACTCAAGTTCTTAAATTAATCAGTACAATTCGTTGAAATTCATCGGGTTCGTAAATTATCTGATGAATTCCACCAAGTCACCAATTGATGGCATCAATGCTCACCGACTATGGGGGTTGGTGAGCAATCCTCGATCAATGTCAGTTACGTCAAAATCAGGTGCTTTTTGTTTTTTTTTTGTTTGGCTAAATGCTCTACCGTGTAGCATGCAAAGCTGCGATGGACATCATGAAAGATAAAGTTAGTGACTCAAAACTCGGTTGATGAAGGTCTGGAGTTAACCGCGGCATGCCCGTATTGAAGGTTACGTTAAAAATGTTGTTTCTATCTATGAGACTCTTTTAGAACAAAATAAAAGAAAGTAATCGGACTCACCGAACAAAAATGTCATATGTCAATTGTCATTGCCATTAATTTAAAAACTCGCCCATTTTTTTTTTAATTAGATACCTCGGTACCAGTGGCGTATAGGAAGCTAAGATATTTTTCACATATTTCCTGAATACAAACATAAAATAGCATAAAATACGGCCTCATGGGGTTCAAATTGGAATTAACGAACGATCCAAATCAAATCGATCAAATTTTTATAAATAGTTATAACCTTAAATATAACCAAAAATATTATGTACATATTGCAACTCACGCCCAGCTATAATTTTGACAACATTTTCGTGTGATGTCGGAAATTTATACAATTTGTTGTCTTCAACATCAAATAATTCGATTTCAATCTTTTTACATAAAAAAATTATTTTTGTAAACTGAACAAATACACAACATAAGTCACAATCTCAAATTAATCTGTTTCGTGGATCAAAATGTATGGACCAACCAGATTTACGTCCGACTAGTCTGAGCAGAATTACCCAACGATTCAGATCTACCTCCCCTAGATCTAGATGGAATTAACGAACGATTTCGATCAAAAAGATTAATCCGACGTAAATACCGAACGCAGCTTGTGTAAAGGTATAAAAACCTTGCCTCGGTACGAGACAGCGATCCACCTGTGCGGCGAACGTCGAGACAGTATTAGATCAAAATGGAGGACTCGGACCGTTTAATAGTAGCTATTTATGAATTGGGTATTTCTCGTATTCTTTGAGTTTTTTCACTTTCTCAATTACTCATTTAATATTTGTTTAACCATAGTTAAGTCTTTTCGAGCGACTGGAACGAAATTGCGTCGAACAATCGGTTGCTCTTGGCCACGCCTGCAGAGCACATACAGATACTTATACTCGTAAGGTGTCTATTTTTTACAGAAACTCCAGTTAGACAACAATCCCTCTTCTTACCGATCACCAGCCTATCAATGTGCGAGAGGGTTTACGGAAAAACACTCCCAATATCTGAAGAACAGCTATGTGCTGGAGGTGGCAATGGACAAGATGCGTGTAGTGGGTTTGGAGGAGCCCCTTTATTAGTGAAACATGGCGAAACCTATTATCAGGTGAGTTCTAAAGCTGACTTGTTTATCATTGAAGGTTGGTAGTGATCTTAAATAGATATGCATAGCTCTAGAAAACTTGTATTAAACGCAACCAGCACCTTGATCTTTTATCTCCTTTGGAAATGCACTTTTTTTAAACAAAAAAGCTGGTAAAGTCAACTCACGTCGTCTTTAAACAAAATTAAATATTACAATTTACGTAGGTATCTGCTCTGTAGTACCTTCATATATTTAAAAAATATTATTGTCTTATGTATAATAATTAAACTAAAAAAAGAAAATAATCTTAAAAAATATGTTGCATACTGAGAGGGGACAGAGTTTCAATTTTGCGAAATTGGCCGTAATGCTTGCACACCGTATCAAATCAATCCCACCAATCCACTGCTTGGATCAAACAGTTTTCTATAATATTTTTATTCCGAGATTTTATGTGCTTTAATTATAAGTAAAGATCCTTTTTCAATCTGCAGAGTTTTCAAAACCTTTTGATATAGCAGGCCGGTTTTACCCTTAAGCTTCTCTTGGAAAACGAGCCTCGCAAGAAGTGCCTAATTTTTGTCTCCCCTAGAAACACCTCCAAAAACATCTAATTTGGCACACCCTATACAATAGGCAGGTAAAAGATTGGAAGAAAGGGATTTTAGCGCTTGTTTCTTCTAACTTCGGTGAAAATCTGATGGGTAGTTATTGAGTTATGAGACTACAAATCTGCTTATTTTAAAAAAACAGAAACCAATATACCTCTTTCGTCGCCCCTAGGGGGTTAATTGCAAGCCTGTTAAACCTCGTTCAAATTAGAGGAGAGGGAGGCATATGTCTACATTTCGATAATCAAAACAAGCTACAACCAAGACGAAAAATTTACAATATTTATTAGGATTTTTTAAAACGTTTTTAGGAAATAAATTGTTAATGTTTTTGTTCTTTATTTACTTTATATGCATTAAATTGCAATACCCATAACCACAATTGCTATCATCTACAACTGCCCCTGATGAAGTTAGGTTTGAAGATGAGGTCTTAAAAAAATTAATTTATATATTAAGATAACTTTACAAAGTAGCTTAAGCCAAGTTAGTAACTATTTTGTGAATGGACTTACACACATCTAAAAATCAGTTTGTAAAGTTCCAAATATTTAATTTTAAACCATATTAAGATAAATAAATATCCATTAGGTACTACTGATGCTTGGCTAACTATAACATAATTTTTTTGTGAAAAACTTGATTAGTTCCACCTAGCAGTATATAACTTTTAAGTAAAATAAAATTGAAAAATGCCGTGACATTTGAATTGTTCACATGTGTTCTTCAATCCTAATAAAACCAAAAAATTTCCCTTGAATTAATTTTTTTAGCAAGAGTTAAAATAACTTCGATAAAAAGGAATATAAATATAAATTGGTAGTAATAATTTAATTCAGGCCAACAAAAACATAATTTAATAACTTCTATGATGTGATTATTTTTTATAATATTAGGAAAATGAATGCTATTATTTTATCATTTGTCTTTATTGTTTGATTTATTGGTTTATACTTTGTAAAAGGAGAAGAAACGAAAAGTCCTGCTTGCTTCATAAATAGTTTCATTGTTTAACCACGACGCCTTTTGGTTATAAAACCCTTATCAAGTGGTCTGGTCTGTAAGAATAATAGAAAAATAAATGTAAAGTATAATATCTAATATAAAATGTAGTAAAAACTATTTACAGACAGTTAAAAATCATCTTTTTGCAAACGAAATTCGAGAACACAAAAAATAAAATAAAAAATAAATAGACTAAACAACAATAAAAATCGGTTAAAAACACATAATTTAAAAAAAATACCATGAGCTGACAAAGAAGTTATAGGTTAAAACAATTAATATCAAAATTATAACCCAGACACCTATATCTAGGGTCACTGCATCACGAAGACGTAGTGTCTTCTTTGGGTAGCGACACGACAGCTAAATATTTTTGGTTATATGACGAATCTGACACTGTCACGCGCGTAGCTTTTTTTGTATTTAAAAAAATAAAATGGTTCACAAATGTTACGTAAATAACTGTCCGTCACACTCGGTATATATATTTAGACTGTCCAAGTAAACAAACCATTCAAATAATGCTTTTCAGATTGTCGAATAAAAACGATATTTTTTATGATTTCAATATTTACCCACATAGCGCAAGAAACCAAAAATTATTTGACATGTTTTATAAAATATAGAACTTGTATATATTGTTGGATTTATTCTAGGGCATAAAAGTGTACGTTTAATCCCTTTTTTCATGGACTTAGGTAATTAAAAGTAATTTCTTTAAAACTATAAAGGAAAAATTATAGGTTTTTTGGATCATTTTATTTTATTAATATACAAAAAAACAAAAAGCTATTATAATACACGATAACGGTTATTCTGTTGCTTCCAGCTTGGCAGAAGTTACTGTACTTTGCTGATGACTTGGTTGGTTTCGATTATTATTCTGTCCTTTGGCATAGCCTTCATATAAAGGAAGCATTTAACTTTCTAGACTTCTCCAGGATAAAAAACAGGAATACCTTTTCGGTGAAATTTTTGACATTCTTTTTATTGCATCATTTTCGGTACTCTGAAAGCTGCTTTCTTTGGCCGCCTTTTCAATGTCCACCTCAAAGTAGCAATTATTCTTTGGTCCCTCGTTTGTTCAATCTTTAAGAAATTTAATTCAAACTTATTCTTATTTAGTTTGTTATGAAATAAATATTATTTTTTGCACATTTTTTTCTATGTTTGTTAGCGTCTGACTGACTTTTGTTTAATATCTACCATAGCAACGCGCCCAAAGCTCACCAAAAAAATGAAAACTATCACTGCCCCCTGTATTATTATATACCGGGGGTTGACATGCTAAAACTAGAGTACCGGAGTAGGTGGTTTAATATTTATTTATTTTATGATTATTATTATTTTTAGCATATAAACATTAAAGTCCGTTTTAATCACTTAACAAATTATAGCCGTCCTTAATGTCGGGCTTAAAAAATCTTGCCGCGGAATTAAAAGTAAACACAGCATATACCTACTATTATTTTATTACGGTGTCCAAACAAAAGCGGGCGGCGAAGAAAACGTCGAAAGAACAAAATGTCAAAGACACGAAAGGTCGAAAGTACAAAAGGTCGAAAACATAAGGTCGAAACTACAAAAGGCCGAAAATACAAAAGGTCGAAAGTACAAAAGGTCGAAAAACAGAAGGCCAAAACTTTAAAAGGTCAAAAATACACAAGGTCGAAAGTACAATAAAAGATCGAAAATAGAAAAGGTCGAAAGTACAAAAGGTCGAAAGTACAAAAGGTCGAAAATACAAAAGATCGAAAAACAAAAGATTGAATAACAAAAAGTCCAAAATCGAAAGTAGCTATACTGTAATGATTGCAAAAAAAAGACTTTACTATAGACACAGAGGCACACACACACACACACCTAACGCACATACACACAAACACATACACGCACACACACAGACGTCACGACGATATTGCGAAGATAAGTCAAAATACACCAAAATAAACACATTTTCGGCGTCATCTCAAAAACATTTTTTTCTTCGACAGCAATTCCTTTTCCAGCCATTATTGCACGGGCTAGGACGGTAAAAAAAATTCAACAATCCAAAAATTGAAGGTCTAAAAAATTTTTTGTAGCATCTCTAGGTATTTTTGGGTAGCAACACGACGGGTCGCGGAACTTTGTTCGAAAACATTTTCCTCGAACGGAAAATTGTCAAAAACGGTTTATTCGAACGGAAATTTCTTTGAAACAAAAATTTGCCATCAATCGGTGTTTTCCTAACCTTTCTCAATTGATCACAAACGTATTCTAACCGGTACAGACAATCTCTGACCTTTTTCCACCAAAACACTGTCTTCAAATCACAGGTTTGCTATCAATTGAGAAAGGTTAGAATAATAGAAAATATGTTTCGGTTGGTTCGGTTGGGTTTTACACTCTCTACCCAGACAGCACAAGTACGTACTATGTACGTAAAAATTCGTGCTAGGTACGTACATGGTACATCCAATTAAACGTAAAATGTACGTACTCTAGACGTACATGGTACTAACATGGGACATCAAATTAAAATAACAAAAGTGTAGAATTAAGACTAGGTACCACTAAAAACTATTCTGGCTTCCTAAACATTCCTACTTTAGAGTGAGCGTCCAGGTTTACCTTAAGGCTCGAAGTCTCGATAGTTTTGAAGTTTGTTTTACTTGATTTATTATTTAAGTAATGTATCTCTAACAATGCCGTTAAATGTTATAATTTCAAGACACTGTATGTTATTTTAAAAACAAATAAAGACTTACTGATCGATGTAAAAATAAAAGTTTTTGAATATTTTTCAAAAAATCATGTTTTTGCACAAAGTCTACCTGATTGGAAGCACGGCAGAACCACAGAAATGACTTTGGAAACTATAAGAAATTTACAAAAGAGGCAAAATTTAGGGTAACCCCACAAGAATGATATTTTTTATGATTGTAGTTAAGTACTATAACTACTAGTATATCTAAAAGTAAAAGTGTATGCATTAAATTGTAGTATTTTTTGTATTAATTTATATTATAAAAATAAAAAGTTGGTCAAAAACTTAAAATATAAGTATGGTCTTTAATTTTTTTAAAAATATTTTACATAGGTACTCTAAAAATTCTGAGATCGCTTTACAAACTTCTACAAAAATTGTAGGTACTCTAAAAATTCCGAGGTTAATTTACAATATTGTATAGAAATTGCGTGTAGGTACTCTAATTATTCCGAGGTAAGTTGACGAGTCGCCCATGGAAATTCCGAGGCAGGTCACGTGGGCTTGTCGCTACCCATGGAGACGCCAGTCTTCCAGGATGCAGTGACCCTACCTATATCAGGCACAAAACGACATCTAACAAAAAATTTATAAATTAACAAAAACAATCTCAATTGGTAAAAATTCAATAAATATAAGCAAATAAAATATTCTTATTTGTAATTGGTTAAAACTTTGGCACCCACTTTGAATCAGTTTCAAATAAGATAACTTTATCTACTATTATTTATTGAATTTCTACGAATTTGGATTCTTTTTTTTAAGTTGATAATTTTTGATTCAGATGTGTGTGTGTGTTCCAATTCTATCATTTATTATTTATTGCTTTAACCTCTATATTTTTTGTCAGCTCATTGTATTTTTTAAAAAATTATGTGTTGTGTTTTTATATTTTACCAATTTGTAATTTTGAATGTTGTTTAGTTTATTTTTAATGATTTTAGTTTCTTGTATTCTGGATTTTTGTTTGCTGAAAGATGATTCTTAACTGCATGTTAGTAGTTTTTACCATATTTTATATAGGGCTTATCCTTAAACTCCGTAACGCTCTAGGGAGGGAGGGGGGTCTTGGCCTTGCATTACACTTAATGTTTTTTAATGTGTTTTTTCTTGAAAATGCGTTACATGGGGGGAAGAGGGGTAACAAATCCGGAATTTTTGCCTTAGGTAATTTAAGGATGTTTCCTTAGATATTAGAATTTACATTTATTTTTTTATTATTTTTACAGACCAAACCACAAGATAATGGTTTTATAGCCAAAAGGCGTCGTAGTTAGTTTATACTTCTTTAGGTTGGCATACTCTCTTTTGGATCAGATCAATGTGGAGCTCCAGGAGTACCAAGTGTGTACACTAATATTAAGAAATATATTACTTGGATAAGAGAAAATATTCCAAAGTCCATATCACTGTAAAAAAGAGTTGCATTTGTAAATAAACCTAGTAAGTATCTACCTATTATATTCGATTGTATCTATGTGTTAAGGCCAGTTTGTTATTTCGATTAAGTATTTTTAAATGAATGTAGATTGCGAAGGTGGTAAATAAAAAAATTGAACATTTCTAAATATGTTTATTTAATCTTTAAAATATGCTATTTTAAAAGGAAGGTCTTAAAATAATTCAAATTTTAAACTACAAATCACTAAGAAAACGTTTGCATATTATGTGCAGTAATCTTATATACATTTGTTTAAAGAAAATTTAGAATTAATTTTTAGTATTTTCTACAGTAAATACATTAACAAGTTTAAACACATATTTTATAAAATTCAAAAGTGCATTCAACATAGACAAATAGATTTTATTAAAATAAATTATAAAATAAAAAATCTCACTAGTTTGTCTGCTTATATCACAAAAAATTGAGAATTACAAAAATAAAAACAAATATATTGAGTGAAAAGTTATTGCCAATTTGATTTTTTACTGTAAATAAAAATTGCGATCTACTACCAGAAACGAGTATAATATAGTTTATGCTACTACACAGCTAAATTAAGCCAAATGCACTCTTACCATGAATAACTTAATTTTCACGGCGCTATAATATTTAGGTATTATATAGAGTGCGGACGTAAAAATCCCCCTCCCTGTTAACTTTTGAACGGAATTAGATATCAACTTAAAACAAAAAGCATGTTAAATGGTATTAACTTTACTACTTTCTGACGTATTGCTTTGAACCATCGTGTGAGCGTAAGACCACTAACAACTTTAAATTCTTAAATAAGAAGGGGGGTCGTGTGATACATTGCTTAAAACATATTTTAATCAAAAAAAGAAAAAGTTATAAAATCGGTTCAATACTCACGGAGTTATATTTGTTTATGTTTATAGTGTTTGCAACTCCTCGTCTTCAGCAGCTTCAGATATTAAATTGAAGTGGAACCTGTAACTAATGGTAACATTGCAGCTACATTTTAGTGTACCCCTCATTACCGTAATGTTGCCTTAAGGCTATAAGGTCACTGACACCTTTAAATTTTTTAATGAAAAGTGGTCGAGTGATACCTTGTTTAAAAGGTTATTTGATTCATTACTTAAAATATATATTTTTTTTAATTGGTAAAATAATTATCAAGTTATGAGTATTTTCAGTAATTGTGAAAGCAACTTTTTTTTTACTTTTATGCAGTTGAAGCACGTAGAATAAATAACATTGTTACTACTTTTTGACGTACTTTTTAATAATGTTGCTTTAAGTATAAGGGCACTAATATCTGTAAATTAAAACAGGTTTAAAGTTATTTTATTTATTAAGAATTAATAACTCGGTAAGTATAAAAAAAATTAAAGTTGTTAGTGACCTAATGGTCTTACGCTTACACCACGGTTCAAAGTAATAATTCAGAAAGTACTAAAGTTGATACCATTTAACACGCTTTTTGTTTGTGTAGGAGAAATGACTACACTTTGTTATTTTAAACGTAAAACGCTGTATTTTGCTATATTATTTACAGCGGTTTATTTTTTAATTCCAAAGATACTAATCATGTCTAATGAAAAAATATATTTTGTTATTAAAAACTGAAAACCCTAATTTTGTGAGAAATATATTAGGACACTTTCAATAATTTTTCATTGAACATTTACGCCTTTTTTAAATACTTTTTCACTTTATAAATTTACTCAATTATATAAAATGTTTATCATAACTGATGCACTAAACTTTGCAAAAATTTAAAATAATAAAAAAGTTCATAAAACTTGTTCAACATTTTTTAGAGTGTCTAGAAACCTGTAAATTTTAAAATGATTAATTTGACATCGTCGTATGCTTTTGTAATTCAATATTATCAGAAAATGTTCTTTTGTTTTTTCCAAAAGACTATTGGAAAAGGGTATGCAGTGAAGTTAAGTTAAATTTTCTTTTGAATTTACCTAAAGGCTTCTTTAGATTGTAATAACTCAGAACTACAATTAGTAAATTTATTTTTTATTTGTTTAAAAAAAAAACAAGATTTTTCGTAAAAGTTATTTTTCTTAATAATTAAAAAATATTAAATAATATCTTTATTGTGGTGCAAAACTCCATAAAATTTGAACTGTAGTTGTAACTTTTAAGGAAATTATTATATTTGGAAAATCGAAAAAAATTCTAATTACAAAATTAGTCGATCGATTTTGATTTTTTTTTTGAAAAATGTTTTAAAACCAGCAACTATACATTCATTGTAAAAGAATAATTTTTTTTATTTAAATATAGGTTTAAAAAAATACAGGGTATATTGAATTCAA
This sequence comes from Aspidapion aeneum, assembly GCA_963576565.1. Taxonomy (NCBI): domain Eukaryota; kingdom Metazoa; phylum Arthropoda; class Insecta; order Coleoptera; family Brentidae; genus Aspidapion; species Aspidapion aeneum. The sequence continues at coordinate 183,945,115 of OY755038.1, forward strand.
AGTAAATAACTTAATAGTCTCCTACATATTGACAAATTTTTTGTTTTCAATAATTGAAAAAGTCTGATGTCGTGTGCGTCTACAGAAAGTAAATGTGTTCATGCTAACAAAGTTTAAAAATGCGCAAAATAAAGTATAAATCTTTTGATGAAAGTGAATTTTTATCTCTTATTGAAATGCAGCCTTTTGTACTGTGGTTTACAAAGTTTTTGTTTCGGAATCGAAAGTGTCAGTTTTTATAATGGGAAGCAAAATTATATTCTTCCACAAGCGTGCGGAAAGTGCAACTTTTTCGCACTACTTTTCGAGAGAGTCGTTACCTTATTATTTATTTTTTTCGGTGTCTTTAACAACCCAGCTTTCAAATAGTTGTCAAGAATCTCCCATATCAAGGCATTGTCAAGGCTTTAATGCTTTATCTACATACACTGAGAAAAAAATCTGTTTGGAATAAAGAAATAAGTAGAAAAAAAAATTAAAACAACTAGAGAAAATATTAGAGAAAAATATTTTATATATTTTTTTTTATTTGTTTTTATGTGGTCATATATTATTAAACAAATAGATTATTTATTAAGTAGTGGATTAAGTTTTTTTCCTAAGTTATACAGGGTGTTCTCAAAGTTGAGTCATTTATTTTAACAGGTTGTAGTACTCGTAAAAATAAGTAATTTTACCAAAACCCTTTTATATAAAGGTTGCAGAAAAAAGAAGTTATTAATAATTCAAAATTGTTATTTTTTCTGATATTTTTCTATGGGGCTATTTAAAACAGTTGGTTTATCACGATGGAGAAGTAAATACTGTGCAAGAACTACAACAGCGCTTCCAAACGCTTGTGATGGTCTTCGTGGAAACTCGGATTTTATTTTTGAAGCCTGTAGTGACCCATGGATACGCCGAGCAAGACTCTGTGCAAACCGAACAAATGGTGACAATTTTGAAAAAATTTTGTAACATCGGGATGCATTTTACGGGTACGCATGGATTTATCGAGAATATCAAAAAGTCAGGTCTTACAGTTTTTAAATTGTACATTTTTGAATTGTTAATAACTTCTTTATTCTGCAGCTTTTATATAAAGAATTTTTGGTACAATTACTTATTTTTACGAGTTATGCAACCTGTTAAAATAAATGACTCAACATTGAGAACACCCTGTATATTGGTAGTTTAGGGTGCGTGTCGAGCTTCTCTAGAGAATAGCTGTAAATAACTCTCCACAATGTGTCCATTTGCAGCAGCTCTTGGAAACAAACTTCCAAAAATCAGTTTATTATTATACTGCTCCCGTATCAGTTATTAAAATGATGAGCAGATCGGTCCTATATTTTAATTTAGTTAAAACATAATGTACCATGCGAAACTTTTTGTTGACTCTGGCGCCATCTTCTACAATTCACTTAAATGTTAAAAAGAAGAAGGGCTAACGTTAAATCTAGAATGCAAGAACTTTGTTTCAGGAGGTTTTATAATAATACATTGAATTTAAGCCTAAAACCTATTTTTTATTAAAAATTGTAAAAAACGTATCTTAAATTAAAATTAAATAAAGTTTTTATTTAAACTAGGTGACCAAATAATTTGTTTTAAATTTTTATGGAAAAATGTAGTCAGGTAGACAAAGAAAATTAGCAAATGATGCAAATATTTAAAACAGTTAAATTTTATATTATTTCCAAGGACACAAAACTCAGGTTAATAATCAATTTGACTGACTTTTCTCAGTGTAGCAACAATCTGGCAAATAAACTGCCAATTCATAAAGTTTAGAAATGTGGTGTAATACAAGACCTATGACTTTAATAAACGTTTTTTTATAATATTAGGTTTTCTTATGTTTTCCGCAAGCTCGAAGAAAAAAAAATGTTCCTAACTCTTGCAGAAAGTTTCTTTCCTCCACTTGATTTCTGTGGGCAAACCTCAATAACATGCGAAAAAGTGAGACTTTCCGCACTTGTTACAAAATATATTATTTTTTAGTTAAGAACCTAGCTGAGTGCCTATACTTTCATGGTAAGGTAAAATTGGCTTGTTCTTGCTGCGAATATGTATTCCTAAAAAAAATAACAAAAAATATTACAAAAATAAAGGCTAAACATTATGTTATTTTTATTTTATAAATATGTACAATAGAGAGGAATGTTTTTAAAAACTTTGCACAAAATTTAAACGATTTTGTCAAAAAATTGGCCATATCGACTTTAGTAACTTACGTAATTTTCACTTTTTTAAGAAAATTTATCATTCTGAGCTGCTAACCAGCGTTTGGCGCCGGCGCTAAACTTAAAAGTTAATAAAAAACTTCGACATTTCGTTCACCTTTCCAAGTAAAAATCTTAATAAATGTCTTAAATTTTTTGACAGTTTAATGACCAAATCCAAATACAAGTTTTTAAAGTCTCTCATATTCGTGCAATATTTTTAGCATAAAAAATGCTTGGACCCTTATAGTGAAGAGAAAATGAAAAATGACAAGAGCAATTTTCTAAAACCTTTTATCTACCTGGTGGCTGATCTAGGATGTTTGGCGTTTAAGACTAAGCGTTTTTAGAGCTAAATTTTAAAAAAAAGTTTTAAAACACTTTTTCAAGAATTTTATTCAAAAAAGAATTTAAAAAAAACATTTTTAAATGTTAATGGCCACATAGAGCCGTAGTTGAGTATCAATTTGACTTCTGACGACAAATCTATCATTTTTTCTTAAACAAATTCTTTTTTACGCCTCGCACGCCAGATCCGACACTATTTTTAACAACAAACTTTATCAGAAAATCTACGAAAATTTTAGGCCGAGAAAAAAAAAAACGTTAAACCATCCCTTTTTTATAAACTCCTTTCTGTAAAATCTAACTTGGTCTTGCCTATAAAGTAAATTGCTAAAACAAACAGAGGTTTCCCTAAAGACATAAGAAGTAAATCTCTAAAACTAGAATACTACCTGTGAATACGTATTTTCATTTTATCTTAACTTTAATGAACAAAAACATTATTAATATTAAGCCAAACAAATTGAATATATTTATTTTTTGATGAGATCAATTTCATAATTGATTGCGATCTTGTATGTACCATGAACCTAAACGAAAACCAATTTTTATTGAGATTGATCATATCAATGAAAATTGGAAATTTTTCATAAATTTATTAATCTAATCTCATAGTTTTTTACCTAAGTTAGTGTGACGTTTGCCTATTTAGTTTATCCGTAAATTTCCTTGTTGCGAAAAGTGGATTTTTAAGTTTAAAAATGTAACAAAAACAACGGGGCTTTTGTTTCTAATATAAAAGAAAAAAATTACCATACCAAATTATTAATATTCTCTTATTACAGTTACAAAAAATACTCTTGGTGGTAGTATCGCTAATTTATACTGGAATTTAATGATGGCACAAATCCTCTCTAAGAGTTCGTCACATTAAAAAAAAGTTTTGTTTCTTAATTCAGTTCTGGGAACAGCCGATACAAGAATAATATTAGTAATAAGTTATACTTTTTAATAGTATTTTTAAACGGGAATTAACATGTCAGAGTAGTCTAAGCTATGTCTCCAAAAATGTGTATTTTTCCGAAAAGTTAATAGAAACCTTTTGCATGTCCCATTTTTCACTTATGCTTTATTTGAGGCATGCGCAGTTATTTAGTTCGAACTTTATCTCTTACTAAAGGATAATGTTTGACCTTGTGTTCGAATAACGCAGGGTACTAGTTCCTTTATTTAAAGACCCCACATAGCACAAATAAAAACAACGTTAAAAACACACTTTCTTAAATTTAATAGGTCGCTTTTTAACGTTTTTTCCAAAACCACGTTATTTCGGTGTGATTTTAATGTGGTTTTAAAAATAACGTTAAAAAGCGACCTATTAAACCTAAAAAAGTGTGTGTTTTTAACGTTGATTTGATTTGTACTATGTGGGACAGTAATGACGCGCATATAACGTTATGACAAAATGTAATATAAATTTAAAATATTTTTGATAAAGAGCTACCAATGCGGGGTAATCCACAGATTTAATTCTATGTCAATTAATGAAAATTATTTTCTATAAAAACCGGTAGATATGTATTGTTTAGCAACAAACTAACCGAAAGTCATCAATGTTTTACACCCCCCTCCCACCACTAGAACAAAATATATGGACTTTTAGTTAATAAATATCGGGCTAACCGCTTAATTACAAATAAAAATTGTGTCTGCAAAAGGTCAAAATTGGACTTCTAAGTATTACGTGACATCTTTCATTTAATGTCGAATTTATAAAGGATAGCGTTAGCTAAAGGAGTGCGTGCAAAATATTCCTAAATACCCACTGCATAAACATTGTACAGTAAGGCCTGTTCCGCAGCTTCACTTCTTACCGCTAACTTCTACTTCCCTTTTTCTCTATTAGAAAAAAAAATGGAACGATAAATTGTATCTTTATCTTTTTTATTAGAGAGAGAGGAAAACAGAAGCGAGCGGCAAGCAGTGAAACTGCGGATCATGCCTTAAACATAAAACCATTTTAAAATGTATCTAATTTTTTTTCATTTTAAATGTATTGAAAAATTATACTTGGGCGTGCCATCATTAACATCCATAATATTTTTATTAGGTATGACTAGAATAATACTTATTTTCAGTGCCTATACATTTTCTAATTAAATTACGTAATTATTAGCTATTTGAAAATTATTCTCATCTACACTTTATGAACACACTACCTTGAGTATAACGATTTGTGATCAAACTAGCACTCTTTTTTTGTTGAAGACACCTTAGATTGCTATTTAGTTAAAAATAGGTAACATATAATAGAGACTTATTGCAATAAGGCCAAGTGGGAATAATCCTGATAGTTTTATATTAAAAACTGACAGATGACCTTTCAAAATTGATATACAGGAAAGCAGTAATAATTCTACTTCTTATAGTAAACAAAGGCTTTATATAAATAGATCCCAGCTGATCCTACAATTCGAAACTGTTAAAATATGCTTGGCACTATTACAGCCTGGCCTTATTGCAATAAGTCCCTAATATACAAAGCTTTTTTATCACTAAACATTTTAAGACTCTTTTGGTGCCGGAGTTTGGCGCAAGTTTTTTAGTGACCAAGGCAATAGGCATAGCAAAAAGAAATTAAATCCCCGACTACTAATACTTTGAAGGTTTTTTATAGAGTAAGAATACGCAAAAATTTTAGAAAATGTATTCTTTCTCTTTTTAACTGCGTTTGCATGCGGGAAGGTATCACCTTGCGCACTTCTTAGAAAAAACTATGAATACTAAGCTTCTCATTTGCATTATAAAACAGAACGGTGGTAGATATACATACAGGGTGTTCAAAAATGTCAGTTGAGAAAAATAATTTAAAGCATTGAATAGGAAACCGTTTCAGAGAGTTTACGCACAGAAGAGTCTGTGGTTAAGGTCAATAAGGATCAAGTTCTTTTTTGATAATAATTAAATAAACGGAAACTTTTCAGTTTATTTAAGCATAATTTATTCCTTGATATTGCGGTACAGAATAATAAATCATAACAAAAACATTTCATGTTAAAAAAAAGTACGTGAAAATCGCATTCCGTAAAAAGAATTGAGATAAAGTAAAGCCAAGTTCTTTAATACAAATTTCAAAATGAAAGGTTCCTACTAGTTTGGAAATGTTTTTTTAAACTTTGCTATTACAGCCAAACTTCTTTATGTTCAAGCACTGTGCCTAAGAGTCATTTACAGCCTTAATAGCCAAGTATAGAAAAACATTTCCAAACTAGTAAGAACCTTTCATATTGAAATTTGTATTGAAGAACTTGGCTGTACTTTTATCTCAGTTCTTTTTACGGAATGCCATTTTCACGTATAGTTTTTGCAAAGTCAATTGACGAACCTCCTAATATGGGGTTCTATCGATTTCATGAAATTTTGCTTGATTCTGCCCTTCAAAAGTTATCCAAATTCATATAAAGTCTTCCTGGTATAATTTCAACCCTACCGACAGAAAAGAGCCGCGGCTCTTTTCGGTCCGAACACAAAGTATTTGTTTTCTGACCGACCGAGGCCAGGTGGATGGACGGCACCTGATTGTCAGATATTTTTGAGATGCGCTTTTAATTGCTTTCGGGTGTGTCTTTCGGGACTTCTTTAGTTGGCAGTATGCAGAGTTAGAAAATAAATCAGTGTCGTTTCTGTAGGTGTAGGAATAGTAAGTTTTATTATCTATTTTTATTTCTTTAGTTTACACCATAATTAAATGAAATAATTTTCATGAGTATATCTACCGCCGCCCATGTCACTTTCTGTAAAGAATATACCGATGGTCGGCTTTTATCTTTGTTCAACTCACTTTGCAAAAACTATACTTGACTTTTTATTTACATGAAATGTTTTTGTTATGATTTTACTTCTTTTTTAAAGGAATTGGATAATATTTAAAAGTTGTAAAGTACGCGAAAATATTGTCCAAACTTTTGCAATACCTTACTTAATTTAATTTTTTTCCATGATTTTATCATAGTTCCTATCAGCCTTCCAAAGCTCAGCTCTCTAGCGTCTCTGAAAGTGGACAATGTTACTTTGACATAACTTTACATGTATAGGGGAGGGAAGTAAATCAAAATGTTCGTGTTTTGAAATTTTTTCCTATAGTTTTATCATAGTTCCTATCAGTCTTCCAATGCACAGCTCTCTAGCGTTTCTGGGTTAAATTAGAATTTTGGGGTGTTTTAATTTTTAGCTCACACTACTACTATACTATAGTAGTGTGAGCTATGGTGATCCTAATTTTTTCGAGAAAAAAAAAGTTGCTCCGATTTCAAAAATTTTTATATATCTTTGCTTTTCAGATGATTTTGAAACTTTTTTGTCTTGCTGTCTGTCTGTCTGTATGTCTGTCTGTAACGACCAACCCGCATAACTCAAAAACCGCTTGTCCGATTTAAATGAAATTTGGTACCTAGGCTGAGTCTTGTGCCGTGGTGGTCCCATTAAAAAATGAACAAAATCCACCGAACACAAGTCATATAAAAGGGTGGTGGTAGATTTCAAAAATGAGAGTTTATGTGAAAATATGGCGTGTATGATATCAAACAAAAGGTAAAATGAGTCTGGAGTTAAACAAAATACATTTTAGTTTTTAAAAAAAGGGTGGGGGTAGATTTTAAAAATTAGAGTTTAAGGCAAAATATGGCTTGTGTGGTATCAAACGAAAGGTAATTGAGTCTGGAGTTGAATACAATATATTTCAGTTTTTAGTTATATTAGCTCACACGTACACTATAACTACAGTACTTAGTGTGAGCTTAGTTTGGCATAGTATTTTCTATAGCTTTATCATAGTTAATATCAGCCTTCCAAAGCTCAGCTCTCGAGCGTGTCTGGAAGTGGGCAATGTTACTTTTAAATAACTTTACATTTATAGGGGAGGGAAGTAAATTAGAATTTTGGTTTTTCCTATAGTTTTATCATAGTTGCTATTAGTCTGCCAAAGCTCAGCTCTCTAGCATTTCTGGAAGTGAGCAATGTTACTTTTACTTAACTTTACATGTATAGGGGAGGAAAGTAAATTACAATTTACAAAGTACTTTAGAGAGTCGTATCAGATTTTTTTGAAATCAGCTGTACATAAGTTTCACAAAGGCCTGACAGCAAGAGGCTTCGGTTTCGGATATTCCAACGGCCGTTAACAAAAAGTTTACTTCCCAAAGTTTTACTGAAAATATAAATAGGTAACATAAATAACTGTAGGCACTAGCAAGAAATTAAAGTATACCAAAACCTAAAAAGAATAGAAAGTTTTAAAAAAATTGCTGCCCTTGTCTCAAATATGACCGCACGCCCCTGGTGAGCTGTAAAAAATCATCCGTTCGCAATATAACTTTTTTAAATGAAATTTAATAGAAAAGTTTTAGTGATAGTAAAGGGTGACACATAGATCTGACAAGTAGGCCAGTGTATGACCTTTTTGAGAAGCCTGCACTTCCAAAGAACGTCCAGGTTGTTCATCAACCTTATTGTTCTCTTTACAATGTCGAGTATATCACTCGTTTAAGCATGTGTAGAACCTCCTCGTTCAGAGTTGATGCCTCAAGCCAATAGATAAATTTTGCGCCAAACTACAGTACCAAGTAGTCGCATGCCTAGCTCAAATATACTTTAGAAAGGACAACTGCACCAGTAAGTAACAGTGTTATTATCTAATATACATTACACAATTTACATAATTTTTGAAAATAGCTTTAGGAAAAGTATGAAATTATTTTAGTATCTTTTTATTAGAATGTATATTTTAATACAATTTTTAATTATATTTAATTATTCTTATTTTAAACACCAACTTTTGGCACTTTAAAAATCACTGCTCTTATTTTAATTTTTTAGCTTTTTATTTTATTTGATTTAACTACTACTTAAAAGTAAATCATTACCTTGTCAAACCTAAGTATATTACTTTATTGTTATTATTCTTTATTCAACTATTTTAAAAAAAATTCACCTGACTGTAACAATTTATTGGCACACATAGCATTAAAAGGGCATTCACATGCTGAGCACCTATATGCCTTTAAGCTACTTTAAGGAATATTCTTTTAGGCATAGGCATATTATGTATAATATAATATTTAGATAAGTATATAAGTATCATATGCTTCAAAAAATATTATTTTAGAAATGGGTATAGAATATTATTGGCAAACACGGTCCCTAGAATAGACCGGTCTATGGATCTTAAAAATATATGTCATAATTTTTCGACACTGGTGGTCCAGCTGATTCTCGTAAACAAAAGTTAGGTAAGATATGTCTTTAATGAACAATAAATATTTTTCGAATTTTTTGAAACCAAGGCAGTTTTTTAACGTCCTTAAAAAAGGAAATTTTCTACTTATAGAACGGTTAATTTTTCTTAGCCGGCTTCCTTTTTCCTTACACAAAAACAAAAATACGAAGCAAATAATGTGTTCGTAGACCTTTGGTTTGCTTCCCAAGGTCTTGGGTTACCTTTGATACTAAACAATCATGCTCGGTTTGACTTGTATTTTAAGTTTTGTGAAAAGAAAAATAAAGCGGGCTAAAAAAAAATAGCAGTTGGAAAATTGCCTTGGTTTTCAAAAAATTCTAAATAAATTGATTGTTCAATAAAGAGATTTAGTACCTAAATCTTGTTTACAAAAATCAGCTGGACCACCAGTGACGTGAAAAATATGACATATAAAATCCTTGGACAGGTCTATTCTAGGGACCGTAATTAGCAAACACCATGTAAGAATGTTTCGCTTTAAGCTTGTCTCCGTTTAACTACGTTTCTACTAAAGCAAAGTTACTTTTGACTTTTTGTTACGTGTTTCCAAAAACAAAGCTATAACCTCCAATTATTTCCGAAAGATACAGCATAATTTTAAAATATTAAGGAATATTTTTGAAGACAGAAAACAAAATCAAAAAATTGTGTGTGCTTAAGACCACACGGCAGAAGTGTAAACTTCAACAAGGCGAAATTAATAATACTGGCTCATAACATATTCTGCAAAGCGGCCCGAACCGAACTATTCTGTGGACTGGCCTTCATCTGCATCATTTATCATATCGCTCGCTGAATGTTTGTCACAGTTAGTCGACTCAAGCCGGTTTCACCCGAATGAGCGTTACATAGCCGAGCCTGACGGCTCAGTTGAATTCACTACCCACAAAAACTGCTAAACGCGCCTAAAGAAGTTTACACTTCAAAAAGTTGCAATTTAGTTTAATGTAACCGTAGCTTTATATCACAATTTTATTAAATTTGACAAGATAATGAAAATTTTAACAAAATTCTATATTTAACTTTTGAAATTCGTTTAATGCCATCTCAGCAGCGGCAAGCGCGGATCTGGGGTGGGGGTAATCCTCTTATTTTCCCTTTAATTCTGATCAAGAAGTTCATATTTTATTTTCTTAGAGGGCATGTAATTACCACGTTACCCCCCCTCAAATCCGCGCTTGAGTAGCGGCGGCGCGTTCATTATAAAAGTGTGGATTTTTCCGTATAATTTTACACCCTACCTAGAGATTTTGCTTCTATAGATATCAATGGTTAACACAAAAGTTTTTATCAAAAAATTTTGGAAATCCTTTGGATAAAAATGTCAAGAGTTTTTATTTAATGTCAAATTTTAACAGCTCATTTCTTATTGGTTAATAAATAGTTTACCGAATTTTGAAGTGTTATATTTCTTTCTTATTTTAAAAGTACTGTGTAGTGTCTAGGCAATTGTAAAAATTCATTAAAATATTTGCCGACATTTTTCTGCGCTTATCGCACTTATGGTTGGTCAGACAAATTTATTATTTAAACAATTAAACTAAGGAGAAGTGTTTAGGATCCTGAAGGGGAATCTTATTTTAGACATTTTATTCAATATAGGTAAAATCTTTACTGTCCATAGGGAAGCCTGCTTAGAAAAAGAAAAAACTATATTAGCAGGTGTTTAAATAAGAATACGTACACATAGATAAAGGATTTGCGGCGCGGTTCAGTGAGTTTTTATTAGATAGGCAACTCCGGCTGTTTGACAGGTCGTTAGCTCTGTGGCGCCCACTGCAGAGCTTAGTGACGAACTAAAAGTTAAGGCGGGAAATTTAAATCGCCTTTTATAATAAATTTTCTTTAATTTTAAAGTTTTTTTTTAAATTTTTAATCAGTTAATATTTTATAAAGACATACACTGTCTACAAGATATAAACAGATTGAAAATGATATATAAAGTGCAATAAATAAAACATTTTTTAAATGAGTTTTTATTATTATAAAAAAAGCTACAAATTAACGACTAACTATTGATGAAATAATACATAGTCTAATTGATTGGTAAAATAAAATATAATGAGAAACCAAACACTATCTAGCGTATTTAAATTTGCTTTTAACATTTCTGGTGAGTGATGAGTGAATAAATAATGAAACAGTTGTTCGTGAAGAGAATCATTCTTAAATGTCTACTTTTTAACAGCTTGACGAAAATCTGACATGATTTAAAAGTACCTCCTCGCCTTGGTTGTAAGTTGTGTAGGGTGTTTCAAAGTAGTATATACATAGCTTATCAGTGGTCGCACATATCATCCAAAAGCTGAAAACAATAAAAAAATTCAACTTATAACCACATTAATCATAGGTACTAGATTATGGAAAGATAAAGATTTAAAATTAAGGAATAAATTTATTCAAAGTACATTACGCTGCTGGGTAATCCCTCGTTTACCCAAAAATTAAGCACAGATTTAGTGTTAATTTTGTATGTGTCTCCCTTTTACTTAATATCAAAAGAAAGGGATAGACATAAAATTAACACTAAATTTGTGCTTAATTGATGGGCAAATAAGGCACCTATCAGGCATTGGAAACCTATATTCAGAGTTCCGTAAAGTAAGCGATAAGAAGTTAAAAAGACACTACCAATACAAATTTTATCAAATGCCGATCTAACCTCAAATGAGAAAATAAGAAAACTTACCTTAAAATGTCTCGGAAAACTATGCATTTTATACTCGTCTGAACTTTAGATACTTCACCCAGAAAAGAAACTAGATATTCTTATTCTTTTATATTTAAAATTGCAAAAGTTACAAATTTAACAAAATTTAATTTTAATGCGTCACAGCAGCAAAGATTACCTACATAAGCCAAAAAGATAGATTTAAAATAAACCAGAAATAAAATGCGGTGGAAGAGGTTTTTCTACCTCAAAAAAAGGGGGACGAAAAATCCAAACCACAGATAATTCTCAAAAAAAAAAATAGAACAAGGAACAAACGCGCGACCGCAGCGCCTCTTTTGAGCTTAGTGAGAACTTTAACCTAACGACCTGTCAAATTGCATTGAGTTTCCTAGGCATGTACGTACATAAGGGATTACACCGACATTAGGCAATCCTAACCTCTGTAGTAAGACTCGAAAGTAGAGGTGGAACATAAGAGGAGAAATTGTATTGTGATGTGATTTTGCATAATGAAGTACGGACAACTCCTAGACACTTGTGACTCAATGCGGCAGAGGCATAGCATAAATCAAACGGGGTTTCAGGGGAGGACTTTTATCATTTGTTTCTTTCTAAGCAGGCTATCCTATGGACAGTAAAGCTTTTACCAATATCGAATATTCTTGAAATCAGAAGAACAAGAAACTTCCTGACAAAATTTGGGTGTAATAATATACGGAAAGACCTTCTACATAATATAATATTAGCAATACTTAATAAAGTAAAAAATTTAAGTAAACTTAAAAAAAAAGAGAATGATTAGGACATTCATCGGTCAACATAATACAGTTTCTATACGCTTTTAAGAGTTTTTTTACAAACCTTTTATCTCACGCTATTAATCTCTAATTTTTATTATTACATTCAGAAAAAAATTACCGGTATTTCCAATTGTGGGGAGCAAATATATCCTGCCCCCCAGACTGCCTTTCTATTTTGGTGTAAATTTAAGGGTGGTATTAGCACAAAATATAAGAACGTTTTAGACCAGTAACTCTATTTCTATAACGGTTTGTCTGGCTATTTCGCTACCTAGTTAAGGATGTCGCACACTTGTTTGACACAGCGTGGACCGTTGCTACACGTCCGCTTGATCGCCCACTATCCCGGTAGCAGTAACAGAGTCAGTATGTGTGAAAACAACAGTTCTCATGAAGAAGTTCTTTTATCCGCCGCATTTATGGCAGAAGAAGAAAATATAAAGAAAATAAAGAGAAGCATGTGGGTCCATCCCATTAATCAAATAAGGGCTAAACTCGGAGAGTTCCATCATTTATTTAACGATTTAAAAGAAGACAAAAATAAATGTTTTCAATATTTTAGATTGTCGCCAAACACAAGTTAATGTTGACCTGCGAATGTTGGCTCCGCGCACACTTGACCAGACTGTCCCGGCACGAACCGTCGTTTGACGGGGAGAGTCGGAGAACTAGAATATGGTCCGTCGACGAACTCGCCGTTACAAGACGCTAGCCCTACCAAGTCCACTTTGTATCCTTGACTTCGCATGCGCAGATCTACCAATATTATTTTCCTCATGTATTAGAATAGATGAAGACAGGGTGCTTTTCACTTGAATGGTTCTAACCACATGAAAATAGAATGTTTCAATAATCTAACCTTACGAAACCTAATCAAATCTACCCGAACCGAACCAAAGCAAACTGAACCAATAATTTAAAAAAAACTTTCCTGACTTCCTACCCGGGATCCTAGAGGATGTGAATCCGAACCGAACCAAACCGAACCGAACTTAACTAAACCGAACCAAACCTAACCTAACCAAACACAACAACACTGCTAATTAGGTTTAGTTGGGTATGGTTAGGTTTGGATAGGTTCGGTTCGGTACGGTCCGGTTCGGATTCACATCCTCTAGGATCCCGGTTAGGAAGTCAGGAAATTTCTTTTTTGAAAAAAATTATTCGTTTAGTTTGCTTTGGTTCGGTTCGGTTAGATTTGATTAGGTTTCGTTAGGTTGGGTTTTTGAAACTATCTATTTCTATTCTAATACAAGAGGTAAATAATATTGGTAGGTCTGCGCATGCGAAGTCAATGATTCAAAGTGGACTTGGTAGGGCTAGCGTCTTGTCTCGCCGTTCCGTGCCGTGACGGCCTAATGTGCGGTAGTCCATTCAGTTGCTTGGTTTTTGTCCCATCCATATTTTGACCGGCCGGAACGGGACGGGACGTGACGGCTAAGTCGGCGACAACCTTTATGCGCAGTTATTGGTATAAAGATAAAATTGCAACTATGTTGTTATTTCATACAATTTTTACTGTAAACAAAAGTTCTTTGTTTATTTCCCGTTATTTTTATCCATTGTTTATTAGCTGATGCGCGAAAGAGTGGAAAATAAACCACAGCTGCAACCATTATCCTTATAGCTGTGTTTTAATTAGTGCGAATAATCAGAAGCGAAACAACAATAAAATATTTATACAGGGTGTCCCAGATAAAAGTAACATATGGATTTCGGAGCCCAATTAGATGCTGTATTGAAATTTAAAATATCTACAGGCTGGTTTCAAAATATTGAGCAGAAGCTAAAAATTGAGTTTTTCGAAAAATTTAAATATTTTTGCCGTATTGTAAACAAATTTTATAAAATTATATAATTTTGTATTAAGCACTACGGCCAATCAAATGACGTTAACCATTTTTTTCTAGGCCTAGTTTTTTTGAAAAACTTTGCTTTTTCTTATGGTGGCCATATTAGATTTATACGTCATTTATTAAACCATAAAAAGAGCTTTTCAACCATCTATCTTTAAATAACGAAAAATGAGACTAAATACAGTTTTTTTTATACCCGAGGGTGGCTCAGTATTTCCTTTTGCTGTACAGGTTAGGGGAAATACCAGAAAACACTTGGGAAGTACTGGGAAATATACTAGGAAATACCGAAGGTATTATACCGTAGGTATTTGCTTTTGGTGTAAAAAAATCGGTGATCGAACCACCCCTCGGTTATACCTATCTATACACGATACTATCTGTTAAAACCTGACCAGTTATTTATTTTGTATGTTAAGACCTTTATTTCATAAATTTACTTTTTTACCTCTAAGGCTTTAAAATGCAGAGGAATATTTATTTTGCACTCTTTCCAAAGGCGATATAGATTTAAGAAAAAAAAAATTGTAAATATACAGGTTAAAACTGAAAGTACATATTATTTAAATTTGAAATATATACGATAATATCTGGTTAAACCTGACTATCAGTTATTTATTTTATCTGTTAATACCTTTATTTCATAAATTAACTTTTTACCTCTGACTAAAAAATAATGCACTTTTTTAAAATTTATCTTTCATTTATGATATCTCAGTTAACAACTTTAACATTATTAATGATTAAACTCAAACCAAGAGCAAAACTAAAAACCAACAAAAAAGTTTAGGCTTAAATTTTAAAGTAAATGTTCATATTTTAATCAAAATTATAAAAACCACCCAATATGGGGTTAACTGGAGTTCAAACCCTGTAAGTACCATATCAATCGTTGAAAACAGACTATCTTGAGATCCTTCAGCGTTTTTGTAGCTCAAAATTAAATACTCAGACATGTCCAATTTTTACAAGTTATTAAATTTGGCAGTGTAGCTTAAAAATTAGCACAATTAATTGAGAAATCTTAAAACTCCTAACAACACAACTACGGCATTTTTTCGGTCATCAATAGATTCGCCTAATATTCATCATTAAAAATCTCTTTTTAAGCTCTATTTAACGACGTTTAAATTCAATATAGCGGACACCAGAAATAACAAATTTGGCTATTATTTTAAAAAAAACTAAAAGTCCAATATCGCGGACATAAGAAATAACGAAGTTGGCTATAATTTCTAAAAAAACTAGAAGGCCTAGAAAAATCAAAGTCATTTTATTGGTTTGATTCGGTTCGGCAATGTCATTTGATTGACCTTAGTCGCTGATACAAATATTATATTTTGAAAACCCCTGTAGATATTTTTAATACCGATTTATAAAGAATATATAGAAATGAGCACGAAATAATGGCGCACCTGTTTTCTCATTTATTTAGAATTGTATCTCTTATTGTTTCCGAAATCCCTATGTAGTTACTTTTATCTGAGACACCCTGTATATTGGCGATTTTACTGCTCCAAAAGTTAAAGTTGGGAAATAATGAAAACCAGAGATTACGTTAGTTGGAAATATTGTTTGCAAAGCCTGATTTCGACGACCTCCATCGCGGCGCGGAGTCTGAAAAGTTTTTGCCGTCTATAAAATGTTCGCCTTTATATCTGGTGAGCTTCTAAAAACTAAATTTTTATAAAAAAAACCAACTTGTTTTGTTAATTTAAGTCGACTTCAACTATCTAAAAATTAACCCCTTTTTTATTAAAGTTAAAAGTCAGATATCCGACCAGAGATTGTATTAGCTACCTACAGTGGCGTATATAGAAAAGTGTTTCGGGGGGGGGGGGGGGGGGGCGAGACCCCATGAGTCCATATTTTATGCTACTTTATTTTTGTATTCATGAAATATGTGGAAAATATCCAAAAAAAAACCTTAGCTTCGGGGCCAGGCCCCCCCTCATATACGCCACTGGCTACCTATATTAATTTATTATTAATAAAAAAGTCACTCTTCGTCCACATCGTCCCTTAAACCTGCTTTAAACTGTTTTGGAACTTGTTTTTGAAAACAGTCGTCTAAGAAGTGCTCCATGCTCCGATAGAGGTGTTGTTTGACCCCATTCAAGCTGTGACTTTCATCTGGATAAATCTGAAAAATATATTAGGTTCAAAAATCAGCACTATACTCTCTCATACTTCAACATTATTTTAAATAATAATAATAATACTAATAAATTGTCTTTATTGAAAAAATGCCACGTACAATATTGCTGGAAATTTAATAAGTATTTAGTAAATAAAAAAAGCACTTTTCAAAGGGCGAAGTCTAGCTGACAGTCCAGCTACTCAACATTAACCCTAGCTACTCAACATTATCCCTAAATCAGCAAATCCTACTACGTTTTCAGTAAAAAAAACTAATGTAATAAAAACATTTTTACAGGGTGTTCCAAGTTAAGAGTCCACCATTGCTAACTTTTTTATTATTTAAGTTAGAAAAAAGTTTAAATTGGCAAACTAGTAGAATTTTTGATAAAAAAAATAGAGCATCGCTTTTTGGACTTTTTTTTTTAAATTTAAAAAAAATAATTAAACATATTTTATAATTTTTTCTAATGGGTCTTTCAATTTTAACCAAAAATTGTTTTCTAACTTTTTTTGTAAAGTTAAAAATAACGAATATATTTTAAATTCAAATTTACGTATTGAAATTTTATTTGGTAGAAAGAAGAAAGAATTTGAAATATTGTTATTTTTAACTTTGGAAATGTCCTAAAAAATGTTTGTTTAGAATTAAAAGACCTATCAAAAAAAATACAGGGTATTCAATTAAAATACGTTTTATGTTTTTTAAAAAAACTTGAAAACGCGATTTTCGATTTCTTTTCCATTTAAGCATCCTAAAGAGCGTCAAAAATTCTACTAGTTTGCTAATTTAAATTTTTTCTATCTTTATTAATAGCAATAATGGACACTTAACTTGGAACACCCTGTATAGTTGATATTCGGTGGTAAAAGCGTATCGAGGATCAGGTATCAGCAACCAAATCTGCCGTCTAAAGCAAATGTTTATAAGAAAGGGCAGTAATTGCACAAAATTGAAAATTGAGTTATTGACATAACTGGACCAGTAAAAATATTAAAAATCATATTGGTTTAATTCAGCTGTCAAAATGACAGTATTATTCTACGGCAACAGCAAAATTCTTACTTTAAAGCCAATTGCTACCGTTTCGCGTATTGCAGCTGGAGACCTTTAAAAACAGATGAACACAAAAATTTCTTCAGATGTGATCGAGTCAGCGATACCCTTGTCGCAGCTATATGTTCCACGTAGTTATTGAAAGTCTTATATCGATTCTGCACATGTGCAGTTTAGTACTAATTGGGGAATAAAGAGAGATGCGTTTAAGCCTATTAATAATTTACTCACTAAACTTGATTGTTCAGAAGAGAAGATTCACGCTCTATTTTTTTTCTTTTTTGTTGATTATACGCAACACAAAATCTTATTAGAGAAAAGCCAATTTAAGTTTTTTTGTTAAGAAATTCTGTAAAGTGAAGTTAGCGGTATGGTTGAAATAACCCACTTCTCGTCAAAGCAGCGGTCACCTAAAAATACTTTAACGCATGGTAAACCATTGATGTATTTAAATCCTTTTAATTAATTATATTAACTTGTCAACATTGGGCATTGAACTAATAGCTTTTGTCTCCTTTTAATTAAATCCCCTGACCCACCTGTTGCCGAAACAGAGTTTCCGAATCCGCTAGCGCCTTCACTAGAACCATAGACTGCTGCAAGTGAACGTTGTCGTCTGCCGAACCGTGAATTAAGTAAAACATTTTATCTTTGAGTTGTTCAACTTTTTTGCTTACGTCTGCCTCATCGTATCCCTTGTAGTTATCTGTGACATTCGGCAGACCCATGTAACGCTCGGCATATGCAGAATCTGAAAATGACAATCTTTAATGGTGCCTGAAATAGATTTGAATAGCCAAGAAATGTACAGTTGTATATATGTTGGTATAGGACACATTTATAATATAACATTTGGTAATATTTGTGGCTTTACACAAGTAATAGTTCCATATTTACGATGTTTATAAAAGTTTAGGTATAAGGTTTTTAATATGTCTGGAATTTTAAGCTTGTTTTCTAAAATAACTGCATATAAATGCATATTTTAAAAACCATATTTTAAACATGTGTAAAAGTTTGAGGACAAGAATTTTCCCATGGTATCTACTACAAGTCGTAAGAGGCGAGTAAAATCGGTTGGGGAAAAATCTACACTGTCAAAAAATTTGCTACGAACAGGGACAAGAATATGACTCTTGGATTTGGAACGTGGAACGTAACAACCCTTAGGCCAGGAGAAGAATGTTATAGCAGGAGAAGCGAAATACAACATGGAAATTTTTGCTCTTTAAGAAATTAGATTAAAGGGATGTGGTATTATATAAGGAGAAGCTTTTTATTGATTTGATTTAAACTACTCGGGCAAGTAAGAAGGCTTTCCTTTTACGAAGGAGTGGGATTTAAAGTATCTAAAAAATTTAAAAACAGCATGTTTGGCTTCACACTATAAAGGAAAGTTTCACAATTTAACTTCTATAAATGTATTTTCACCAGCAGAGTGGGCATACGAAAGAGCGATTCGATATCTTTTATAACGACCTTTATAATAAATGCTACCAGCGAATTATGACGCCCTCATAGCACTTGGCGACTTTAATGCCAATTTCCAGGGAAAATCCATTTAGGGAAGTAATTGCAAACAACAGCAAGCGCAATAAGACCAGTTCTAGGTAGTGCAGAAGCAAACCAAATAGATCACGTTTTAATTTCTAAAAGCTGGGCTACCGACATAGAGAATATAAAAACGTTTCGAGGAGCAAATTCTGACTTTGAATAACTTTCTTGTAGTAGTAAAAACTAAACACCAAAAAAGGAGAAACTGATCACAATTTCACGATAAAGCGATCTGTAGAATATAAGAAAGAGTTGGAAGAAGACAAATCTAAATGAAAAATGGGATGCAATTAAAATTAGTGTATAGAAAAGCAGACCTCAAAAACAATAGGACAAGACAAAAAAATAAGAAAATAGGAAATGAATTTCTATATATTGTTCAATTTGTATTAAAACGTGAAGTAAACTATATACGGAATTAAAAGCAATAAGCAATTGACCTGTCATCGATGATGTTTATACAGGAAACAAAACACATCTCGATATCCTATCAATGGCAAACGGTTTTTAATAAAAGCATCCCTAAAAGAGTTTAGCAGTTAGTTGTAAGCTGAAAACGTAACGTTTCGTATGTATAGGAGTTAACAAGTGAGAGGCATAGGTATATAGGGGATACGCATTTATTTGCAACTAAACTTAACTTAATCTGTGTTAAAGTCACGTTAAAACCCTTTCGTGACATTATAATAAATGCAGAAGAGTACAGAAAAAACAGAACAGCGAGAGAACAGTGTATTCAGACGGATACCAGAGCAAATAGAGCAATGTATAACCAAAGGCGATTGGATGCAGCCAGAACAATACGCCGCAAAAAAGACGCAGTGAAAAGAAAAATAATTGAAATACTATTGAACCACCATAATCGAAACTACATAAGAAAAGGGTTACCTTAACTGAGAGTGACGCATTAAAAGAAATATTGAGGAAAAAAACTTTGTAGGAGCTTTCGTTTCTGAGATATTAAAAAAAACTCCTTTCAAGGCTGATATAGCGTGAAGTTCACTTAGAGTGTGTTAATTGGCAAGAAAGGTAACAGATCCATCATGGATCTATTTATTTTTTATTAGCGTAATTATTAAAATATTTTTGCCAAATGAGGATTGTGTTGTGTGTTAAGTTTGGAAGAAGGAGCCAAGTAATACCTCTTTTAATGAGTACCCTTATTCTCTATCTGGTGTCGTTACCATTTTAAAAATCTGTAATTTAATTTTGGAAAAATTTGCATCTAAAAATTTTAAAATAGTATTTTAACAGCGAATATCCTAAAAACCACTCATTAAACATCCAGAAATTGAGATAGTTATAAACAAATAACTTTAAAACCTATTAAAATATTTTTAATATGGTAACGGCACTGGATTGGTAATAAAAAACCTGTCTAAAGAGGTATCATTTAAACCACTTTCTCTTTTCTATCATACATTTTTAAGTTATGTTCAATTTTTGACTTTTGTTAATTTGACATAACCGCTATTATAGTGACAGAGCATTATTAAGAAATACACTGTATATTTTTATTAATAAAAACACAACTAAGATACGGGCGATGGTCGAAAATTAATGGTTGTTAGTTTTAGTTTGCTAGCTGTCTTTGTCTTAAAAAAAACGAGATGCCCGTCAAAAATTATATATCCGTACAGTTTTCAATAACCCTACTCAACTTAAATAAGGTACTGTTTTTAAACAAATTCAAACTATTCCATATGGTGAAGCGAGGAATTTTTTGTAGCAAACAAAGTTTTCATAAAACTTGAGTTATGCGGCATAAAAAGACCCGAGGTCCGCTTATCTGCCTGCTAAAAGTTGTACAAAAAGCTTGAAAACTCTAACTCTGGATTCGTCTCGTTAATTTCTAAACAGCTGCCTGTTATAAGCCCAGGGAAATGTTTTAGCGTATGCTGTTTGTACTTTGTTGTATATAAGGTATTTACAAATCAATCTTTAATCCAGGGTATTGCGCGATTTCTGTGGTCTATTATGTCAGATGAATATAAAGACAAAACATATAATACACAAGCAAAAGTTTATACCCAATTATTTATTTTTGATTTCTAGTGCTGACATTATTTCTAGAACTTTTTCCGAAGTAACGAATTTCACCTCAGTCACGCGTTTTTAAAATTTTTAAAAAAAGTTTTTCTTGTCTACGTGTACGGGTAGACCTATTAGGGAAAATGAATCGACCTTTGCCTTCCGTAGATTCCAGGTACTCTCTGACCCGGAGGGTAAGCATCTGTCTAGGGTCCCTTTCCCAGGGATATGGGAGAAGACCCCCCGGAATGAAAGGCGTAGAGGAAGGACCTCGGTACGGCGGACAACCATTCTTTTAGGGAAAATATAAAAGGTTTTATATGAATTAATGAAATTTATTATTAAAAACAAGCTTTAACAAAAATATTTGGTTAATTTTTAAGCATCCCCGATAAATGCACAAAATAAATATCTTACCGTACAGTCTCCAATTTGTCACAGGCGCAACCGCAATTGCACACTGAAACACATTTTTTGGACTTGCTAAAGCCAAAGCGGACACAAATCCGCCATAACTCCATCCCCATACTGCTACCCTTCTTCTATCTATAAAATGCTGGGTGTCCCGTAAGTATCTAAACATAAAAACAATTAAAACTTAGTTACAATAAAGACATAATACATAATATAGAATTGACAATTAAAAATTATTGCTTGCTATGGACAACAAAAAATCTTTTGGACATATTCCGGGTGGGCCAAAAAAAAACCGGCAATTTTGTTTCATTATAACTTTTGAACTGTACAATCAATGTCAACGGGACAAACTGCATTTGGCGGAGAATTAATCAGCGTTTTCACTAAATATATTTTTTTTGTCCGTCATCTCAAAATCCAAGATGGCGGACGAAATTAAATTGTACTCTTCAAAGATGCTCGTTTATTCTTGTGTTGCGAACATGTCTTAATCGTTTTTTTAAGTTAGTAAAAACAGCTGCCTTCTTGCCACGCACAACAATGTACAAATTAGTCAAATCGGTTAAGTGGTTCTAAAAAAAATAATTTTTGTTTCAACCATTGTTTTACATATTATAAATTAATTACTACTAAACCGATTTTAGTGAAATAAAAAACATTCTGGTTAAAATTGATTGCTTTTAAAGATCTTGATCAAAGTTCATCGCCATCTTAAAATTTAAGTTGGCGGACAGAATCATACTTGATTCCTCAAAATGGCGTGTTTATTCTTATTTTCCAAAAATGTTTTAGTTTTTCCATAATTTCTAGAACAGCACTGCTTTTCCCCCACACAGCGTGGTACAAGTCAATAAAGTCGGTGGGGTGGTTCTAAAAAAATCTATTTTTGTTTCACCATTGTTTTTTAGATTTTACGATTACATTGGCAATCCTGTCTGCATTGATTTCTTTATAAATTCATTATTACTGAACCGATTTTCGTGAAACTAAAAACTTCATAGTGTAAACTGATTGATCTTTCAAAATTCATTAGTTTACACCATGATGTTTTTATTTCACTAAAATCGGTTTAGTAATAATGAATTTATTAAAAACTTGTAATTTGTAAAATCAGATTTTGTGAGAACCAGTTCACCGATTTTATTACTGTGTACCTTGTTAAGCGAAAGAAAAGTAGTGCTTTTCTATAAATTAAAAAAAAACTAAAACATTTTCGGAAAATAAGAATGAACGTGTCTCTTTCAAGGGTCAAGTATGATTCTGTCCGATATCTTAACTTTTAAGATGGCGGCAAATTTCGATTATAATCTTTAAAGAATTATCAATTCGCAATGCGATTTTTTTATTTTGCAATGCAATTATATAATATAATGGTTGAAACCAAAATAGATTTTTTTGAAAACCACCACAGCGATTTTACTAGTTTGAACCTCACTGTGTGAGGGAAAAGTAGTGCTTTACATCAATCAAGTATGATTCTGTCCGATAGATTTTGATCATGATCTTTATAAAGCAATTAATTCTCACCAGGACGTTTTTTGTTTCATCAAAATCGGTTCAGTAGTAATAAATTTATAAGGAAATAGATGGAGATATGATTGGCAAGGCAATCGTATAATATTCAAAACAATGGTTAAAACAATTTTTTTTTTTTTTTAACCACCGAACCGGTTTTGCTGATTCGTACCTTCTTGTGCGTGGCAAGAATGTAGCTTTTTTACTGATTTAACCCTTTCGGTCTGACTTTATTTCATTTTTCTGTGCCTCTGAAATCCTATTGGGTTAAATATGTCTCAAACAAACTTTAAAAAATCCTATTGGTACACGGAACAATGTAATCATCCGCACGCAGTGTCCCAGTAGGAAACTAATGTTCTTGTTGACTTTCCATAATGTCAATTTTTATCTAGACACCTGCATTCCATCTAAACGACAACAGCTTTCCACGTGCTTTCGATTGAATCTGTGCATTTGTTATTTTTTGGCTAAAGATTTTAAAAATTGTTGTTTTTCACAGAAAACTGCTAGTTATGTCAAGGTAAGTGAACTAATATTGATAGAAATTGAAATATAATATTTTTTAGTTGTCTGCTACCGCATTTAGAAAAGTGGGACATATATAGCCCAGTAGTATTTTTCCAACAAAGAGTGCGGGTTATATATATTGTAACGTGTCATTTTTACGTTTAAGGCAACGTTACATATTTGCTTATTTAGGTAAACAATCAAAGGCTCTTCGACTCGTCTTTCTGTACACAAATTAAGGGTATTTTATAGAGCTAGGTTTGGAGGTTATATAGTGTCCAGAAAGTTACCTGAAAGTTAAAGGAAGCATTCCATCGAATTACTGTGGACACTGCACATCGTATTATTTGGGCATTCTTATCGGAATTTGAGATCACAGGTTTCGGGAAAAATCTCATTAAAACTTTTGATTGTTTTGTTTATCTGTAAAATTTCATAATTTTCTTTGACGTTCATGAAAATAAACAGCTGTTCTGCTGGGGAATGGCGGCGTTGCCGCATCACAAATGATTTCAGTAACAGGAAGAAAACATTTAGATGAACATTCCATTCGCTTATGTTTATTTTGGAGGATATTGGCCCACTTTGATATCTTTATTAGTTTGATAAGGAGAAGATAAAATAAATACGAGTTATGCACTTTTGTAAATGGGAGATAAACGAGGAATAAAAACCAGGACTAAAAGTATAAACAAAATCGTATTTTTATATTATATAAATTTATATATAATCATAGTTAAATAAAGTTAATAACTAACTCAGTCGGATTGAAGGGTTGTGTAGGGCTAGCTAGTGGGGAGCAAACTTAACATCTGAACACTCTTAGGCCGGGTTTGAGCTGTAGTTCAATGTGTATTTTAGGTTCAAGTTCAGAAACAACTTTATTAATGTAGAAATGTTTTACAAAAATGGCGTCAAACCATATGAATGAAAACATATATAAAGAGCAAACGAAACTTTTGACTAAAACTGTAACTAAAATACAACTAAATTCTACACTTAGTATAGCTTTACTCATATGGGAATTGGTTGAGTGTTAGAATATTCCTGGGTTTGATGCATGCTCTGATCTCCAGTAATTGATTTTACAGTTAATGGTTTCAATGCTGAGCTTCTGACAGTCCTGCTGGTTATTTTCCTCCTACTTGCTATGTCGGCAGGGGTCCGGTAGGCAAATGTTCGGTCTATGTATGGAGGGTCTCGATGTCCTTGTTATAAAAATTTCAACCGTGGAAATAGATCCGACAACACCTCAATGTGCGTTTTACGTATTTTCAATATCCCCTTGGTCGATGCTGCCCCCTGTAGACCGGTACGGAAGTATTAATTTATTTCCTCATTGGTTAGTTTGAAAACCGCGGTTTTTTTTCCTCCAGTCTCGCAAACCGGAGTTAGTGATTTTTCGGTGAGAGCGTTTTTTTTTTATAAATAGGTTTGCATCCTTATTTGAATTTAACCGGGTAAATTAGGTTGGTACTGTCCCCATCAGATTTACGAAACGATTTCCGGCAACTTCATTTTTTTTGTGTTCTCGACAAAGTGCCTTGTCTCTTTCCTAACGAATTTTGGCTGGGCTGGTGGCCGTCTATTGGTGCCGCCATTGTTTTTGTGGTTATTGGCACTTATTGGCACTGCAGTAGTTGCGGATTATACCAAAGACGGTTTACTGTGAGCCGTCGTTGTTTAGGCGAATCTAAGTGACGCTCACACCCTCTGAGAGGGATTTAAGGCGGCCTACGCCATTTCTACGGGAAATAAGAGCGGTAAGTTCGATTTTTTTTATTATTATTTTTTTAAATTCTTCAAGACAATATTTGCCTCCCAAATTGTAATTATTTTTCGTGTGAAATGTACTTTTTCGACAAAAGACGTGGGGAATTTTTGGAGTTTTTTTTAATTTTTTTTTAAAACCACGTTTTGGATAAAAACTATATATTGTTTTTCTCCTTTATCTACAGCCCCGTCCATTCCATCGACGGGACAGTTGTGCTGGACGCTGGTGTGAAGCCGGGTGTAGCATTGTAACCCCTGGGAAAGGTACGTTAGGATTATTTTAGTTCATCTGTTTAAATCTACTTTATTTTATTGAGTCGACATGGGGTTCTTGATTTAAATTACTCGGTGTAGGGGAACTTCGTGCAAAATAGATGAATTCCAGGAAACTGAAACAGGGGAGGCGCGAACAAACCAGAGCAGCAGTAGTAAGGGAATGTCTGGAAACAACTCCAGGTTCACAAAAGAAAACACCCTCTTATTTATCATACAATAATCCAGGACCAAGGTAGGAGTAAGCTTTAGATATAATTTTTTTTACATATAACTTTCCATATAATTCTTCATTAAGTACAACTTTTGCATTCTTGTAAACGCAAGATAAGGTATGACGTCATGGCCAAAATTTTGCGGCATAACTTCCATTTAAATTGTACTGTACCTTTGAAAGAGTTTGTTTCAACTTGGTTTCATCTTTATTTTTTTTTTGATAATTTTCCTTTTTTACCCCATATTTGTACAATCCCAATGACCAACTTTGCAGAGACAAAAGAGAGATGAGGTTATATTTTTTTTAGCGGTTTCTTTCCATTGTTTTACCTCATGGGGTAGATCTCGGACTGGGTTGCTGTCTGTCTCATTCTACCCAACGTAGAATGATGACAGCAGATATTTGGTCCAGATCTCCCCTATGACAGAATAATTTTGGAAGTGTTTTTTTTACAGTCATTTATATAATGGAGTCTCACACTACTGACTCCAATATAGGTACACTGTGACCTGTTGGAAATGTGCATCTAACGATAAGGAACTTTCTATTTGTGTCATTTTGATTCATTTAGGATTCTTTTAGAATCTTATTTTGTTTATTAGTCAATTTTTTTTGGTTATTCTTAATACTACAACGTTTGGATTGAACTGTATTTTAATTAAGATCTTCTTTGTAAAACATTGATATTAAAACACTGTATCGCTTAAAATTTTCTTATTTCTGAACTCCCCCTTCTCCACTGTATAAAAGTTACCGGGCATATCAGTGTTTTACCTAGCTGGAAAATACAGTTCTGCTTCCAGATATTTGTTTAGTTACTCATTAATTTGATTTTAGTGTCACAAATTGGCACAGCGTTATTGTTCTATTTACAGTGTCACAAAATGGCGGCAACGTCTTTTAGGTTGCCACAAATGTCACCCAACGCATTTTAATTGGCCACAATATCCCAATAGTATACAAGATTTTCTTTTTGTAATAAGTTAGATTTTATTGGGAATGTTTTTTTTTCAGACCAAAACGAAACTTACGTCAAAAACAGATTGAGTATTTGGCTGGGCACCTCTCTGATTTGGATTCAATGAGCGAACCATACTTTGAAAGTGGATCTGAGTACCTGGAGTCTGAAAATGTGGACTCGGACGACGGACGAACCTCTTAACAAGAAAAAAAATATAACTTGCAAGTTTCTGAAAAATCTTCCACTCGTTCTAGTAGTTTGAGCTCTTCGGATAAAGAGACCGATGAATTAGTGAAATGAATGACAAGATGTAAGCCCAGAATTTACTCCACGTCTCTCTATTTCAGGCAAAGCAATCTAGGGGGTCAACTGAACTAGAAGTTTTTCTGAAGCTTTTTCGGAATAGCTTCCTTCTTGCAAGATCTGAAAGCCAGAGACAATCCATCGATGAATCTATGGCAAAATTATTGGCCGTTCAGTACTCAAGCAGTATCAAATACTGAAACCCATCAAGAGAGGAGTAAAAATATGGGAACGGTGTGACTCTGTAACAGGATACGTTTACGATTTTGACGTGTATTCAGTAAGAGAAATGGAAGTCGTTGAGGATACTTTAGGCGAGAGAGTCGTGGAAAAGCTAACAAGTAGTTTGAGGGATCCTGGTGTGTTTTGCTTTGACAGATTTTCCACTTCTGTTAACCTGATAGAAACTTTACATTTTCCAGCTGTCGGTACATGCATCAGTTCCAGAAAGAATATGCCAAATTTCAACAAGCGTAAGAGAACTAGAGGTGAAGAAGCAAAAGTAAACAAAAACGGTTTCTTGTGGATGGACACCAAAGAAGTTATGGTTCTGAGCAACTGTCATAATAATTTATAAAAATAATATGAGCTATACTTATTATTAACTAGAGACATATTGACTGAAACCTTATTTTTTTACGTTATTATTATTTAAATAATAATTAATTTAAATTAACACTATAATTACAATTATTTCGTTTGCATACAATACTGCGTATGACTTATTTTATTTTATTTTTTTTTGGTAGTCCGATTTTTTTAAATTCTTTCTACTTAATAATCTAACTATGAAGTATATAGGTATTTCCTTTTATTGCGAATGTATTTATAGGCAAATAGCCTCTTCAAATTCGAAATTTATTTGAATTATTAGGGAGCCATCTTACATGTGTTTGTATGACGAACTTGAACCTATCTTACTTTAACATAAGATCTCTTGGTACCGGCTTTAAACATTTTTCAGAATTTATTACTAGCAGCTCTTTGGATATTGTGGGCTTGTCGGAGACGTGGCTTACGGATAATTTTCCCAGTTATGGTGTTGCTATTCCTGGTTATGATATTGTAAGAAACGACCGGTTAGGTCATGGGGGGGGGGGAGGGGAGTTGCTTTATATATTAGCGACAAAATAAAATTTAAAGTAGTCAACTTTCCAACTGAAAATTCGTTGAAACATCTTTGGATACAATTTAAGATATCATACTTACAGAGATTTTTCCAAGCTGAATTACAATAATTTAATTTCAGATCTTTATACAATGAACTGGCATGAAATTTACAACTTCCACAAAGTAGATGATATGGTATTATTTTTTAACAATAAATTGTTGGATTTGTTTGATTTTCATGCTCCTTTCAGAACCAAAAAAAACTAAACCTTGCATGCCATGGTTAACTGATAATATTAAGTTCATGATGTCATTACGTGATAAAGCCAGAACTTCTCTCAACAAAGATAAATCTCCCAATAACTGGTCTCAATATAAACCACTGCGGAATTTGGTTAATGTCTCTATCAGAGCGGAAAAAAGCCTTTTTGCAGCACTCCTTTAAAATCGACCCCAAAAGCTTTTGGCGCTCGTTAAAACAATTAAATATTTGTTGCCCACTAAAAAGCACTAATTTAAACGAAATATCCACAGCAGAAGAATTTAATAACCACTTTTTGGATAGTGGTCCCAGGACCGTCAGCAATTTGTCCGATCATTTTATAACTACAAATTATAAAGACCAATATTTCAAACAATTTGCTCAAAAATTTAATTTTAAAAAAATCAATTTCGAAAAAGTTACTAATATAATAAATAAAATAAAGACAAACGCTTGTGGCTCTGATGGTATCAGTAAGAAAATGTTGCAATATGTGACTCCCTTCTTAAGTGAGCATATCTGTTTTACTATTAATAAATGTTTGGAGACCGGGAGCTTTCCTGAGAGTTGGAAGAAGGCAAATGTCACACCAATTCCAAAAATCAATAATCCTACCTGCGTAACCGATTTTCGTCCTATAAGTGTGCTTCCTATAATTTCGAAAATATTGGAGAAGGTGATTTTCGAGCAGATTTCAAAATTTTTAACCGAAGAGAAAATACTACCACCAACACAATCGGGCTTTAGAGCACATCATAGTACATCAACTGCCTTGCTGAATGTCACAGACGACATTTTTCGGGCTCAAGATCTAGGTTACACAACATGTTTGATACTTCTTGACTTCAGCAAGGCATTTGGTTCTATTAGTCCTGAATTGTTACTACTTAAACTTAAATACTTTGGATTTGATGATACTCCTATTAAATTCTATGAATTTTCTTAGCCGAAGAACTCAACGTGTTGGTTGCAATGGTACTTACTCGAATTATCGTGTAATTGAGAGAGGCGTCCCCCAAGGAAGTGCTCTTTCGCCGGACTTGCACAAATTCATAAAACATTGTCAGTCAGACCAGTTTGGCGATGATACACAACTGCGCAAATCTTTTAACAAAAACGAATTACAGGAGGCGGTGAAAAACATTAACGATGACCTACAATTAATCTCACAATTTTCTCAATATCACAGTTTGCTGCTTAATGAAAAGAAAACTCAACTAATTCTTTTTGGTAATAAGCCCAAAGAAATAGCCGAGGACCCTATTTTTGATATTCGTTTAAATGGTACACCCCTATAGCCAGTTGGAATAGTTAAAAACTTGGGCCTGCTTATCGATAGTGACCTTAAATTTAAATCCCATGTATCGCATCTCCTAAAAGCGTCCTATGCAGTTTTAAAGTTACTTTATATGAAAAAAAAATCTTTATTTTATCTACTCTTATTAAGCTTAGATTATGTGATTCTTTAATATTGTCACGTTTAAATTATTGAGACACTGTGTACTGGCGTGCATTGTTGCAAACCGAAAAAAACAGCCTGCAAAAACTATAAAATGTTTGTTTGCGTTTCTCTTACAATATAAAAAAATTTGACCACATCTCTCACACGTTTCAAGCTTCAAACTGGCTAAAAATTTCTGAAAGATATGAGCTGCATTTGGTGCGTCAGGTTCTGAAAATCAATCTGTGTAAACAACCTATATACCTGTTCAAAAAACTAAGTAAAAACAGCGATATCCATGAACGAAATACACGGCATAACCGGCGACTAGTAGTACCAAAACACCGTACTACCCAATTTGAAAAATCCTTTAGCTACAGTGCCGCAAAAGCCTACAATGTTCTACCTAACGATTTACTCTGTCTAAAAAAATATGTTTTTACCAAGAGAACTCCCTAACGATAAATGTAGAAATAAGCTATCGATATAACCTTGATTTCACAGATTTTTCAGCTTATGGTTTTGTTAATTAGTTTATTATCTATATATTGTTACTGGGGTGTTTGTATTAGAGCAACTTAGTTGGATACCGCCACCCAATATGAATTTATATGTAAATCTTTTTGTTAACTTAAAAATAAAGACATTATGATTATTATTATTATTATTATTATTATTATTATTATTATTATTATTATTATTATTATTATTATTATTATTATTATTATTATTTTCAGGTTCCACAGACGTATCTGGATATGGCTTCTTACCTTTTTCGGCATTAGATGCAAGAAAACAGGTAAGTTTTATTTAATGACTTGTGGTGTTGTCGTTCAGTACTCGTCTGACAATTCCACTAGTTTCAATGAGTACTATTTTTTGCAACTGATGATAAATTTTTTCTTTTAGGTTCAGCGTCTTAAGACTGTCTAAGAGGGTATGCGGGATTTCTCCAGTTGCTCCTATTATGATTGGTACAATGGTGACTCTTTCCTGGTTCCACAGGTCCTTTATTTCATTTGCGAGAGGTAGGTATTTATTAATTTTTTCTGTGTGTTTCTTTTGCAGGTTTGTAGCTAGTGGAACGGAGAAGTCTATCAGGTAAGTATGCTTGGATTTTTTGTCTGTAAACACCATGTCTGGTTTGTTGTGCTGTATGGGTATATCTGTTACTATCTCTCTGTTCCAGTATATCTTATAGTTTTCAGTTTCGATAACGCTTTCTGGATTGTACTTATAATAGGGAGTTGTTTCTGTTAGTTCAGTGTTTAGCTTTAGGAGTTCTTGGTGGATCACTTTCCCAACGTTGTCGTGTCTTTTCGTATATTCTTTTGGAGCCATTGTTTGGCAACCGCTTATTATATGGTCGATGGACTCGGTTTGATTCCCGCACATTCGACATTTATCCGTTGGGATGTGTTCTTTCATTATGTATTTTTTATAGTTTCGTGTTGCAACAACCTGATCTTGGATTGCTATAATGAATGCTTCTGTTTCGGGAAATAGGTATCCTAGTTTCAGCCACATAAAAGAAGCATGTTTGTTGATATGTTGTTGCGCCAGTATTGCTGGGTAGCGTCCGTGTAGCTCTTTTCTTTTCCATCTCTCTTCTATGTTATCTTCTGCAGGTTCCTCGATATTGTTATCTGCTAGGTTCAGTGGAGTTAGTTTGTTGTCTAGTTTTCTTAGAGCCTGGTATGTTTGGCTATTTGAGTTTTCATCAATAAAGTATTTTCTTAGATTTTTTATTTGTTTTTCATTGTGTTTTGCTATGTCTGTGATACCTTGTCCTCCATTTTCTCGTGGTATGTTTACTCTTTCTATTGAGCTGCGAGGGTGATGTTTGCAAAATTTTGTGCCTAGAGTGCGGATGTCTCTGTTGAGCTCTTCAAGTTCTGTGTCTGTCCAATTAAGTACTCCAAAGCTGTATGTGAGGATTGATATCGCGTACGTGTTTATCGCTTTTGATGTGTTTTTGCTGTTGAGTTTCGTTTTCAATATTTTCCGTACTCTTTCTTTAAATTGGTTTCTTAGTGTCGCTTTGCTCTCTTTTTGATCTATTCCTCTAGCTTGTTGGTATCCTAAGTATTTATAAAGTTCGTCTATTTCCATTCCTTCTATTTGTCCCTTTTCTGCACCTATGTCATATCCTTCATGTTTTTTCCATTTACCTCTTTCCATTGCGTTTATTCGACATTTATCTAGTCCGAATTCCATATGGATGTCTTCGCTAAACGTTTTGGTGGTTTTGATAAGCTTTTCAATGTTTTCTTTGTTATCTGCATACATTTTAAGGTCATCCATATAGAGAAGGTGACTAATGATGGTGTTTCCTATGGTTGTGCCTTTCTTTGTTTTATTCAGCATGTTTGATAGTGGGTTTATTGACATACAAAACCATAGTGCGCTAAGCGCGTCGCCTTGAAAGATACCTCGTTTTATTTCAATGTTATCGATTGTGAATTTGGATTTAGTTGTGTTTATACTTAGTGTTGTTTTCCATTTTTCCATTGATACTTTGAGGGTGTTTAAGATATACGGGTCAATTTTGTAGATTTCTAAGACTTCAAGTAGCCAGGTGTGTGGGACGCTGTCAAAAGCTTTTTTGTAATCTATGTATGCGGTATATAGCGACTTTTTGTCTTTCTTTTTGTGTTGTGTTATGATGGTGTCTATGATCAGTTGTTCTTTACACCCTTTGGTTTTTCGTCTGCATCCTTTTTGTTCTATAGCTAGCATGTTATTTTCGATCAGGTGACCATATATCTTTTCTGTAAGGATAGATGTGAATATTTTATAAATAGTTGGTAGACAGGTTATTGGTCTGTATTTATCTGGGCTTTTGCTTGTGGGTGTTGTTTTGGGCAGTAGATACGTAATGCCTTCGGTCATGAATTCTGGAGTCTCCGCTTCTCCTTGTAAAGTTTTAGAAAATAGTGCTGCTATTCTGTTGTGTGTATGTGTGAATTGTTTCCACCAGAAATTGTGTATTCCATCTTTTCCTGGTGATTTCCAACTGTGTGTTTTTTTGATGGCTTTCTTTACATCTTCAGTTGTTACGGTGTGGTTGTTCATTTGTTTTTTGTTTTGCATCTTCGTTTTTTCTTCTTTAATCCATTTCGATGTTTGTTTGTGTTGTTTTTCTTGTGACCATATATTGCTCCAGTAAGTTTTAGTTTCTTCTTTATCCGGGTCTTCGTTTTGCTGTTTGTTTTCCTTTTGTTCGTTCAGACCCCTGTAGAATTTTCTTTCATCTTCGTTGAATTGCTTATTGTGTTGTCTGCGTTGGTTGCTTTCCTTTAGTCGTCTTAGTCTTTTTGACTTCGCAGCAAGTTTCTGTTTGAGCAAGTCTAAGATCTCAATGATATTTTTGTTTTCTTCATTTTGATGTTCTTTTATAATGTTTTGGGCTTTGTTTTTTAGTTTCTTACTTGCTGTTGGTTCTTGTGTTTTTATTAGCCTTCCTATTTTTGCGCGTAGCTCATCTATTTGGTTGCTGATTCTCCGTTCCCATGGTGGCATTGTCTGGCTTTCTGAGGTTTCTTTGTTTTGTTGTTTTTTTGGTGTTTTCTGTTGTATAAGACCTGACGCGGTTGCTGCTCCTATATAAACAAGGTTGTGGATCGTTGTGATGTCGTCGTTCTGTTTTGATTTATTTCTAATTATATTGTTGATTTGGTTAATAATGATTTTCGCCTTCGGCGTAATCTTTGTTTTCAATTTTGGGAGCTTCGGTCTTAGGTTTGGTGTCGTTCCGTAGTACTTCATATAGGTTTCCTCAAAACAGTTCTCGATGTGTCGTTCTTCATCAGAGGGTTCTTCTTGGGCTTCTTGGACATGGATTGGGTTTCTCGGCGGTGTTGTAGGATTTATCCCAAGTTCTCTTCTAGCTTCGTTTTTTATTCTGTCCATTGCTTCAGGTGATATCTTGTTCGTTGCTAGGATTGCACGTTTTTGGTCTAGAATGTTTTGGACAGTTTTTTGTCGTAGTTCTGGGAATTGATTCGTAACAAGTGCATGTAGTTCTTTACTGTATTTGGTTGGTTTTGTCTCTAACTCAGTTAAGACAAGGAAGCTACGGTATATAAACTCATTCATTTCATCTGTCCATTTTGTTCTCTGTCGTAGCTTGCCCTGTAGGGTGGTTGGATGTCTTCGACCTTCCAAAGCATCTCTACGGGGTGATGTTTCTTGATTCCTGTTCATTGCTTCGGTGTTTGCCATTTGCAGGTCAGCAGCACCGATTCCACTGATTCCTGCAACAGGCTGGTCATCGGGGCGGTTCCGAACGGGGTCAGCCTGAGCCCCCGCCACGCCCGAGTAGTTTTATTATTATTATTATTATTATTATTATTATTATTATTATTATTATTATTATTATTATTATTATTATTATTATTATTATATTATTATTATTATTATTATTATTATTATTATTATTATTATTATTATTATTATTATTATTATTATTATTATTATTATTATTATTATTATTATTATTATTATTATTATTATTATTATTATTATTATTATTATTATTATTATTATTATTATTATTATTATTATTATTATTATTATTATTATTATTATTATTATTATTATTATTATTATTATTATTATTATTATTATTATTATTATTATTATTATTATTATTATTATTATTATTATTATTATTATTATTATTATTATTATTATTATTATTATTATTATTATTATTATTATTATTATTATTATTATTATTATTATTATTATTATTATTATTATTATTATTATTATTATTATTATTATTATTATTATTATTATTATTATTATTATTATTATTATTATTATTATTATTTTGTTTTTTCTCCTTTTCAGGGCTTTTGCTAAAGTGGGATTCTCTTGAATCAGTCACTTTAACCGGTTTTATTGAAGTTTCTCAATTTACGTTTGTGAAGGTAAGTTAAGGGTTTTTCTTACAATACGACAGGTTTCCAGTATCACTGATTTCTGCATTGTCGTGAATATTTTTTTATCTGTGATATTTATTTGTTTTAGGTATGATTCCAAGTTCCTCGAGACAGGCCTGTAACTGAGATGACAATAGGAACTATGGTAAGACTTTTAAGTTGATGGATGTTTCTGTATTCTTCTGATAAGTCAAAATATTTATTAATTTTTTCTCTTTCAGCTTTTTCTAGGTTGTGATCGTTCGGATGCGTGATGTCAATGAAAAAACCCCGCCTTTCCTTTTTTTCTACTAAGACAATGTCAGGTCTATTACAGGGGATTGGTTTATCCGTTTGAATTGGCGTGTCCCAGTATAGAAGGTATGTATCATTTTCATGTACTGGAAATGGAACATATTTAAAGTGTTGTTCAGTTTTATTTAGGAAATTGCAGTAAATAGCAAGGTGTTGATGAATTATATTAGCTGTTAAATTGTGCCGTTTTAAATATTCTATTATTATTATTATTATTATTATTATTATTATTATTATTATTATTATTATTATTATTATTATTATTATTATTATTATTATTATTATTATTATTATTATTATTATTATTATTATTATTATTATTATTATTATTATTATTATTATTATTATTATTATTATTATTATTATTATTATTATTATTATTATTATTATTATTATTATTATTATTATTATTATTATTATTATTATTACTATTATTATTATTATTTTATTTATTTTTTTTTTGTGGTGGCCTTACTTGCGGTCCCGCGGCTCCGACTCACACGGGTGCAAGTAGGCCAGATGGTCCGTTACCGTTTCTACTCCCCACCAACCGCGGGGTTAGTAGAAACGGTGTTCCGCATCGTGTGCCCTGAGTAGACGCAATGATCCGAGGATGACTGCTTTCTGCATGTTGCCTGCAAGTTGCTCTGCCCTGTCACGGCAGGCCGGCAAGGTCTTGAGAGCTGAGAGCAGTGTCTGCCGTGCGCCTCCGAGAGCTCCAATTACCAAAACCACTAGCTTGACTGTATAGCCCCGGTACACTCGGCGAAGGTCAAAGAGAAGATCCTGATATTTCGTCCGTTTCTCTTCTTCCTTGGCAATGATGTTCGTCTCGGCAGGAGCCGAGAACTCAATGACATACATAATTTTGTCATTTTTGTCAAGGAGTACTATATCCGGCTTGTTAGCGTTTACAAGCCGGAGTGTGGGGAATGCGAAATTCCAGTATATTCTGGTTCTGTCATTCTCCACGACGGACGGAATATCAGAGGGGACATATGGCAGCACTGGAGCATCATCAACACCGTACGAGTGCCTTAGATGGTAATACAGCACCCGTAACGCTGCGTTGTGTCGATGGAAGACCGCATAGCGCCCGCAAGCGGACAGCAAATGATATAAGGTCTCCGGCGCCCTATGGCAGGCCCTACAGCTTGTATCAGGAACCTGTATACCCATCACGCGACTTCGGTGTTCCAACGTGTTGATGACTCCGTCTTGGCAAGCAATGATAAACCCCTCAGTTTCCGACTTTAATGCACCTGACCTTAAGAATGCAAAGCTTAGCTTTTTGGATAAGCCAGTGTTTTCAATGGTTTTATAGAAAACACTGTGCAATGGCTTATCCATATGTAGACGTAATAAATAGTCTACCTCTGCATTCTTTAAGGTGGTTTTAAGTCTTTGGCAGGTCAACTGTGTAATGGAGTTTTCCTGCCGCCGACTTATGTCGAAAACTATTTGGAGCTCATCTGCTGCTCTTTGTGCTGCTTTAAAAAGAAATGCCCCCACCCCAAATGTTTCATGGTTACGCACCATGCATAGCAGGGGATCCTCGTTTCTGATTACTTCGCACGCGGTACTTAGGACTATTCGTCTGTGTAAACACTCCAAACTTAAGAGTCCACGGCCTCCCTGATAACGTGGGAAGTAAAGCCGTTGGACAGACGCCTTAGGATGATGGCTTCGGTATCGAGTCATCATCTTGCGGGTTTTCACGTCAATTTCACGCAACTCGTTCACGTTCCACTTAATGACTCCAAAGGAGTAAGTGATTATAGGGACGGCAAGCATATTTGTAGCAGCGACTTTGTTCTTTCCAGACAACTCTGAATTCCAGATTTGTCTTAGTCGTTGCTGTCTTAGTCGTTGCTGATACTTGTCGCGAAGAGACCCTTTTATTGCTACACTATCATGGATGTGTCCCTGGGGAACACCCAGATAGGTATAGGTCTCTCCGGCATCCAGATGTCGTAGGATGCTCCCATCTACAAGTTGCGCGTCCTCGGCGTGATCCGCATGGCGTCCTTTCTTAAGTTGAACCGTCGCACACTTATCCAACCCAAACTCCATCCCGATCGCATGAGTATACTCCTGTACTACCCGAAGAGCTTGGTCGAGGTCTCTCTTCGTCGACGCGTAGAACTTAAGGTCATCCATATAAAAGAGGTGAGTAACCTTATGGGTTCTACGGCCAGGAGCACCGCACATGTATCCCTTTGTGTTCCGCAAAGCAACGGATAACGGAAGTAGCGAGACGCAAAAGAGGAGTGGGCTGAGGGAATCACCCTGAAACACTCCCCGTCGGAATGACACCAATTCAGTCGACACCTTTGCGTTACCCGTACATATGGTAAATCGGGTCTTCCAAAATGGCATCATTCCTGAAATGCATCTCGCTATGGGATCTGGCACCGCAAGGCCTCTCAAAAGGTGAATAATAAGTTCATGAGAAGTTGTGTCAAAGGCCTTACGGTAATCAATCCAGGTCATCAAAAGGTTTCGCTTGTACTGGAAGGAGTCCTGTGTGACACATCGGTCTATTAGAAGGTTCTCCTTGCAGCCGGCTACGCCTTTCTTTGACCCTCGCTGCTCGTATACTCCACTAAACACGGGACCCATGGCTTGGAGTATCCGCTGGTACAAGAGTCGCGTAAAAATCTTGTAACAGGCGTTTAAACATGTTATCGGGCGATAGTTCTTTGGGTCGGACAAGTCTCCGTTCTTGGGGAGAAGGACGGTTCGCCCCTCAATAAACCAGGGAGGGATTGGCTGCCCCTCATTAACCCAGGAGTTAAAAATTCGGGCAAGGGCCTCATGGGTTGATGGAAATTTTTTCCACCAGTAGGTGTTAATTCCATCAGGCCCAGGGGCAGCAAAGTTCTTAGCACCCGTAAGAGCACTTCGAACTTCCTCCACGGTTATTGGTGGGCACAGTTGCTCAGGTGGTGGAAACCCCCTCACAAAGGTTTCAAACTGTGCCAGGGCTGGTGTGTTTACGTTGAGCGGCCGAGTTACCTCGTAAATACCCCTCCAGAAGTTTTCCACCCTCTCAGCGGTCGGAGGATCGTTAATAATCCTCGGCGGCGCCTGAAATAGGCGACTGGGGTTTTCGAAAAATAATTTATTTTCCGAAATACCCCTCGCCCGCCGAATTAGATTTTGTTTGGCAGTCACTAACATCCGTATCCTTTCGCAGCACTGCTGCTTGATGGTCTGCAACAGTGCTTCGTTCAGTGTGTGGTGGGTGCGTCGCAGGTTGGCCGCTATGCGGCGCACTTTTGGCGTAAAAGGCCTGCCTGCCAATTTGTATTCCACCACACACTGTATACGGGATGCGTGCTGCCTTGCTGAGAGGATTTTTGCTTCCATCTTCTTCACTCGGCGTTGCGCCCTGTCGCCGCAGGGGTCCCTATTGGGCGCCCTGGGCGACACGGTGCAAGCTGCCTCGTAGACGAGGCAATTAATGCGCCAGATGTCAGCTTCTTCTGTTAGAGTATTCAATAGCTCTGCGTCCGCTCTAGCTAGGTCTTGTGGCTTCGGGCGCTTTATCTTGTGTAGCGCCCTGCGGTCTTGAAGACTCTCTTCTGGTGCAATGGGAAGTACCTCTTCAGCCACATGTACCTGTAATTCCTGTACCCCAGGTACTGCCGGCTGTTGAGGTCCTCTTACATATCCCCTTCGCCGAAGGTAGGATACATAGTCTCGCAGGCTCTGAGCAGTAAATGTATTATGCTCAGGATGCATAACATTCCACTGCTCACGCATACGAGCCATATATCCCCTTCGACCTGGGCTACTGCTCTCATAGCATTCCAGCAAGTCATCTCTCAGATCATTGGTCCACTCAAAGCGTCCTTGGTCATCGCGGTCGTCATCGGGCAATCCATCCGGCTGGGCCCCTCCACCTTGCCTTTGACCCCTCATCCGACGGGGTCGGTCGTGGGGGCCCTCTCGATCCTCCGCGTCCTGAACCGAGTCTTAGGGACTGGCAGGAGGTTACCCTGGCCAGCCCCCGGTCGACATTTAGGAGAAGTAGATTTTCGTCCTCGCGGGTCACCTGTTTTGCAGGTTGCCGATCCGATTTGACCCTTGCAGCTGGGGTAAAGGGGAGTGTTGCTAATACCCAGGCGTTGTTCTTGTGTGCCTCCTTGCCCTTATATTTTATTTATTATTATTATTATTATTATTATTATTATTATTATTATTTGATTTTGACCTTTCATGGCCATTCGCACTCCCTCTTAGATGAGTAAGGGGAACATTCACTTATCCCAGACACTATGTGTCAGAGGGATTAAGCTCTGTGGGTGCCCTTGTGGGTCCTTTCTGGTTTTCTCCTTTTTGATTTTGTCCGATAAACTTTCGGACTGTCCTTGCCGTACCGAGCAGTACTGCTTTTTGTAGTTGGATATAGAGATTTTTCGATAGATCTAAGGCTTTTAAGTTTTCTAGTAATTTTTTTGGAATTACGCCAGTAGCAGACATTACTATCGGGATTGTCTCTACGTCATTCATGTTCCATTGCCTTTTTATCCGCATTTCCAGCTCTCTATACTTGGCTATTTTCTCTGCTTGTTTTTCTCGCAGATTATGCGAAGTTGGAATTGCGATATCAATCAAGGTAGTTTTTCTTGTAGTCTTATCAACAACAATAATATCGGGTCTGTTATGAGGAGTGGTTTGGTCAGTTAGCACACTGCGATCCCAATAGAGTCTGTATTTTTCATTTTCCAATACGGGTTCAGGTTTGTATAAGTAGTATGGCTGCTTATCAGAGTTTATCAGTTCAAAATTTTTTCCCAGTTCTTGATGGATAATTTTTGCAACTGAGTCATGGCGCTCTTTATAATCTGTTGATGCATAAACTTGACAACCATTGGTGATATGCTGAATTGTTTCCTGAGCTTGACAACCATATCTACATTTTCCATCCGTCGTAGAGGCATCCTTTATGATGTATTTAAGGTAGTTTCTTGTTGGAATAACCTGGTCTTGAATTGCCAATAGAAAGCCTTCCGTTTCTGGAAATAACTGTCCTGAAATCAGCCAGTAGTTCGACGCTTTTTTGTCGATATTTTCCTGATTCAGTTCGTTAAAGTGCCTTCCGTGTAGTGCTTTTTCTTTCCAGGTTTGTAACTTCTCCTCTCTTGATTGATGGTGTTTCAAAACTATTTCTTCTTTAAGGGACAGCGGAGAAAGGTTATCAATCTGACATATAGCTTGATGAAGTCCTGAATGAGCGGCTTTTAAGTGAAAGTACTTTCTGAGATTGGCAACCTGCTTATCCATAACCTCTCCCAAGTCTGCCAGTCCTCTTCCCCCTTCTGAGCGATGCAGTGACATTCTCTCAACCGCACTTTTAGGATGGTGTGCTTGGAACTTGGTGAGAATTACTCGGGTTTTTCTTTGGAGGGCTTCTAGTTCGGTCTTTGTCCATTTTATTATTCCGAAGGAATACGACAGGGTTGCGCAAGCGTATGTGTTAAGTGCTTTAAACAAGTTTTTACTACTAAGCTTGGTTTTAAGTACTCTCCGTACCCTCTCTATATAGGATTGTTCGAGTTCCTTCTTTATAGTTTTGTGTTCAATTCTTTGTAACTGTTTCATCCCTAAGTACTTATAGGTATTTCCCTCCAGCATGGCCTCAATTAATTGCCCATTTTGTGTTTGGAAGTCGCCTGGTTGAATATTGCCTTTAATAATGTTGACTGTTTTGCACTTTTCTAGCCCAAACTGCATTTTTATGTCATTAGAAAAGTTTTCGACAATATTGAGTAGCTCTTCCAATTGCCTTCTCGTTGTTGTGGTTATTTTAAGGTCATCCATGTATAGCAAATGATTGACTTTAATGATTTCTCTGTTGTTTTCTTTGAGGCCAAATCCGTAACCTGTTGAGTTAAGCCTGTTTGAAAGAGGATTTAGTGCCAGACAAAACCACAGTGGACTAAGCGAATCTCCCTGGAAAAT
This sequence comes from Aspidapion aeneum, assembly GCA_963576565.1. Classification (NCBI taxonomy): domain Eukaryota; kingdom Metazoa; phylum Arthropoda; class Insecta; order Coleoptera; family Brentidae; genus Aspidapion; species Aspidapion aeneum. Next base: position 183,986,005 of record OY755038.1, read on the forward strand.
ACCTCGTTTAATAGGGATTGAACTGGTTTTTATTTCAGCTTCATTCAGAACTACCGTCGTACGCCAAGATGTAATCGCATGCTCCAGGAATTTCACGATGTGTGCGTTTACCTTATAGATCTTTAAAATTTTAATTAACCAGTCATGAGGGACAGAGTCAAAGGCTTTTTTATAGTCTATATATGCCATATAGAGGTTCCGATGTTTCGAAAATGCCTGGTTGCAAATAACAGAATCTATTGTAAGCTGCTCCTTGCAGCCCATGGCATGTTTTGTGCATCCTTTTTGCTGCTCTGACAGAATTTGGTTTTGAAGAACATGGTCATATAATTGAGTAGCAATGCATGACGTAATCAGTTTGTATATTGTTGGTAAACATGTAATTGGACTTCTTGTCTTTAGGCAGCAGGTATGTTATGCCTTGTGTCAGGAATAGTGGCATTTTGGTTGGTTGCCTTACAATTTCATTAACGTACTCTGTCAGTTTCTCGTGTACGCAGACAAGCTTTTTCAGCCAAAAGTTTTGTATTCCATCTGGACCAGGAGCCTTCCAGTTATGTGTTCCCTTAATTATTTTGCTGATATCTGTCTTAGTAAGAGGACAATACGCCATATCGTCGTAAAATTGCGAGCGGTTTGCTTCTTCAGATACCCACGAAGCGTTTAATTTAGCGTTGATGAGCGTGGCAAGTTGTTCTCTCCAAAAGGTGTCCATGACTTCTGTGGATGGATATTTGCATTTGGGTTCTTCACCTTTTTCGTTTAAATATTTGTAGAATCCTTTCTCGGATCTAGAAAAAAGCTTGTTGTCCTGTTTTCTTTCGTGACTGCACTTATACCTGTTAAGCCTTGCGGCGTATTTTCCTAGTTTTTGACGAAGTGTGTCAAGGCATAGCGGAACTGTACTATTTTCAGCTTCTCTTGTGGTGTGGACTTTGTGTGGACTTTATTATTATATTATTATTATTATTATTATTATTATTATTATTATTATTATTATTATTATTATTATTATTATTATTATTATTATTATTATTATTATTATTATTATTATTATTATTATTATTATTATTATTATTATTATTATTATTATTATTATTATTATTATTATTATTATTATTATTATTATTATTATTATTATTATTATTATTATTATTATTATTATTATTATTATTATTATTATTATTATTATTATTATTATTATTATTATTATTATTATTATTATTATTATTATTATTATTATTATTATTATTATTATTATTATTATTATTATTATTATTATTATTATTATTATTATTATTATTATTATTATTATTATTATTATTATTATTATTATTATTATTATTATTATTATTATTATTATTATTATTATTATTATTATTATTATTATTATTATTATTATTATTATTATTATTATTATTATTATTATTATTATTATTATTATTATTATTATTATTATTATTATTATTATTATTATTATTATTATTATTATTATTATTTCGATAATCACTGCAAGCAGGTAAGTAGATCGGGTACGGCTCATTTCTGAGCAAGTAGTCCAAATCTTTACTAATTTCCCTTTTCTTTATGTAGAACAGTTAAGTGTTTTTCGCGCAATATGACAGCTTCCCAGAATAGCTATTTTTTGGAGAGTGATATAGAGTTTGGCAGGTAAGTTGAGCTGTTTTAGGTAAGTGTGTAACTTTATAGGTATTTCTCCAGTTGCCCCTACTACAATTGGTATAATTGTCACTTTTTCCTGATTCCAGAGTGTTTTAACTTCTGCGGCCAAAGGTAGGTATTTTCGTCTTGAAATATAATGTCTGGTCTGTTGTTTTCAATTGTATGGTCTGTCTGGATTGGTCTGTTCCAGTATACTTTGTGACTTTCACTTTCCAATACTGACTCAGGTCGGTATTTATAGTAAGGTTGCATTTCAGTGAGAATACCAGCATCAATGCAGAGTTTTTGATGTACTACTTTTGCAAGGTTGTCATGTCTTTTCAGGTATTCAGATGGTGCTAGGATTGAGCAGCCTGTTAAAATGTGTTCTATGGTTTCAGATTTGGTATGACAGAGCCTGCATTTGTCGTCAGTTACAGTTGGATCTTGGATTATAAACTTTCTGTAGTTTAGGGTTGGTATTACTTGATCTTGTATGCCCATTATGAATCCCTCAGTTTCTGCAAACAGGTCGCTGTGTTCTAACCATGCGATTGATGCTACCTCGTCGATCCCTTCGGTGTAGAGAAGTGCTGGGAACCTTCCATGTAATGCCTTTGATTTCCATTGCTGTATTCTTTCTTCAGCGTTCATCGTTAGACGGAGAGGTTTGTAATTATTGTCAGCCAAATTGAGTGGAGTGTAACCTTTGTCAGCTTTTGATATTTTTTCATGATAAGGTGATGTTATACTTTTATCAAAGAAAAATTTTCTAAGGCCTTCAATTTGCTTCAAAAGAGCATCGTGTAAATCTACAACTCCCCTTCCTCCTCTTGCTCGTGGTAGATAGAACCTTTCAACTGCACTTTTTGGATGTCGTGCTTTGTGCTTTGTGCTTTGTACAACAATACAATACAAATCGTTTATTTCCATAAGACAATCATACAATCGTATAGGAATAGTCATACTTATACTAACCTAAATAGAGAAGCGCAAAATAATATTTTTCTTTTACTTATCAGTCTATTAAACTGAACCCTTATAAGTCTGTTCAGATTCTCGATATCGGTATTGGACCATTTGATTATACCGAAGCTGTAGGTTATGACAGGTATGGCATATGTATTAATCGCTTTAACTTTATTCTTTGCGGAGAGTTGAGTTTTTAATACTGATTTTAGTCTTTCAATCATTTTCGTTCTCAGTGCATCTTTCATAATGGAGTGTTTAATTCCTCTTGCTTGGTCTAGTCCTAGGTATCGGTAATTTTCATCTTTCGACATATTTTCCACGAGTTGATCTTGAGTTAGGTTAAATCCAGCGTGATCTTCCCATACTCCTCGTTTCATAGCACTGATCTTACATTTATCTAAGCCAAATTCCTCTCTAGTCTTCACTATATTTGTGGATAGTCTTAAGTAGTATATATAATCCCTCCTTAGACGAGGATGTAAGCTTAATGTCGTCCATGTAGGCTAGATGATCAATTTTATGGCCATTTTGTAACTTATATCCCCGATCTTTTTTGTTTAGTGCGTTTGAGAGAGGAGTGAGAGTCATACAGTACCACAGAGCACTCAGAGCGTCACCTTGAAATATACCTCTTCGGATACTCACACTGCCCATACTGTTTGTTTTGTCATTGCACTTCATCTGTAGGTTGGTTTTCCATTTCGGTAATATGCTGTGCAAAAGGTTTACAATCGATGGGCTGATTTTGTATAATTGAAGTATTTCAATGAGCAGTGTATGAGGGACGCTATCAAATGCCTTTTTGTAGTCTATATAAGCTACATATAGGTTCTTTTTTTTCTGTTTTGCTTCTTCAGCCATTAATGTGTCTATCGCCAGTTGTTCTTTACATCCTCTGCTTCCCTTTCTGCATCCTTTTTGTTCTTCCGGTAGTAAGTTGGTTTTATCTAGATGAAGGTATATTTGATTGCAAATTATTGACGTCAGTATTTTGTATATAGTTGGTAAGCAGGTGATAGGTCGATACTTGGCAGGATCTTTTACTGATGGGCTAGTCTTTGGAAGGAGATGGGTAGTTCCCGTTACCATAAATGATGGAATTATGTTGGGATTTTTAAGGCTCTCTGTCAGAAGCTGGGCTAGGCTTCTATGTGTTGTGTGGAATTTCTTTAGCCAGAAGTTATGGATTCCATCTGGCCCAGGAGCTTTCCAATTCGTCGTATTGTTGATAGCTTTCTTGACGTCGTCTTCGGTCACGCTGCTAAATACCATAGTTGGAATCTTGTCCACTCTTTTCTTTCATCGTCCAACCATTTAGCTTTTCTGTTATGTACCTTTGGATTTTCCCAAATATTAGCCCAGAATTTTTGGGTCTCTTCTGGGTTAGGTGTTTCGTCATTGTCACTTTGTTTATTTTGTGTAAGTGATCGATAGAATTGCTTTTGATTGGCGCGGAAGGCATTATTGTGTATTCGCCTATTGTAAGCGTTTTTGTGGCGTCTTAGTCGAGTGGAATACACTAGCAGTTTTTGTTTTAGTTTATCCAGAACTTCTATGTTGGTTTGGTTGTGTTTATCTCCATATCTGCTTACGATTTGCTTTGCTTTGTTTTTCAATTTGTTAGTTGGCTCTTTTAAGTTTTTAAGTTGTGTAAGTTGCCCTATTGCTTTTCTGGTTTCCGCTGTGTTTTTCTCTAGCCTTATTTCCCATCCTGGCTTTCGACCTTTTTTGTCTTTTGAGGTTTTTGGAAGAGCTTATTTATGTAGCTGTAATACAGCATGTGCTCCTGAGTATATAAGGTCATGAAAATCGTTAAAGGTATGTATATCATCTACCTTTTCTGACATTGCATGGTTAATTTTGTTAAGTATGTTTTTCGTCTCTTTGTTAGTGTTAAGGTGTTGGCAGTTTTGGTCTAGCTAGGGGGTCTAGCCCTTGGTATAGAGCAAGGCATCTTTCGAGGCATGCTTTCTCGTTCTCGGCGTCATTTTCATGTTCCTCTGGTACGAGTTGCTGTTCTTGGGGGTTTACTGAGGGTCTCCTTATACCTATTTCAATAGCAACTTCTTTTCTTAGTTGTTCGATTCTCTGCGGTTTGATTCGGTTTTTCGTGAATAGTTGCCGCCTCTGATCTAATATATTCTGTGTTGTCTTTCTTTGTAGTTCTGGGTATTTATCTGTCATCACTCGGTAGAGATCCGCGCTGTAGGGTTTTTTGGAGGTTTCCATTAAGGTTATTTTGAGGTAAGATCGGTAAAGGAATTCGTTCATTTCGTCTGTCCATTTTAACCGCTTCTTACTTTTTTCTGCCTCCTGGATGGGTCGAGGACATACCACGTTTACACACGTGTGCGAAAAGTTTTTTCCCAACCATTGCCTATGCTATGCTTGATCTTTATTTTATTAGGGGTCGCCTATTAGTTACGTAACAGGATTTGGAGGGCTTCCTAAAAGTTTGGCAAAGTGTAACAAGGGGTAGGGAGTGCTTCTCGACTTTGTTAGGTAAGGCAAAATTGCTCACTGCCCGTTTTCGGGAAAACGGATGACGCGTCAATTGTTTTTCTTTTACGACAAATTTACGAGAAATTCACGACAATTAATGCATTTATTAGTTTTTAAAAATTTTAATTTTTTCTGGGGTGGTAATGCTAAGTTGAGACGTAACTTAACATTACATACCCTTTTCAGGAAAACGGGTGGCGCGACAAATTTTTTTCTTTCACGACAAATTTACGACAAATTCACGACAATTAATGCATATATTGCGAATATCCAATTCTTAAGTGGTAATGCTAAGTTTATAGAGGTGAAAAGCAACCTCCAAAAAAAAGAAGGTAGAACTTAAAAAAGTTTCTGAAATAAGCGAAAAGGAGGAAAATATAAATATTAGGTACCGGCAAATAAAAAATAAAAAAAATAAAAGCAATGACCCCTTAAGCAGCGATGATGATGATGACTGCTTTTGTCTATATTGCACTGATACATATAAGAATAGTGCCCCTAGGGAAAAATGGATTAAATGCAAATCGGGGCTCATGAGGAATGTGCTGGTGAAACTTCAGCAATTTTTTTGGGCATTAATTGCTTAAGCGAGTAAACAGATTATATTATTTTTTGAATTAGTTTATGTTTTTATTTTTGTTTAAAAAAAAAGTACTGGTGAAGTGCATTTTATAAATGTTAATTTTTTAAAGTTTAAATTAAAGCTTATGCTAATTAACATAATTTAAGTGTTTTTTTTTTATTTAAAAAAATTAGTCCGCCAACCAGAACCAATGCGTCAACTTACCCCGGCCATACGCCAACTTACCCCTGAGCGGGGCAAGTTGGTGCATTTTGCATGAACATGATTTTTCTTGATTTTCTTTTAAACTATAGGAGCTAAAGAAAAATTATACATGGCGCATAAATAGCTGAGATAAACGTCTAGATGCTGCACTACCTTTTTATTTTGCATAATAAACCACAAAGACATATAAATTAAAAAACCAAAAACTGCGCCAACTAGCCCCGGTCTCCACAACGGGATATTGCAGGCAGAACAAATTAATTTTGTTCTTGTTTGAATTTATTTAGCACTACAGCTGCGACATCTTTTTCTTTTGTCAGTTTCCACTGGAAGATGGTCACCAACATTTAATAGATTTTTTGAAGATGAACTTGATCGATATGATCGCTTTCTTACTACTGTTGCGTTTTGACGACCTGCTGCTATTAGTTGTTCAGCCAGGTTTACTATATAAGTCAGAAACTGCAAATCTAGTTTATGACAGAGTTCTTGCAAGATTATCAAGGTGTTAACTGCTGCTGTTAAGAGAAGCTTGTAAAAAACCTTTTTCCACCACTTTTAAGACTTCCTATCTATTTGGCAATGTCCTGTGAGCTGATCAGACAAATCTACGCCCCCCATGTGGGTGTTATAAAGTTCGACTGCTTCTGGGGCTGGTATAGTAATCTTTGCTCCCGTTTTTGTTTTTCTGTTGATTTCAACAATACTATTAATAATAATAATAATAATAATAATAATAATAATAATAATAATAATAATAATAATAATAATAATAATAATAATAATAATAATAATAATAATAATAATAATAATAATAATAATAATAATAATAATAATAATAATAATAATAATAATAATAATAATAATAATAATAATAATAATAATAATAATAATAATAATAATAATAATAATAATAATAATAATAATAATAATAATAATAATAATAATAATAATAATAATAATAATAATAATAATAATAATAATAATAATAATAATAATAATAATAATAATAATAATAATAATAATAATAATAATAATAATAATAATAATAATTATAATAATAATAATAATAATAATAATAATAATAATAATAATAATAATAATAATAATAATAATAATAATAATAATAATAATAATAATAATAATAATAATAATAATAATAATAATAATAATAATAATAATAATAATAATAATAATAATAATAATAATAATAATAATAATAATAATAATAATAATAATAATAATAATAATAATAATAATAATAATAATAATAATAATAATAATAATAATAATAATAATAATAATAATAATAATAATAATAATAATAATAATAATAATAATAATAATAATAATAATAATAATAATAATAATAATAATAATAATAATAATAATAATAATAATAATAATAATAATAATAATAATAATAATAATAATAATAATAATAATAATAATAATAATAATAATAATAATAATAATAATAATAATAATAATAATAATAATAATAATAATAATAATAATAATAATAATAATAATAATAATAATAATAATAATAATAATAATAATAATAATAATAATAATAATAATAATAATAATAATAATAATAATAATAATAATAATAATAATAATAATAATAATAATAATAATAATAATAATAATAATAATAATAATAATAATAATAATAATAATAATAATAATAATAATAATAATAATAATAATAATAATAATAATAATAATAATAATAATAATAATAATAATAATAATAATAATAATAATAATAATAATAATAATAATAATAATAATAATCCGTGGCTGTTGCTGGTCTGCTATCGGAGGCTGCCCCTGGCGATGGGGTATGCTCGCCAGCCTAAAAACTGGAGAGTACCGGGGAAATAAAATACCCGGGGTGGACAAAAACCAGCACCGTTACATGGGTTAGCAACCCATCTAGCGTGAAACTCTCTTGCTGTGAACACAAGAAATAAGAGATACTCAGGCGGGCCGGGGCAGCTGGACCCGGGTCGGAACCGCCTTAGACCCACCGCAAACGACCAAGGCAACGGACAAGGACAACGAATACCCAACGCGCAAGAACCCCTCAATGAAGAGCAACATGAAATCCACAATGCAGATGTTGCTGAGGCTGCGCCTCAGCCCACTACATTACAGGGTAGACCAAGGCAGCGAACAAAATGGACAACAGCCATGAATGAATTCCTATACGGACGCTACCTTGTTCTAAGTGAACTCGAAACCAAAAAGACAGGTTACAGCAGAGAACTGCATGCACAAATGACTCAGCAGTTCCCTGAACTTGCGCGTAAAACAGTGCAAAATATACTAGATCAAAGACGAGTACTACTGGCCTCAAAAACAATAACACCCGAAACCGCCCAACGCATAAAAAGAGAAGCAGAAATTGAACTAGGAGTACGAGACCAGAACGAAAATCAACCCCCAGTAGCAGACGCGGATGTAAATGTGATAGACGAAGGCCAAGCACAAGTAATAGAAAAGTTCGATGAGATATACATGAAATACAACGGAACCCTACCAGAAATGAGGCCAAGAATACCTAAGCTAAAGACAAATAAAAACACAAAGCAAACAATAACCCTCATAAATAACACAATAGCAGAAAAAATCAACGATGCACACAATATCCTTGACCTCCACACAATTATTTACGTTGGCGCAATGACCACGATTGAAATAAACCAACAAATAAAAAATAAACCCAAAGAAGACACCTCGACCTCAACAGAATCTCAACCACCTTGGGAAAGACGACTCATTAAACGAATCGAGGAACTTAGAAAACATATAGGACAAATAGAACAAGCTAGCAGAAACACAGCAAGCGAAAAACTTAAACGAAAAACAAAAAAACTGATAAACAAATACAAAAATGAAAGTAACAACACCAACCAAGAAATACTCGATCTACTCAAGCAACAATTAGCGGCCAGAGCTAAAAGACTCCGAAGATTCAAAGAAAGTCGCCAGCGAAGACAGGACAACAACCAATTCGAGGATAACGAGGGAAGGTTCTACAGACAACTTAAATCCACAACAAATAACAAAGAAGACGAACAACCAGGGAAAGAAGACACAAAAAGCTATTGGAAGAACATATGGGCCGTCCCAAAACAACACAAAAAGAAAGCAAAATGGATAACGAAAGAAAAAGAAAGGATGACAAACAAGAGGAGAATGATTAACCACACAGTAGTACTGGAAGAAATCGAGAAGGTGATCAAAAAGAGCAAAAACTGGAAAGCTCCAGGCATTGATAAAATACAAAACTTCTGGATCAAAAAATTCAAAAGCACACACAAAAAAATCGCCGACATCTTCACAGACATACTGGAAAACCGGACTGAACTACCAACATTTATGACACAAGGAATTACTTATCTTCTCCCAAAAACGTCACCTACGAGCAAGAACCCTAGTAAATATCGCCCTATTACATGTCTCCCAACACTCTATAAGTTACTGACAGGAGTTATAGCTGAAAAAATATATAAGCACCTAACCGAGAACGAACTCTTGGCAACAGAGCAAAAGGGATGCACAAAGTCAGCAAAAGGATGCAAAGACCAACTGGTAATCGATGCCATAATAACAGGAAACGCAAAGAAAGAGAAAAAAGATCTTTACACTGCATATATAGATTACCAGAAAGCCTTTGACAGCGTACCACACACTTGGCTGCTGGAGGTACTGGAACTATATAAGATTGACCCGCAAATAATAAAACTCCTAGAAAAGGCAATGAACACATGGAAAACCACATTAACAATCACAGCTAAAAATAAGCAACAAGTAATCGGAGATATACCTATACAGTGCGGAATTTTCCAGGGAGACGCTCTAAGCCCGCTATGGTTCTGCCTGGCTCTCAACCCGCTCTCCTCCACACTAAAAGAACAAAATAAAGGTGTAAAGTTAGAAAACAACAAAATACTTACCCACCTCCTATACATGGACGATCTCAAAACATATGCGTCATCCAACGAAGACCTGGAAAAAAACATCCAAATAATAAAAAAGTTCAGTGAAGACATTAACATGACATTTGGCCTAGACAAATGTCGCATCAATGTCATGGAAAAAGGGAAATGGAGGAAACATCAAGGAGTAGAAATGGGAGAGGATGCTGGAGTGATAGAAGGAATGGAAGAGGACGAGCTGTACAAATATTTGGGATACCAGCAAGCACGTGGGATAGATCAGAAACAAACCAAAGAACACCTTAGATGCAATCTCAAACAAAGGCTCAAAATGATAATGAGGACGAAGCTACGTGGAAGGAATATGGTGAAGGCAATCAACACCTATGCAATCCCAATCCTAACATATAGCCTCGGCATCATATCGTGGACACAAACAGAGCTAACCGAACTTAACCGCACAATACGAACTGTAGCCACTAAACACAGGTTCCACCACCCAAGAAGCTCTATGGAAAGATTTCACCTTCCCAGAGAGCAAGGAGGATGGGGAGTGTTAAACATTGAAGAACTACATAAGAAACAAATAAAAAACCTAAGAACCTACTTTCACAAAAAAGCGGAAGAGACCGGACTGTACAAAGCAATAGTAAACAAAGACAATAAAATCACGCCCCTGAACCTACAAAGCAGACAATTACCTGAAGAATCCATAAATCACATGGAAAAATGGCTTAGCAAAGAATTACATGGACGATATCCTGCATTACTCAAGCAGGCCCACATCAATGAAAAAGCATCACTGGACTGGCTTAAGAAGGGACAGCTGTTCCCAGAAACAGAAGGGTTTGTCATGGCTATCCAAGATCAAGTAATTCCCACACGCAATTACCAAAAACACATAATGAAACAACGCATAGAAACAGATAAATGTAGAATGTGTGGAGAACAAACAGAATCGATAGATCACATAGTGAGCGGTTGCACAGTACTAGCCCCCAACGAATACACAAAAAGGCACGACAACGTAGGAAAAGTCATATACCAGGAATTTCTAAAAAAAATAAAACCTGACGCACCTCACACCCCGTACTATAAGCTAAAACCCGACTCTGTGAATGAAAATGAGAACTACAAGCTATATTGGAACAGAGAAATAATCACGGACGTACATATACCACATAACAAACCAGATATGGTGCTTGTGAACAAACAAACAAAACAAGCGTACATCATAGACATGGTAATCCCGCTGCCCACAAACACTCAACGAAAATACCAAGAAAAAATAAACAAATACTTGCCATTAGCAAATGAGATCAAAGACATGTGGAACCAAGATCGAGTCACCATTGTGCCAATAATCTTCGGAGCTACTGGGGAAGTACCGTCAGCAACACTCGATGGCCTCAAAACCCTGGAAATAAAAGAAAATCTAGTTAGTCAAATGCAAAAAATCACTCTGATAGAAACTACTGGAATCGTACGTAAAGTTCTGAACTTACCTTGAAAATACTTACCTATACCGTAAACCCCACTTCGAATCCTTGTACGCAAGTACCGGAGAGAAGCTCTAACCAGGAAGACCTGTGGAACCTGAAAATAATAATAATAATAATAATAATAATAATAATAATAATAATAATAATAATAATAATAATAATAATAATAATAATAATAATAATAATAATAATAATAATAATAATAATAATAATAATAATAATAATAATAATAATAATAATAATAATAATAATAATAATAATAATAATAATAATAATAATAATAATAATAATAATAATAATAATAATAATAATAATAATAATAATAATAATAATAATAATAATAATAATAATAATAATAATAATAATAATAATAATAATAATAATAATAATAATAATAATAATAATAATAATAATAATAATAATAATAATAATAATAATAATAATAATAATAATAATAATAATAATAATAATAATAATAATAATAATAATAATAATAATAATAATAATAATAATAATAATAATAATAATAATAATAATAATAATAATAATAATAATAATAATAATAATAATAATAATAATAATAATAATAATAATAATAATAATAATAATAATAATAATAATAATAATAATAATAATAATAATAATAATAATAATAATAATAATAATAATAATAATAATAATAATAATAATATTAATAATAATAATAATAATAATAATACTAATAATAATAATAATAATAATAATAATAATAATAATAATAATAATAATAATAATAATAATAATAATAATAATAATAATAATAATAATAATAATAATAATAATAATAATAATAATAATAATAATAATAATAATAATAATAATAATAATGATAATAATAATAATAATAATAATAATAATAATGTATACTCATTTTATACAGTCAAGCTAGTGGTTTTGGTAATTGGAGCTCTCGGAGGCGCACGGCAGACACTGCTCTCAGCTCTCAAGACCTTGCCGGCCTGCCGTGACAGGGCAGAGCAACTTGCAGGCAACATGCAGAAAGCAGTCATCCTCGGATCATTGCGTCTACTCAGGGCACACGATGCGGAACACCGTTTCTACTAACCCCGCGGTTGGTGGGGAGTAGAAACGGTAACGGACCATCTGGCCTACTTGCACCCGTGTGAGTCGGAGCCGCGGGACCGCAAGTAAGGCCACCACAAAATGGGTTAGCAACCCATATAGTGTGAGAAGTGTCCCTTGCTGTAAACACTAGACACAAGCGGTACTCAGACGTGGCAGGGAATCAGGCTGACCCTGTTCGGAGGCGCCCGGCGGTTATGCCTGACGCGGCCATCAGTGAAAGAAGTGGCACTGACCCGCGGAATGGCTCTACAACTAGAAAACCCACCACAAATTCCAACCTCTAAAAGTGATGTCGAGGAATATCCTACCACCTAAGAATTGGATATTCGCAATATATGCATTAATTGTCATGAATTTGTCGTAAATTTGTCGTGAAAGAAAAAAATTTGTCGCGCCACCCGTTTTCCTGAAAAGGGTATGTAATGTTAAGTTACGTCTCAACTTAGCATTACCACCCCAGAAAAAATTTAAATTTTTAAAAACTAATAAATGCATTAATTGTCGTGAATTTCTCGTAAATTTGTCGTAAAAGAAAAACAATTGACGCGTCATCCGTTTTCCCGAAAACGGGCAGTGAGCAATTTTGCCTTACCTAACAAAGTCGAGAAGCACTCCCTACCCCTTGTTACACTTTGCCAAACTTTTAGGAAGCCCTCCAAATCCTGTTACGTAACTAATAGGCGACCCCTAATAAAATAAAGATCAAGCATAGCATAGGCAATGGTTGGGAAAAAACTTTTCGCACACGTGTGTAAACGTGGTATGTCGACTTGGCACACAGCTCTGGGTGCCTATTCTTGAAGGTTCTTGAAGTGATCGAAATATAGTATGAAACATATTTATATCCGTTCTTTGTAGCAAAATGCCTATGATTGTTAAAAGGACAACATAATATTTCTTGAGAAGTTCGCTTTTTTTCGTTAATTCTAAAACAACGCAAAATCCTGGCGTTAGCTTGACATTGAAAACAGCGAGCAATGAATATTTATATTAACACCAAAAAGGGTAAGGGTAAAAGTAAAAACAGCACGTAATATAACGATTGTTTGACAAAAAATAACAAACAATCGCGCGACAAGGTTAAATATACTACATCTTCGAATTGTGAAAAAGCTTAAAGATCACTGAGATTTAGATTTAGATCTCAAAGTTTTCCGGGAAAACGGAGGACGCGACAATTGTTTTTCTTTTACGACAAATTTACGACAAATTCACGACAATTAATGCATTTATTAGTTTTTGAAAATTTTAATTTTTTCTGGGTGGTAGTGCTAAGTTGAGACTCAACTTAGCATTACATACCCTTTTCAGGAAAACGGGTGGCGCGACAAATTTTTTTCTTTCACGACAAATTTACGACAAATTTACGACAATTATTCCATAGATTAGTTTTTAAAAATTTTAATTTTTTCTGGGGTGGTAATGCTAAGTTGAGACTCAACTTAGCATTACATACCCTTTTCAGGAAAACGGGTGGCGCGACAAATTTTTTTCTTTCACGACAAATTTACGACAAATTTAAGACAATTAATGCATATAAGTGTTTCGTGAGAAGTTCACTTTTTTTCATAATTTCTAAAACAATGCAAAATCCTGGCGATCAATGAATATTTACACAAACACCACAAAAGGTTATATTGAAAAGTAAAAGCGGAACGTAATATAATGATTGTTTCACCAAAAATTTACAATTACGCGACAAGGTTAAATATACTACATCTTTGTATTGTGAAAAAGCTTAAAGATCACTAAGATTTAGCTGGGAAATCTCAAAATTGCTCACTGCCCGTTTTCGGGAAAACGGATGACGCGTCAATTGTTTTTCTGTTACGACAAATTTACGACAATTAATGCATTTATTAGTTTTTGAAAATTTTAATTTTTTCTGGGGTGGTAGTGCTAAGTTGAGACTCAACTTAGCATTACATACCCTTTTCAGGAAAACGGGTGACGCGACAATTTTTTTTTTCACGACAAATTTACGACAAATTTACGACAATTATTTCATAAATAAGTTTTTAAAAATTTTAATTTTTTCTGGGGTGGTAATGCTAAATTGAGACTCAACTTAGCATTACATACCCTTTTTAGGAAAACGGGAAGCGCGACAAATTTTTTTCTTTCACGACAAATTTACGACAAATTCACGACAATTAATGCATATATTGCGAATATCCAATTCTTAAGTGGTAATGCTAAGTTTATAGAGGTTTGCTTTTCGCGAAGAGCTCTTTCTTTTGGACGCGTTTCGGCCTCATTAGGCTTCATTCAGCCCGAGCATAACCATAAAATGGAAGGAGATGAAATGATGATATGGGTATCTGAAAAAGAAATATGAAATATGGTGTTTACTGAGGAAAAACCAACTGTCAATTTGCAGCTTCGGTCAGGGTTGCCTCGGTTTTAAGGCTAATTTTGAAGTCGCGACGGAGACAGATATAATCTGCTCCCAGAAAACAGCCTGAGCCCTGGACTTTTTTTTTAAATTTAAAGGAAGTTCACGAGGTAAAATGTTTTAACAAAAAAGTTTCACGGGCAAGTCCTCAGAGGTAAAGGTAGCTCGGGGACGCCTTTCGGCCTCATTATGCTTCCGCTTTAGGTTAGGGCCGTATTTGAGATGGAACCATTTGGTTTTTTTCTGGGGTTATTTCGCCCAAAATTTTACGAGACGGCCCTGGACGAATATCCTCGATTGGATTTTCGTCAACTTCTAAAGCTTGTTGTAAAAGATCAGGTTCTTGATACTCCTGTAATGCAGCTTCTGCAGCTTGGGGAACATTTTTCTCACCATTTTCTTTTCCGTGATCATCACCCAAGTCAATATTATTAGGGCTAGGTCGGTCCGTAGAATATGAAGCTAAAAACTCCTCTGCGGAAAAGATATCCCGATTAAAAGGATAAATTCCTGAAACTTCAAAACCAGCAGTAATATTTATGTTATTTCTGTCCCAAAAATACTGCTTGGGGTAAGTTGGCGCACGCGCCAAGTTGCCCCTGAAAAAATGAGCCAACTCACCCCAATCGTATTTTTTTGTTTCTTGAATTTTTTTCTCGTACAACACTAAGATATAAACAAAAATTTTAGCTTGTTTTTGAAACTAGAAATTCCAATCTTTAAACTACTCTATCTAGTAAGTACCTACAATTACTCTATGAAAAGTTATCGCAAATATATTAAGTGAATAAAAATTTACTTACCACGTGTATAAACACATTAGAGAGCGCTCATACTGAGTAACTGCACTATGAATACTGGAACTCTTTACAAGCAGACACTAGGTCACGTACATCAAAATTTTCTATTTGCACAACGTTGCCAGACTTGTGGTTTAGTAGAAAATAGCCGTGCGCCAACTTGCCCTTGCACCAACTAGCCCCGGTCTCCCCCACTAAATGTTTTTCCGTTCTTTATACTTCTTTTTTTGAATAAATAATAAAAACTTGATTTGTTGTATTAATTGTACTTGTTTTGGTATACTAGTGGGATAAGTAAGTCCCAGGTTGCTCTACTACTGGGACATATATGTCCCGGTTTATATCTCACAAACGAGGTGTTCTTAAAATTAATTTAATGGATAATTATACTTCTACCTTCCATACTTCTACAAAATTTATACAAGATTTTTTTTTCTTAAATAAAAAAAAGTCGGATTTACAGAAACAAAACATTTTTGGGACCTATATGACCCATTAAAACCGAAAGAGTTAAAAAAATTATTAAAATATTTATTATTATATTATATATGTATATTTAAAGGGTTCAATTTAATTTTGTCAATAATACATTAACTCAAAACCCTGGTGCAGTTTGTCCCATTAAAATCGATGGTATAGTTCAAAAGTTATAATGAAAAAAAAATTGTCCGGTGTTTTTTGGCCCACCCGGTATACTTTGCAAGAGTACCTACAAGTGACTAATTTCAGCTAAATGAGACCTAAATATTTTTTTGGCAAATTTGTTTGAAGTATACTTTATAGAATATGCTTATCTTATTGCAATTTTTTTTTAAGTTAGTCTCTTGGCTCAACTAACAGTCTGCTCCGATTTCAAGGCGCCAGTATACATAAAATTAAAGCACAGGCTAAAACTTTATGAAACTTTTATACGATTGTGAAATTGATGTACAAACCCGGTTACTGAATTTAGTAGGAAATTTAAACCGTTTAATTTAACCAATTATATTTTTAATTTTTAACCGTCAAAAAAATTTAGTTTTTTTCATTGATTTTATGCAGGTATTTTATTTTACAAAATAGGTCAAAAACAGTCAGTCAACGTTATACCACTTCTATCAAGACAATTAAATTATATCTCAATATGTAGTGGTTTTGAAGAAAAAACTGAGTAACATGCATGAGTTTTCACTGCGCCCACACACTTTCCATACAACTGCTACCATTTGATTTAAGACAAGTTTGAAAAATGTTTTGTTTTTTGAAAATCTGTAATAGAAAGTTTTTCATATGGTACGACTCTAATAGCACGGATTATCAATTGATGATAAGACCTAGTAGTTCTGTGTGTTAGCTTTATTTTTGTTAAAAATGAAAATTTTAATCAACTTGTGAAAACTACGTTACTTTAGTTGCTGTTTTTTTTTAGTATTTTACATTTTTTTAAAATTTTGACTGGCAAACTCTGTGTTATCTTAAATTATATTAAAAATGTAATTCTTAATCCAAATTTGAAAACCGCACTTCAATAACTCAATACAGTTTTCTAAAAAAAATTATACCTCAAAAACTGTGACCCTGAAAAACTTTGACGTTAGCTTTTGTTGTCTATATAATTTTTCATCTAACTTTTCATCTCGTTTTGCTGGCTGCCGTGGTTTTCGAATTTATTATTTTTAAAAATATTTAAACCCCTTTCTAAACCCTTGCAGCCCCACAACTACACCAAAATTTAATGACTATCCACGGGTACCGACAGACAGACACTGTGATGAACCAAAATTATGAGGGTTTCAAAGTTTCAACAGGCAGCACACAAACCTTATTTAATCGAAAAAGAAAGACCATAAAATGTTTTAAAAGCAAGCAATAAGAAATTAAATCTCTAAAATAAAAATAAAAATAAAAAAGTGTTTATCATCAAAGTAAAATGTCGAACCAATTTAAAAGAAAAATAAAACTAACCTTTGACCATGCACTAAAATTCACATTGTTCTATAATAGTAAACACTTTAAGTATTATGCATTAAGAAGGAACAAGTCACTATTTATCTGGCGCACACTTTAGACGACCCGACCGACGATCTGATCGAAACGCGAGCCCGTTTAAAACTAAAATTATAAAATCATTTAATAAACTAAATGGGTGCTCAAATTTAGAAAAACTCCTGTGAACAAAATACATCCAAGATGTATGTAAACATCAAAATTCTTTTTAAATTAGTAAAGTAGGTTACCAAAAAAAATACAACTTACTCAGCACTGGAAATTTGCCGAAATATTAAATAATTTTTAATTATTCACCTCTTTTCTTGGAGTCAAATCACAAAACAGGTAACTGATTTTTTTTTTGGAATTAAAAATATTAAAAAATAACAAAGTATTGAGCACACTTCTGGATAAATAGGTTAGACCTGTCACCAGATTAATATTTAGTACCTTGTTATTCAAATTAGCCTAAATAGGAACTCTGGGAAAAATTGTGTTTAAATGATTAAAATTGTTAATCGATGTTACTATTAAAATGTTTCTATAGACATTGCTTTGTTTTTGAATATTTTGTACTAAAATTTTTAAATGAAAATATAGGCATTTGTAACAGAATTTAAAGTGCCTTTTAATATCAGTTCTCGTCTAAGCTAAAGCATGCTAGAACGCCTACCTCAAAATAAATTTAATGTAACCGCAGATAGGCAAAAGATGAATTTCTCGGCTCGACTTATCTAGCTTAAATGCGGGCTTTACAACATCATCACAAAACTTGGTATCAGGCCTTTTTTGACCCTAAAAGCTTATTTTAAAGAAAAATAAAAAAGTTTTTTTTTGGCGATCCCATTAGCTTTCCATAGGTATAAATGACTAAAAATTAGGAGGCCATTTGCGGAAAACCTTAGGTTATTAAAAGTCACATGACCTATCAAAAACTTTAAGTTTAAACGTATATCTTGTATGGTTTCTTTAAGTCTCATTTCTCAATTTAAAAAATTGTACAAAAACATGGAGGACAAGCCACCGTGATGAGTCTAATAAGTTATAATGCTGTATAAATATTTTTCTTAAAACTGAACTGTAATTATTCCTTAATTATCTATCCCATACTAGAACTAGAACCGGATTCCCAAAAGGGACAAGGATTAATTAAATTGTGTTATATTTGTCGGGTGGTTTCACTTACTCGGTAACTTCTAATTGATCGGCCACTTCAACTGATCCCAGCTTGTAATAAACTTTGTGCAGTAATTGATGACCCTGGCTGCCAGATCCTCGCCCGTCGATTTGTGCGATTATGTAATCTCGGTTCCCTAAACACAAAAAAGCTTCTTAATAAATAAGCATGAATTCTCTATAAAACCAAAATATATGTTTTTAGCTTATAAAATAGAGAATAGTCTATTTAAAATAGGAGCAGGGGCGTGCCAGAGGTCAAGACAACGAAGCACCCTCCTCAGGCAACCACTTTTAGAGGGCAACCAAATTTTAATAACTTTAAACATTTTGCCGCTCTCGAAAAAATTTATGAGAAACTTATAGATGAGTTTTATGGACAGGTCAAGAACTTCTGGGCAAGTAGCTTTGGTAGTTATGTTAGTTAATTGAATTTGGGTTGTTGAAAAAGCGAACTGAATTCCCAGATTGGGTATTTTAATAGTTCCTATGTTATATAATGTATTATCTTATTTGTATTTATTTATACCATAGCTCATATCACAGGTAATACAGGGGCGCAACTAGGGGGGGGGGCTTAGCCTTAGGCTCTTTTGAAATGACACTTTTTTATTTAATACCATTTTTCTGCAAAAAATAAATTGTTTTAAAATTTTTGTTGCGCCAACTTCTTTAAAAAATACTTGATCTTAAATTTACGTCTGCTACAAGTTATTTTCGTCGTGTCTGCAAACGTTAAGGAGATATTTTCCCAAATGTAATTTTACAACATTTTTACCAGCCGCAATTGCGCGGTAGTTTTTGACTATTTTAGCCCGCACAGCAATGGCTTGAGAAGGTATTAGTTTCGACGAAATTTTTTTTTGATAACGCAAAAAATGTGTTATTTGGGTGTATTTTAACGTACATTAGAAATATCGTCGTGATGTCTGTCTGTGTCTATGAATATTATTTCTTTCCATAAAGGGGCCTACAGACACGCGAACATTTCTTGAGATTAGTACGCGCGTACGTTTTTTGACAATTAAAATTTTATAAAAATGCTTATTTTTTAATGGACCGTCGCGTCGTAACAATATGCGATTTTCGGATTATACTTGACTACCTACAGCCAAAAATGTCGTAAGAGCTTTAATTTCTAAGATATTTACAAAAGCTATTTTTAAGGCTGGTATATCATGGCTTCACGTGAAGTGTGCTAATAGGCTACCTAGGAAGGTATCAGATGCGTCACAGATCCATTTTTTTTTCTGTGGAGCCAATTTTTTAAAATCTTTTTATGGTAATTTTTTTTATTGCAATTCTTTTCTTTATCTTAAGGTGTGTTAAGGAGGAAAGAATTTGGTTTAGTGGTATTTTTCGCATTCTCTAGGTATTAAATGGCCTGGCTAGTGCTATACTCCATTTCATAATTTTTGAGATAACTTTTTTACAGCTATCAGCTGTTTACCATAACAAATAGCAGAAGCCAACGAAAAAAAGTTGTCAAAAATTGTCTCAAAAATAATGATATGAACTGTAGTTGCGCCCCTGAGAAGATGGGTCAGTGAAAAAGTCTTAGAAATATTTAGAAATTTTTTAGAGAAATCAGTGGCGCACCCAGGAATATGTCTTGGGTGGCCCGAAGCCTCTTGCGGGGGCCCGAAGCCTCATGTTGTCAAATGCTAAGCTATTTTTTGTGTATTTTTATGAAATATGTAGAAAATATGTAAAAAAATCTAAGGCAAACCCCCCCCCCCCCTGGGTGCGCCCATGCAGAAATTATTATGACAACAATAGAATAGTACATTAAAAACCTAAAGACTCGGACATTTTATCCCAAAGCGAAAATGTTTAGCCCTCAAAGTATCGTGTGTTGTCCAGTGGCGAATCCAGGATGTGCGGGGGTGGGGAAGGGGCCAAGAAGGCAGGAAAAAGCCAAACAATTTTTTTGCGGTTTTAAATAAGTCCAAACTCTGAAGGTAACCACTCCATGCGAATAAAATTCAAAAATATTTGGACAAAAAGTAATTTCGGTAAAAAAATTGAAAAAAATATTTTTTTTTAACTGGGACTAAAGATTCAATGTCAAGGATGGGCGAGGCGGTCTCCTCTGCAACCATTGCCCATCTATGTATGCACCCATGGAGTTGTATATACTTACTGGATTTTTACGGTTGCTTTGAATCTTCGAAGGATTGAAAAATATAATTTTGTTACATCAAAAGAGGGATTAAAAGTACAGTTTCAATCTCTAAATAGCATAAAACAGATTCTAGTACAACCTGGGGTGCAAAGAAAAACAATTGCACAAGATATTTATTTTTAAATGAAGGGCTGCAGTTTTTGCCTTGCCTCAGGTAACCAAAAAGTTAGGTACGCCCCTGATAAGGGTTATGAAAACATAGAGATAACAACGGTCAAGCAGAGCAAAAATTTAGGTGCTAAAAATAATGGAATGCAATTAATATTTATCGATTTAATTAACAGTATACTAATTTATATGATCTATTAATAGAATAAATAATAGCTATTTATGTATCAATGTCATAAAGATAGCGTTTAACACCCGCGGTGTAAAAATAAAGACAGTCGAGGGTTTTTACATGCGGAGAGCGTTAAAGTCAATTTATGACTGAAATACAGTACAACAGAAGTCCATAAGAAAAAAATAAGTTTATATCATAACTTTAAAACCATGATTTTTGTGTAAAAACCTAAATAAACCACTGAATTTCTCTTTAGTGCTTCAATAGTCTTTTTACAACAGTAAAAAATACTCTGCCAATATATGGGCCCCTAAGCTCACACTAGGTACTATAGTTATAGTGTACGTGTGAGCTAATATAACTAAAAACTGAAATATATTTTATTCAACTCCAAACTAAATTACCATTTGTTTGATACCATACAAGCCATGTTTTGACTTAAACTCAAATTTTTGAAATCTACCCCCACCCTTAAAAAAAACAAAAAACTAAAATGTATTTTGTTAAACTCCGGACTCAATTACCTTTCGTTTGATATCACACACGCCATATTTTCACTTAAACTCTAATTTTTAAAATATACCCCCACCCTTCTTTTTTAAATAAATTAAAATGTATTTTGTTTAACTGCAGACTGAATTACCTTTCGTTGATATCACACACGCCATATTTTCACATAAACTCTAATTTATGAAATCTAATCCCACTCTTTTATTTGGTTTGTGTTCGGTAGATTTTGTTCATTTTTAAATGGGACCATCTCGACCCAAAACCCAGCCCAGGTACCAAATTTCATTAAAATCGGCCAAGCGGTTTTTGAGTTATGCGCGCTGGTCGTTACAGACAGACATACAGACAGACAGACAGACAGACGGCGCAACAAAAAAGTTTCAAAATCATCTGAACCGCAAAAATATATAAAAAATTTTGAAATCGGAGCAACTTTTTTTTCTCGAAAAAATTAGGATCACCATAGCTCACACTACTAAAGTATTGTATATGCGTGAGCTAATATTTATAAATAAACAAGTTGGGTCGAAAATAAGCCAAATTGAAAACAACGCTATATCTTGTCAGTAGTTCAAGATATCAATGTGTGCTTTTCGGCATTCAGTGTCTTTCGAGCTCTAGAAATGGGCGTTTCAGTTGGTACCTATACGTACCATCAGTACGTTACATACCAGATGCGTTCAAAGTAGGGGAGAGCGGCGCTGGTTATCTCACGAGTATGATGCACCGTCATTTTTATACACTTTTCGCCAATCTGGCAACGCCGCTTTTTTCGTGTCAATCTTTTATCGCAGGTCGCAGTGATTGCAGAGCTCGATGAGTGAGGCGGGTCAGAGCAAATTTCGATGCCCAGAGCAAAAAAAACATGGCAAGTTTTTAGTTAATTTTGCCAAGGTAAGCAACCGGAACTTTACTTTTATTACTTCTCTATCTCCAGGGTCTTTGAATTTATTTTTCAATAAGTGGTTTTTGTGTCGGCGGGAAAAATAGGTTTTACTAAAGTGTGTAGCAAACATTCTTTCTTCGTGACTATTTCAATTTAGTAAATGGGCCTCTTCCGCACTAGTGTGTTAATGAATTTACCCAGAAAGTTTTTATTGGCTTTTTACGTATTCGTAAAGTCTGAATCCTAACTCTTGTGTAAAGTATATATCCCGTCCTTGCGTGTTTACCCCAACTCCGCTCCGCGTCATTCGGACCAACGAATGTCGCTTGCGGAAAAATATAACTTTTCTTACCAGCTAGCTAGGATAATATCTCTTTCCTATAATTACGATGAAAAATATTCAAAACCTTGTGGTAAAATCATTTTAAAGACGAAATAAAATCATGTTTTTTTTAAATTTTTTTAATTTGTTTTTTGAAGTTCCATCTCCTAACGGAGACTGGATATAATCATGGCAACGCGAAACTTATTTGCCGCTACTCTAAACCGTCGATTCGCCGTCATGCCACACTAGTTAATTAACATAAATTTCTAAGCCAGGAAGTTCTTCTTCTTCTTTCTTGCCTTCTCGTGCCTTTAATTTTTCCCTCCATGATATTCTGCAGTAGCTTGTATTTGGGGCCTCTTATTTTATTACGTGATCAAACTCTTTGTTTTTTAGAGTCAGACTAATTTATTCTTCATTTTAAAGAATAGAATAGAAGAAGAATAGAATAGAATATGTTTTATTTGTTCAATTACCTTACAGGTGTGGAACTTGTCAATTAACAATATAAGACTAGCATCTAATAGATACAAAATATAAATACATTACAAATAAATAGTGTTACGCGACAAAATATATGTATATAAAAAAAATTATTAAGTTCAAATGATTACGAATACATTTTCGTCAATAGTATAAAATAAAATTTCGTCATTTAAAATGTTGTTAGGTTTTAGTTGGTAATACATTATAAAAATTTTAAAAGGTAATAGTCTTTTAGGTTATAGAAGGTATTCTGGAGAAGAACGGATTTTAGAGAACTTAAAAGTTTTTTCTCTGGGAATTTTTTAATTGCTTGGGGCAAGAGGTTCCAGATTTTGATAATATTATTTTTTACTGAATTTTGGATAAATGTATAATTAGTTTTTTCTGTCAATAAATCTTTCTTATGTCGAGTTGGATAATTATGGTTTCTTATGTTATCGACAAATAGGGATTTATTTTTTACATAAAATTTTACGCATTCGTAAATGTAAATGTCGATAACTGTTAAAATTTGATTTTTTATAAAAGCAGGTCGACAGCTTTCAATACTTTTTAAGTTAAACATGCCTCTAAGGAGGCACCTTTTTTGAAAAATTAAGACACTTTGCACGTTTGTTGAGTTCCCCCAAAATATAATACCATATCTGATTTTAGACATGACATATCCATGGTAAGCAGTTAGTGCAGCAGTAAGCCCCACGTTTCGAGATATAACTTTAAGTGCAAAACTGTATTTTGCAATATCGTTTAGGAGGCATTCGATATGGCATTTCCAGTCAAGTCTCTGATCGATATTTATTCCCAACAATTTCACACTTTTTTCGGAAGTCACCAGAGTTCACGCCAAGTCAAGTGCTACATTGGAATTTTCGTTTCTGTCGAATATAACAACTTGAGACTTAACAGTATTCAGTGTTAGACCGTTCTTACCAAACTACACATTAAGCCTCTCCACACTCTGCACCGCCAAGGAGCTGACAATGTCTACAGTTTTTCCAGATATGATTGCCGTATTGTCATCTGCAAACTGGACCAATTTTTCTTTAATATAGCTTGGCAGCTCGTTGGTGTACAGAATGTAGAGAAGAGGTCCCAAAATTGAGCCCTGCGGCACCCCCCTTCTAACCTCAAGATATTCTGATCTAGAAATTTGACCTTCGCTGTCTGTTTCCTTAACACACTGATATCTTCCTGTTAGATATGAGGTTAAAAGAGAGGCAGCTAAACCCCGAACTCCATATTTTTCAAGTTTTCTATTGAGAATGTTATGGTCAACACTATCAAAAGCCTTACTCAGATCTAGACATACCGCTAGTGTTTCATTTTTGTTATTTATAGAATCTAAGATGGAATCTATGATTTTATATATGGCAACTACTGTTGATTTTTTCTTTCTAAACCCGAACTGACAGTCTGTTATAATTTTGTTATTATCGAAATATGATGTAAGTCTAGCATTAATAATTTTCTCAAAAATCTTTCCCACATTCGATAAAAGAGAGATAGGTCTATAGTTTTTGAAACAAGTTTTGTCTCCCTTTTTATAGGTTGCCTTTATATCAGAAAATTTTAGTTTGTCTGGATAGATACCATCTCTAAAACAAAGATTTATTATGTGTGCAATAGGGGTAGTAATGCTTTCTGCGCATATTTTAAGCAGAGACACAGGTATGTCATCATATCCGACTGATGTTTTATTTTTCAGTGTCCTGATGGTATGGAATACTTCTTCTGGTGTAGTTGGTAAAAACTGAAAGGTAAAATCACATTCGGGAATATTTATGTTATTGGCATCGCTACTACATTGAGAAGGACAGGAGTTTATAAGATGTTCATTAACTTTATTGAGAAAGGTTGTCGTATTTTTTAAAGATACATCACAGTTTTGGAGAATGTTCTTTTGAGTTGATTTTTTAGACAAAGAGTTAACAACTTGCCACGTGGCTTTCCCTCTATTATCTGATTTGTCAATAAAGTTAGTGTAATATTTTTGCTTTGCCTGTTGAACAACTTTTTTAAGAATGGACGAATATTTTTTGTAGTACCCGAGAGACACGGTTCCTTCTTTTACTTGGCTTAGTAGCACACGTTTGGTTTCACTCGATATTTTGATACCTGGGGTTATCCAGTTTTTATGTTTTTTTTTGTTTGAGATTTTTTTTTTTTGAATAACAATGTTCAATAAATTAGCAAGTATATTTTCGAAGTTCTTGTAGGCTAAGTTCGCATCTGTCAAGGTAAGAAAAGACTCCCAATCATATTCACTAAGTATTAAACTGTACTGTTCAAGCTTTTGTTTTGAAAAAATCCTTTTATGACTCGTTTTTTTATTTGATATTTTTTGTTCCAAAGGTAGTGACTATTTGGGCGTCGTGATCTGAGTATGGCATCTTAATATTTTTACTGTCCAGGTTTTCAAAGTTAACGAAGATGTTATCTAAAAGCGTTTTTGTAGTTTGGGTAACTCTTGTTGGTTCAAAAATCGTCTGGGCAAAGTTAAAAGTTAATAAGAGTTCATTGAAAGCTATCGCCTGTTTGGATTTAGTAAGTAAATCGATATTAAAGTCTCCACATATTGCAATATTAAAAAATTGGAAATTACCTTGCAGAAATAATAATATTTTTTCCATTTCCTCCATAAATACCTCTATATCTCCCAAACAAGTCCTATACACACACACATATAAACTTTTCGCATACATCAATTACGCTCGCACACTCAATCTGCCCTTCAACACTAAAATCTTCTATATCTTTAAATCTTTCAAAGTTATTGTCTCACTTGTAAATATAGCTGCACCTCCTCTTTCCGATTTTTTAATGGTAAAAACGGATTTAAGTTCGTATTGATCTATTTTTGAGAAAAAAGTTTCACAATCCTTTATCCAATGTTCAGTAATGTATAGCAGGTTGGGTAAGATTGTGTTGCTCTTAAGAAAAATCTCTAAGTCTGAAATTTTGTTTAGATAGCCCTGTACGTTATGGTGAAAAATCAAGAGATTCTTTGGGATTTTACACGAGGTACTGTTGTATTTGGCTAGGTGTTTTGAGTTGACTGCCAAATTGGGTGAAAAAACTGCTCACATGGATGTTCAATATTGTGAGATATTTCCAAAAATTCTTCCGCCAAGCTTTTATTCATAGATATGTTTTGATCTCTTTCAATATAGGAGCTCCGAAGTCGTTTTAATCGTTCTTCAAATTCTAGGTTTATGACAATTTCAAGATCCGAGGTTTGTGTAGTTTCTTGATCAATAAGAATTTTTGTAATATTTTGTTTCTCTGGATGTCCTGCGGGTACGTAAATTGTAAGTAAACTACGTTCTGTAATCTTTTCGATAAGGTGATTTACAATATGGTGCTTACCGCAATATTTAGTACTACCTAATATATTAT
This sequence comes from Aspidapion aeneum, assembly GCA_963576565.1. Lineage (NCBI taxonomy): Eukaryota > Metazoa > Arthropoda > Insecta > Coleoptera > Brentidae > Aspidapion > Aspidapion aeneum. The sequence continues at coordinate 184,012,918 of OY755038.1, forward strand.
AGTAAATTGGATTTTTACAGCACTGATTGATCTCTACCAACATAGTGTAATCCAAGCTTGAAAAATTGTCCTTAGGGACTGCATAGCTGTATTTATAGAAGGACAGGTAAAACTTTGTAATATGGGTGGCTGCACAATTATAAGATTTGTATGCGAAAGTTCCAAACAAAACTTTTTTACGAAAACGCAGTCAATGTCAAGTAAAGCCTCTTTTCCCAGGAATATTATGACAAAGTCCTTTTTAGAGAAATTTTTTGTCATTTCTATATATTGACTAAAATCGCAGAAAAGAGGTTTATATTGGACATTTGTGTCCGTTGTGATACCTAGATTTTCCTTCAGAAGCCTTGTACAACCTTTAAGGATATAGTGGTCGCCCAGAATTAGTAATTCCGGATTTTTTTTGACTAGACGCTCAAATGAGCTGATTTCTTCATCCTTTCTATCCCGCAAGTTTTCTGTAACTCCACACTGAATTGGCAAAGTAAGACATGTTGCTTTTTTTATAAGGAGCTGCACATGTGCCCAAAAGGTTCAAATTTTCTTTAATTTCACACTATACCGCGGAATTTGCAGTTCCAAACTTCGTTGTTTGGGTTTCTTGGAATCGAGTTTCTGATGCAGAGCCAGTTTGGATCGCCACTGAACAAACGCTGATTGATGTTATGTTTTCAATGAAAGCTGCTGAATCCTCTACATCACTTCTTGATTCGTGACTATTAGTCAATAAAATTCGTAGCAGTCAAGAAAAGCCTGATTATTTAATTTTTTTTTCTTGCCTGTGCTTCTCACATCTTTTATAGCTTTGTCTAGTGTTCCGTCAGCTGTAATTTTTAGACCCAAGTATTTATACTCATCACAGGACTGAATTCGCTGCCCAGTATTTAAGATTGGATCCTGTTTCATGCCACCAATACACATATACTCCGTCTTATTGATATTAACCTCTAGTCCCCACTTATTGTACTCTTCTATTAGTTTTCGTGTCATATATTCGAGGTCGTCATAATCCTGAGCCACCACTTTCTGATCATCGGCGAAACATAAAGTATACAAGGTGGTTTCATTCAACGGAATTCCCATGTTTTGGCATTTTCTCTTCCAGACTTTAAGGACCTGTTCCAAATATATCTTGAAGAGCGTAGGCGAGATACAGCAACCTTGTTTAAGACCTTTATTTACTTGAAAGCCTTTGGTTAGTTTTGCTTTTATTTTAACTTTTGCCTTACTATTGCGGTATAACCCTTTGACGGCCTTAATTAGTTGTACGCTTATGTTTATCTTTTCCAACGCTTTCCAAAGTAGATTTAGTGGTATACTATCATATGCCTTCTGCAAATCTACGTAAAGCAGATGGAGCTCTTGTCCGTATGCCATTTTCTTTTCAATAACGGGATATACAAAAGAGATGATCTGAAGTCGATCTACCCGCCCTGAAACCAGCTTGTACTTCTGCTTCCATATCTTTATATTCGCTCTCCACTTTATTTCTTATTATTTTGCCATATATTCTGCTTAGCGTACTAGTTACAGATATACCTCTATAATTGTCACATATATCTTTCCTTCCTTTTTTGTGTATTGTGGATATATATGACGTTTTCCACTCAGATGGTACTACAGCTCCATTTAAATATTTTTGGAAAAGATTCCGTAATCTCCAAAACAATTCTTCAGTGCCATATTTAATAAGTTCAGCTGGGATATTTCCGAGTCCGGCAGATTTACCGCTTTTTAAGGTTTTGCACACGTTTTTGACCTCAGATATTGTGAGGGGTACTGGAGATCCCATCGTTCTAATGATATTGTCTCTTTTGTCTTCCTTGAATTCTGCTCTATCTTCAGTTAAAAGTTTTTTAAAATGCTCATCCCATTCTTTGTCTGGTATTGGTGAAATAATATCTCTGCATGTTTCTTTTTTGATCGATCTTATAGTTTTCCAGCTTTCGGTAGTTCTCCTACCTACTAAGTAAGAATCTATTTTTTGGCACTTTTGCATCCATGATTGATTTTTCTTATCACTGATCATTCTTCTCACCTTTGATTGCGCGATTTTGTATTCTTCTCTGCTTCTATCTGTCTTTTGGGCTAAGTATGTGTGATATAATTTCCTTTTTTCCTCTATTTCACTTTCAATCTCAGCATCCCACCAGTATGGTTTTGTTCTTTTAGGAGTTTCTTCCACTAATCCTAGTGCTTCTTTTGCAGCTTGATGGATGCTTAATGTGATACATTCGTATTCCTCATCTGGGGTTTCACCTGAACTTGAATTAAGTTTTTCGTTCAGTCTCTTTTTGTATAAGTTTTTTACGCTGTCATGTTCTAGGCTTAGTAGATTATATTGACAGTGATCAATTTCCTCATTCACTGTATCATCAAGATTTTGTTGATGGAGGCTTCGGCCTTGATAAGGAAAGAGAATTTTGGTCTCCAGAAAATAGTGATCACTTCCGCATGTTGATCCACGCTTTGTTCTGACATCTTGAATTTTTAGTTTTGTCTTTTGTTTAGTGATAAGATAATCAATGACGGATTTCAGGTTTTGTGCGGGTTTGGTCCAGGTATGTTTGTGTATTTTCTTATGTTGGAGAAAACCGTTTTGGATTTACTGCTTCCCAGTTGGTGATAAATTTTCTAAATCTTTTGTTGACCAAAAGATAGATACTCCTTGTTGAGCATGTTTTTCTTTTGCCACTCCGCTATAGAAATGGTCATACTGTCCTAGGTTTTCAGATCCTTTTCCTTTCTTCTTCGTTTCTGTTAGTACAGCAAGGTCAACCTTCATTCTGCTGCACTCATGTACTATTTCATTCACTTTTCGACTCATTCCTTGTACGTTCCATGTACCAAAAATCATATTCCTGTTTCTTTGCTTGGTTCGTCTTAGGTTTTTCATTTCTTTCCGAGGCGGTTGATTGGGTTTTTTAACAGTGTACGTTTTTTCCGGGTATCAGAGAGTTAGTCTAATGCCCCAACCCCCAACCTGGAGGACCAGGTGATTTTTGATCGAGGTTTTCTTCCCCTAGCCTTTGACGATTCCAACGCCGGTACTACAAGGCAGCATCTCCTTCTTTTATACTATCCCTAAAAGAAAGGGTTGGCACCTGCGCTATGATCACCGTACCGAGGTCCATCCTCTCCGCCTTTCATACCGATGTGGTCTTCTCCCGTAACCCTGGGAATGGGACCCTAAACAGGTGCTAACTCTCCGGGTCAGAGAGTACCTGGAATCTACGGAGGGCAGGGGTCGATTCATTTCCCCTGATAGACATCTGACGAGGTCTACACCGCCCCTCAGATAAGTTTGGTAAAATAGAGGGATGAAGTCGGAGAATATTTTATTAACCCCAATTCTTTCAGAAGGCTTAACTTACATTTCTTTAAAAACCTACACTAGAGAAAAAGCTATATAGCTTTATATGCTAAAATGTCCTGCCTTAGAAAAAGGGGGATGGGACAATTCGCCGCGGCCGATTCGCCGCGGGACAATTCGCCGCCGGCCGATTCGCCGCGAGATTTTTGGTTTTATGGTATTACCATTGGCAATTTTTTATTAAAAAAATAAATAAAATGGCGGATTTTCCCATTTACTAACCGATTTGCATGAAACTCGAAACTTTAAGATCTTTCAGGTCGCTGATTATTATTTTTAACTTAAATTTATAAAAATCAAAATGGCGGATCCAAAACGGCGGACTTTCCCATTTATGAACCAATATGCATCAAAATCGGAAGTTTGGGGTGTTTGAGGTCGCTAATTATGATTTCTAACTTAAACTTTCAAAAATCAAAATGGCCGTTCCACAATGACGCACTTTCTTATTTATAAACCGATTTGCCTCAAACTTGAAACATCGTGGTGCCTAAGGTAACTCAATACAATTTTTGTTTCAAATTTAACAACCTGAAAATGGCGGATTCAAAATGGCGGATTTTCCCATTTGTGAACCAATATGCATCAAATTCGGAACGGAAAATGTTGAATTGTATACCATCCACCAAATACCTAGTTGGAAAAGTTTGAAGAAAGTTATAACCAAAGAAATAAACAAATATATTAAGATGAAGTCAAGCTAAATAAATATGTTTAAACGATTGCCAATGGTAATATCATAATACAAACAATGTCGCGGCAAATTTTCCCCGCGGCGAATCGGCCAGCGGCGAATTGTCCCCTACCCTAGAAAATGATGTTATAAACTGAAAAAATATAATAATATTTAAAAAAGCTCTTTATTCCCTCCGTTACGTAATAATAAATAAAAAAAATTGTTGCAGTACTAATATAAAAAAGATCGTCACAATTTATAAAAACGATCTTATATTCGCCCATTTAAAAAATAAATAGAAAAAAGCAGAACTCCCTGTATATTAAGCCCTTATTAGACTGATGATATTTTAGACACGTACCTGTCAAATAGGTGTTCCAATCTACTCTCCACCTTTCTGTGACCAGTTGGCTTCCTGGCCCCCCGTAAACCTGCACCACCAATGGATACCGCGTTATTTCGTCTTCCCTTAAACCTGGTGGTAGATGTAATCTGGATAAAAATAAATAGCACATTGGATTTTGCAACAAAGCACACAGGTCTGGTCAAAACCCATAAACAGCTGTGTTAATTTATATTATATTTTAATAGGAAATTAAATATTACATACAGTTAAACTTATAACTAAAACATAAAAACTGTATTTATACGTAGTCTCACACAAAAAGATTTCTTTTAATGCTTTAAAATATTCTGGTAAACTGCACTCTTTGACTATTTGCCACAAAAAATACCTATTTTTTTAACTACATTTATTTTTTATTGCAAAATAAAATTCGATAATTACATACTTTTTTACTTCAGGCTTTTATAGAACTTAAAACTGGTTTCGAAAAATACTTACTAAAAGTAAAAATTCAAACACTAATGTAGCTTTTGTAAAAATTATATGTATGTATATGTATAACGGATGACCTAAACAACGGATTTATAGCACTTAAAATTTTTTGTCATGACATGTGGTCGCAGTGGAAGGGCTGCAAGACAAGACGCTAGCGCTACCAAGTCCACTTTCAATCCCTGGCTTCGCAAGCGCAGATCTCCCAATATTATTTAACTCATGTCTGTCTCAAAATTATTGGTTCAGTTTCCTTCGGTTCGGTTAGATCTGATTAGGTTTCGTTAGGTTAGGTTTTTGAAACTTTCTATTTTCATGTGACTAGAATCATTCAAGTGAAAATCACCCTGTACATCGATTCTAATACATGAGGTAAATAATATTGGTAGATCTACGCATGCGAAGCCAGGGATTGGAAGTGGACTTGCTAGCGCTAGCGTCTTGTGGCTGCAAGGCCCACTCACATATGAATCATCATCATCATCATGTATAACGGATGACCTAAACAACGGATTTATAGCACTTGAAATTTTTTTATGAGCATGAAGTTAGCGAAGCACCAATCGCAGATCGAATCGCGACTAGGGGGATAATTTGCCGTTCATTAGTCGTGAATTAGTTGTGGAAAAATTAATTTTGTCACTCTTATTTTTGACCGTTTTTCTGGGTGCCTCGCTAACTTCATATGTTGACACCAATCGCAAATCGAATCGCAACTAGGTGGATATACCGTTAATTATTCGTTCGCTAACTTCATATATTGGCACCCATCGCAAATTGAATCGCAAATCGAATCGCGACTAGGTGGATAATTTGCCGTTAATTATTCGTGAATTAGTTGTGGAAAAATTAATTTTGTCGCTCTTATTTTTGACCGTTTTATTGGGTGCTTCGCTACCTTCATATGAAGTATGGGTGCCAACATATGAAGTTAGCGAAGCACCCAAAAAAACGGTCAAAAATAAGAGCGACAAAATTAATTTTTCCACAGCTAATTCACGACTAATTAGCGGCAAATTATCCAGCATATTCGGTTTTGATAGGTCATGTCTAAAGCCATTTTTGACAAGAATGCTTCGCTCACTTCATATGAAGTTAGCGAAGCACCCAAAAAAACGGTCAAAAATAAGAGCGACAAAATTAATTTTTCCACAGCTAATTCACGACTAATTAACGGCAAATTATCCACCTTGTCGCGATTCGATCTGCGATGGGTGCTTCGCTAACTTCTTGCTCATAACTTTTTTAATGAATGTGCCCACATAGCACAAAAATCACATCAACGTTAAATTAACGTAAAAAAAAATATTTAACTTATTTTTTACTAGAAAACTACCTCGTACCATGTTATATTGGTTTTGTTAAATTTACATGCTTAAAGATAACTTAAAAACAAGAAGGCTAAAAAAATATAATTTATGCTGAAGTTTCTGGTGCAGTGTACATAACGACATTTTTCCCCTCGTTATTTTCATGTGCCAAATTAACAAGTCCTCCACAGCATGTTCTAAAATGCCACTAGATTAAGACTTCTCAAACGTACTAACTTTTTGCGTATTATTTTGTCACGTTTTTTTCTCGATATGTTTTTTAATAAAAAAAAGGCGCGAAAGCCTGTTCTAAAAGCCCTGTAGATAAAGACTTGTTAAAAGTAATAACTTTCTGCTTCTTTTTTTGTCACATTTTTTCAATAACTTTTTTTAACTTAAAAGTGACGCCAAAGGAGGTTCTAAGAGTTCACTAGTTTAAGACTACAACACTTCAAGCCAATTTTAAAAGATGGTGCTCAAGGCAAGAAAAAATCTCTATACATACATTATGTTTTCTTTAAAAGCTAAAAACATTTTTCAACATTAAACACTTTCGCACAATATTAATTTATCTTTAACAGGTTAATAACTAATTCGTAGTGATCGTGAAGGATCAGAGATCAGTTCATTAACTGGTTTTTGGAGTTTAGAGGCCAAAGCACTCCCGGATAGTGTTGGTGCAAGCAGTAAATTACCTATTTATTTTCCTTTTCCATTTTCTGCGCGAAGAATTAATTTAAATTTCGCGCTATTTAACTGCATATGATTTCTCCGGCACTGGACATGGGGGGGACAACCAGCGCCGATAGTGTGCGCTAAAAATAACCATCAGAACACGAGACTTCGAAAAAGACCTTCACCGAGAAAAGTTACAAATGTGAGAAAATTTGTGGTGATATTCCGGCGTTCGAACGTCAAAAGTGGAGCCCAAGGTAAGTGCCATTATATAGAATGCATATGCATCGCTTTTCCTTGTGTTTCTTAACGTCAATTTCGACAAATTTCTTAAATGTGTGAGCAAAGCCTAACCAGCTAGCCTATCGAAGGGTATTTACGCATTTTCCAGTACTTGCACGCACAGATGGAATTAGTCGAAGTGAAAGATGTCGCCAATAGGTGGCGCTGCATCTAGTAAAATCTCAAAAATAGTTGGTAGAAAAGCCATGCAAAAATGCCTTGTTAAATTTCGTGAAGAAAAGGCGCGAATCTAATGTAATTTTGACGTTGATAAAAATCTACTTAGAATTCACATGAAAATAACCTAAAAATATTGCTGTTCTGATTTGGTTTTTAGCGACGTTAGTTTCTATAACGTTAACGAATGACCTATTAAGCTTGCTTTCATATATGAAATAAACTTTTTTTCTAGTAACTTTTAAATTAACTTTTCTTTTCTAAGTCAAGATGCAAATTAAAAGTAAAAATTTCACAAATTTGAAAACAGTGTGTTTTATATTACTATATCAATTATTAATGGTCTAAAAAGGTGGAGAAAAATAAAATGATATACCCTGTACATTTATTTTCAGTCGATAAATAAAAAACCACTGAATCATTATTTTGTTCATCGGATAAAAATCAATAAAATCATTTTGCAAATTTATTGATATTACTCAAGGTCTTTATACTTTTACATAGGTTGCCTACAGAATTTGACCAGTCATGTGAACTTTTCTGGACGACTGTAGCTGCGCCATTGGGTTCAATGACCTTTCAAATTCTGTAGATAACCTGTGTACAAGTATAAAGACCTTTTATATTACTTTGTAGTAATTCTTACCTTATATGTGCATTGTAACCTCCTGAAATTTGTACAGGAAACGTCTTAATTTGTGGCATTGCCGTTTTAGCCACCTTCTCCCTCAAAGCTGTATTATTCTGTAGCCACAACAGATGTTTAGGTCGGGGTATTGCGGTTCTGTAAAGACTGTTCGATGGAATGCCAGGTCCAAGGCACTCCAGGATAAAATATCTGGAGTTGGGACTGTAAAAGAAAATATTATTCGTGGTACAGATGCAAAGAAATAAAAAAAGTTTGTTAAAATTGACACACTTTCAAAACATTTTTTTACCTAAATATTGCATTGTGATATAAACATGCTGGCTCATTATCCGGAAACTTTGACTTCTGTTTCTTTTTCTTTTTGGTAGGTGGTGTGGTGATAACCATCTCATCTTCATCTTCCTCCCATATTACTTTCTTTTGTATTCTAAAAGTTTCTTCCAATCCTGCAATAAATTATTTTTTTTTTATTTAATATTTTCTAAAATACAAATTCGGGTATTGCTTAAAAATATATTAGTTTTAGTCGAAAACTAGTTTATTATTATTTATTGTTGCAAAATCTATTGTGAAGTTTTAAAACTTTTTCGGTACACCCCTAGAGTCCACCGGCGGTCATAAAGGAGGACCATGGGGGCCACCTCGATAAAATAATTTTTGCTAATTTTAAACATTTTCCTGTTTATCATGTGGATGCAATCAAATTTATATGCAAATTTTGATTGCGTGTGTCGGTATAGAAAAATAAACCAATTTCAAAACGAAAAATCAAATCAATCAAAAATTCAATTATCTTTATCAAAAGTTAAGCAAATTTAACATTTTTGTTTACAGTCCCTCAAGGCTTTCATTGATGTCACAGTAGCCAGCTGATTTTTACCTTCCTAGCCCGCACAGCAATGGCTAGAGAAGGTATTATTTTCGAGGAATTTTTTCTTTATGATAAAGCCGAAAATGTGGGCGAATTTTGGTGTATTTGTATTTCTGTCCGTAGCACGATTGCTCCTAAACCGCTAAACCCATTTTCATAAATCTTTCAGGTAAAATAGTGCTCGATACGAACTGATTAGATTTTGGTCAAAATCCATAATTGCCATTTTTTACAATTAAAAAAGTTTAAAAATGCTTTTAGCGGAGCATCGCATCAATATGCGGTTTTCCGAATAGAGTAGATTATATTTTGCTCAATAATTTGTGTTATAACCAAAAACTTACGAGCTTTAGGTTCTAAGATATTTATAAAAACCTGTTAGGCTAGCTAGGAAGGTATCAGATCGGTCATGGATCCATTTATTTGAACTGCCGTTTATACATTTCTAAAAGACTAAGCTTAAAAACACTTGAGAACATTTTAAATATTGATATAATTAAACTCTTGAATTTAGTTTAATGTATTTTATTTAGCTTAGCATAGCAGGGACTACCAAAGCATTAGACTAAATCATCGACATAAAGAAAAGTGGCCCCCCTATTAGTTTATCATTAAGGACAAATAAAAAATTGTCTAAAATCATAAAGGAAAATGACATAACAGTCCTGTGTCAAAAACGAAAATATTAATAACCGGATATTATCAAAAAACAAAAAATCAGACGAGTTTGAAGTTTTGTCTAACTTTTATCAAAGCCGGACAAAATCAAAAAGGACAAAATCATAAAAAGGGGTCGGGGCTAGCTTGTGTCTTTCACCTAAAGAAGAGCGGTTCTGATATTGCTATGCAATTGAAGCGTCCTTCACTGCAATCCCTGTACTGCCATTCCTAATATAAAAGTAACATAGGGATTGCTATAGCACATACGGCATTTTTATTAAGCAACGCCCATCCTTAAAAAAGGTCAGGAGTTGGACCCTATGTTAGAATCCGTTTGCAATTAATTGACCAAGACTTTCGGTTCGGTTAACACCTATTTCGACCTCTCAAAAAAAGACAGAGGAGCTAATTAAAGAAAGAAATCAGACAGTTTTGTTTTTTTATGTATTTTTGTGTCCGAAAACAACAATGTTATTTGTTTCCGATTTAAATTTGCCGCCAAACTTCCATGTACCGATTTGTATGAGAGACAGAGAGACGGAACATGAATACATGAAAAGAAAGGAGAGTCCCTCATGCTAGGTTTGGCCCCTGTTAATGATTTTGTCCTTTTTGATTTTACCCGGTTTTGATACTATATTGATATACATTCTAAACTCTGATTTTTCTTTTGTTTTGTATTGATAAATGACGTTTTTCATAATTCTAAGACTATGTCGGTTTAGAAAGTTCTTCTACATTGTCCGACGCCTATTCTCCACCTTCTTTGATCCTGACAATCATCTTCTATCAGGTTTTTTTGAGTCATTGATCTTTGGATTGACTGTTGATGCCATTCTAGTTTAGGATGCCCTCTTTTTCTAAGCCTTATTGGTTGCCATTCTAGGACCTGTTCTGGTAATATTTCGTCGTTTATCCGCTGTACATGGCCGTACGATATCAGGTGTCTTTTAGTGATGTTATCCGTTATGCTTCCCTCGATTCCCATTCTTTCTTTTATGATCTCAGTTCTTCAATGATCATCTGTTCTAGATATTCTCATTGATCTTCTTATTGCATCCATTTCGACACTTTCCATTTTTATTTGGAATTTTTCTGTTACGCGACAAGTCTCTATTCCATACAACAGCGTGCTTTTCATCATTGTTTCATATATGTTAAATTTTAAATTCTTTTTTATCTCTCTGTTCCATAAAATACTGTTAAGGTATCCAATTAACTTTTTTGCTTTTACTATTCTTTTTCCAGTTCTTTATAGTCTGTTCCTGTCTTATCAAATGTGAGACCCAAGTATATACACATTGCATAAAGATATTGTTTGTCCATTATCTAGTTCTAACTCAGCCGTTTCCAATACATAAGTACTGTGTCTTGTCCACGTTCGCTGTTAACCTCCACTTTTGGTATTCTTCCGTTAACTTTCTTATCACATACTCCATGTCTTCTTTATCATTAGATACAATTACTTGGTTGTCAGCAAACTGTTGTGTGTATATGGTAAATCGGTCGTTAAGTTGTATTCCCATGCCGTGTATTTTACGTTTCCAGTCTTTTAGAGCTACAGCGATATATATTTTAAAAAGAGTTGGAGAGATACGACATTAAGCCTTTCGTTACCAGGAATTCTTTTGGAAGTCGATTTAAAATTTTAGTTTTAGATTTTGACCCTTAGTATAGTTCTTTTATCGCTTTTATGTATTTATGATTGATATTAGTTTACTCTAACACTGTCCATAATTTTTCGACTGAAACGGTATTTTGATAATGTCCGGTTATAAATAATTCCGTTTCTGCCATTGGACTGTTATACCATTTTTATTTATGATCTTGGACGATTTTTTTTTCATTTATGACGATGGATAGAGATTCAAGAAAAATGAAAGAATAAGACTAAATCTAAAGGAAGATCTAAAAACTTTACCAATATAGGGTGGCGACGTAGGAGGCGCCTCTTTGACACACGTCAAACACACTGGAGGTGGCAAAGTGGCTCCCGTTCTAGGAGGTACTGATGTTACTCTATAGAGGTGTAGTTCACCTGGCTTGTGCTCCGGTACACCTAAAAAATAACTGTAAAATGGCGCATTTTAATTTTTAGAAATTTAACATCAAAAGAACGATAATGTTTTAATAAAGATACCCATGCTCATGCGTATTATAATATAAATATCAGCTAAGCAGAAGAGACTTATCCTGAAGTTTTCATTTATTTATTACACTCACACCTAAAAGTTGCAACATTGTATCATTACTGTTCATAAACGGTAACCGCAAACAGGCGTACAGGAAAATGCAAAAAGGAAACATCCGCACAGGTAAAAAGCCCACACAGAAAAATGCGCACTGGGAAAAAATCGCAAACTAAATAAGCGCGCAATGAAAAAAGACCACAAAGTAAACAGAGCACTGCGAAATCATTCAAAGAAAAATTTTGACTTTGAAAAAATCATAATGAAATAAATTTAAATCTTTAGAATTAGAATGTTACTGTTATTACACAAAAAGGGGGGAGTATGTATATTTGAAATTTGTCAAAATGTAAATTTTGAAAAAAACTTAATTTTTTTTAGAATTTTTAAAATAAAAAAATAATAAAGTGTTAAAATTCACAGAGACTTTAAGAATAATCGAAATGTTTAAAACGTGAAGAATATTTATTATTTGTGAACTATTTTAACCTTTTTGAAAAATTTTGGAAATTTTCCACGACATTCCACACATAAATTTGGTTTATTACCTCTTACGATTCACGTCAATATATAGGTTAAATATCCAAGGTCCGTTTTGACAGAATATTCCCAAAATTAGAGTTTATAAAACGAATAATTTTTTTTAAATGTCAACGTTGCTCTATAAAGTAGTTCTGCAAAGTGGTCAAATATAGTCTTCGATTTTTTTTAATTGTTGTGCCTTTGATGTCACTCTTGCCACTTCAAAATGAATATTGTAATACTTTGATAATTTTTTTCGCAATTTAGTCGAAATTTTTGGGGTCTATGGGAAGAAAAACTATTTGAATTCGGCGCATCTAACTAAGCCAACAGCTTAATTTTAAAAAGTCTAAATTGGCAACTTAAATAATAATTTTACTCAGTTAGAGGTTGAACCGTAAAGAAAATTCAATTATTTTTAACACTCACTATTGAACGATATAAAATTAAAGTAACTCACGTTATTATATTCAACCCATCACATCACTTAGACCTTGACTATAACCACTGACACTAACACCGTATAACACCTTACTTGTAGAGACTGTGAGTTTAAATTAAATAAAAAAAGAATAGATTCTAGCCTTTTTATCAACTCTTTAATCAAGGTTCTAAAGCTTCGAGACAAAAACGGCGCCAACGCTGCCTAATTTTAATTAGGACAGCCAAACAAGGCAAAACCTTGAGCCTATGTTTGTATGGCTTTGCGCATTGCTAAAAATAAAAGCAGGCAGACCACGAGGTTAATCCCACTAGGCCAAACTTTGATATTTTGTATGACCTTAAAGTATTAAAAACTGAAAAACATCACGAAGCAGGAAACCTCGATGTTTTTCCCCACTTTAAGAGATCAGTTGTAGTATTAATCATCAGTTATAAACTTGATATCATTCGTAATATTAATCTCAGTTTTGGGTTTTGAATCCAAACTAAAAAGTGATAGTAAAAAAATAAATAATAAAAGTTACTAAATTTGCCAAAGGTAACTGTAATGCCACAAAGAAAAAATAAACTAAGTTGTGTTAAATATTATTGGTGGCATTCTGACTGTAATTATGGTGCGAGATTTATTTTGAACTTTAATCTATCGGTTGTTGCTTAAAAAACGTGGACTATGAAAATTGACTTTGAATCGTTTTGTTTTACCATATAAACTTTTGCTCAGAAGAGCGTTTTGCTAATATGTTAACTGATGACTATGGACAAAAAGAGGTTAATGAAAAATATGATTTTAATGTTCTAAATTTAACTTTTGTGTGACTTCAATAAAAATAACGACATGCAATACTTTGGAATATTTACCATATTGTATTTTATCAATTATCAATATATAATTACTTGCTTTAAGGAAAGTGTTTAATTTACATCAATAAAACGGTTGTAAATAACAATATACGATAAAACGGTTACGCTAAAAAGATTGTTAAGATTTTGTAACTGTACCCGTGGTAACTTAGAAAAATATTCGCTCGGTTTTCATGAAACCCTGGGGCAGCTTCACAACATACATAGATAGGTAGGTCTGGTTAAATGTACAGACCATTTCTTTTTATTTTATTTGTCGGTGTAATTATTGTTTAAGTTAAGTTTTTCCTATGTGCGCTTTTTTTTCCATATGGGCCTTTTTTATGTGTGCTCTTTTTTCCGCAATTTATTTTTTTCCGTGTGTGCTTCTTTCTGTGCGCTCTGGGGTGGTAATTACCCCCTTTACCCCCTGTAAAACCGCCAGTGCAGTTCGTTCAGGAGATGTGGTAAAATTCTGTTGAATTAAAATTGCTAGTTTTTTGCTACTTTTTACTTGCGACCAACTTTTTTTTAATAAACACAATTTTAGATAATAATCAAAATAAAGATATTTTTTTTTGTAGTTTTTGCTTGGATATAGGGAGTAATAAAAGAAAAACCAATTTTTCTTGTGGCAACGTTTTGTTTCTGTATTTCAAGCCTCAGAGGGTCACTTTATAATTGATGTTGTGGAAAAAGGATTTCAGCATTCCAATTATATTGTAAAATAGCCTTATTTTCAGTTCTAATTAAGCATTGGCAAAATTAAAATTATTTATTTATTTTTGTTTTTGATGATTTGAAACCAGACACAAAAATAAATAAATAGTTTTAATTTTGCCAGTGCTTAATTAGAACTGAAAATTAAGCTATTTTTAGAATCTAATTGAAATGCTGAATTCCCTTTTCTATAACATTAATTATAAAATAACCTTCTGAGGCTTGAAAAAGTTTCAATACGGAAACAAAACGTTTTCACAAGAAAAATCGGTTTTTCTTTTATTACTCCCTAGACCCAAAAAAAAACTACAAAAATTATGTCACAAGGGAACGAAAATTATTCAATCAAAATAAAAATATTTTCGAGGGGTCATCAGCTTTTAACAGTACTGTACAAATTTCACAACAGGACCCGACAGTACCACGACAGGACCCAACAGTACGCGACAGGACCCGACAGGACCCAACAGTACTCAACAGTACTCGACAGGACCCGACAGGACCCAACAGTACCCAACAGGACCCAACAGTACTCGACAGTACACGACAGGACCCAACAGGACTCGACAGTACTCAACAGGACCCAACAGTACCCAACAGGACCCAACAGTACTCGACAGTACACAATTTTGGAAATTTTCCACGACATTCCACACATAAATTTGGTTTATTACCTCTTACGATTCACGTCAATATATAGGTTAAATATCCAAGGTCCGTTTTGACAGAATATTCCCAAAATTAGAGTTTATAAAACGAATAATTTTTTTTAAATGTCAACGTTGCTCTATAAAGTAGTTCTGCAAAGTGGTCAAATATAGTCTTCGATTTTTTTTAATTGTTGTGCCTTTGATGTCACTCTTGCCACTTCAAAATGAATATTGTAATACTTTGATAATTTTTTTCGCAATTTAGTCGAAATTTTTGGGGTCTATGGGAAGAAAAACTATTTGAATTCGGCGCATCTAACTAAGCCAACAGCTTAATTTTAAAAAGTCTAAATTGGCAACTTAAATAATAATTTTACTCAGTTAGAGGTTGAACCGTAAAGAAAATTCAATTATTTTTAACACTCACTATTGAACGATATAAAATTAAAGTAACTCACGTTATTGTATTCAACCCATCACATCACTTAGACCTTGACTATAACCACTGACACTAACACCGTATAACACCTTACTTGTAGAGACTGTGAGCTTAAATTAAATAAAAAAAGAATAGATTCTAGCCTTTTTATCAACTCTTTAATCAAGGTTCTAAAGCTTCGAGACAAAAACGGCGCCAACGCTGCCTAATTTTAATTAGGACAGCCAAACAAGGCAAAACCTTGAGCCTATGTTTGTATGGCTTTGCGCATTGCTAAAAATAAAAGCAGGCAGACCACGAGGTTAATCCCACTAGGCCAAACTTTGATATTTTGTATGACCTTAAAGTATTAAAAACTGAAAAACATCACGAAGCAGGAAACCTCGATGTTTTTCCCCACTTTAAGAGATCAGTTGTAGTATTAATCATCAGTTATAAACTTGATATCATTCGTAATATTAATCTCAGTTTTGGGTTTTGAATCCAAACTAAAAAGTGATAGTAAAAAAATAAATAATAAAAGTTACTAAATTTGCCAAAGGTAACTGTAATGCCACAAAGAAAAAATAAACTAAGTTGTGTTAAATATTATTGGTGGCATTCTGACTGTAATTATGGTGCGAGATTTATTTTGAACTTTAATCTATCGGTTGTTGCTTAAAAAACGTGGACTATGAAAATTGACTTTGAATCGTTTTGTTTTACCATATAAACTTTTCCTCAGAAGAGCGTTTTGCTAATATGTTAACTGATGACTATGGACAAAAAGAGGTTAATGAAAAATATGATTTTAATGTTCTAAATTTAACTTTTGTGTGACTTGAATAAAAATAACGACATGCAATACTTTGGAATATTTACCATATTGTATTTTATCAATTATCAATATATAATTACTTGCTTTAAGGAAAGTGTTTAATTTACATCAATAAAACGGTTGTAAATAACAATATACGATAAAACGGTTACGCTAAAAAGATTGTTAAGATTTTGTAACTGTACCCGGGGTAACTTAGAAAAATATTCGCTCGGTTTTCATGAAACCCTGGGGCAGCTTCACAACATACATAGATAGGTAGGTCTGGTTAAATGTACAGACCATTTCTTTTTATTTTATTTGTCGGTGTAATTATTGTTTAAGTTAAGTTTTTCCTATGTGCGTTTTTTTTTTCCATATGGGCCTTTTTTATGTGTGCTCTTTTTTCCGCAATTTATTTTTTTCCGTGTGTGCTTCTTTCTGTGCGCTCTGGGGTGGTAATTACCCCCTTTACCCCCTGTAAAACCGCCAGTGCAGTTCGTTCAGGAGATGTGGTAAAATTCTGTTGAATTAAAATTGCTAGTTTTTTGCTACTTTTTACTTGCGACCAACTTTTTTTTAATAAACACAATTTTAGATAATAATCAAAATAAAGATATTTTTTTTTGTAGTTTTTGCTTGGATATAGGGAGTAATAAAAGAAAAACCAATTTTTCTTGTGGCAACGTTTTGTTTCTGTATTTCAAGCCTCAGAGGGTCACTTTATAATTGATGTTGTGGAAAAGGGATTTCAGCATTCCAATTATATTGTAAAATAGCCTTATTTTCAGTTCTAATTAAGCATTGGCAAAATTAAAATTATTTATTTATTTTTGTTTTTGATGATTTGAAACCAGACACAAAAATAAATAAATAGTTTTAATTTTGCCAGTGCTTAATTAGAACTGAAAATTAAGCTATTTTTACAATCTAATTGAAATGCTGAATTCCCTTTTCTATAACATTAATTATAAAATAACCTTCTGAGGCTTGAAAAAGTTTCAATACGGAAACAAAACGTTTTCACAAGAAAAATCGGTTTTTCTTTTATTACTCCCTAGACCCAAAAAAAAACTACAAAAATTATGTCACAAGGGAACGAAAATTATTCAATCAAAATAAAAATATTTTCGAGGGGTCATCAGCTTTTAACAGTACTGTACAAATTTCACAACAGGACCCGACAGTACCACGACAGGACTCAACAGTACGCGACAGGACCCGACAGGACCCAACAGTACTCAACAGTACTCGACAGGACCCGACAGGACCCAACAGTACCCAACAGGACCCAACAGTACTCGACAGTACACGACAGGACCCAACAGGACTCGACAGTACTCAACAGGACCCAACAGTACCCAACAGGACCCAACAGTACTCGACAGTACACGACAGGACCCAACAGGACTCGACAGTACTCAACAGGACCCAACAGTACTCAACAGTACTCGACAGGACCCAACAGTACCCAACAGGACCCAACAGTACTCGACAGTACACGACAGGACCCAACAGGACTCGACAGTACTCAACAGGACCCAACAGTACCCAACAGGACCCAACAGTACTCGACAGTACACGACAGGACCCGACAGTACCCAACAGTACCCAACAGGACCCAACAGTACTCGACAGTACACAACAGGACCCAACAGTACTCGACAGGACCCGACAGGACCCAACAGTACCCAACAGGACCCAACAGTACTCGACAGTACACGACAGGACCCAACAGGACTCGACAGTACTCAACAGGACTCAACAGTACTCAACAGTACTCGACAGGACCCAACAGTACCCAACAGGACCCAACAGGACCCGACAGGACCCAACAGTACACGACAGTACTCGACAGGACCCAACAGGACCACGACAGTACCTGACAGGACCCAACAGGACTGAACTATTTTGGTCATAACGAGGCGTAACGAGGTCATAAAAACTTTTTTGATGCTATAAAAATATAAAAATAAACGGACTTTTTTTGTCCATACCAATAAAAATTTATTTTTGATAAAAGTTCAATAAAAGAGGGACGAAGAGGGATCAATTCCCTCGCAAAATACTCGATAAAGTATATTCAACTCGGTATTCAAAGTATTTTTTAGGGACACAAAGAAGTGCAAAGAAAACAAAAATACGCAAAAAAAAATATTTTGCAATACCCTCGGTAATTGCACTATTAGTCTATGCTTAAGTTTAGATCTTGTAAGGACCTACCCAGATTTTTATTTGTTTTTATATTCGACTGGATTTTTTTAAAATATTACTGACGCAATCGAGATGTAGTTCAAAAAGATATTCTATATAAGCTTATAGATAGCATAATGTGTGGAGTGTTTGACTCAAGATCCGCAGGTCATAGGTTCGAGGCCCCCACCTAGGATTTTTTTTTTCTTTTAAACAACTTTAATTAACATTTATTAATTACTACTAGGTAGTTTTGGTTTAACAGTAGTTGTTAGCTCCCGCTAAATTTCGCGGTTGTTTATATATATTTTTAAAAACACACAATTGTATGAAGGACAAAGCGCATTTCGCGTATTTGGACATGTGCACCAACAACCAGTGAGATCCTTGTCGACCGCCTCGAGAAAATGGCGTGTTAATTTCGTTCTCCAACTATTTCAAATATCTACACCTGAAAGTGCTCGAATTTTGTGTACTGAAGCATCGAACAAGAAACTTCAGCCCTTCAGCTACGTGGTGACATCATTAAATACATTCAGGGGCCCCTTGGAAGTGGAGAATTTGGCTGCAATCGGATGAGTGCCTTTGATTCTGATTACCGTTGTGTGAAACAAATAAGTTTACCTATGGACGTTTGATTATTTCGTAATTCATATCCATATATTTATGTTTGCTCGCGTTTTCATTAATTAACTTATACAGTCCATTGCATTTATCGTTTTTCTAACCGCGAGTTAACATAAGTGCTCCTTCGACCGAATTAATTATTTAAAATAATAAATCCATACGACGGTATTAATAAACGCCGAAAACAAGGCGGCCTTGAATTTTTTCGCATCGTATTGAAACCAGAGAAAGTCCGCGTGGTATAAACAAGCACGTGTGTAGCGCGTGGTCATTCAGTAAACAAAGCGAAGGAACCACAAAACAAAACAAACAAAAACATTTCTCATTTATGTGTTAGGGTGTTTCATATCATTTCGATATTTAAAACAATTTTCATCAATTGCGATAAATTAGTGCATATTTTCGACAATTCGTCATTTTTCTATTTCAGAAGCATTAATTTAGCGTTAATTGTATATTTACCGACAATTTCGTCATTTCAAAGGTAAAATTATGTCTGTCAAAAAAGCCGCGCAAAAACGCAAGGGTTTTTTATCTGCGATCACCGAGTGTTATGTGTTGTCGACCGCGGAAAAGGATGAAAAAGCGAGAAACGAGTTTCAAGTGAGGTATTCCGATTTGGATGAAACCTTCGATAAATGCATGCTGGCACATAATGACGTCATTATGTTGATAGACGACTCGGACGACGAGGAGTTTAAAACACAGGATGCGATCCTTTCAGAAGCTCGTAAATATCTTTATGCGTGTAAGGGGGTTTACTCTAAAATATTTCTGGTTGAGGCCCCAACCCTTTCGGGATCATATGTTCGACAAAACGAATCTGAAACTCCAAAACTCAAAGAGTTAGGTATTCCCATATTCCGAGGTGATAAAAAATTATGGCCAAGCTTTTTCGATCTTTTTAATAACATTATAGATCAAAATCAAAGTCTAAGTAACGTCCGAAAACTTCAATATTTATTTTCATATCTCGAGGATGAGCCTTTAAAATTGATATCAGGGATTAGCTTATCTGATCAAAATTATAAAATTGCTTATGACAAATTAGTCAATAGATATCAAAACAAGCGAGATCTCGCAAATGATGCTTTAAGCTCAATTATGAACTCCACCTTAAAAAACGAGTCAGCTAAAGAATTGCGTAATTTAATTGACACCTTTTCTGAATCCCTAGAAATTTTAAAATCACTTAGCTTTGACGTTGACAGTTGGGACTTTATTATTTTTTTCATTTTGTTAGAAAAATTGGATATTCCCACGCGTTCAAATTTCGAAATGAGTCACGCCAATACTAATATCGAAATTTCCACTTTTCAGTCACTTTTTCAATTTCTAGAAAAAAGATGTAAAGTTTTGGAATCACTTCCTCAATTAACAGCACCCAAAAAGGTGCCTATCTATCAAAAATCAAATTCTATGCAAAATCAGTCTGGGCAAAAGCCTACCTATCAAAATTCAAATTCTATGCGAAATCAGTTTGGGCAAAAGCCTACTTATAAATCATCAAATTCGCCTTTTATAGGACTGGCTGGCACCTCAACTAATTCAAGTACGGGAATAAAATGTTTCCGGTGTAATCAAGGTCACGTGCTTTCGAAATGTCAAACATTTCTTGATCTCTCACCTATCGATCGCCTATCTTTCGTCAAGCAGAAAAAATTATGTCTAGCGTGTTTTCATCCCTTGCATGGTGTAGATACGTGCAAATCCAAATATTCATGCAGGACTTGCAATAGTAAAAGGCACCACACTTTAACTCATATCTTAGAAACTAATCAAGAGTCTGGAAGCCAAGATACTAGTCCTGTCATTCAGACACCACCTGTCAATAATCTTCATGTGTCATTAAATACCTCAGGACCGTCAGGTACCTTTCTTTTATGCACCGCCATAATAGATGTTATGGACGGTTGCGGAAATTTTCAACCTGTAAGGGCACTGCTTGATTCTGGATCACAGACAGGATTCATCAGTGAAAAGTGTATTCAGCGTCTTAATCTTCCTAGGCGAAGTTACACCACTGAAATATTCGGATTAAATCAGATGTCTTCTTTTACTTCCAAAGGACTCGTTCAACGTCACATTAAGCCACAAGGACAAGTCACACCTTTACGTAATTTCGAAGCAATTGTTGTTCCACAACTATGTTCCAATATGCCTACATTCTCTTTGAACGATAATCAGTGGAAACACTTGGAAAACCTTAAACTTGCCGACCCATCTTATTTCAAATCTAGACCTGTGGACCTGGTTATTGGTTGCGAGCTATTCGCACAGATATTCAAGGAGGGCAGGGTTCTTGGACAGGTAGGGCAGCCTTCAGCCCTTGAAACTATCTTTGGCTGGGTCGTCATGGGAAAGGCTGATGAAGTAGGTAGTCTTACGGAACGAACCAGTTGTTTTTTAACGAGTCATTCACCTCCTTTAGAGGTCATTCTCCCTAGGTTTTGGGAAATCGAACATTTGCCTAAAAAACAAATCTTATCAAAGGAAGAAAAACAAGCAGAATCAATTTTTACTGCTAGTGTATTACGGCAACCGAGCGGTAGGTTCATGGTAGATCTCCCGTTTAAAGATAAAATAAACCCTGACCTAGGAAATACTTATCCGCAAGCTTATCGTAGATTTTTACTTCTAGAAAATAGATTAATCAAAAATCCTGATCTGTACACTGCCTATTCAAGTTTCATGCAAGACTATATCGATTCTAATCATATGAGTTTAGTTTTATCTAGTCAACCGAAGGTCGACGTATCGTGTTTTTTAGCACATCATTGCGTACTAAAGCCGGAAAGCTTAAGTACAAAATTAAGGGTAGTCTGGGATTGTTCGGCAGTCACCCCAAAAAATATTAGTCTCAATGACACATTGTTATCTGGACCGAACTTCAAAAGGATATTGCTTCTTTACTCCTTACGTTTCGTCTTAATCCTATTGCCTATATTGCTGATATCAAACAGATGTTCCGTCAAGTCCTTATCAATCCTTATCACCGTCCTTATCAAAGGATATTGTGGAGGTTTTCTCCACAGGACCCACTTTCAGTGTGGGAACTTTCTACTGTCACTTTTGGCATGACATCTCTCACCTTTCTAGCCATGCGTACCTTAAATGAGCTGGCAGAGAGAGAAAAGGAACGTTCTCCTATGGCTAGTACTGTTCTAAAAACGTCAATCTATATCGACGATATCTTGGGAACTAGCCCTTCGCTTTCTGAAGCTCTCTCCCTTCAAACAGAACTCAATGATTTGTTGAAGTCGGGAGGATTTGAACTTAAAAAATGGGCAAGCAATTGTCCTGAGTTATTGACAACATTGCCAGAGTCCGATCGTCAAATGCCTCTCTCTTTCGACAAGGAGGAACCCCACTTTATCAAAGTTTCTTCGACTTCAATGGCACCCAAAAAACGACATTTTTTCTTATCAATGCCGAATGAAGGACAAACCCCCAACCAAACGTTCTATTTTATCTATCATAGGAACAATCTTCGATTCCTTAGGTTTTCTTTGTCCCTTGTTGCTACAAGCAAAATTTATTTTGCAACAGTTGTGGATATCGAAAATAGGCTGGGACGAAGAACTCTTGGAACAAACTTCGTTCTGAATTCCCGCTTCTTTCCAATTTTCAATTACCCCGACAAATCAAACTGTCAAAAACCAATACCTGTCAAATCATCGGCTTCTGTGACGCTTCAATTCGAGGCTACAAACAATATATCTGTTTCTCTCATATCTGCAAAATCTAGGGTCGCGCCTATAAAGTCACAAACTTTGGCTAGGCTAGAACTCCTAGGCGCATTTCTTTTAAGCGAATTAATTGACTTCGTTTTATCAGCTATGAAGGAAAAATAACTTTTACAAATATCGTTACTTTCTGCCATTCGCAAGTCGTATTACACTGGCTTTCATCCCCTCCTAATCGCTGGCAAACCTTTGTTGGAAATCGAGTCAGTAGAATCCAAGAAATCATTCCCTCAAACTCGTGGCGCTACATTCCTTCTGCTTTGAATGCAGCCGATATTGCGTCACGAGGGGCCACCCCTTCACAGCTCATGTCACATGACATGTGGTGGAACGCACCGTCGTTTTTGTGGTCTCCCGAAAACGAATGGCCCGATTTTCATAAATCAAAAATGCCGATTGATTTCGGAGATATTAATCTGGAGGAAAAGCCAAAAGTCTGTTGCAATGCGATAATTGATGTCAACTGCTTAGATCAGCTTCTTATCAAATATTCATCTATATCAAAAATTCAACGTATCATTTGTTATGTCCTTCGAATAGTTAACCTTTTTCAAAACCATTCCTATCAAAAACCCACTAAGCCGCCGGACCAAAAAGTTATTTTTGAGAATATTGTTTTTCCTACCACCGGTGAGATGCAAAGTGCGTTACACCTTCTTATCAAACGCGTTCAAGGTTCTTGTTTTTCTGAGCTTTTTTCCGCGTTATCTAAGGATAAACCAATACCGAAACCTTTGCGAAAACTTTCACCTTTTCTTGATGAGAATAATATCATTAGAGTCGGTGGCAGATTACAAAAATCTGACCTTTTGTCTTATTCTGCAAAACACCCCGTCTTACTTTCGAGTGACCATCGTTTAACTACTCTTCTTATCGAGTCCGCTCATCGACAATATCTTCATCCTGGGTTTAAAACATTACATAATCTGCTTTTACAGCAATTTTGGATATTATCTGCCAGACGGGCAATTCAAAGAACCATATCCAAGTGCTTGCAATGTTTTAGAATCAACCCTAAACCCTATAGACCGCCCATAATGAGTTCACTTCCCGCTCATCGAATCAATCAACTTAAACCTTTTTCGAGTGTAGCTATCGACTTTTGTGGACCTTTCTTTGTGATTCCTCATCGTTACCGTGGTTGTAAAGCTTTCAAATCGTATGTCTGTGTGTTTGTCTGTACGGCCGAACCGAACCGAACACATTGCGTGCATTTGGAATTAACCATGGAACTGTCCACCGAAGGGTTCGTAGGTGCATTCCATCGATTCATTTCCAGACGCGGAAGCGTGACGCAATGCTGGTCAGATCAAGGCAGTAATTTTATAGGGTTTCGTAACCAATTACTGGATTACGCAAGAAGTGCTGCCACCAGACTTTCTATTCGTTGGCATCTGGGACCTCCTCTCCGTCCACATTTCAATGGCCTGGCAGAAGCTGGCGTCAAAAGTTTTAAAACTCATTTTGTACGAGTTGTCGGCGACCAGAAGTTGTCTATCATGGAGATGTCCACCCTTACCTGTCGCATAGAAGCCGTACTTAATAGTCGCCCTTTATCTCCTGCCTCTTCAGACCCACACGATCTTCAACCTCTTACCCCTGGGCATTTTTTGACACTTGAACCCCTTAATTCAGAAATTCCGGAGTCAGATTTGTCCGAGGTTCCCCTAAATCGGCTCTCGAGATGGCAACTGATCCAAAACCTACATAATGATTTTTGGAAACGGTATTCTATAGAGTATTTGCACACGCTACAACAGCGACACAAGTGGGCTGATTCGTCCCCAAATATCAAATTAAATGATTTGGTTATCATAACAAGTGATCACATTCAATCGCCTTTGAAATGGCCGGTCGGTCGGGTCATCGAACTGCATCCCGGCGGGGACGGTCAGGTGCGTGTTGCGACGGTACAAACGGTTACCGGTGTTTATAAGCGGCCAGTTGTAAAACTGTGCCTCTTGCCAAATTAAAAGTAATTTTAATTTTCTACCTTTTACCGGGTATTACAATAGGTTTTTTTATTTTTTATTTTTTTTTGAATTTTTTGTTTGTTTGTTTTGCCTTTTTTCGGGATTTCGTTATCTCTAAATAAACTTACGATACTTATCTGTTTTCATTCATTTATATTTATCGGTCGATTCTTTTCCTTATATCTATATCTGTCCGGTTGAGATTCTAAAATTGTGTGTTTTGGAGGGCAGTTATGTTAGCTCCCGCTAAATTTCGCGGTTGTTTATATATATTTTTAAAAACACACAATTGTATGAAGGACAAAGCGCATTTCGCGTATTTGGACATGCGCACCAACAACCAGTGAGATCCTTGTCGACCGCCTCGAGAAAATGGCGTGTTAATTTCGTTCTCCAACTATTTCAAATATCTACACCTGAAAGTGCTCGAATTTTGTGTACTGAAGCATAGAACTAGAAACTTCAGCCCTTCAGCTACGTGGTGACATCATTAGATACATTCAGGGGCCCCTTGGAAGTGGAGAATTTGGCTGCAAACGGGTGAGTGCCTTTGATTCTGATTACTGTGTGTGAAACAAATAAGTTTACCTATGGACGTTTGATTATTTCGTAATTCATATCCATATATTTATGTTTGCTCGCGTTTTCATTAATTAACTTATACAGTCCATTGCATTTATCGTTTCTCTAACCGCGAGTTAACAGTAGTGTATATTTAGTATATTTTAAAGAATTTTGTTTTTGTTTCTATTCACCCTCCACTTGCTATCCACTCCATTTTTTTTTAGAGTATTGGAACCGATTAAAGATTAGCGCTTGAAAAGCAAACGATTTCAAATAGGTTAGGATAGGTTTCCGATCAATTGACCAAGGTTAGGTTTGGCTTCGGTTTGGTTTAACAACGATTTCAACCTCCCAAAACGAGGACAGGAAAGTTTTAATTTTAAAAATTTCGCCTTTTATCTAATATTCTCATTTTGAAATGCCCGCAGAGACAGTTTTACATTGGGATCGTTTGCTTTTCAACGCGTGCTGATTAAAGTGTATCCACCGTTGCCAATTTTTGTATAATTTCCATTTTTTGTTTTATTAATATGTTTTTTAATTTTAATAAACAAAAGTTAAAAAAGATCAATGGAGGCATTTTGGGTCAGTTAAAATAACAAAAAAATTTAATAGTTGTTATATCGTTATTTTTAATACGAATAAGGTTAACTTCTAATGCAAATAACGTGCAGAGAGATTTTGAGACACTGTATAAATATTCATGATTATCACGTAAGCAACCTCAATTTTTTTTGTTTTTTTTTGTTATATTTATCCTTGTATTTATCAGATTTATATGGTTTTTCACAAAAGAAACTATCGAATTTTAGCAAAAAAATTTACCGCATTCCATGGTTTGAAATTTTTTAAACTTTTTGTAATAAAGTTTTAAAAAGTAGGATAATAAATAGTTTTAACATAAACTATTTTAGGTTCTTGGGGCGGCTGCAGGCTTCAGCACCTTATATACGCCCATGAAACAATACAAAACCTAAAGGAAGTTATCGTAAATAACCAAAAAGTATCGAGAAGTTACTAATGCGCAGACTCAGGAATAACAATAAAGAAAGTTTGAAATGCGCGACCCAAATTACCCAAAATGTCTCTATTTTTTTAAAACCTTTTTATTTTTTTTCTATCCTTGTTTTCTATGGTTATTTGTACGTCTTTGTTATTAGATAGTTTAAGTTAGGTTTTTACCTAAGCATTAGTTTTGACAGGTTTTGACTGCAGTAGGAATATATTTGCAAAGAATCCTTTGTGCTGGACGCGAAAACTGCATCGTGTGCGGCCCTCGGTGGGGGGTCATTTTTTGATAGGCCAATCAACCAGTTGTATTCTCTGGTAACGTTTAAGACGCTCGTAGACTTCCGTAAGCAAACTTTAATTCGTAAAGGCCTTCACACACACAATTTACGTAATCCGTAGCATGGCGCATAGCGGGCTTTCAACCAATCAGCGATCGAATAGCAGCGGCCATATTGGATTTACGTGAGAAAAGTCCATAAGGTTGAACTTCTAACGCGTTATGTTTTTTTGTGTGTGATCGGCTTAAGCTGCTAACGTGACCTTGGCGGACGTCAAATCTTATGCTTACGTAAAAATACGTAGTACAACTTAAACTACTCTCTAATCTATTTATTCTGCTACGTGTATCCTTACATTGACAACACTGTCGAACAGTGGCGTATCCAGGCCTTGATATTGGGGGAGGGGTAATTCAGTTAAAGCACTGATATATTTTTGCAGTTAATACAATTTTTTTTCATATGGCGTCGCAGGCAAAAAAATTTTTAGTTTTAATCTACAAATTCACTTAAACTGGTACAATTTTCGTAAAAATAAAGCAAGTTTATGCGCCGCAGTACCGCAGTAAAAAATTTTCATTTTTTTTTGTAGAAAAATCCCTATTTTTTCCATTCTTGGGGGGGTAATTACTCCCATTAACCCCCCTGTGTTGCCATTTGAGTACAATTGTACTCAATTTAGTACAAAAAAGGTAATTCAGTACGCAATTTTAAAAATTGACCCATTTTCAGTACGAAATTGAATATTAGACATCATAATCAATATAAATATGTTTATAATTAAATTTTAAACTAGTTTTTCCGTTAGACTCGAAGATAAGAAGAGGAAACGCCTTTTTAATCTGTGGTTGTTATATCATATGATAACCTGAATTTTTTTTTGCATTTCAATATTTGTAGGTGTATTTTTTTCTTGTATTTAAAAGTAAATTAAATTCGTTTCAACAAAAAAAGTACACTTTAACTGAATTCTGTAGATTTTCAGAAAAATTTCAGTACATTTGTGAAACTTGATGCGGCAACACTGTGTCGCGGTTGTCGTGTCGTGTGCCGAATTGGTGACGAGTCGTTAAATACCGCGATGAATTCCATCATATGAGCATGCGCGAAAAATTAACGTCAAAATGTCTAATTTCCCTTCGACGGGTATTTAAGAGGCCCTTCGGGCCTCAAGTATTATAAACCTTAAACTTTCAAAAAAATACAGTCGAACCTCTATAACTCGAACCTGAAGGGACAACCAAAACAGTTCGAGTTATGGAGTGTTCGAGTTATAGAAACTCGAGTTACATAGGTTAAAATACATGTAAAAAGTGCAGGGACCACTGAAAAGGTTCGAGTTATAGAGGGGTTCGAGTTATAGAAGTTCGAGTTAGAGAGGTTCGACTGTAGTTACATACAAAAAAATAAAATTAACCTAACTTAACCTAACCTGTAAACCGCGAAGTTTCACAGTGATAAATAATTTTTTTTGTCCAAAACGATTCTAGGCTCGATTCTAGGTCTATCAAAACTTTAAAAGTCCAAAAAAAATGGTTGGCAGAAGTGACAGTATAGGTTAGGTTAAGTTAGGTTAGGTTAATTTTATTTTTCTTTTTTGTAAATATTTTTTTGAAAGTTTAAGGTTTATAATACTTGAGTCCCGAACGGCCTGGGCCTCTTTCTCTTAGATACTTGTCGAAGAATATCTAGTCTACGCAGTAGACAGGGATTAGGTGTGACTGGCGTGTGATATAGCCGCGAGTGTCCTTCCGCAGATCGCTCCTTTCAATAAGTGGATCATCCATCTTTACTCTCTACAAGAGAACATCAAAGGATCTTTCACAGACAGCGTTGCCAGGTCGAATTTTAAGAAAGCAGTAGAACATAAGTTAAAAAAACAGTAGATTCTGTAAACAAACTGAATTTTCCTTTGCAAATAAATAATGTAAAAGCGAACAACCAAAAAAAACAACATAAACGGTGCAAGCAAGTACCTCGAACTAGTCAAAAAACCTCGCCAAAAACGAACTTGATTAATTTGACAAAAGTAAAAAAAAAATTAAATTGAGCTTTTAGGGTAATAATTCTTTAAAAGGTGACAATTTCAAACATTTTTTTTATCAGTATCATAGAAAAGTCTCTTATTAAAAAAAAATCAAACTAAATTTGGGTCGGTTCAGTGGTTTCTGAGATATCAGCGATTTTAGTTTCAACTTTAAACGGCCATATCTCTGAAAGTTTTAAAAATGTTTTGAGTCGTAAGGGACATATTTTGATCGGAAAAAACCAAATTTGTGGTTCTAGATGTCGCCCACTTCTCAAAAAAGCACGCAATGGACTTTCATATTTTTCATAATCCTAATTTTTGGACATTTTCGTTTTTTCCTCGGTTTTTTCCCTATATCTCAAAATAGAAAACTCGGAAAGCAAAAGTAATTATAACTAATTTGAGAGGCCTTAAAGAGTATTTGCAAACGCAAAAAAATAAAATCGGAATCGGATCAGTACTTTTTGAGTTATTGCAAAATTTAGCCAACTAGGTACCTTATAAATTTTCTGGAAAAACAAAAACAGTTGATCTACAGCCGCGTCTACAGCTCATATATCTTGAAAACCAAAAAAAAAAAACAGTAGATTTCCGCCGTAAAAACAGTATTCAAAGACCCAAAAGCAGTAGATCTACTGTAAAATCAGTAGACCTGGCAACGCTGTTCACAAAACACCAAGGGGATCTTTACTTCGAATCCTCGAAGTTTGATTTTGAATTTATGTATTTATACTTCTCGTAAAACGCCATATCATGGTGACCGGTGCGCTCGCCGGTGCGCCATCTCTAATTTTATGCAGGTATTATTTTTATTATCCTAGAATGGACTTAAAATGGACGTCCGGATTTAGACGTCCGTTTAATGTCCTAGATATTGACTTAAAATTAAAACGTCCTGGTTTGGACTTTCAATGGACGTCCGATTTTGGATGTCCAATGGACGTCCGGTTTTGGACGTCCATTTAATGTCTTAGGCCTAAAATGGACGTCCACTGGACGTCCAGTGCTGTCTGGGTAGTGTCAAGAATAGAAAATATTGTTTTAATTTTAATTTACGTACCTATGTAACACAGAAGTCACATTTTGTTATATGTTACTCCTAAAACCATGTTTAATAACGTAATTTAGAACGAGGCAATTTCGAGGGCAATGTACAGTTTGTTGATATTACGTATCATGCCGGGTATCATGCACACTGGGTATAAGCATCAGCGTTATCTACCATAATACGACATTTTTAAAATTACCTTTTTTGAAAACCAAAAAACTCATTAAAAACTTAATTAAATCCTCGATTAAATCGCTTTTAAAATCTAATTTTATTTTAGTTAATGAAAGACAAACTAATTAATTAAATTTTTATGAAATTAAGGGATTTTAAATGTATTTTGCCTCGTTTATTCTAAATTTATATTAATTAGTCATTAGCAAATTTTAATTTAAAGTTGTTTGAAAAAAAAAGTTTTATGTGAGAATCGAACTCATGACCTTTGGATCTTCAGTCGAGCGTGCAACACCTTATACTATCCATACAGACACTCAGATTTATTTAGAACTGCATCCCGACTACTTCTGTAATATTATGAAAAAAAAAACTGTTTTTGAAAGATAAAAAAAAAGTTAAAAACTGGGTAGGTCCTTACCAGATCTTAATAGTGTAATTACTCAATATAGTTTAAATAAAATCATAATTTCCACCTTCAAGTCGATTTTCGCTCCTCCAGCTTTGCACCCCACAGACCGCCACTGCTTTTGCACCAAAACGACCTTTTTATGTCTCTAATTATTAAAATTTTATAATTTTTTCCATACAGAACACGACAGTACTTAACAGTACTCTACAGGACCCAACAGGACACGACACTTGACAGGACCCAACAGGACTCAACAGTACACGACAGGACCCAACAGGACTCAACAGTACTCAACAGGACCCAACAGTACTCAACAGGACCCAACAGTACTCGACAGGCCCAACAGTACTCGACAGGACTCAACAGTACCTGACAGGACCCAACAGTACTCGACAGGACCCGACAGTACTCAACAGGACCCAACAGTACTCAACAGGACTCAACAGGACCCAACAGTACTCGACAGGACCCAACAGTACCCAACAGGACCCAACAGTAGTCGACAGGACCCAACAGTACTCGACAGTACACGACAGGACCCAACAGGACCCAACAGTACTCAACAGGACCCAACAGTACGCGACAGGACCCGACAGGACCCAACAGTACTCAACAGTACTCGACAGTACTCAACAGTACTCGACAGGACCCGACAGGACCCAACAGTACCCAACAGGACCCAACAGTACTCGACAGTACACGACAGGACCCAACAGGACTCGACAGTACTCAACAGGACCCAACAGTACTCAACAGTACTCGACAGGACCCAACAGTACCCAACAGGACCCAACAGTATTCGACAGTACACGACAGGACCCAACAGTACACGACAGTACTCAACAGGACCCGACAGGACCCAACAGTACACGACAGTACTCGACAGGACCCAACAGGACCCAACAGGACCACGACAGTACCTGACAGGACCCAACAGGACTGAATTATTTTGGTCATAACGAGGCGTAACGAGGTTATAAAAACTTTTTTGATGCTATAAAAATATAAAAATAAACGGACTTTTTTTGTCCATACCAATAAAAATTTATTTTTGATAAAAGTTCAATAAAAGAGGGACGAAGAGGGATCAATTCCCTCGCAAAATACTCGATAAAGTATATTCAACTCGGTATTCAAAGTATTTTTTAGGGACACAAAGAAGTGCTAAGAAGACAAAAATACGCAAAAATTCAAGTTCAAAACTGGGTAGGTCCTTACCAGATCTTAATAGTGTAATTACTCAATATAGTTTAAATAAAATCATAATTTCCACCTTCAAGTCGATTTTCGCTCCTCCAGCTTTGCACCCCACAGACCGCCACTGCTTTTGCACCAAAACGACCTTTTTATGTCTCTAATTATTACAATTTTATAATTTTTTCCATACAGAACACGACAGTATTTAACAGTACCCTACAGGACCCAACAGGACACGACAGTACTTGACAGGACCCAACAGAACACGACAGTACTTAGCAGTAATCTA
Source organism: Aspidapion aeneum (assembly GCA_963576565.1). NCBI lineage: Eukaryota > Metazoa > Arthropoda > Insecta > Coleoptera > Brentidae > Aspidapion > Aspidapion aeneum. The sequence goes on from OY755038.1 coordinate 184,044,570, forward strand.
CAGGACCGAACAGGACACGACAGTACTTGACAGGACCCAACAGGACTCAACAGTACACGACAGGACCCAACAGGACCCAACAGTACTCAACAGGACCCGACAGGACCCAACAGTACCCGACAGGACCCAACAGTACCCAACAGGACCCAACAGTACTCGACAGGACCCAACAGTACTCGACAGTACACGACAGGACCCAACAGGAACCAACAGGACCCAACAGGACCCAACAGTACTCGACAGGACCCAACAGTACTCGACAGTACACGACAGGACCCAACAGCACCCAACAGGACCCAACAGAACTCAACAGGACCCAACAGTACTCGACAGGACCCAACAGTACTCGACAGTACACGACAGGACCCAACAGGACCCAACAGTACTCAACAGGACCCAACAGTACACGACAGGACCCAAGTCCTGTTGGACGCTGTACAAAATTTTAGGGTGCCGATGACCCCTCGGATATTTTACATTTGAAGGGTCAAGTGGAAAAACGATGAGATTCCATTTTTTTCCGAAATCGACATTTTGACGCCATGCGATAGCGTGTAACGTGAAGTAGTAACACACTAAACCTTACAGGGGATAAACAATGAGATTCCACTAAAAGCTACGGCTAAAAATAGGCAGCTCTGTGGAAAAACCATGAGACTCCCACTTTAAATTTCATTTTACTCAACTTTTTGAAAAATGGAAACTCATCGTTTTTCCACTGGACCCTTCATTTATATTGATGTTTTTTGTTTAAGTTTTAGAACATACAGAACTTTTTTAAAAGAATACTTTTAAAATAAAAAAGGAGCAAATATAAAGAGCATTCACCCCACCAAAAGCAATTTAAAAGTGAGTTTGAGCGCGACTTCGCAGTCGTTTTATGGGAATTTGCTGCACAATAAATTCGGATTAGTTTAAACTCCTTTATTTGAGGAGTTTTAGAATCGGATCTGATATTTGACAAAAATTAAATTATGGTTTTGGATTTTTCAAGACCTTTATTTAAATAAAGGTATTTGTCAATAGGGACTTATTGCAATAAAGCCAGGCAATAATAGTGCTGGGCACTATTCTGACAGTTTTTCATTGAAAACTGAAAGTTGATCTTTAAAAATTGACATGCCAAAGTCGAATTTTAAATCCAGTAATTTATTTTCCATTAATAGTGGCCCAAATAGTGGCGGCAGTATTAATTCTGGCTCTCATAATACACACAAGTCCTAATTTTGAAAGAAGACAGCAGTTCTTATAATGCGAAACTGTCAGAATAGTGCCCGGCACAATTACTGCCTGGCTTTATTGCGTTAAGTCCCTAATATTGCATCGGTTTTTACTTATGTTTTATTATTCCTTCGTAACAAATAACGAAAAAGAAAAAAAAAAGAAACGGCCGATTTTAAATTCAAAATAATGATATTTTCGAAACGATTTAAGTTCAGCTGTATTTTCAGTCACAATCGGCATTAATACATGCAAAAGGATCAGTTTGGTCCGGTATAGTTTGGTTTACGGTAGGCAAAATTAAAAAAAATTAAAACATTTTGTGTATTACAAATTGTGTAAATTTTTTAATAATTGTTTTTTCCTATTACACTAACACTGTGCTGAAATAGCAAAACAAGGATTCATGCTTAACTTTTAAATACACTATTAAAATAATTTAATAAACATTAAGCAAATTTTTAATTTTTATTTTATAGAAGTTCTTATTATTGAAGTTTGGATACTTCTCAGAAGACATTTTTCTAATTTGGTCACACTTTAAATTATGTTTATAATTATGAGTTGTAATTTGAAACACAGTTGTGAGTTAAATTCATTAAAATAGTTGTCGCTTAAAGTCAAAGTTTATTACTTTAAAACTAGCATAGATCCACGAGTTTTACTTCAACACTTATTAATTATCAGATAGTAAGCTGATCGGTACAAATACTAAATCTTGTCTCTAAGTGCCAAGAGGCATAAGATACTGTTAAAAAATCTCTTATAGCTTTTATTTAAAATATAATGTACGGCACTAAACTTCATGTTTCGTCTAGAGCCATCTTTTACAATTGTCTTGTATTGTTTAAATTGCTAGTAAAAACCAAACTTTTGTTATAAAAACACATTTCGTTAATACTAAACCTAAGTTGTGTAAGAAATGTATAAAATAATGTCTGCCGTTTTAGAAAACAAGGAAGATTGTGTAAAAATACTACAGATGGCAAAATTAAACAATAAAAAAAATACCCAGGTATTCATTTCCGTGTAATTGCAGGCGATATCGTATTATTATATCCAATATTCAATATTCATTTTCCCTAGATCGTGTAAAAAAAAAGTTACTCCGATTTAAAATAAATGGATCCATGACGGATCTGACACCTTCCTAGCTAGCCTATTATCACATATCAAGTGAAGCCATGATAATAAATTAGCCATAAAAGCAGTTTTTGTGTAAATATCTCAAAAACTAAAGCCCCTACGAAGATTTGGTTAAAAGACGAATTATTGAACAAAATATGCTCTACTATATTCCGAAAACAGTGTATTGATACGATGCTCCGTTAAAAATCTACTCAGAAACTCAAACACTATTATACCTGAAAATTTTATGAAAATCGGTTCAGCGGTTTAAGAGCTATCGTGTTATGGACATAAATAATATATACACACACAGCCAAACATACAGAAAGGCATCACGACATCATTGCAAGGATAAGTCAAAATACATCCAAATACAGTCGAACCTCTATAACTCGAACTCAAAGGGACAACCAAAACAGTTCGAGTTATGGAGAGTTCGAGTTATAGAAATTCGAATGAAACTGGTTAAAATACATATAAAAAGAGCAGGGACCACTTAAAAGGTTCGAGTTATAGAGAGGTTCGAGTTATAGAGGTTCGAGTTAGAGAGGTTCGACTGTAACACATTTTTGACGTTATCTCAATAAAAAAAATTTCGTCGAAAATAATATGATGATTTTTGTCGCGCCGTCTGTATGTCAGGCTGTCTGTCTGTATGTCTGTCTGTAACGAACATCGCGCATAACTCAAAAACTGCTTGCCTAATTTTATTGAAATTTAGTACTAGGTTGAATTTTGGCTCTAGATGGTCCCATTTAAAACTGAATAAAAATCCCCAGACATAAAAAATGGTAAGGGTAGGATTGTCTAAAGTTAGGTGCCCATAAATTGGTAGAGTATTTATTGTTCTATTGCCATGCAACATTTATAAAATAAAACTTACATGACGTCATGCGCTCTATCCCAGGTTAGAATTTTGTTGACTTCAAATCGGCCATGTGTTAACGGTATTGTCCTTCGTTTCGGGATATTGACAGAAACCGCATGACGAAAAGTTCCCGCAGGGCCGTCTCTGACAGGTGCAACCATGATGTAATTGGTGCTGTCCGCTCCAAATATGGGACTGTCACCCATGTCAACCCAACCTTGGCCTTGAGCTGTTATTCTTTGGGTCTAAACAAAATGAAAGTTTTGGATCTGACTTTAACTATAAAAATAATTGTTTTAAAAGCTTCGGATAAATCGTATGCCGATGATTGCTTTGTTTTGAAATAAAATTAGAAAAACTAAAAATAACATCTTAGAAGTTGAAACCACTTGCCGGACAATATTTTGTTAAATAAAGCAATGTAGGAGAAATGGGGACAATATGGTGTACTGAACTATAATAGGCAATTTTTTTTTAACTAAGCATCATTGCGTTCGCCAGTGAGAAGGTTTTAATTTTCAGTTTAAGCGATTTCAAACTCCATTATATAATTGTTATAATTTTTTGTTGACTTTGCCCTATTTTAACCCGCATACGGCGTCAAATGAGGTACTTAAAAGCAATATTTTAGTAAGAGAAGTTTTATTTATTAAAAAACTAACCGAAATTAATATGTGTACTAAAAAAATTAAAATTTAAGATAAAATACACATCATAACAAAAACATTTCATGTAAAAAAACGCAAAGTACGCAAAAATGGCATTCTGTAAAAAGAATTGAGATAAAAGTAAAGCCAAGTTTCTGACTAGTTTGGTAATGTTTTCTTAAACTTTGCTATTACATCCAAACCTCTATATGTTCAATTTAGCAGTGTGCCTAAGAGTCATTTACAGCCGTAATAGCCAAGTTTAGAAAAACATTACCAAACTAGTAAGAACTTTTCATTTTAAAATTTATATTGAAGAACTTGGCTTTACTTTTATCTCAATTCTTTTTACGAAATGCCATTTTCGCGTACTTGGCTTTTTTTACATGAAATGTTTTGTTATGATTTCACTTCTTTTTTAAAGGAATTGGAAAATATTTAATTTTTAAAGTAGTAAAATATGAGGAATATGCTCAGAGAGTAAATGAAAATTTTGGGGTTTTTAAATTTTTTCCCATGGTTTTATCATAGGTTTTATCATAATTTTTATCAGCGTTCCAAAGCACAGCTCTCTAGCGTTTCTGGAAGTGGGCAGTGTTACTATATATAAATTTACATTTATAGTAGAGGGAAGTAAATAAAAATGTTGGTGTTCTAAAATTTTTTTCTATAGTTTTATCATAGTGTCCTTCAGTCTTAAAAAGCTCAGCTCTCTAGCATTTATTGAAGTGGGCAATGTTACTTTTACATAAATTTACATGTATAGGGGAGGGGGGTAAATTAGAATTTTGGGGTTTTTTGATTTTTTCCAGGGGTCTGGTCATAATTTTTATCAGTTTGCCAAAGTTCAGCTTTGTAGCATGTCTGAAAGTACAGTAGAATTTTGATGATCTATACATGAGTGAGTGAGTCAGTGAGTGGCATTTTCGACGTTTTCTGAAATTGCGTAACTACTTTACTACATTATGGAAGTCCATGAAACTTGGAGGGGTTGTTAGCTTTATGAAGATCTACAACTGTGCAAAGTTTAAGTAGTAGTAGAGTGTTATATAGGTCAAATATGGGCTGAAATGTTTCAAGAAAAGATGGTACGGCAGCGCAAACTTGGCGAGACACTGCCGTGCCCTCAGATTTATAATAAATTTTTTTATTATTTATGTCGGTTTAGAGCATTTTCCTACGTTGTCCGACGCCTATTCTCCACCTCCTTCGATCCTGACAATCATCTTCTGTCAGATTTTCTTGACTCATTGATCTTTGGATTGACTGTTGCCATTCTAGTTTAGGACACCCTCTTTTTCTGCGCCCTATTGGTTGCCATTCTAGGACTTGCTTTGGTAATCTTTCGTCGTTCATCCGCTGTACATGGCCGTACCATATCAGTTGCCTTTTAGGGATGCCATCCGTTATGCTTCCCTCGATTCCCATTCTTTCTTTTATGATCTCATTTCTTATGTGATCTGTTCTAGATATTCTCATTGATCTTCTTATTGCGTCAATTTCGACCCTTTTGTTTTGTATTTTTCTGTTACGCGACAAGTCTCTATTGCATACAACAGCGTGCTTTTCACCATTGTTTTATATATGTAAAATTTTACATTCTTTTTTATCTCACTACTTCATAAAATACTGTTAAGACATCCAATAACCTTTTTTGCTTTTACTATTCTTTTTTCCAGTTCTTTACAGTCTGTTCCTGTCTTATCAAATGTGACACCCAAGTATAGATACTCATTGCATGGAGATATTACTTGTCCATTGTCTAGTTCTAACTCACTGGATTCGTTTCCAATACATAAGTAGTGTGTCTTGTCCACGTTCACTGTTAATCCCAACTTTTGGTATTCTTCCATTAGCTTTCTCATCATATGCTCCATGTCTTCTTTATCATTAGCTACAATTACTTGGTCGTCAGCATATGGTAAATCGTTAAGTTATATTCCCATGCCGTGCACTTTACGTTTCCAGTTTTTTAGAGCTACTGCGATATATATTTTAAAAAGAGTTGGAGAGATACAACACCCTGTCTTAAGCCTTTTGTTACCAGGAATTCTTTTGAAAGTCGATTTCCACCCTTTGTATAGTTCTTTTATCGCTTTTATTTATGTACGATTGACATTAGTCTGCTCCAACACTATCCATAATTTTTCTACTGGAACGGTATCATATGCTTTTTGTAGGTCCAGAAAGGTAACATGAGTCTCTAAATTTCTGGCGCTCCTTTTCTCAGTTACTTGTTTAAGACAAAAAATATTATCATTACAAGATCTGCCTGCACCAAACCCACTTTGCTCTTCTTCTTCTTGTTCATGAAAATCATTCTCTATTAGATCTCTAAGAATCCTACCGTACAATCTAATTAGGGTACTGGTTACTGAAATTCCTCTGTAATTATTGCAATACGGCTTGTTTCATTTTTTATGTATTGAGGATATGAATGCAATTTTTAATCATCAGGTACTGGATGTCCGTTTATGCATTAATTGATAATATATGTGAGATTTTCGAGAAGTTTATCTGATCCATATTTGAGAATTTCAGCATATATTCCTCCAGGTCCACTAGCTTTTCCGGATTTAAGCTTTTTAATACTATTCTTCATCATTTCTTTTTCGATGATTACTTCCTCTCCATGTACTTCTAAGTTCAAGTTCAAGTTCAAGTTTTTTATTGTTTTCAAACACATTACAGTTTTCATAACAATGAACGGCTAACAAAAAAAATCTAACAATAAAAAATGACTTAAAAGCTAAATTAAAATTAGACTGTTGGAAAATAGTAGAAAATACCCATCAAAATTAAATGTTAAAATAATACATTATATTTTTTGTACGAATTTGATTGCTCCTACATTCAGGCGCATTAATATCAGTAAAAAGTGATAAACTAAAATAAATAAATTAAATAGAGAATAGCCAAAAAAAGAAAATGAAATCATTTGCTCCAAAATGAATAACATAAATTAAAAAACAAAAATAAAAACCAGTCTCTCTTTTTTTAATAAATAAACTTAAAGATATTTAAATATTTAGCCTTTTTTTTCTTTTTTACGGGTATGCGCACGCGCTAGGAGACCCCTATCACGCTCGAGAAGCGGCAAGTGCGCGGAAATGTTGGTGTGTGTTGGTTTTGAAACGGTTCAGGTTGTAACCTGCAGGGAAAACTGTCGCAGGGAGTTTATTCCACAGCGATGCTGTTCTCCAGAGATATGAATTCTGATATAATGAGGTTCTTGGTGCCTCTATTTTGACAATAAATTGATGGTTACCGTCTGTTTGACGTGTTCGCCTAGTAGGTGCTACTCCCGGGGGGATCATACGTGCCAACACTTCAGAGCATTTTCCGTGATAATACCTGTAGAAGAGAGATAGATCGCCCACAGTTCTTCGATGTTCGAGACTATCCAAGCTACGGGTAAGTGCTTGATATCTCGTTTTTGCACGGTGTTCAAAAGCATTAAGGTATGTTTGGGTGCCGCAGTCCATATATGTGAGCAGTACTCCATAGTTGGTCGAATCTGGGCTTTGTAGAGTGTCAGCAGTTGGCTTGGTGTATACAAATGTCTTGTACGAAATAGCACCCCAAGCTTTTGGGACGCCCTTTTAGCTATTTCTGCCACATGACTGTGCCAAGACATGTTGGTCTCTGCAGTGACACCTAAGATGTTCAACTGGCTCTGCAATGCGACAGCACTTCCAGATAGCATGATGTTTGGCTCACCGGTGCTGGTCTTTTTTGAAAACAGGGCTGCTTGGGTTTTCTGCGCGTTGAACTGTACAAGGTTTTTGTTGCCCCAGTCCTCTATTATCTCCAAGTCGTTATTTATCTGTGATATTTCAGTTAGTTTAAGGTAATGGAATTCACGTGCGGAGAGACATGTGGGTGGTATGACTGAGGAAACTACATTGCCATCATCTGCAAAGCAATAAAGTGGATTTACTGTTTTATCTATGAAGTCATTTATGTAAATCAGAAAAAGTGTTGGCAAAAGGATTGCTCCCTGTGGCACATCAGCATTTATTTGGTAAGAGTTGGAGTTCCGGCCATCCAGTGCAACATAAATGGATCTATCCTTAAGGTAACTTTCAAATCAAGTGCAAAGTCTCGGCGACAATCCCGTTGCTTTGAGCTTGTTGAGCAGATTTTCATGCCAGACTTTATCGAATGCTTTAGATATATCTAAGGCAATTGTTTTTGTTTCACCTCCCAACTCAATCGCTTTTTGCCATAAGTGAGTGACGTATGTAAGTAAATCGCCAGTTGACCTATATTTTCGAAATCCGTATTGCTTGTCGTTGATAATTTTGTACTTTTCCAAGTACTTGGTTAGGTGATTGTTCACAACTCATGTCCATTACCTTTGATATCACCGAAAGAAGAGCAATTGGTCTATAGTTTAACGGATCTGTCTTTTTTCCTTTTTTTGGAATGGGTTGTACTGCGGCAGACTTCCATGAGGATGGATATACTCCTTGCCTATAAGATAAATTGAATAATTTTGCGAAAGTTAGGGTGAGTTCGCTATCACAATTTTTGAGTACTATCGCGCGAATGGCATCTGGACCCATTGCTTTGTTTGTATCCAACTTTCTAATGGATTTTTGTATTTCTCTGTGACAAAAGGGTACCTCTGGCATACTGTGGGAAACCCTTTTAATGAACGGTGGAGTTTTTCCATTTGGCACTGTTAGGTTTGAGTTAGAGGAAAAGATTTTGGCCAGCATATTGGCTTTTTCCTCTGATGTTGTGGCTAAGTTAGTATTTTTATCTGTAAGTGGTGGTATGGATGACTTGGTGAAGTTTGATCCAACGGCTTTTCCAAGAGACCAAAAGGACCTAGAACTACTTGGACAATTCAGCAACCTGTTTTTTATTCTTTGATTGTATGTTTCTTTGGCGGCGTCAATAGTAATTTTGCAACTATTTCTGGCTTCTATAAATTCTTTGTGGTTTTGAGCGGTTTGTTGTCGATTTTCGTGTTTTTTCTGTACAGCCGTTTGACACTGGCTGTTGAACCAAGGTTTTGCATTAGCTCTGCGTTTTATTGTATGTGGGATATATGCATCCATTCCAGATAAGATTACTTTTGTTATTTCATTACAGCATAGTGGGATCAGCTGTTTTAAAGAAAACCTCTTGCCATGGAAAATACAGGTAAAACTGTTAAAGGTCATTCCATTTTGCCGATTTATAGTGCCACATTTTACGAGGAAGTGATTGTTGGCTTGGCGGTATAACATTTCGCACTTTGTTCTTATAAGTTTATGATCGGATGAATCAAGTGGGGGATCTACTTGAATTGTGTACAAGTCAGGATTTGTAGTTAGGAACAAGTCTAAAAGCGCTGCAAATTCACCCCTTTCTGAGATACGGGTAGGTTCATCGACAAGCTGCGTTAGACCACAACTTATGGCAAAAGCTTCTGCTTCGCTGCCTTCATTATCTGTTTTGTTGTGGTGTTTTAGCCAGGGTATATTGTGGACGTTGAAATCGCCTAAAAAAACAATTTCTGCATGTGGATAGTTAGACTGTATACTATCACAATTTTCGGATAATGTCGAAAAAAAGTCTTGATACTCGGTGTTACTTGGCGGTCGGTAGAGGCAGCAAATGAACTTGGTCGATGACTTTGAGGTGAATTTCAGCCATATGATATCGAGGTTCGCTGATTCTAGCTTCTCCTCTCGATGACATGAAAGTTCATTTTTAATGTACACACAGATCCCAAAATTATGTCGAAATCGGTGGTGTAGGTCATAGCCGGGATAAAGATAGTTCACAATAGGTGTTGCAGAACTGATTTTAGTTTCAGTGAGAACAAGGATGTCAGTTCTTTGTTCTACAATCTTTTCATTGTTTCTAAAATCAATTCTGAGTTGAGTTTTTGGTCTTCTTTTAATATCTTTGCATGAAGGACCCCCAGGATCACCCGACGCCCGGAGATCCGAGTGGTCGGGTATTTTACCTCCGGAATATTTTGATCCTGGAGGCGCCATCATGCTATCTGTTACTCATTGTTGGAACCGGACTGCCAGCGCAGTAGTGGAACGTGGTGATACCACTTAGCGCTACTCAGTTCTGGCATAGTGGTATCTCACCGGTCGACGCCCTATGAGTAAAAAGCGTCTACCACCTACCAGCCTTGTATATTACGCATATATCATTTGTTTAGAATAAAAGACCTGTTGGTTAAAATTACATGTCTCTACTCGGAGAGCCTGCCAGATATTCGCGTCTCATCTCTGCAGCAGTCCCTTGTAGTGTTCTGTCCATTGTTCTGGTTTGATGATCTGGATGTTTACTTTTTCTTTTGTTGGGTTTCTTACTGTAGAAATAAATTTCCATACTTCAGAATTCACACACATACCTACGTGTGTATTTATATCGTGGCATTTGCGCTCGAACATTTCATTTTTTTCTGGGCGTATCAAATTTCTTAGCTGTCTTCTGGTTTCCCTGTAGATTTCTAGGTCTCTTTGCTCTTTAGTACTGAGTCATTTCAAGTATGTGCGTTTTTTCTCGTTGACCATTTCCTGTATTTTTTCCGTCCACCACATCTTCCTGCTATTTCTATTATCTTGGTATCCAACAGCTTCGATGCTTGCTTCCTTCAAACTTTTGATTATGTTTGTATATATCTCTTCAAATCAGTGTTCTGTGTTTATTAATTTTTTATCTAATCGGTTCTGATACAATCTTTGAGTACTTTCGATTTCTAGATTTCTAAAGTTGTATTTTTGATTGTCTTCGATGCATTCCAGGTTTTCATTTTCTCCAAAACTTTCGTCCTTATTTGGTTTTCTTAAAGGGAATAATATTTTTGCTTTTACCAGATAGTGGTCAGATCCACAGGTCACACCACGAAGTGCTCGCACATCATACCACTTTAATTGCGAGTGTTGTTCACCTATAGCATAATCAATGATTGATTTAAGATTTCTTGTTGGCTGAATCCAGGTATATTGATAATAATCTTAGGTTTAAAAAAACCATTATTTATTTTTTGGTTGTGGGTTTGATACAATTCCATCAGTCTCAAGCCATTATCATTTGTTACTTCCTCTCCAAATGGTCCTATCACTGTGCTCTGGGTTTGTCTACCAGTTCGGCTATTAAAATCGCCAGGCATAATTATTTCTCTGGTATTAACGATTTTATGCTTATGATATGATTTATTATGCTTATATTATGTCCAAGCATCTTCATGTTCACTCGAAGTATATTTCCACTAATGCAATCATAGCCCGTAATCTTATTTTTTAGGTTTTTTTTTTAGAATAATTATAATATAGTATATATAAAATTTACATCGCTGTAAACTCTGGTATACTTATTATGAGCCTATTTGATGCAAAGGCAAAGAGTATATAAAATGCAACTTTTAGTGATGGTACTACAAAAAATAAAAATATATATTTGAGGCAAATTAGGGTATAGGCTATTAGGTATGACAGGGTACTGCATTTTCCTCCTTCACTAAACCCCTTTTTCCACAAATCATCTGTTTAATTTAAACAAAACTAAAAAGCAGTAAGGCTAAATTTACAGACAGTGCATTTGATAATTCTTTCTACACAAACCTCTTAATTGTTCTTGTAAACGAAATATCCAAAAAAATTAGCTACCCTCAAAAAATTCGTGTGATATTTTTACTATACATAGAGCGCAAAGTCAAATATTTAGCAAAAACCAACTTAAGCTAAGCTGACCGGTACCAGTCATATTGCAGAGAGTTTAACTAGTCATAAGGAAAAAATGTCTGGTATTAGAAAGTTTAATTTTTGAGCAGTTTAGCTAAAACAGCGGGACCCCGTTTTACCCCCGTGCCCCATTTTGCCACCCTTTTTCCTATAGAGGGAAAAAAAAACTTCCACATCAAGTCAAATTTATTTCAAGTCAAAGAAAGGAAATATCGAACCTCATATTCTAGCATTGGTTAGGAATGTGATGTGATATTGTATTGTGACAATACGATCTGTTAATTTTTTACTTACAAAGTTTAACTGCGAATCGAAAATGGCAAAATTTCTAATTTTTAAACGAATATGCCTTAAACTTGATACTACGCGTTCCACAAGATCACTTCATATACCTGACTCAAATTTAAAAAAAAAATAGCGGACCCGAGATGACGAACATTAATGAACCAATAAATGAATGAAATTTAAAAATATGAACTGTTTAAGATTGCTTATCGTAAATTTTGAAACAAAAAAAATTTCAATAACTTTGTAATTATCAACACACATAGGCCCATTTTCGAGACAAAAATATTTTTACCCAGCTTTTAGTGTCAAATTCCCGTATGCGCGCCGCACTAACGGTATTTTATGATAAAAGCTTGCCAAAATTTCAATTGTTGTTGTTTAATAGATAAAAGTATGGAGAATAAAAAATCGTGTCCGTTTTTTGCATTTATGGTAAGAATCACGTACCTACACCATGCGACCGAATGTCCATGATTTTATAGCCTATATTGCTTTACATAGCATTGCATACATCGCTAAAAATAAAAAGTTTCTTAATGTCTTGATTCAAGTGATCATTTTTATTTTTCTTATGGATGTGTTCGGAGGCAAGTATGTGTAATATAATCATTTTATAAAAAATACCCTTAAACGCTTGACAACATGGTAGTAAAGAGTTTAAATAAATATCCAAAAATAACTTTTTCTGGTATAAGTATAAAAAATCATTTCCTAGCTCAAATTTTTATTTGTTCTAAGAAAGCATATATTTTTGTATATTAATTTGTAAAAACTGGTTTTGGAACGTTCCGGTTGGATTTTTTCGATTTTTCTCTTTACCCTAATAATGGAAAATTATTATAATGCGATTTTCGTTGATTTTCTTACTTAAAAATATATACCGGTCTTGCATGAAAAATATGCCTATTTTTTAACAATTTTAACAAAAAATTACATTATTTGCATAATTTCAAAACGGGGCTTTAGAAATGTAAAATGAGCTATTTTGACAAAATCTCTGTATTTTCTTTATTAAATAGTGTATATGAGCCGATTTATGCAAAAATAAGTTTTTGCTAAATTTCGTCCAGCTTTCAGTATAGAATACCGCTATGTGCACCTCGCCGTATAAAATAAATTTCTTACCTCTTTACAATCCCATTTCGGACTTGTACAAATGGTGACTAAAGATAAATTTTGAGGTCGGTTGAACCAGACGACCGATATTTCAGTCAAGCTTATCCAGGTCACCGAAGTAAAGTAGTGGTCTCTAAAAGATAAAATGAATAAATTAATTCAAGCTATAATTGTTATTTTGTTAAATGGCGTAGCTGTCAAAAACGCTTAATTGTAAAACAACAGACCATGGAAAAAGTGGATGCCTGTCTTATCAGCCATAGGGGTCGCAAAATATACAGGGTTTTATTAAATAACAGCTAGAAGAAGATCGAAAAAGGTTTTGTCAAAATGTAAAATGGTCAAAAAAATGTAGAACTGTAGCTTTGTCAGAAATAAAACAATAGATGAAACGAAACGAAGTTTTGTCGAACCGCAAAAATGTCGAAAATTATAAAACAGAAAATAATTTAGACAAATCGTAATTTCGTCGATCCGTAAAGATGTCGAAAATAATATAGTCGAAAGGAAAAGCTGCAAACAGCTTGTCGATAAAATCGTTTTTTTGGAGATTTTTTTTTTAAATTTCAGTATACTTACTTCGCAGGCACATGACCGGTTAGAATACGTATACGTTTGCGTTTGGTTCGGTTTGGTTTGGTCTCGTTCATTTAACACTGATTTACACATCCCAAAAGGAGAACAACAAGAGGATAGGGAAATAATTAGTTCAACCAAGATTTACTGTATAATATAATAGTACAACGTGAGAAGTTTATTGCAGGTGTATTATAAAATCGACGAATTTACGATTCGACATTTTTACGATTCGACCCTTTTGCATTTTGACATAACCCTGTTTCGATGCTTTTGCGCTTCGACTAAATATAAATTTCGACATTCTTATGGATCGAGAACACTACGATTCGTTTTAATTATTTTCTAAAATAATATTTTCGACAAAATCCATTGTGTTTAATATATTTTCGTCTATTCTATTTTAGCTTGCGTTATTTCAACATTTTTGTATCACGAATTCTTGGGTCCATTTTGTAAAAAAAACTCCATATGAACCTGTCCTAAACGTCTTAACTTTTACGATACAGGAATGTAAAAGATTTTCAAAAATTTATCTCTTAATAATATGTGTGATGCAGTTTTATACAGGGTGTTTCAAAATTCAGTAACATAATTTTTATGTTCAATTCTTTAAGTGATTTCCAGACAAAATTTGCATACAAGCATAGGTTCTCAAGCGCCTTATTTTCGAGATACAGGGTGTTCAAGTTTAGTTTTTCAAATAGTTTTCTGTTTTTAGATCGAGCAGCTTTTGTGATATTTAGTTTAAATTTGGCACGTATATTAAGCTATAGACACTACACTAAAAGACATGCCAAATAATAGTAAAAAGCTACAAAGTGATACTTTTCAGGGGTCATGTCGCCTTTTCCCCTGGATTTCTTTTCCTTGTAAGCCACTGGTAAGCAGAACTAGCTTGTTTAACACAATAAATAAAATCCTTGTTTTATTTGCAAAGTTTTTTGTTTCTTCCAATTTTTTTATATCTTTAACCGTTTTAGAGAAAGTCGCTGTTTCACCAAAAGCTGCTAATAAAAAATAAAAAATGCACCAATATGGCATCGCAAGTATATCAAAATAAACAAATTGATTAAAACTTATTTGGCATGCGTAATCTTAAAAACTGTAAGAGCTAAAATTTTAAAACCTTGTATCTTGAAAACTAAGCGTTTGTGAATCTATGTTTATATGAACTTTTTAATTAAGATTAAAATTATGTTATTGAATTTTGAAGCACCCTGTATATTTTAGTGAACTCTGGTTGTACACACCTTTTATTACAGAGGCATTTTCTGTTGCCTGACATATCTTTTTATTTCAACCGGCAGTGGCCTACGCAAAAACGTATCCTGGGGGGCTTGAGCGCAGAATGATACGCAGAAATGAATCCTAGGGGGGGGGGCTTAATCGCAGACAAATCGAAAAATTTTAATCTTGATTTTTTCGGAAAAATTTTAATCTTGATTTTTTCGGAAAAATTCATGTTTTAGGGGTCAATGTTTATGGAACGGGGGGAACTTCAGCCCACAAGCCTGTGTACGCCTTTGCAAACGGTGGTGTTCGTGCGGGCACTGTCCTCGGTATTTTTAAAGAAAATAATTTTTAAAGAAAATAATGGTGGCAACTTTTTAAAAAAATTATTTATAAAATTCTCATATTTTGCTAAGCAAATATCGGGTCATGTTTTCTTTCGTCTGACTCACATTTTTGTATAAAAAATAAATTCATTCGTTTGCATCTCGCTAGAAGCTTAGGAAAAAAAACAATTTATTGAAAATACCGAGCTCAATCCCCGCACGAACGCCTCTTAAAAAATTAAGAATATTTACATTATCATAGATTGTTAGGCAAATGATAAATATAATTTTTTTATACGACTGTCTTGAAAAATAGGGTTTTGTGCACGGAGAACACGATCTAAAAACAGCATTTTGCCCACGCCGTGTGCAAAACGTTTGCACACCCTTACGTCATTTTCGCACACGCGTCTCCTGTCATTGTAATTTTTGTTGTTGTCACCCAACATTAATAAGTTGGCTGAGTTCCATAGCAACCGTCACGGCTTCTTTGTTTTGTTGATTAGATACTTCAAAATAGAATATTATACATTATTAATTATTATTAATAAAAACGAGTTAAATTGAAATTTGATTTCTCTGCTCCCTGTTTATTTGCAGTCGTATAAAAAGTATCGTAAAAAATTCGTTTAAAAACCTCTTTGCACATAGACTTGTGGACACCAAACAGTCTCGATCGTGTGTAGAAAGTCGTTTTGAAACTTGTTGCTTAAATAACTATTATTGCAACCACTGTTTTACGGATTACGCCATTGCCTTGCAAATTATGCCCGCATTCATTTGCTAATTAATTAATTCGAACCTTCGAACATTAAACCAGCAATTTTTTAGGATACTTAATAAACCGATTTTAATGAAATTAAAAGCATCGTGGAAAATTTGGATTCCTCGTTAAAGATAACTATAGAAATTTAGTTTTTCGGCCATCTTGGAATTCTTAAAATGACGGAAATTTTAATAGTACTAACCGTTTAGTGCGATATTTAAAGAGTAATCGATTCTCATCATACTTATTCAGTTCAGTAGTACTGAATTAATGAGGAAATTAATGCAGTCAAAATTAGCCAGGCAAAAAGTTTACTCTGCAAAACAATGATTGAAATAAAAAACAATTAAACAAGTTTCGTTGCTAATCGGATAAAAAAGAAGTTTTTCTTTCTCTCATGTTTTGCCGTGGGTGCTCGAAAGCTTAACCTCACGGGGGTCCAAGATCTAATTGATACCTATAAGTGTTGACAGTTAACTGTTTCGTCCTTATGGGACTCCTCAGAACACTGCTTGGTCAATGTGACACTCTTGCGAAGTTACTTAGTATTCTTTGGCTTAAATATTCCGTTGACTGACGCTCACGTGTCTGATGACGGGTAAAAACGCAATAAGCGTTGATCCAGCCTGAAAGGCAGAAGGAGCTGTCGTATGTCACGAATTTTTTTGGTTCTTTTTATTTGTAATCGATATTTTCATTGATCGATATGTTTAATAGTAGTTATTTTCGCTGCTGTTGTTCTGGTTTCTCTCGTATCTCGGTAGATGGCGCTTCTTGCGATAGTTTTCTCACTGTTTACATAGCATTGGAGACAAAACTGTCTAACTAACTTCGCAAGAGTGTCACATTGACCAAGCAGTGTGCTGAGGAGTCCGATAAGGACGAAACAGTTGACTGTCAACACTTATAGGTGTCCATTAGATCTTGGACCCCCGTGAGGTTAAGCTTTTAAGCACCCACGGAAAAATATGAGAGAAACAAAAACTTCTTTTTTAATCGATTAGCCACGAAACTTGTTTGATTTTTTTAATTCACGGGTACTAAATTTCACGTTTGAAAAAAAGCAATTATTTTGAGAACCATTAAATCGATTTCAACGACTCATGCTTTGTTACATGCGGTTGAACAAGGCTGCGATTTTCAAAACATAAAAAATACTCTGCCAATATATGGGCCCCTAAGCTCACACTAGGTACTATAGTTATAGTGTACGTGTGAGCTAATATACTAAAAACTGAAATATATTTTATTCAACTCCAGACTAAATTACCTTTTGTTTGATACCACACAAGCCATGTTTTGACTTAAACTCAAATTTTTGAGATCTACCCCCACCCTTAAAAAAACAAAAACTAAAATGTATTTTGTTAAACTCCGGGCTCAATTACCTTTCGTTTGATATCACACACGCCATATTTTCACTTAAACTCTAATTTTTAAAATATACCCCCTTTTTTTTTAAATAAATTCAAATGTATTTTGTTTAACTGCAGACTCAATTACCTTTCGTTTGATATCACACACGCCATATTTTCACATAAACTCTAATTTTTAAAATCTACCCCCACCCTTTTATTTGGATTTTGTTCATTTTTAAGTGGGACCATCTCGACCCAAGACCCAGCCTAGGTACCAAATTTCATTAATCGGCGAAGCGGTTTTTGAGTTATGCGCGTTGGTCGTTACAGACAGACAGACAGACAGACAGACAGACAGACAGACAGACAGACAGACAGACAGACAGACAGACAGACAGACAGACAGACAGACAGACAGACAGACAGACAGACAGACAGACAGACAGACAGACAGACAGACAGACAGACAGACAGACAGACAGACAGACAGACAGACAGACAGACAGACAGACAGACAGACAGACAGACAGACAGACAGACAGACAGACAGACAGACAGACAGACAGACAGACAGACAGACAGACAGACAGACAGACAGACAGACAGACAGACAGACAGACAGACAGACAGACAGACAGACAGACAGACAGACAGACAGACAGACAGACAGACAGACAGACAGACAGACAGACAGACAGACAGACAGACAGACAGACAGACAGACAGACAGACAGACAGACAGACAGACAGACAGACAGACAGACAGACAGACAGACAGACAGACAGACAGACAGACAGACAGACAGACAGACAGACAGACAGACAGACAGACAGACAGACAGACAGACAGACAGACAGACAGACAGACAGACAGACAGACAGACAGACAGACAGACAGACAGACAGACAGACAGACAGACAGACAGACAGACAGACAGACAGACAGACAGACAGACAGACAGACAGACAGACAGACAGACAGACAGACAGACAGACAGACAGACAGACAGACAGACAGACAGACAGACAGACAGACAGACAGACAGACAGACAGACAGACAGACAGACAGACAGACAGACAGACAGACAGACAGACAGACAGACAGACAGACAGACAGACAGACAGACAGACAGACAGACAGACAGACAGACAGACAGACAGACAGACAGACAGACAGACAGACAGACAGACAGACAGACAGACAGACAGACAGACAGACAGACAGACAGACAGACAGACAGACAGACAGACAGACAGACAGACAGACAGACAGACAGACAGACAGACAGACAGACAGACAGACAGACAGACAGACAGACAGACAGACAGACAGACAGACAGACAGACAGACAGACAGACAGACAGACAGACAGACAGACAGACAGACAGACAGACAGACAGACAGACAGACAGACAGACAGACAGACAGACAGACAGACAGACAGACAGACAGACAGACAGACAGACAGACAGACAGACAGACAGACAGACAGACAGACAGACAGACAGACAGACAGACAGACAGACAGACAGACAGACAGACAGACAGACAGACAGACAGACAGACAGACAGACAGACAGACAGACAGACAGACAGACAGACAGACAGACAGACAGACAGACAGACAGACAGACAGACAGACAGACAGACAGACAGACAGACAGACAGACAGACAGACAGACAGACAGACAGACAGACAGACAGACAGACAGACAGACAGACAGACAGACAGACAGACAGACAGACAGACAGACAGACAGACAGACAGACAGACAGACAGACAGACAGACAGACAGACAGACAGACAGACAGACAGACAGACAGACAGACAGACAGACAGACAGACAGACAGACAGACAGACAGACAGACAGACAGACAGACAGACAGACAGACAGACAGACAGACAGACAGACAGACAGACAGACAGACAGACAGACAGACAGACAGACAGACAGACAGACAGACAGACAGACAGACAGACAGACAGACAGACAGACAGACAGACAGACAGACAGACAGACAGACAGACAGACAGACGGACAGACAGACAGACAGACAGACAGACAGACAGACAGACAGACAGACAGACAGACAGACAGACAGACAGACAGACAGACAGACAGACAGACAGACAGACAGACAGACAGACAGACAGACAGACAGACAGACAGACAGACAGACAGACAGACAGACAGACAGACAGACAGACAGACAGACAGACAGACAGACAGACAGACAGACAGACAGACAGACAGACAGACAGACAGACAGACAGACAGACAGACAGACAGACAGACAGACAGACAGACAGACAGACAGACAGACAGACAGACAGACAGACAGACAGACAGACAGACAGACAGACAGACAGACAGACAGACAGACAGACAGACAGACAGACAGACAGACAGACAGACAGACAGACAGACAGACAGACAGACAGACAGACAGACAGACAGACAGACAGACAGACAGACAGACAGACAGACAGACAGACAGACAGACAGACAGACAGACAGACAGACAGACAGACAGACAGACAGACAGACAGACAGACAGACAGACAGACAGACAGACAGACAGACAGACAGACAGACAGACAGACAGACAGACAGACAGACAGACAGACAGACAGACAGACAGACAGACAGACAGACAGACAGACAGACAGACAGACAGACAGACAGACAGACAGACAGACAGACAGACAGACAGACAGACAGACAGACAGACAGACAGACAGACAGACAGACAGACAGACAGACAGACAGACAGACAGACAGACAGACAGACAGACAGACAGACAGACAGACAGACAGACAGACAGACAGACAGACAGACAGACAGACAGACAGACAGACAGACAGACAGACAGACAGACAGACAGACAGACAGACAGACAGACAGACAGACAGACAGACAGACAGACAGACAGACAGACAGACAGACAGACAGACAGACAGACAGACAGACAGACAGACAGACAGACAGACAGACAGACAGACAGACAGACAGACAGACAGACAGACAGACAGACAGACAGACAGACAGACAGACAGACAGACAGACAGACAGACAGACAGACAGACAGACAGACAGACAGACAGACAGACAGACAGACAGACAGACAGACAGACAGACAGACAGACAGACAGACGGCGCAACAAAAAAGTTTCAAGATCATCTGAAACGCAAAGATATATAAAAATTTTTGAAATCGGAGCAACTTTTTTTTTCTCGAAAAAATAGCTCACACTACTATAGTATAGTATATGTGTGAGCTAAAAAATCGAAACAAGAAAAAGGGGCCTCGTTTAAGGGTCAAGTTTGATTTGGTCCCTTATAGTGAATTTCAAGATGGCGTAAATATTTGATAATGATCATTAAAGAACAATTCATCCTAATCATAATGCTTTTAATTTTATGGAAATCGGTGTAGTAAAAATTAATTTATTACAGAATGAGTGCAAAGAGAATTCCGAAGGGAACCGTATAGACTATAGACAATCCAAAAAATTAATTTTTGGAAACCACTAAACCGATTTCAATTGCTTATACCTTGTTGTGCGTGGCCAAAACAGAGCTTGGCTAAAAAATCAAAAAATTTTTTTAAACATATTTCGAAACACAATAATAAGTTAACGAGCGTCTTTAGTGGCTTAAGTTTGATTCTGTACGCAATTTTGGATTTCAAAATGACGAACAAAAAAATATTGCTTCAATTCAATTGGTCGTACAGTTTAAAAGTTAGAACGAAGCACATTTTGTCAGATTTTTTTGGCCGACCTGGTACATATTACAACGACACTCATATAAAGCAAGATTTATCTTGCTCTACGATGGATGTCCTTAGGTACATAGGGTTTCTTACATATTTGCTAACGTTGGTGGTGGTGATATTTTCTTCCTCTTGATATTAGAAACGTCTGCTAGGTCGGCTATAGTTAGAGTCACTGTGGGATTTCGCGTGCCTGGCTTGGGATACCTCAAAGATCTAAAAAAAATTCTTTACATAGTAGGTAAAAAGTTGAAAATAATTTTTAGACCACTACTTATTTGCGTCTCTCAATTACAAGATTTTAACCATGCATCTTTGTCGAGATGAGGGTTTATTTTCATCATGCAAAACGATCAAAATATTGCTGAAGATAATGAAGATGCTCATCTTTGGCATTTTTCCGGTATTTTTAAAGTGTAAACTTCTTTAGGCGCATTTAGCAGTTTTTGTGGGTACTGAATTGAACTGAACCGTCAGGCTCAGTTATGTAACGCTCATTCGGGTGAAGTCGGCTCGAGTCGACTAACTGTGGGAGGAACAGTAGCCATAAAGCGATATGATGATGCAGATGAAGGCCAGTATTATTAATTTCGCTTTGTTGAAGTTTACATTTCTGCCGTGCGTGGTCTTAAGCACACACAATTTTTTTTGTAAATGTGTGTCTGTTGGTTTTAATTGACAACTGGAAAATACAGTCCTGCTTAATTATTTATACAGGTTGGCGACTTTAAATAAAAGACTACGTCTAGTGGTTTACTACGAATTTCGCTTTTGGAAAACAACAAAAACACGTCAACTTATTGTTTTAAGTCTACTTTAGAGAAAATTTTAAAAACATTTTAACATATGTTAAAAATATATTCCATTGTTTTTCTTTTTTATAACCTTCCGAGTAAGGTACAACATGTAAAAATTTTAAAAAATGCTTTTTTGACATTGACGAATGTCAAAATAATTTATACCACAGCCAAAACCACAAAATGGCGTAACACACAAAAATTCGATTTTTAGATAAGCCCACTAACATATATAAAAAAAGTCGCTCAACAAGTCCACGAAGGGGCGTAACCAAATTCCAAGTACTATAGAAGCCTTTACCATATTTTGACATTATTTTGACAGCTGTCAAAGCTGCTATGTGAACATAAGAATATTTTTTGAACGCTTTGTTGTAAAATAGTAAAAAATCATTTACGCCACTTCGTGGTATTCACGACGATATGTGAGCTTTGAGCGGTATATTGCATTTAATGAGAAAATTTTAAAAATTATTTCATTGCATTCCTTTTTTATAAACTTCAGAATAGCTTACAAAATGTCAAAAATTGAAGAAATACTTTTTTGACATTGACGTATGTCAAAATAATTTATACCACAGCCCCTTTTATAACGCGTCTGATCATAATTTGAAATGCAACCATTAGCGCGCGTACTAATTCGCGCAACTAATAATGCAAAATTAAAAGCTTCTTTTTATAGCATTTTTATAACATGTAATTTATAAATAACAAACATAAAGCAGAGTAAACAATATTGACATTTGAGGTGGTTGAGAACGATTGTAGGAGTCTATCAAAAATATAAGTTTTTCAAATTTTGATGAGCAAATATTTATTTTTTCTTACAAACCACTAACAAATAAGTGATTTTTTTTCTAGAAGAAACGCAGTAGTCTTTTAATTAAAAACTTTCCTTAATAGTGCCGTAATATGTAGTTGACAAGTGGCAAACAAGTTAAACGTGAAACAAGATTTAAGTAGGTACTTGTGTCGAAAATTCTGACGTAGAGGTCACCACATGCTGACTGATATTCTATAAGTAAGTATTTGGTTACACTTTAAACTCTATGGTCAAATTTTATTTGACGCTCCATGTATTTTTATTCTAGTAAATAATATTATATACAGAAACTTCTAAAATATAGGCAAAGATAATAATTAATCTTATTTTATCATTTTAGCAGACTTGTGACAGAAAAGTGAGCCTTTGAATCTCAAAAAGATTAAGTTGTTTAAGCTATAACGGAAGGTAGATTAAAAGGGTTATACTACCTAATATCTGGATATAGCCTGTCTTCGTTGACGTCTCCATACCATGGAAATCTCAGTTCCTCCACAAGAGTGTCATTAAAGGTGGCAAAAATTAAAAGTAGTCCGTCACTTGATGGCCAGAGGGCTGTGTTTGAGCCAAGAATTTCCTCTAAAAAACAAAGACAAAAAATACAGGGTGTTCGTAAATAAACCCTTCCCAATTAACTTTTGAACGGAATGAGATATCAGGGAAAAAGGCTTTTTAATAAGATAATTTTTAGTGACCTTTGGTGTTAGCATGTTTATAAATGCATATAAATTCAAAATTTTTAAATAGAAAGTCCGCGCTTGTATTACCTCATTAGAAAGGTATTTTCATTATCTACTCAGATAAATGAGTAAGAAAAAATAAAAGCAAATTTATTAATAATGACTTAGGGGCGTGTCACAAACACGCTAATGACGCCAAAAGTTCACGAAAAATTGTCTAAAACCCCTTTTCAACCAAAGCACAATGGACCATCTTGTAGCAAAAACTGACATTCGCGGGTACGCTTTATGAACGGCAATGTGATAAAAAGGTCTAAACGATAAAAAAGTTCAAGAGTTTTTTTAATTTGAATTTATTTTGTATGGGAATTTTTGCGAGGCAATTTTTTTGTTTATCTCTATTTAGTATAACAGTTGCGTTTCTTAGCGATTTCCATTAAGTATAAAACCAAGGAGGTTTTTAAGCAAAAGTTCAAAAATAAGTGTTCTATTATGGAGGAGTGAAATTTAAGTAAGCATTTTACACTCGTAAAAGTAATTGATATAGACATCTAGACATTTATTGCTGCCTAATTATTTAAAGGCTAATTATCAAATGTATTATTTTCTTTGTGCGCTATTTAATTAGGATCCAAAAGTATTTTTTTATATAATACTGTCTAAGCATTTTACTTTTTAAAAATGCGGACTAGATGCACCGCAGATGACCGCGAGTATTTAAAAAAATATTTAAAATAAGTACCCACAAGTACTTTCAGAAAATGTAGCTCTAGTAGCGGATCTATTAAATGGGGCAGGAGGGTTTGCTGCCTCTCCTAGACATAAAGCTTATATTTTTTAGTTCTAGTAAAAGAATAGCTAGATAAACCGCAATTCCTTACAAAATTATAACTTTTTTAATTTTCACAAAAATTACTTTATTTTCCAAAAATTGAGGCGCATTTTATTTGCAGGTATTGCTTGACTTTAGAGTTTACATCTATGAAAAATGGCAAAAAAAATGTTTCGGTTTTTGCTGCCTCCTTGGCCCCTCTTGCCCCTTCACCCCGGACATCCTGAATCCGCCACGGCCTAGCTATAAAATTCGAAATGGAAAATAATGCTTATAGTTTACTAACAACTTTGGTACCTACTTAACTTTATAATTTTAAACTTGCAGTTTGCAAGGTTAGGTCTTTGCCATTTTACTCATTTAAAGAGCCCATGTGAAGTCAAGATCTCATTCGGTTTAAAAGTACGAGGAGGGGGGGATTATTTGCGAACACCGTGTATAGTTACTATAACTACTAGGTTTTACTAAAATTTTCTTTTATAAAGTGCTTTGGTAAGCAAATATAAATATAAATTTTCTTATAGTTAAATTAGCGATAAATTTTGGTCGCGAAAAACAGAATTTTTGGATGCACCAAAGCAGTATCAAGTTAGGTTTGTGTAACGGGCGAGCGGTCATTATGTATATTTATTTAATTATTTATTTAAGGCAACTACTTTATTTAGTTTTTATGTGAATATTTTGTGAGATAGTAATGAATGAATGAACCCAATAGAAACAGAGATAGAGTGGAACACAACACCAAGATGACACATGCGAGTCTTTCCTGGTGCGCTTCATCTGAAACAATGTAGACCTCTGGAAAAACAAAGTAGTTCTCGGGGCTGAATCCATGTTGGCGTTCTACAGTCTTGTTAGTACATGAGTAAGCTTACTTACCAATTCAAATCTTAAACCTCTAGACAACTGCTACTCGATTGGATGATATTTCTTTTTCACTATATTTCACTGTTTTGTTTTGATATGTTTCTGATATGAACTGCCCATCAAAGTTATTTAGATCAGGCCAATCTGAGATTAACTAAACTTCTTGATTTGATCTGAATTAGCTTTTTACCAATTTTTAGCTATAATACACTACTATACTCAGCTTGCTCTAACATTAAATAATCGATAGGTTGTTCATCAGATCTGTAGTTTTATTTTTAATTTTGTTGTTAAATAAAAAGACCTTGTTTCTGGACTAGGCAAGTGTATATTTTAAAATAAAAAGATGAAAATATGAAAATATGACAAATTAAAAAACAATTTAAGAAAAATGTGACAAAATTAATTATTTGACAAAATTAAACAAACAAAGCTAAATCATGTTTTATTTTAGGCAATTCTATTTCCACCCTCTTCCCAAGTATTTTAGACTTTAAATAAAAATCCCAAGTATAGGCAAAAACTTGATAAATTAATAAAAATACCAACATTACCCATGTTTTAATCAACTGATTTAAAACCCATTTTGATCCCAAAATAGTTTCCCACAAATCAAAAGTAAATACACAGAATTGTCTAAAATTATCCAAGTTTGTCAAATAAAGAAAGGGTTGAGGCAGTGTAATAATTGATACTTGACATTACTTACAAAAGTTAAAGTTTGCACGCGCTTATATTTTAAAACCCGACTGACTTTTCAAAACTCTAAGACGGAACTAAAATTTAACTTTACAACTTGAAAAAAAACTGCTCTCAGATTATCCCTTCTTATTTGACATATTTGGGTAGGCGTACCTAAATTGGAAAAAACCTATACATATACATATTATTCCTAAAATTTTGTGTTTAAAAACAGAGACAAGAAATACAGTCAGTGACATAAAAAAAAGAACAAAACATCAAATTTTCCCTGACTTAATTTAAGTAAAGATGGCCTACTCTTAAAGACGTCCCACGGGAACACCCACAAATAAGAAAATTCAGTTAAAGCTCAAAGTCACCCTAGATTACCTAATTTCGGAAAACAAAGAAAGCTACTTCAAAAGTTACCTAAACTGATCTAAAAAATGAAACGAACATCCTAGTAATGTCCAGTTTAAAATTTATTAATTATTTATCAAAATTGACCAATTAAAAAAAAACACTTTGCCTTTAAAGAAAGTGCCTACGATTTTTTGCTTTTAAAATCGAAACCGGGTTGGCATATAGCCTAAGTTGAGAAAACCCGGTGAAAAACTCAACTGCTATTTTCCAGAAAATTTCCAATTTTCTCTTAAAAAATATGACAAATCAAATCTTATATTTACATAGCCTTTAGTAATTGTTTGATTTTTCTACATTTAGTAATTACTAATTAACCACTTTGAAGTATTTAATGAACCACTGTTCAAAACAATACGTGACCTTTGAAACTTGCAATACTACGATATCCAAACGAAATCAATATGATCAAAATTAAGTGACACGGAAAATCAGTGAAAACTGGATCTATTTACCTGAAAATCAAATAAGGAAGCAAAGTCCATCAAATCTAAAAAATAACTCAATTTTGTCGTTTTTGATATCGCTATAATCAACTTTAAAAGTTCTGTTCATATGTATGATCGTGACAAGAAAATTCGCAACATAAAGAAAAGCTACTATGAAAAGTTGGTTTTAATTTAGGGAAATATAAAATATTTCTCGGTCTATATATATCTGTCACTAAATCCGAAAACATTAAGAAAAGTATAAATCAATAGACAAGGGTCTTATCTAAAAGCCACTTAACATTTTTAAAGCTTAAGAGTGTGTTTAAAGTTGTGACATTTATTGGCTATATATTTTCCTAAAATTACAAATATTATGTCAAAATTAGAAAAGCTCTCTTGTCTGGTCTTTAAGAGTGTAAAATATACGAACCACATGTTTTTCTGCTATGGGAAAAAACTTTAGCCGATATTATATTATATTTAAAGAAATAGACCTTAAGAAAAAATCTGAGAAATATTCAAAATAAAATATGGGAAATTCTGTTACATATTTACCTCCCTTCTTCGAAAAAGTGATTAATTTTTTTTAAAAATATCAATTATTTTGAAAATAAAATTCATCACGTCAAACAATTACTTATGGCCTTACAGGTTTTAAATCTATATGTAAAATAACTATTCATCAGAACGCACAGTTCTCAAACATCATTTGGCTTGGATAGTTCTTTCATACACTCGGGATTATGACACACTTTGGGATAAAGTTTTTGTTCAGAGTCTTCAGCTAACGGAGCTGATGGTACCGACGACGTTATTGGAAGAAGGGTTCGCGGACCGGTTTCACCCATCTCCACATTTTCGCGTTCGCGCATTTCACGTTCTACTTCACTCTTCATAAACTCGCGATATAGTTTGTACACGTACCTGTGAGTTAGTGCATTCCACAGGCTTGCCCAAAGGTAACGTTTGCGCTTTGGGTGTTCTTTCGCGACGCGGTTGATAGTAAAATAGTTCATTACCACTGTTGCAACATAACTGATTAAGTGGATAACTGCAATAAGAAATCCAAAAATTGAAAATAAATTTCCCATATAGGATAAGAAACCCCATACTTCGGTTGCTGCTGTCATTGCTATATTTTTGATTTCTTGGTCATTAAAAATATTAGGTACATATAGTTTCTGATCTTCCATTGATCTTCCAGTGATACGCCTGGCTATTTCATTGGTAACGGCTCTTTTCTCATTAGGAAACAATAAAGATGTCTGAAATTTATACATTTCTTCCGTTGTATAAACTCCATGTGATGATATGGGTGAGATTCTGGAAAGAGTTATAGTATCTTCTTCCACATTCGCATCAAGCACTAATGCGGGTTCAGCTCTTCTGAGTTCTGGTGACAACTTAACCCAATTACCTTCTAAGTAAAATGTTGCTGGTAATAGTCCTTGACAATCTATTTCTGTCCATATTCGGAGATTATATGGGTAACAGGCGTTCTAAACATAGACTTGTTTTGATAAATGATTGGCAATTCTTGATAGCAAGATTTGGTGCGTCTAAAATCAACAATCACCGGCTTACATTTTGCAATGTAAAGGACTTCTCCCATAACTCTACCAATAAATCCAGAATTTTCTTTAATTAAATTTCCAATAAGTTCTGGGGATTGATGTGCTAATGCAATTCGATTGGCTAAGATGGCTTCTCTGAGCTCACATCTTTTTACAATAGCATCATATACTAATTCAGCCATTTGCTTTTTGACAGCGATTTCTAAAAATAATAACTTACTTAAAACTTGAGCCATCAGATCGGTGTTTTGAGTTAATAAGAAAGATTTTCTATAATAAAATCCCAATTCATCTTCAATTATTATGAGCAGTCTGTTTTGTTCGGTTTGCCAAGCTCTTTGGTGACAAAGCTCTTCAGGTTTCGTTAATTTTAGTGCAAAGACAGTATCTTCAGCATCTACAATGATGTATCTAATGATTGGCTCTTGGCTTACAGTTAGTATGGTCGCATTTCCTTCCCATAAGACATCAACTCCTTGGGTGTGACAAACTTCTTTATGATCTTGTTCCCAAACAACTTCTCCAACTTGATCATCAAAGCAGTAGCCATCATTGTAATGACAAACTGTGCCTGTTTTTAAATGAATTACATTTCTTTCTACATTTGCAGTTGTTTGATAATCTGACAGTTTAATTGTTATGGCTGCTGAAACGATTACATTTTCGTAAACAGTGTCTCCAATTGAGTAACGTACTCCGTTACATGAACCATCTGACTTGATCTGTCCTTGAATTGTGGTTGAAACTTCTGTCGTGCCATTTAACAACAGTTGAGTTATAGTACCTGCACCAATCCCATTAAGGTTCACTGCTCGGAATTTATGTGCTTTTAGACAACCATCACGGTTTAATGTTTGAACCGTTTTAACAAGTCCTCCAGGAACTGCACTAGTATGTGAAAACATTCCACATCTTTGTACTAGTTGTTGCACCATTACTAGGCAGTTATACGTATGTACTGATACATGTTCTCGTTTCTGTACGAGCTGGATTCGGCGTGAAACAGATAAGGTGGCATTCTTCGGATCTTTGCATGGCACTACGCCTAACAGCGACAGCTTGGTCAGTTCGGTCGTCTTGTCCTGGCAGTCGTACGCTATAATGTCTGCGCTCGTCATGGTTGATAGTTGGGCAATGGCACAAAGGATGGCGAAAATGGCAAAAGTCATCTTCTGTAATAAAGAAAATCTCGCAAGTGGTAAGGTAAAACACAATAAAATGAGGGCAAAAGGAAAAAGAAACAAAATTTTAGTTAAACAAAGTAATTTGTTTAAACAATAAGGGTGGGCAATTGAAATGTTTTGCTTTCGCGCACGCAAAACAAAGAAAAAGGGGACAAGAACTTGTTTCTTCTTTTAAATTTTTGTTTTAGGGAAGCTTATAAAAATTTAAATGCCTGAATCCCGGATCCACTTTTCGTCTGGAACTGGTCCTTGACTGCGAGTGTATCTACGGAACTCAGTAGCGGGTGATGAACTAAGGCTGGTTGAGGGGCCTTGAGGTGACTCTTTTGAAGGTGAGGGCTCAGGAAGCTGCGGAGAAGGTGTGACCTTGGAATCTCCGGAACTTCTGGAATGAGAATGGCCGCTGGAGACAGTCCTCGAACTAGGGCTTGATTGACTGCACTTGGTTGTGCTGGCTGAATTTGAATGTGTAGTCGAAAGAACTTCTCCAACTATGGTCTTTTCATTAGTAGAGGAAGAGTCGTTTGATAGGGTTAAAGGTAATGTGTGAGCGTCGGAGTTATTTAGTTCCCTATCATGCAAACTAGTTTTATTACTTACTTCACTCTTTCTTGCAGTTAAAATGTCTTTTGCAATCGGCAAGTTAATTTCTACACTACTAGTACTATTACTTACTGATTTCATACTTAAGGTATTGTTTTTATTTGAAGGTGCTTTTTCCATTACGTTTGTTTTTATTTCACTATTGTTATCCTTTCTCTGATCTTCACTTGATGTATGTAAAAACTCGTATCCCTTCTCGATCTTAAGTGGTGTGTTACCTAGCTTAAATTTTTCTAAATTAGAAGCTAAACATGGCTTAATTCTATTTACATGTACTTTTTGCGTCTTACCGGTATGTAAACCCTTAATCGTGGCATTTACGTTTTTAAGATCTAAAATCCTATAGGGTCCTGACCACATTTTTGCTAATTTCTTCGTAATACCTTGCTTTATTCCTTGTTCCAGTAAATAAACTTTTTCTCCTACTTTAAATTTATGTGGTTTTGTTGTTTTATTAAAGTGTTCGTGAACTTTGCTCGTATTTTTCTCTATAGTATACAGGGCATTTTGATGTGCGATTTTCATCCGTTGCAAAAACTCTGATACGTAGTTTTCATGCGTATCATATCTTATTTTCATTGGTCTAAATAAATCATCAAATGGATAATCCATATCTCTACCGTATAGTAGGAAGAATGGACTCTCTTCTGTAGTAGAATGAGTCATGGAGCTGTATGCAGCGAGAGCATAGGGTAGCCAGATATCCCAATCTCTCTGATCTGGACTTATGTAGTGACTCAACATGTCTTTAAGTGTTTTATGGAATCTTTCCAAAGCTCCATTGGTTTGAGGCCTGTACGCTGTAGTTTTTAGATGGTTGATTCTTAGTACTTCGCAAATTTTTTCCATTAATCTACTTGTGAAATTAGTACCTAAATCAGTAAGCAACTGTTTTGGTGTTCCATGTCTTAGGATAATTCCTTGGATAAAAGTTCTAGCTACTGTATCAGCAGTTTGATCTTTCATTGGAAACGCTTCTACGTACTTCGTCAAAGAATCTTGTACAGTGAGAATATATTTATTCCCTAAATCTGTAATTGGTAATGGACCTACAACATCCATAGCTATTCTATAGAATGGTCTTGTTGGTGTCTTAAATTTTTGAAGTGGTGCTGGTCTTAAATGTGGCGAAGTTTTTCTTTGAGCGCACGAAATACATGCATTCACATAAAGTTTTATGTCGCTGCACATTCCTTGCCAATAAAATATCTTTTTAATTCTCTCATAAGTCTTGTCGTAACCTACATGTCCTGAGAGTGGCAGATCATGATAAATTTCCATAATACTTAATATAAGTTCTTTTGGAGCTACAAGGGTGTCATCAATAGTCCATTGTCCGGACTTTTTGTAAACAATTCCATCTTCATCTGCGTAAAAGTTTGTTGTTTCTCCTGATATAATTTTGTTTAAAATTCTTAACACATCTGGATCTTTTCTTTGCAACTTTTTTATCTTTTCTCGACTCCATATGGGATCTAATTCGTTAACATTTCCTAGGTAACGTATTGTAGTTTCTTGGGTTGTTTTTATCCTAGATAATGCATCGACATTGGAGTGGTTTTTTCCAGGTCTATATTCAATCTCAAAAGTATACTCTGATAATGCTAAAGACCATCTCATTAATCTATTATTTGGTTCTTTAACACTCATTAGCCACTTTAGAGGTTGGTGATCTGTATAAACAGTAAATTCGACTCCATAGAGATAACATCGAAACTGTTTTATACCCCATAATAGTCCTAGACACTCTCTTTCGGTAGTTGAATAATTTCTTTCTGCTTTATTTAGTTGACGACTTGCATAGCCAACTGGAAGTTCTTTTCCATCGTAAATTTGGCTTAAAATGGCTCCTAATGCAAATCCTGATGCATCTGTTGATAAACAAAAACGTTTTGAAAAATCTGGATATTTTAAGATTGGTTCGTTGATTAATGCAGACTTTAATTCTTGGAAAGCCTTCTGGTTTTCTTCTTTCCACAAATATGGAGTATTCTTTTTTGTGAGGCTAGTTAAAGGTATTGCGATTTTTGCGAAGTTTGGTATAAACCTTCTATAGTACGATACTAAACCTAAGAAAGATCTGATTTCTGTTATGTTCTTTGGTATTGGAAATTCTTTAACTGCCTTAATTTTTCCTTCGTCTGGTCTTATTCCATCGCCTCCTACAATGTGACCTAAATATGTAGTTTCTCTTTTCAGAAAGACACATTTTTCTGGATTTAATGTAAGTCCTGCTTTTTTTATTCTGTCAAATATGGACTTTAACTTTTCTAAGTGTTCTCGAACACTGTTTTTAGAGAAACAAATTATGTCATCTTGAAAAACAAAACAATGACTTCCGGTTAATCCTGATAGAATTGCGTTCATCAATCTCTGATATGTAAATGGCGAATTAACTAATCCAAATGGCATTCTAATACATTCATAATGTCCCCAAGGAACTGAAAACGCAGTCTTTTCTCGATCTTCTGGAGCTACTTCTACTTGCCAGAAGCCTTTTGTCATATCCAATGTTGTAAAAACTTGTGCTCCGCCTAACGAATCGATGGTTTCTTGTATATTTGGAATGGGAAAATAATCTCTCCTTGTTACTTTGTTAAGAGCTCTAAAATCTATGCAGAACCTATATTTCTTTTCTCCATTTTTATTAGTTTTTTCCACTAAAACAACTGGTGCACTCCATGGTGATATTGATGGCTGTATAATCTTGTTTTTAAGGATTTCGTCAATTTGTTCACGTAAAATTTCTTGTTGTTTAAAAGGAACCCGGTAAGGTGCACGTACAATAGGTGGTGAATTATAAGTTTCTATTTTATGCTGCACTAAAGTCGTCTTCTTTAACGGCTTGTCTCCTAGGTGAAAAATATCTTTGTATTTTCTTAAAAATGATATTACTTTATCTCTTACCAAACCAACTAGATGTTTTGTTGCTTCGTTCAAAACCTGCTCAAAAGACTGTTCTTGACTAGGTTTATCACGAGTGAAGCTTTCTACCAAATCTTCTGTCATATCTGCTAAGTTAGCTATAGGGGTATTTTTTGGAAGAAACTGAGGTGTTGGAAAAACATTTAAAATTCGTACAACCACGTTCCTTTGCAGTTCTTCTGGGCTTGGAATAGTTACTATTGAACTAGCACACAACATTCCCATTGGAAGTTGTAAAGGCTCTACGATTCTATTGCCAGCAGGGATACGTCTATCAACTGAGGCTAGAATATCGCAGCCGCTGAAAGGTGGTATCTCCAGGAATTCTCGTAGACGTGCAACAGAGGCATTCGCTCTAACTGTTTGTTTGTCTCTTGAAAACGGCTTTTCTCCATCCTTTTCGTTGTACGTATTATTTGGGCTATTGTGTAACCAATCAAGGATTTTTTTTTCCTTGTTACGGACTAGCAAACTGGTATTACTACTCTTTTCTGAGCAATCCATCAAATTGAGATCTCTCATCGGCTTCATACTGTTCCCACTGTAAATACTTATATTTTCATTATTAGTATCTGTAAGGAAAACTTCCTTATCAGTTAGGAGCTTCTGATGTTTTGACTTTACTTCCCCTGTTTTATCTAATGTCGCTTCTAGCCGATAAAATTTTGAAAGATTAGTTGCAGACGGTTGAATGACGTTTTCATCCGGTAGTTTAACCATTTTAGAGTTACTGTTTTCTGTAACTCCATGACTCGAATTTGGCAAAACATCTGTCATGGCTATATTACAACCATTGATAACAAATAAATTGTTTCTAAAATCTATAGTTGGCAAAACTCTTGATATAAAATCCATACCTAATAAACCTTGTGAAGGAAAACTTAAATCATCTTCACAAATTGCGCATTTCTGCTGAATGTCTCCTGATTTTAATTGAAATAGAACAAAAGTCAAACCATATTTATTAATTACATTTCCTGAGATGTCTGTTATTTTTGTTGGACATTCATTTATGATTGGTAAGTTTAATCTTTTGACTAAACCGATTTTAATGAGCGAAACTGCGGCTCCCGTATCTAATAGCCATTTTGAAGGTTGATTTTGTATATAAAGCTCAATAAATCTAACTCGTTCAGTTAGTAATCTAATAACAATTGTTGACTTTTGAGATTTTTCCACGTTGACATTTGTAATGTTTTCATCTATGGTTTGGGCTTTGGAGGTTGGCGCTTGGAGTTTAAAGACCCGGGAGGACAAACTTCTCCGATTTTACCACAGTGAAAGCAAAACAATTTTTGATTGCTAAAACAAGTTAGCTTGCTATGACCTTTTTCTCCACATCTATAGCATCGGTCCACCATATAAGGATATTCTTTTGGAGGTTGTCTGACTCCATTATTTGACATAGTAACTCTTGGTGAATTGGCTCCACGCATTTGAATAGGGCTACTACGGTTGTGAGTAAAACCTCGGTTTTGTTGATATCCACCGTTTGGTTGATATCTTGCACTTTGTTGATTAAATGTAGGATTTTGTTGATATCTCTCATAACCTCTCTGATTTCCATTATTTTGGAATGTTCCTCGACTCTGTTGTTGATAACCTCCTCTTTGATTAAATTGAAAATTGCCACGAGTTGGTTGAAAACCACCTCTTTGATTAAATCCACCGCGGCTTGGTTGAAAACCTTGGTAATATGGTCTTGGATTAGGCACGTTTTGATAATGTTCTTCTGGTGATTGATTAAAATCTCTTCGAGCAAATGAGTACTTTTGATTGGGCAAATCTTCCCTTTTTGACGAAAAATATCTTATTGTTTCCTCAGGTTGTTGCCTACTGGTTGATGGATAACTTGGTCGTTCTGATGTAGACACTTTTCTTATCGATATTATGTCGTACTTAGTTTCTTTGATTAGTCTGGCTACTTTTTGTTCACTAATGAGAGCTTGTTCTAGACATTCCTCAAGGTCATAAAATTCTCCTTTGGCTAAAACATCGTTGGCCAATTTGGTATCTATGCCTTGGAAAAATTGTTCTACCAATAGTAGATTTCTATGATATAATTGTTGTGCCGTCATGGTATCTATCGGGAAAAATTTATTCGCAATTATCTGTAATCTTTGAACATACTCTCCTAGAGATTCTAGTGGCTTACGAATACAAGATCCTAATTCTCTTTTCCCTTCTGACGTTGGAATTTTTCTGCCAAATACTTTCTGTAAGTAGTTTCTCATTTCAAACATGTTTCTTGGTCTTTGACCTGGAAGCAACGAGCTGTAATACATCTTAACTTTCTCTCTAAACTTGGACTCACAGACTTTGACCATATCTTCCTGACTCCATTTGTGTTGTCTACCTAAGTTTTCTATGGCGTCCAAAAATAAGTCAAAATCTGGACCTCCAGTGTAATTTTCTAATAATGTCATATCTTGTATTCCTCCAGTAAATGACATTTTCCGCAAATAGAAGTTTAGCTCAGCTAATTGTTCATTTTCTAATGGTGAAGTTCTTTTGGGCGGGGCATCATGCCTGTTTGTTTGTGAGAACTGTGACTCATCATATCTATTATAATATTCTTGAGGCTGAGAAAATTGAGTTGGCCTTCTTAAGTTTTGAGCGAAATTTTGAGATTCATCCACGAACTGGGATTGAAATTGAGCTGAACTTTGTGGTTCACTTCTCATTTGCTGTTGAGTCTCGGAGGTTATCTGTTGCTGTTGAAAATATGCTGCTACTGCTGCAGCTAAATCCGCATTTGTAAAGGTGACTTGACCATTATTCTGAGTAAGTAAATTACCTACATTTCCATTTGTACCATGAGTCTGTGCATTAGAGGTTGTGTTCGCAGTTGTGTATTGCACACCTGTGACGGTTGTTGTTGAGATATTTACTCCTGTAGTTTGATTTTGTATTATTCCATTTTCTGTATGAAAATGTCCGCCGTTAGTTTCTTGATT
This sequence comes from Aspidapion aeneum, assembly GCA_963576565.1. Classification (NCBI taxonomy): domain Eukaryota; kingdom Metazoa; phylum Arthropoda; class Insecta; order Coleoptera; family Brentidae; genus Aspidapion; species Aspidapion aeneum. The sequence continues at coordinate 184,080,352 of OY755038.1, forward strand.
GACCGATGTTACAGGGGGATCGATTAAATCAGTGTTATTTTCATATTTTTTAGACATTTCTGTTTAGTTTAGTTTTAATTAGGTTGCAATATTAGGAGAACGACAATACTTACTAAAAAACTATAGACCAAGTATAAAATATAATTATAAGGTACCTGAAGCAACCCTCTCGAGTTGGAAAGGAAATCAAACGTCACTGGTATACCAAGTACTCCTTTCAATATACAAGGTATAATTAAAGCAAATTCCGACTTGACACGCAATCCTTTTTTGACTTATTTTTCTTTAAAAATAAAAAATATGATTCAAAGCGACACGAGATAAAAAAAATAAAAATTACCAGAGTAACTCTACTGTTTAGGGTTTACTCTACTGTGCTCCTTTCTTCTTACACCTCTGGTAATTTCTTTTGGTCTATTGTTTTTTAAATACAAACCATGCATATAAATATGCAATCCAACACTATCCAATTGTCATAACCGTAAGCACAAAATTGAAACGCTACATACAAAGTTAATTCACTAATATCTTAAATATTTCAAAGTTATTTAAACTAATTAATGCTATTATAATAACTAGCGAACGATTAAAACTATTTTGCTTAGCCAAAATTACCACTAACTTAATGTTACTTGATTATTAAATGCATAAAACAAATCTTAAGTTAAAAATAAACCCACTAACAGCTAAAAATGAAAGTCTCTGAGTGTATGGAAGAGGATAGGAATACTTCGGAAAAATGCTTCCTTTCGTTCCAAAAAGGATTTGATAGCAGTATTTCCTTCAATACTCCAAAGATGCGTCCTGTAAAAATAATATTTGATGGATCCAATGAACTATTGATCTATTTCAGTATATATGTTATATACAAATACATCAATATGTCACAACACTAATCTTGCGTAACCTTGCCTTACTTCAAAAAAATTGTTCTAAATGAAAATTTACTCATCAGCAAAACACAAAAATAATACAAGAAAACTAGAGATAAATTTATTAAATTTTGCTAAGTTTTTTCCAACTAAAAGATACGTCATGAACCTAAAGAAAACTTTTTTATACACTAGTAGGGCATACATTATGTAGCATTTATTTTATTTTAATCACTAACTTTTATGACTATCACTAGAAAAGAATTACACTCAGCACGAGCATTTCCAAAGAAATCTTATCTTCATTTCTTAATTATACTTTTACATAAAAAACAACTTCAGAATCTTCAAAACACTAAAACTGTATTATATTATGTAATAAAAGATAGACATAGACTTATAATATAGATAGATAAATAATACATAAACTTATAATAGTCATGATGATAAGCAAAACAATTATATTTTTGAGATAAAATGGATTGGTGTTACGTCTGATAAGTTCTAAATAATCTAAATGGCTATATAATTATTGTTTTAATAGCAACATTTTACTACGCTAATTTGTTATAAACAAATATCATTTATGTGATTCTTAGATTATGATTGTCGATAAGACTATAAGAACAGTTACCATTCTTTATAAAGCTTGTTAAAAAGATTACAAGGTATAATTTATGAAACTTATTATGTTGATGCAAACTACTGAGACGATTCTCATGAACGATGAAATCATTATTTTTTTATCAAAATTATTCCAAAGATTTATCTTGATTTTTAAAAAGGTATAGCCAAAAATTGTACTTGCAAAACACTTAATTAGGAAATTAGCTATTTAATAGTCAATAGATAAAATAAGTAAAAAGAATAGAGGTTACACTTCAGTTAGTTGGCATACTATTTTTGTACTAAGGCTACATATACAGGTTTACGGTGCTCTTAAAGAAGAATAGTGTCTAAAGAAAGAAAAATGATCATAGACAACTTATTTAGAGAATAGTGAAATCTTTAACTAGATTCTCTGTCTAGCGTAGACTAAATATGATACTAGATAGCAAACAATACAAAATAGTATCTGCAGTTACATAGTTTTTTATTAAGTAAAAATTGATTTTCCAATCTCAGATTACTTTTAACAGCAAGTAATTTATTTAACGCATATTATATTATTTTCGTTAAGTTCATTAGTATTTTATTTATTATTGCAAAACATTGCTTGTGCATTTCAAACAAATGTAAAACGATCAAATAAGAAATCAAATTTAATAAAACACATTTATGTCTATTGCAAAAAATAAGTAGAAGATGAAGTCTAAGAGGAAGAATAATGTATATTCTCTCTAGTTTCACATAGCAAGTTTCCAAAACTGGCTATAGGTTTTCTTAGTTGATCTTTTTAGGCTTAGGATATCATGGGATTTACTGAACCGATTTTAATGATAGATTTTTGTCGAAAAGTTAATGTTAAAATAGTGCTTGTTTTTTAGTGTTTATCAAGTTCTGATTTATGATCAAGTTCTGATTTATGCTAGGTTTTTTTTTAAAGAAAAATTAGCTATATTATTTAAATTATAAAGGAAATAACCCTTTATGTTTCGATTTTAATGGTCAAAAAGCATTGAAGTTATTAAATTAGAAGTATTTTCATTTACCTATGTCGTTAGTTTTAAAAGAAATTTGTTTTTCTTCTTTAATGTTTTTAGAGATATTTTGATAATTAGAGATTACAAATCATTTTGCAGTTAAACACATGGTTGATTACCTAAAAGTAAAACTTTGTAGAAAAAGTTTCTTCAGAAAAATTACCTTGTTTCCTACATTAGAATAACATTTAAGCAGTGGCGGTCCCAGACTTTTAAAAAGGGGTAGAATAATATTTAGGTTTAAGTTTTATGACCTTTTCTAGTTAGATCAGATTCGATTATAGTTAAGCATATTAAAAGAAATTATCGATAAATAGTCAGATTGGTTAAGGTTAGGTTAACAGTAGTTACCAATTTAACCATTTTTGTTGAAATTAAGAATGTGTTGATTTTTTTTCGTTTGTTAATGTTGTTATTCAAAAAAAACAAAGTTTTAAAAAGATCTTAGTGTCTTTATTAGGTCAATCAAATCATTAATAATGTCCTGATTAATGATTTGTTATAAAAACAAATTGAAAATTCATTTTGGTTTTTTTTTTTTAATCATCTTTAATTTATTTATTTTTTTATAACTTGTTATAATTTAAAGAAAAAGAAAACTTAAGCAAAGGAAAAGGTTTTGATGATTTTTGGGTTATATTATCATGAGTGGATTTTTATCAAGAAGGTCTCATGTCCTCTTCTATGAATCCTTTTTAAAAGTTAATGTTTATTCTGTTTACTGAAATTACAAGACTTTTCTCTTATTTATAGTTAATTAATAGCTCATACATTTTTGCTTGATTTTAGCTTAATATTACATTTTGGGTGGTTTATTTAATTAAAAATGTTATAACTTTAAAGAATTTTTGATTATTTCTTACTGTTAAAGGATTAGGATTATAAGCATGTAAGATTTTGTTTTTCCAAGTTAAACATGTTTTAAATATATTTCAGTTTAGTCATTAATAATAATAATAATTTTATTTTATGATGCTTTATATATTTAATGGCTTAAATGTTCATTACTATGGAACATTGGTTACCAGGCAGTGTTGTACTAGTTACTTTACATTAAGATAGATAGTTTTTGAGTTATCAATATTATCAGATTGCATAGATAATTTTGGTAACAAATTACGTGTGTTCACCAAAGATGGTGCAAAATTAAATTTCAAATGTTATCAATACAGTATTATCATTATACAAAAGTAATGATGATATCCAAACTTATTATACTTACAGCAAGCAAAGATATCTGATTTAAAATGTAGAGTTTGGTTTGCTTCCTACCTTTCAATAAAGGTACGGTGTATTACCTTAGTGTATTTAACAACTTAGATTTTTTTTTTATGAAAAGTGAGGAGGTAGTATGTAGGAAAGACTACTTCAAAGCAAAGGATTAGAGGATTAATAATGCAAACAAGTTTTAAAGGTTAAGAAAGTAATGTTTTTTATTTGTATTTATTTATTTTAGGAATCAGGCGAAAAATACCAGGTTAAGTTATTTTTTTATTTTTATTTTTAATTGATATTAAAGAATTTGTCCTAATAGTTTATACGAACAACAAAAATAATTGTCAAACATATAGTACTATACTATTTTAAGACAAGCTTATATTCTTATAGAGCAGAGAGATAAGAAAGAATGTAAAATTTAACATATATGAAACAATGGTAAAAAGCACAGCAGTTGTATAGAATAGAGACTTGTCGCGTAACAGAAAAATACAAAAAAAAATGGAAAGTGTCGAAATGGATGCAATAAGAAGATCAATGAGAATATCTAGATTAGATCACATAAGAAATGAGATCATAAAAGAAAGAATGGGAATCGAGGGAAGCATAACGGATGACATCACTAAAAAGGCAACTCATATGGTACGGCCATGTACAACGGATGAACGACGAAAGATTACCAAAACAGGTCCTAAAGTGGCAACCAGTAGGGCGCAGAAAAAGAGGACGTCCTAAACTAAAATGGCCACAGTCAATCCAAAGATCAATGAGTCAAAAGAATCTGACAGAAGATGATTGTCAGGATCGAAGGAGGTGGAGAATAAGCGTCGGACAACGTAGAAAAACGTTCTAAACCGACATAGTAGTAGTAGTTACATTCTAGTATTAGACGTTTAGAGCAAGGTTAGCTTAGGTTTGGTTAGGTAAAATTTGGTTTGGGCATAACCCTTAGAAGTAAATGTCGAATTTTAAGATGCAGTTAAAAAGTAAGATTAAATAATTCATTAATAGGTTAGCCATGGTTGGGTTAGATCAGAAGTGATAATAGCCTAGAAGTGGATTACCTCTAAATACTTCAATAATGTAACAGAAAAACTTACTGTAGAGATGATACTTGGCACATACTTAGGTATTGTGCTTAGTCTAATTACGTACATTTCCTTAGTTATAGCAAAAATATTCTTATATCAATTTTGGCAACATTTGGCGATTTCTAAAATAGGATTTCAAAGATATGTAATACAATGATCTTATTATTAATATAGGAAGTAGTTGATGGTGTCCATTTTAAATTTTAGACAACAGTGTTGCTATTTTGTTTTATCTTTTAAATACTATAGCTGGTTCTTTTCTATAGCTGCTCCAGAATGAGTCAGAGAGCTTAAAATTTATAAATTAGTTTCTTGCAAGAAAATCATTAGTATCTGATTCAAGTACAAAGTTAAACAATCGCAAGTAGGGGATGGTGGGGAAATATCGATCACTTAAGATTATATACTTTTTCTTTTTAATAAATGACAAAGCCGCATGTTAGCGACGTTGTCATTTTTTTTTCTCCCAGTTTTACAGATTTGTAGGTGATCATTTTTACCCGCTGAACGATATTACCCTCCGTTTCCTTACATTTAAATCAAGAAAGAAATATATACCTACTTAAAATACTGACATTCGTCTACGATGGGAATCAAACGAGTCGATTAATAACATATTTAAAAAAAATCACAGGATGATTTACACATAACATTCATCATAGAATCACATGAAATACAATACTATCGAGAAAAAAAAAACTTATTGAATACCTATTGATACCTATTTTCCAAAGCAAAACTTAATAACACTTGTAGATAAGGCAAGACTCTGCAATTTTCAATACTACCTACTTGTTTATTTTTTTATAAAATATTATAGCAATGCATATTTTTTTTGATTTCTCCTTTAACGTTTTGGATGGTACCTAAATACTTTTTGCAACAGTTGTGTCTTATATTAATTAATTTCTGGAATTAATTAATTTCTGGCATAAATCTTATACAGGGCATAAAATTAGCTAGAATTTCGTCCTTTAATGGAATTTTTGTGGTTTTAGTATGTTGTAGCTTTGCAATTAAGTAAAATCAGCTAAAATAAAATAAAATATTATAATACAATGAGGTTCGATTTTAGTAAAATCAGCTAAAAAAAATAAAAGAAATAAATAAAATAACAATTTATATAGAGCGATATGTTATATATGCGTTTATAGTATGTAATGCTATAAAGGTAATCAATAGGTGGTTACTTTGCTAAAAGTGACGATAAAGCTACGTTTGCGCTACCGCAAAACAACGGTAACGTTAACATCATCATTGGGTCAAAATTAATGTGTGATAAAAATTTTTTACGCTATTACAAATTATTTGCGCTAATTTGATTTAAATAATTACAAAACGTCTCTGTGTAAAAAATTTTGCTAGAGTTTAGCAACTGAGATCATCACAAAGGTAGAGTAACCAAATAAATTTGGCGATTTAAAATAAAAAAATTAGGGATAAGACTCTAATAGACATATAGAGTATTCTATTGCGCAAGAAGGGTCAATTTCCAATATCCGTCAAAAGAAGAAATGGTACATAAATTGGGTGATATTTTCAGGCAGAGAGTTAATTAGGCGTGTTTTCCAGAATTCTGCCTCGCTATTGGCTTACATCTACTGAGCTCAACAGTTTAGTCGGCTACCGCAAGGGCTTAGATTTTACAAGGGGTAATAATTAAAGGGTAGTTTAATCGTTTACTGGTAGAATTGTACCCAAAAAAGGTTTTTTTTCGTTTATGCAAATTGCCATTTCGTAGTGTAATAAAATGATTTAATGCAAATGGTTTCTCACCGCTTATAATAATAAATAGGTAGTAGGGAAAAATCATCCATGTTATTGGTATCGAAAGTTAATTTAACGTATTTTGAATTAACTTAATTTACAATCAGCAATTATTAATTTTATACCAATTTTCGATTTTTATAATCTCTATCTGTTGAAATAATACATGTAAATTAAGGTCAAAAATCATTAATTCAACTAACAACTTTACTAACTAAATAAAAATTTAGCTAGGGTTCCGAATTAAAATTTTGTTGATCCGTCTACCAATTTTAAAAACAGCAATGTAGTAGCGCAAAGCAGCAGCTTATAGAGCGCTATATATTATCTTTCTTATCTTATTAACTATTATTTTGTTAGTGCTGAAAGAAATACACACTACATGCAAAAATTAATATTCACGCTTTAGCGTCTTCTGGAATTTCTAGAAGTGAATTTCTAGGTGATATCTGGTAGTTTTTAGATGACTTGAATTTCTGTCGTCACCTGTTTTATTTTCACGCTTTAGCGGCTTCTATGTGTTGTACCAATTTATTACACTCATCTCGTTCTATAATGTTAATTTTTTTCAAAAAGAAATAATTAAAAAGAAACAAAAATATTTGATTGAGTTCAGTTAGCAGTATAACCAAACTTTTCCTAGGTGCTTTTAATTTTAAAATTGAGAGTTAGCAGTATAACTTCTCCAAATTGGACCAAAATAACCTCTAAGATCGATTTTATACCAATGTTTAATACCAAAGTTTAATAAAACAAAGGAAATACCAACTTTTTAAGTTTACCTATTAAAAAAAAATAGTACCAACGTTTTACATTCAAGTTTCACTAAATAAAAAGAAGAGAAATTTACCAAAATTTTGAATTTACCTACTAAAACTATAAATAAACTGGAATCTACCAACGTTTTATTTGCCATTTCTCTGTGAAACACAGGCTCCCAATTTGTTAATAAAGTTAGCAGTATAACATTTATTATGATTCTGACAAACTAAAACACCCCAGCTGTACTGACAACCAATTTGTAACGGGCGAGCGGTCATTATGTATATTTATTTAATTATTTATTTAAGGCAACTACTTTATTTAGTTTTTATGTGAATATTTTGTGAGATAGTAATGAATGAATGAACCCAATAGAAACAGAGATAGAGTGGAACACAACACCAAGATGACACATGCGAGTCTTTCCTGGTGCGCTTCATCTGAAACAATGTAGACCTCTGGAAAAACAAAGTAGTTCTCGGGGCTGAATCCATGTTGGCGTTCTACAGTCTTGTTAGTACATGAGTAAGCTTACTTACCAATTCAAATCTTAAACCTCTAGACAACTGCTACTCGATTGGATGATATTTCTTTTTCACTATATTTCACTGTTTTGTTTTGATATGTTTCTGATATGAACTGCCCATCAAAGTTATTTAGATCAGGCCAATCTGAGATTAACTAAACTTCTTGATTTGATCTGAATTAGCTTTTTACCAATTTTTAGCTATAATACACTACTATACTCAGCTTGCTCTAACATTAAATAATCGATAGGTTGTTCATCAGATCTGTAGTTTTATTTTTAATTTTGTTGTTAAATAAAAAGACCTTGTTTCTGGACTAGGCAAGTGTATATTTTAAAATAAAAAGATGAAAATATGAAAATATGACAAATTAAAAAACAATTTAAGAAAAATGTGACAAAATTAATTATTTGACAAAATTAAACAAACAAAGCTAAATCATGTTTTATTTTAGGCAATTCTATTTCCACCCTCTTCCCAAGTATTTTAGACTTTAAATAAAAATCCCAAGTATAGGCAAAAACTTGATAAATTAATAAAAATACCAACATTACCCATGTTTTAATCAACTGATTTAAAACCCATTTTGATCCCAAAATAGTTTCCCACAAATCAAAAGTAAATACACAGAATTGTCTAAAATTATCCAAGTTTGTCAAATAAAGAAAGGGTTGAGGCAGTGTAATAATTGATACTTGACATTACTTACAAAAGTTAAAGTTTGCACGCGCTTATATTTTAAAACCCGACTGACTTTTCAAAACTCTAAGACGGAACTAAATTTTAACTTTACAACTTGAAAAAAAACTGCTCTCAGATTATCCCTTCTTATTTGACATATTTGGGTAGGCGTACCTAAATTGGAAAAAACCTATACATATACATATTATTCCTAAAATTTTGTGTTTAAAAACAGAGACAAGAAATACAGTCAGTGACATAAAAAAAAGAACAAAACATCAAATTTTCCCTGACTTAATTTAAGTAAAGATGGCCTACTCTTAAAGACGTCCCACGGGAACACCCACAAATAAGAAAATTCAGTTAAAGCTCAAAGTCACCCTAGATTACCTAATTTCGGAAAACAAAGAAAGCTACTTCAAAAGTTACCTAAACTGATCTAAAAAATGAAACGAACATCCTAGTAATGTCCAGTTTAAAATTTATTAATTATTTATCAAAATTGACCAATTAAAAAAAAACACTTTGCCTTTAAAGAAAGTGCCTACGATTTTTTGCTTTTAAAATCGAAACCGGGTTGGCATATAGCCTAAGTTGAGAAAACCCGCTGAAAAACTCAACTGCTATTTTCCAGAAAATTTCCAATTTTCTCTTAAAAAATATGACAAATCAAATCTTATATTTACATAGCCTTTAGTAATTGTTTGATTTTTCTACATTTAGTAATTACTAATTAACCACTTTGAAGTATTTAATGAACCACTGTTCAAAACAATACGTGATCTTTGAAACTTGCAATACTACGATATCCAAACGAAATCAATATGATCAAAATTAAGTGACACGGAAAATCAGTGAAAACTGGATCTATTTACCTGAAAATCAAATAAGGAAGCAAAGTCCATCAAATCTAAAAAATAACTCAATTTTGTCGTTTTTGATATCGCTATAATCAACTTTAAAAGTTCTGTTCATATGTATGATCGTGACAAGAAAATTCGCAACATAAAGAAAAGCTACTATGAAAAGTTGGTTTTAATTTAGGGAAATATAAAATATTTCTCGGTCTATATATATCTGTCACTAAATCCGAAAACATTAAGAAAAGTATAAATCAATAGACAAGGGTCTTATCTAAAAGCCACTTAACATTTTTAAAGCTTAAGAGTGTGTTTAAAGTTGTGACATTTATTGGCTATATATTTTCCTAAAATTACAAATATTATGTCAAAATTAGAAAAGCTCTCTTGTCTGGTCTTTAAGAGTGTAAAATATACGAACCACATGTTTTTCTGCTATGGGAAAAAACTTTAGCCGATATTATATTATATTTAAAGAAATAGACCTTAACAAAAAATCTGAGAAATATTCAAAATAAAATATGGGAAATTCTGTTACATTTGCACCGATGTTTCAAAATTTACGCCGGCCGGGCTCTCCTTTAATCAGTCACCCAAGAACGATATAACGAAGGGGTTAATTACTTTCCATAAGCATGACATTTACCAGTTTTCACCAATACAGCAAGGCTGCATGTGGTGGTCTGGCCCACGTATTCCCAGAATTTCAGAATTTCAATTCGGTAGATGGAAGTTAATTTTTAAATGGCCAAAACACGAAATTTAATTTCACCCAAGAAAAAAAATTATTTGTTCCAATTTTAGGAGCAAAATTTCTAGTAAAAAATTATAAGCACGACCCATTCTATTAGAGCCACTGAAAAACTTGGTTTGCGTCACTCTTTTAATTACGAAAAAACCTTAAAGAAAACCCAATAAGCGTCTGAAACGGTGTTACTCGGGTTTATTTTGAATTTCAAACATGTAACTCTTATTAAGTACCGTAATAAGATGGTAATATAGGTACATTACATTAAACCCTAAAGTTTCTGGAATTATAAATCACAAAATTTTTACTTGAAGTCTGAAAACTAACTTCAGCATAAAAATAAATATTTTGTCACCAAGGTTTTGTATTCATCCAAAAACAACACAATTTTCTATAAAGGAATTAAAACTGTGGTGAGAACGTTGACTTTTAGTTAATTTAAAGCTTTTCATGCGAATATGGGTGTGGCAAACGTTGCCAGTCAATAGCTGGCCATACACACAGAGGTTGATCCGCCGGTTTGGAACGGCGCGGTTCAAACTGGCGGATTTGTCCGCAACGGTTTAAAACTGCTGCAGTCCACTAACACAAAAAAAATCTTTCGAGTCGATCCTTCATATTGGTCTGTGGCAGACATAACCGCGCGTTAGTGGGCGACAACTCAAGATTTATCTGCCGGTTAAACCAAAACTGTGAAATTTCGTCAAGTCGAAAGTTTTATGCGGCACGGTATTTTAAGCATAGTGTATGTAAAATGTTTCGTGCTAAAAAGAAGCAGGCTCTGTGTATGGAAATGATTATTAATATGGAAATAATGCATAGTGGTGTAAAAAAAGAGACGTTCCAAGTGGGTGAAAAGTTATTTGCTTAAGACGAATTACCCATGACCTTCTATTAAAGAGTTAAGAGAAAATGATCCTGACGATTTTAAAAATTATTTAAGAATGGATATTAACACGTAGGACCTTTTATTAAATTTGGTAAGAAAGGATCTTACGAAACAAGATACCCCAAATGAGAGAAGCCATTGGACCAGAACAGCGATTAAATGCTGCCCTTCGTTTCCTTGCCACGGGAAGATCATATGAAGATCTGACATTTTCAGTGGGAGTTTCTGCACAGGCACTTGGTTATATCATTCCGGAAACATGTGCCCTGATATTCAATAAATTAAAGAGAGACTATGAACGGTCTTTTATCCCTGGCACAGTGTAAACTGACAGACAAGTCTGCGCCGGTTAAAATATCGAGCGCGGAACACACAGGTTTCGCCCGCCAGTCTGAACTCACAGATAAATCTATACCAGCTATAACTGGCGCGTGGAATGTCCACTAATTGAAAGACGAATCCGCCAGGTTGAACCGCGCCGTTCCAAACCGGCGGATCAACCTCTGTGTGTATGGCCAGCTAATGGCTGTCTTTTTTGCGTTATTAATACTTCGTTCTAAAAATAATAAAAAAGACAAGTGACACAAAATAGTGTGCGAAATAAACAAAAAATCGCTATTATGGTAAAAGGCCTCGGCAAACAAATTAATAAAACCTAAAAAATTTATTTTAATTCCAATAAGCAAAGTTGTAGCAGCCGAAAATGTTCAAAAACGTAATTGTCCGAAACCAATGTAACCGTCTGAAACATCAATTTTAGGTGTTTCTGACGGTTGCTGGTGTGTTTCAGACGATTAGGGTAGGTAACTAACATTTTATCCTATTTTCCTTTATTTAGAAGTTGTTATTGAATTAAAACTATTTGTTTTCAGAATTTGTAAGATTTGAGATTTTATATTCAATACAAACACCAAAAAACGTTTCCCAATCAAGTTCAGTACAGTTACAGTACCTAGGAGATGAAGACAAAATAAATAATTTAATGAAAAACAATTATGGTTGGTATTTTACAATATTTTTATATTTTGTTTACTATTTGTTGGAACTAGTAGTATTTAACATCCTTTCTATATTATCAGTTATCTGCTTACGTAATTGTCCGAAACATCTGAATTATCCGAGGAATTATCCCACTAACTTCTTCTCTCTTCTCTATTACGATGCTGATATGAGTATATTTGTAAATATATTTTATCGGATTTAGTAGATATCAGGAAGTCAAATACAAACATTTTTAAACCAGATTCTAAAGTGGTTCAATTAGGCAAAAAATTTATTTAAAATAAATGGATCCATGACGGATCTGATAAAAGGGCGGTTCTGGAAACAAATTCTGGGGGGGTAATGGTCAAGCGGAGACTATAAATTAGGGCACAGGAAAAAAACCTCGAATGACAAAAGCACACAGGAAAGATCCTCATAGGAAAAGAGCGCACACGTCAAAACGCGCACACCGAAAAAAGCACACCAAGAAATCGCACACCGAAAGAGCACACACCGAAAAAGCGCAAATGAAAAATATTGCACATAGTAAAACAGTGCACAATGAAATGAAGTTAAGCTTCTAGAATTCGAATGTTCCATGTAAAAAAGTAACAGGTTAGATTAGTAGATCATTTCGCCACAAAAAAGACGAGTGTATTTAGGTATATTAAAACTTTCAAAAGCTTTTGAAATTAACAAAGAGTCTCTGATTTTTTTTAAATTGAAGTTAGTCATATCTAGACACCCTGTATGTATGACATATTTTAAAGAAATTCTATTCGCTTATCGGAAATCTAATAAAAGCAAACAAAAATATTTTTTTTAGCCTTTAACTTTTCTGTAGCAGCTAACAGCCTTTATATGTAATTAATCTTTTTCGGGCTCTGGGGGCGGTAATTATCTCCAGTTAGCCTATTGGTAGAGTTCAAGTGAAGCCATGATATATCAGCCTTAAAAACAGTTTATTGTAAATATCTCGGACACTAAAGCTCTTACGAAGTTTATGGTTATAACACAAATTATTAGGCAAAATGTAGTCTACTTGATTCCGAAAACCGCATACGCTCTGTTATAAAGTAAGCATTTTTTAAACTTTTTAATTGTCAAACAGCTGTGATTTGCATTAATGGATTTTAGCCAAAATCCAATCAGCTCGTTAGAGTCTCGAATAATTTTTACTTAAAGATTTTATGAAAATCGGTTCGTTCAGCTGTTTAGGAGCTATCGTGTTACGGACAGAAATAATATACGCACACACACACACACACACACAGACAGATATCACGACGATATTGTTAAGATAGGTCAAAATACACCCAAATAACAAAATTTCGTCGAAAATAATTCCTTTTCTAGCCATTGCTACGCGGGCTAGGAAGGTAAAAATAGGGATTTAACTAAAGTTTAACCACTTGCGGAATCACGCCTTTCATGATTCAGTTGGCATTTAAGTAAACTGACAATATTTATTTGCGTTTTTTAAGAACAATTAAAATCAAGTCTTTATACAGGCTGTTCTTTTAGGGTTCTTTGGGTATTCACCGTAACTTTTTGAAAAAACCCTCGGACATATTAATGTTGCTTGCGAGGGGGGGCACTTTTTGGCTACCTTGAAATTTCGAGTGAGACCTCGTTTTAAAGTTCTAGTAAATGTCTATAAAACTCTCCAAAAATTTAAAAAATCTATCGAGCAGTTTTTAAGATATTTGCCTTCAAATTTTCATATTTTACATAAACTGATAAACGTAAAATTAAACCAGAATTCAACTTGTAGCATTCTCTAAAAAATGTTGAAGTTTTTTCCCTTCCTGCTATTAATCTTGGTTGAACCGAAATGTTAACACATGAATCCCTCCCTATACATAAAAAAACAAATCACCCTATTGTATTCACACACATAACTTTACTTGTCTTAAAAATGGTGGATAGCTTAAAAAACATTATATTATACATAATAAAGTTTCGATTCTTAAAATTTTGTATAAAACATAGAACCGAAAACTCGGGAAAGGTTTCAGGATGTTGGTATAACCATAAATTTACTAAAGCAGTTTAGTAATTTTAAAGATTCTTCTACTTTCCTACAGTATGGCCAGTTTAATGTTTGTTGCTTTTGTAGCGGGTAGGTCCTTAGGGTGGTTCGATTTGGTTTGTTATATTTATTAGAAATATAATATAAAGAAATCGACAAGTTTTACAAAGTCAAAAATTGTTATTTTTGAAATTAACCATGTTTTTATACCCAATCTATGGGGGCACCCAGGGAAGAGGTCTCGGGGTCCGGCCCCCTTCCAAACCCAAGAATTTTTTAGATATTTCACACTTATTTCAATAATCAAAATAGGTCTCTCATGAGGTATCGCCCCCCCAAAGGCCTCGGCCCCCCGCCCCTAAGACATGTTTCTGGGTAAGCCACTGCATTCAAAAAATGATTTATTATTTTTATATATAGGCTGTCAATGACATGACTTCGGTTCGGTTCATTCACAAAATTTGAGTTAGCGATACATAGCATCAATGTTGACGATTTTTTAAATATTTTTGGTTACACCTTCTTTTAAAAACACAGCAAAAATATGAAATTTTATGAAGTCGTGTATCAGAATAAAAACAGTAATTGGATATAAAAAAAATTATTAGGACCAAGTTTTTTAAGAAATACTATTTTTTATTTAATATAGGGACCAGTTGGATAGCTTGGTCGAGTTAATACCCTGAGAGTTTCTCGTTCTTGTATTGAGACACCGCAGACATGCATGGAAGGAAGTTTTCCACATATTTCTGTATAGTCTTAGGTGACTTAATATAGAGAGCGTTTGCGTACAGAGCAATAGATTCCGGGTTCGAGTCCCGGCCGAAGACAGAAAACTTTTTTTCTTATTTTTCTTTCTTTAATTTCACTTATTGTTTATAGTTTTAGGTCCTTGCATTATTTTGCAATTTGGTATCTGAGAATTATATTGGCAATCGCCCATTGCGATCAGGAATTTTAACACACGAAAAGGTGATCTTATGTTTTTAAACGTTGATACTTTACGTCTTTTCGTACCTTTCACAGTGAACAGGAATAATTATAGGGATCAGTTGAAGAACTTGATCGAGTTAATACCCTGAGAGTTTCTCGTTCTTGTATTGAGACACCGCAGACATGCATGGATGGAAGTTTTCCGAAAATGTATGTTTAGTCTTCGGTGGCTTAATGTAGAGAAGGTTTCCGTACAGAGCAAGAGATTCCGGTTTCGAAAACCGGCCGAAGACAGAAAACTTTTTCTTATTTTTCCTTATATAATTTCACTTGTTGTTTATATTTTTTTGTTATAAACGTTTTTAATGCCATATTAAACGCAATATTTTTTTATAAATATTTTATGTTGTCAGAAATAAGTCTTTAGGTAGACATAACACTCATTCAACATATCATTGATATTTTTTTTTAAGTTTTTGTAAGTAAAAATAAAAAGTTACTACAAAAATGTTTATTTTTTACCCGTCTTTGGAGGTAATTTTGACAAATTCAATGTCCTCAACTTCTCATTTTATAAAAAAAAAATAATACCACATTTTTATTTAATCATTTCGCACACCTTTAACTTATTAAATATCCTTGAAAACAGGAGGTTGTGGAGCCACATGTTATATAAAGTTTTTTCTTATTTTGGCGTCCTCTATCACCCATTAAAATTTTGTGAGTCATAACGTTTACACCCTGTATTTTATAGTTTTGAAATAAAAAAAAGGTATTTTAATAAGAGGTTTCGATTGTTTTTAATTTTCTTATCTCAATATTTTTTTATATTATTCGGGTTTTATTTTAATGGCGAATTTAGTACAATTTTAATATTGGAGCGCTATATAGTCGGTCGAGCAAGGAGTTTACATTATTAAAACATTAGTTTCAAAATTGGTCTTCTGTGCGAGTGACATATCAGCGAATTCGTGGTTAGTTTGGTGTGCGTAATCGTCCCTCAGAAGTAACAATTTGCAAAATAGTGGATAAATTCGAAACTACTGTTCAAAATATCAAAACAAAAGTACGAAAAGTTCCAGCTCGTTCGGTTAAAAAAATTCGGGAAAGTGTGGCTGAAAATTGAAAAATGTCTGTTGAAAGTCGTTCACAACATTTGGGCATCAGCAGAACTAATGTTGGTGTTTTTGAAAAAAGATTTAGGTCCAGAACATCATTACAAGATTCACCAGGAAGGCAGATGAGAATAATTTTAGCAATAAAATCATTTTAGTGCCGAGCCTCATTTCCACTTGAACGTTTATGTAAATAAGCAAACTTGTCACTTCTGGGGCAAGGAAAATCCTAGGTGTGACAGTGTGATGTGGTTTTTGGGCTAGGGGTTTCATCATTTTTTGAAGATGAAGGTAAGCAAGCTGTTGCAGTAAATTGAGAGCAAGTTTTATTGGATGTGGTTCCAACAAGATGGTACGACATGGGCACAAAAATCATTGAACTTATTGCGTAAACGGTTTGGAGGCTGGATTATCTCAAGGCGTGGGGACGTAAATTGGCCACCACGATCATGCGACTTGACCTCGCTAGGGGGCTATGTGAGAAGCAAAGGCTATATTATTTTTTGTGGGGCTATATGAGAAGCAAAGCTTACGAAAACTTCTAACCATTCAACAATTAAAACAAGAAATTACACGAGTGTGCTGCAGAAGACGTCGTGGTGGTCATTTGGAAAATATTCTGTTCCATGTATAATTGTACACTCTCCAGCTACGCACTGCCATAAATAAATTTTAAGTACGCTATAAAACTTTTATTTTATTCGTTACCAACAACCGAAACCTTTTATTGGTACATTTTATTTATTTTATTTATCAGAGGCGGATCTAGGAAATTAATTTAATGGGGAAAATATCATAATAAATATTGCATAAAGCTATTGTGCATAGTGACCAGGAGGTGTATTCTGTAGGTCGAAACTAAATAAAGTTTGAGATTTGGGGGAAAAATTACCACTTTTTCCCCTCCCGTAGATCCGCGCCTGTAATAACACAAGGAACAACAGACTCACCTTCGTAAAGCCAGTCGGGCACTCCGTTCATGACAACACCTGGTATAGCATTGTGCGTTACTCTGTAGCCTGTGTGAGTGGTGGGGGACTTTCTGTAATAAATGTCATAGTCCTTGACCATGATTAAGCTATGACCTCTTGGAGTCCACTGAGCTTGAAGAAGGAATGGATGATTGTCCTCTTCTGGAAGCGGCCGTAACGGGATATCGTTGCTAAAATTATGATAAAATAGGTCTATTATTAATATCTATTAATTAATCATAATAGATAAATTTTATTTAAAATAATAGAAATTTAACTGTATCTTAAACGAAAGACTAAATCCTCATTTATTATTTTTTTACGGCACAAAATATAAAGGTGTTTCGGACGATTACAAAAAAAAATATGTTCTCATAAAACTGCTTCTCTACCAAAACAGCAAATACTATTAGGGGCATTTTGTTAATTAATAAACTTAAAGCTTGAAAAACAATGATAACATCTTTAATTTTGCTTTATTTCAATTTATCTTTTATGACGACAAATTATGAAGTTTGGCCGCTAAAAAAAAAAGCCTTATTATTTGTCCCCTGACTCTTCAAATCTAAAGCCTTTTTAATAATTACAGAAAATAAAAATATTAGCACTACATCTAATAAAAATTTTCTTGAATTTTTGAAAACAAGAAAACAGTTTTTGGTAATAAATTTGAGTAATTTCCCTTTTTTGTAATTACTTTTAGACGTAATTATTACCGTTATTCTAGCGGATAATTCTAGAATAATTCGTTTATTGTAATTTTTATGGAAGTTTTAAAAATCAATTGAATTTATTTTATAACTTTTACACTCTTCTCTAATGTCTATTGATGCAAAATGTAATAGGATTTTCTTTGCCTACCGCCCCTTAAAATTTGGTGCATCATTTAAATTACACAATAGAGTACACATTTAAATTAGCGGCGGATCTAAGAACTTTATTTGGAGGGGGGGAAATATTATAATACATATTGCACAAAACTATTTTGCATAGTGACCAGAAGGTATATTCTATGTGTCAAAACAGGGGGGATTTCCCCTTTTTCCCCTCCCGTAGATCCGCGACTGTTTAAATCAGCTTTATCTCGCAAAATATATATTATATCATTCGCATGCTAAGGCTTTTGAATTTCGAAAAAATAAAGACAATTAAAATTGTGATGAAATACAGTTTTTATTTAGAATAAATACGTGCATATTTTATGCGAAAATATATGATATTTTTTTATATAAATCTTTTTGAACGCATGCATTTTAATTTAGTTCAATAAATAGAGAAAATTATTCTTAACTTAAAAAAAATTTAAAAATATTTTCTTTGAAAAAGCTGCTTTATTTTCTCATAAAGTTGGCGATATATCTTTCCAAGTATTTCCACTGAGCGAGCTTAAGAAAAACTTTATAGAGCTCTTTTTGTCTTGCCGTTCTTGGGTGGCTTTAAGAGGGAAGATTCTTAATTGTGCCCTTTACTATTGTTATCGTTACTTTAATTGGAGAACGAGCTTTCAAAGTATACTTCTTTTATATTTTTCTGTGTATTTCGAACGTAGATTTATTAAAAAAGATGTGCCTAACAAATCATCGCTATCATTTATTTTTTAAAATATAAATAATAATCGTAAATTTTAGTACCCGTGAATTTAAAAATCAAACAAGTTTTCGTGGCTAATCGGGTAAAAATTTTTTTGTTTTTCTTATATTTGCCCGTGAGTAAGTCGGAAACTTAACCTCACGGGGGTCCAAGATCTAATAGACACTGAATAAGTGTTGACAGTTAAGTGTTTCGTCTTTATGAGACGCCTGAGAACACTGCTTGGTCAATGTGACCACATTGCGAAGTTAATCAGTCCGTTTTGTCTCTCAAGCTACGTCTATATTGAGAAAACCCTGACAAGAAGCGCCATCTACCAAGATACGAGAGAAACTACAACAGGAGCAGGTGAAAATAAACTGCTATATTGCAAAAAAAAAAGAAACCATCCGTCACCTACGACAGCACTTCTGTCTTTCAGGCCAGATCAACGCTGATCAGCGTTTTTACCCACCTTCAGACGTTATCTTCAATTAGCGGAATTTTTAGGCCAAATAATAATAACAAACGTAAATTTTAGTACCCGTAAATTTAAAAATCAAACAAGTTTTCGTGGCTAATCGGGTAAAAAGAAGTTTTTGTTTCTCTCATATTTTTCCGTAGGATGAGAGATAAAACGGTCGGGTTAACTGCGTAAGGGTGTCACATGAACCAAGCAGTTTTCTGAGGAGTCCCATAAGAACGGAAAAGTAAACTCTCAAGACTTATTAGGTGTCCATTAGATCTTGGACCCCCGTGAGGTTAAGCTTTCGAGTTACTCACGGAAAAATATGATAGAAAGAAAAACTTCTTTTTACCTGATTAGTCAAATCTCGTAACATTATTTTTGGCCACTAACCAATTTGTGGCCACTTTTAATAAAACGGTTATTTACAATGATGTTCGCATTCCGGGCGGGCCCATTTTTTGCGGTTTTTACTAGGAGACTGGACGGGTGAATTTATAATAACACAACTGTCTGCTCTACTGGACGGGTAGGGTCTCGTGGGCGCCCAGGCTGATGCACCACATATACAGGGTGTCCCATTAAAGATGACAGCCGGATTTATCTCAGAAACTACGACTATCTACGACTACGGAGAAAAAATATGACAAAATCGGGCCTTGCGTATTTGCCTAAAATATTTTTGATTCCGTATTTGCCTACCAGAAAAATTTATGTATGAAGGATTTTAATTCAGTTTATGTTGTTTTAAGCATCAAGCAATATAGATAGGTGTAGGTACATTTTAAGAAAACAAGTTAAAATTAAAAGTGATCTTGTAAATTCTATTGCATATATTTAACGGAAGGCCAAACTCCGGACAAGCCACATGTGGCTCAGAAAGTCTGGCCTCAGCTTAAAATTAAAAAAAAAATGTATTAATATTGTACCTGAAAGAAAATAAATATATACTAAATAAAATATTTTTATTTTATTTTTATTTTTCTATTTCAACGGCAGAGCCAATATCATATTTGTATTCCTTAAAACAGGGGCGTGCCAAAGGGCAACCAAATTTGAACATTTTCAAAATTTTGCGGCATTCTAAAAAAATTAAGTAATTTGGAATTAAAAAGTTATAGTAAATTATGTGATAAAAAAAAACTGAAGTATAAGAAACTGATAGATGACTTTGCAGAGAAAAAGGTCAAGGGTCCCAAAACTTTGGACAAGCAAGCAAGTAACTTCACATGTTTAACTATTTATGTTATTTAATTGCATTTGGGTTTTTAAAAAAACGAGTTGATTCCCCAGACGTGTTTGTGTGAGTAGTTAGTTCCTATGTTATATACTGTATTCTTTGGCTTATTTCATAGCTAAAATGTTATATAAACATGGGACCGCAAGTGCTTCGTTTCCGAGATACAGGGTGTTTAAAGGGTAAATAAATGGGTTATGTGTTTCCAAGAATGTGCATTAAAATTATTGTTATTTTTTACTCGAAAACGATTGCACCGCACAAAAATAAGTCAAGAGACCGAAATTGTTCTAACCCACTAAACATAAAAACATTTTAATAATGTCAAAATAATGTTTAATTTAAACACATAACGTTAGGTTGGATGTTAGTTCTAACGTCATATTCATAGTGAAAAAGAAGCTTAATAACCCGTTTTCTGACGTTAGAAAAATAATGTTATGTTTCTATAACGTATTAACAAGTGTTTTTCCAACGTTAAAAAAATATTGATTTTTAACAGTGGAAAAGAAATGTTTTTCTAAGTGGGTGGTTTTAACAATGAAAAAATATATTTTTTTCAAATATCTCTAAAGTATAGTAAATAACGTAAATAAAATTCTTCTATTTTGGAAACGCAGGGCAGCCACAGTCTGTTGAGGTTTTCCTGAACTCGACACTCAGTAAAGAAAATTCTATGTAAACAATAATTTTGTAGTGCCTCGCTACGAGGCCAAAGAATTCATGCTCAAGTGAATACAAGGCAAACAATTTCAAGGCGCGTATTCACTTTAGCATGAATGCAAGCGAAGCATTCGTTTGGTCCCACTGCGAGGCTTGCGAATTCTGCCTCAAATGAATACTTCCCTGTCTGATTACCTATTATGATAGGTATGCGATATTCCATACACAACAATTTTTTTACTTTTGTTTACTTTTCTTACCTAATTTTGTGATGCTTTATTTAAATCACTGCATACAAATTTGTTGTTCTTTAACTATACCATCTTTTCCACACAACTGGTGTATATTCCTATCCAAATATGTATTCACTATCATTATTAATAACTGTGCTTATGGTAAATATTTTAACGAAATTTGCACAAAGCGTAATATGATCTGCCACCGACTCGTAGCGAAACGCAACTAAAAATGACGATGGCCCGTTCTGGTAGTGGCACTAGGGTCACTGCATCACGAAGACGTAGTGTCTTCTGACGCCAGGCTTCCAGGATGCAGTGACCCTAAGTGGAACTATGCGGCAGCGCCCTCTATAGTATCATTTTTTTTAAATGTTTAAAATACAAAACATTTATTAGCTTCATATAGCTTAAATTTAACGTTAGAAATGAGATCTAGGAAAAACATTAAAAAAATAACCATATATTGATGGTATTATTTTTAATGTTAATAAAATTATGGTTTTTTAAATATTGATTTCTTAACGTTATTAAAAAATATATTTTTGGTAATGCTTTTACATGAAATTTTCGCGTTAGGATTTTCTATATGTTTTTTTAATGTCAAAAGTTGATTTAATTTTAAGCTAGTGCTAGAAAAAAAAAAATATTTTTTTTAACATTTATTTAACGTTTTTTACGATTTTGTGCTTAGATGGGGATTTCAAAAATAATTTTGTTAAGCAGTGGCGCACCATTTTTTTCTTCAAATATATTAAATCCAAGCGCCACATGAACGCCAGTGCTAAAATTTTTAAAAATTATGTGGTTTAGAAAGGATGAAGAAAAAATATTATTTTAATTAAAACTTTAACACCCTGTATCTCGGAAGCGAAGCTTTTTCGGTCCCATGTTTATATAACATTTTAGTTATAAAATAAACCAAAGAATCGCCTGCTTTCAGATGTACTATTAATTTAGGTATATATTGCGAGGGGTGGCTAGGTATTTCCTTTTGGAAGTCCTAGGAAATACTCGGAAATACCGGGAAATACCGGGAAATACCAGGAAATATTTGGGAAATACAGGAAATACTTAGGAAATACAGGAAATACATCAAACTGCGCATGCGCGTCAATGCTGTCAGTTCGAATATTTTTGTGGTTTCTTCACTTAAACTTAACCGACTTTAATAAAATTTGGCATATATGTTCTATAAGCTATTCTGTCTGGTTAAGGCAATTATTTTTTTAAACTGTGATAGTATACAGTCTAACTATCCACATGCGGAAATTGTTTTTTTAGGCGATTTCAACGTCCACAATATACCTTGGCTAAAACACCACAACAAAACAGATAATGAAGGCAGGGAAGCAGAAGCTTTTGCCATAAGTTGTGGTCTAATGCAGCTTGTCGATGAACCCACCCACATCTCAGAAAGGGGTGAATTTGCAGCGCTTTTAGACTTGTTCCTAACTATAAATCCTGACTTGTACACAATTCAAGTAGATCCCCCACTTGGTTCATCCGATCATAAACTAATAAGAACAAAGTGCGAAATGTTCATACCGCCAAGCCAACAATCACTTCCTAGTAAAATGTGGCACTATAAATTGGGTAAAAAATGGAATGACCTTAAACAGTTTTACCTGGATTTTCCATGGCAAGAGGTTTGCTTTAATACAGCTGATCCCACTATTTGCTGTAATGAAATAACAAAAGTAATCTTATCTGGAATGGATGCATATATCCCACATATAATAAAACGCAGAGCTAATGCAAAACCTTGGTTCAACAGCCAGTGTCAAACGGCTGTACAGAAAAAACACAGAGCATATAACCTTTGGAAACGACAACAAACCGCTCAAAACCACACAGAATTTATAGAAGCCAGAAATAGTTGCAAAATTACTATTGACGCCGCCAAAGAAACATACAATCAAAGAAAAAAACCAGGTTGCTGAATTGTCCAAGTAGTTCTAGGTCCTTTTGGTCTCTTGCAAAAGCAGTTGCATTAAACTTCACCAAGTCATCCATACCACCACTTACAGATAAAAATACTCACTTAGCCACAACATCAAAGGAAAAAGCCAATATGCTGGCCAAAATCTTTTCCTCCAACTCAAACCTAACAGTGCCAAATGGAAAAACTCCACCGTTCATTGAAAGGGTTTCCCACAGTATGCCAGAGGTACCCTTTTGTCACAGAGAAATACGAAAATCCCTTAAAAAGTTGGATACAAACAAAGCAATGGGTCCAGATGGCATTCCCGCGATAGTACTCAAAAATTGTGCTAGCGAACTCACCCCAACTTTTGCAAAATTATTCAATTTATCTTATAGGCAAGGAGTATATCCATCATCATGGAAGTCTGCCGCAGTACAACCCATTCCAAAGAAAGGAAAAAAGACAGATCCGTTAAACTATAGACCAATTGCTCTACTTCCGGTGATATCAAAAGTAATGGAAAGAGTTGTGAACAATCACCTAACCAAGTACTTGGAAAAGTACAAAATTATCAACGACAAGCAATACGGATTTCGAAAATATAGGTCAACTGGCGATTTACTTACATACGTCACTCACTTATGGCAAAAAGCGATTGAGTTGCGAGGTGAAACAAGACCAATTGCCTTAGATATATCTAAAGGATTCGATAAAGTCTGGCATGAAAATCTGCTCAACAAGCTCAAAGCAACGGGATTGTCGCCGAGACTTTGCATTGGTTTGAAAGTTAACTTAAGGATAGATCCATTTATGTTGCACTGGATGGCCGGAACTCCAACTCTTACCAAATAAATGCTGGTGTGCCACAGGGAGCAATCCTTTCGCCAACACTTTTTCTGATTTACATAAATGACCTCATAGATAAAACAGTAAATCCACTTTATTGCTTTGCAGATGATGGCAATGTAGTCTCCTCAGTCATACCACCCACATGTCTCTCCGCACGTGAATTCCATTACCTTAGACTAACTGAAATATCACAAATAAATAACGATTTGGAGATAATAGAGGACTAGGGCAACAAAAACCTTGTACAGTTCAACGCGCAGGAAACCCAAGCAGCCCTGTTTTCAAAAAAGACCAGCACCGGTGAGCCAAACATCATGCTATCTGGAAGTGCTGTCGCATTGCAGAGCCAGTTGAACATCTTAGGAGTCACTGCAGAGACCAACATGTCTTGGCACAGTCACGTGGCAGATATAGCTAAAAGGGCGTCCCAAAAGCTTGGGGTGCTATTTCGTACAAGACATCTGTATACACCAAGCCAACTGCTGACACTCTACAAAGCCCAGATTCGACCAACTATGGAGTACTGCTCACATATATGGACTGCGGCACCCAAACATACCTTAATGCTTTTGAACACCGTGCAAAAACGAGCTATCAAGCTGATCAATGACCCCGCACTTACCCGTAGCTTGGATAGTCTCGAACATCAAAGAACTGTGGGCGATCTATCTCTCTTCTACAGGTATTATCACGGAAAATGCTCTGAAGAGTTGGCACGTATGATCCCCCCGGGAGTAGCACCTACTAGGCGAACACGTCAAGCAGACGGTAACCATCAATTTATTGTCAAAAGAGAGGCACCAAGAACCTCATTATATCATAATTCATATCTCTGGAGAACAGCATCGCTGTGGAATAAACTCCCTGCGACAGTTTTCCCTGCAGGTTACAACCTGAACCGTTTCAAAACCAACACACACCAACATTTCCGCGCACTTGCCGCTTCTCGAGCGTGATAGGGATCTCCTTGCAAGTGCGCATACCCGTAAAAAAAATATCTAAGTAATAAAACAAAAAAAAAGTAACATATTATTACCTATTTAAAGCCATTTTCGGTCCCAACTCATTTTTTATTTTTTTGCAGATACGTGGGTCTTACTTAAGACGGCAGAATTGTGCTTCGATATTTTTATTGTCTTCAAAATTTGAATTAGTGGCGGTAGTACGCCATACCTCCCATCCTGA
This sequence comes from Aspidapion aeneum, assembly GCA_963576565.1. Lineage (NCBI taxonomy): Eukaryota > Metazoa > Arthropoda > Insecta > Coleoptera > Brentidae > Aspidapion > Aspidapion aeneum. Next base: position 184,105,577 of record OY755038.1, read on the forward strand.
GCCAGCTATCCGTACCCACAAAAAAAAGCGCAGGGTGTGGAGAGGGATTTGAAGACTGTAAGCAGCTGTGGTGATTTATTTGGTGAATTTAAAAAAAATATTTTTTTACGGACGGCCCTGAAGTTTTAAAAATTAAATGAAGCTCATCGTTTAAAAGGAATATTTATTTTCTACAATCAGCTATTCAGCGTATTTTTTATAAAGAGCTTGGTTTTTACGAAAATCGGGTACATGGACATCGCTGGACTTTGTCATTCATCAAACCCCAGTAAATCACACGCTGTTAAGAAAGGAATAAAGTATAGTAGACATTTTCGTGAGTTGAGCTTAGTTTCTGAGAAAATTTGAAAAAATCTGTAACAAAATTAATTTGTTTGTTTGGTGATTTGTAAAAATTAATTTAATTTACGGGCGCCTATGAAGGCCTGGCTTGGCAACATCCAGATCGTTAATCTGCGACTTATTCTCAGCTAAAATCCATTGTCAAACTGCGGTCCTCATATTTTGCATACATAACTACCTCCAGCGCCTGCACTAGACGGCGCCGGCGGCGGTAAAACGAATGCTGCTATTAATTAGTATTTGTTACATCAAACCTAACCTAAGAATAGCGATACTTATTTATTTATCTTAGTAGAAACTTATAAGGGAACTTTTATATGTCCCAATTTTCACATTATCTTTTATTTTTTAATTGAAAGTAAAATAATAAGAACTACTTAACGGTAATAAAGTTAACATTCCTATAGTCTAAGAGTTAACAGTATTTTGACATCTGGCTTAGATTTTAATCTTGATTTTTTAGAAAAAAAATATTTTTTAGGGGTCAATATTTAGTGGCTCTGAATCGTGTGCTAGCCTTTATTACAACACGAATATGTAATGCGGTATTTATGTAATTTGCCTTAATTGACGGTTTTTTAAAATTAATTTGTTGCTTGTCCCTTTTTCAGAATTTTCCACATTTCTACCTTACCCATTATACAGTGGCGTAGCTATCGTTGGGAAAACCGGGGCAGCGCCCGGGGCCCCGGCGTAAAGGGGGCCCCAGCGGCTCTAGTAAAAATCGTTTTTAAGCGGGAATAAATTCGTAACATAAATGTAACAGAAAGCTTGTTGTTAAACTAAATTTTAAGTTAAAATCAACATACCCAAATTTTTTTTCTAAAAATTTACTTAACATTTATTAAAATTTTCGCCTTTGGCGCATTTTATTTTCATTTGGTTCTTAAGTTCAGAGTTCAGCACCTCTTTTTTTCAGACTAAATAAAATAATCTAATGAGCATGAAGTTAGCGAAGCACCCATCGCAGATCGAATCGTGACTAGGTGGATAATTTGCCGTTAATTAGTCGTGAATTAGTTGTGGAAAAATTAATTTTGTCGCTCTTATTTTTGACCGTTTTTGAGGGTGCTTCGCTAACTTCATATGAAGTTAGCGAAGCACCCTCGTAAAAATGGCTTTTATCAAAATCGAATATGGTGGATAATTTGCCGCTAATTAGTCGTGAATTAGTTGTGCAAAAATTAATTTTGTCGCTCTTATTTTTGACCCTTTTTTTGGGTGTTTCGCTAACTTCATATTTTGGCACCCATCGCAAATCGAATCGCTACTAGGTGGATAATTTGCCGTTAATTAGTCGTGAATTAGTTGTGGAAAAATTAATTTTGTCGCTCTTATTTTTGAGCGTTTTTGAGGGTGCTTCGCTAACTTCATATGAAGTTAGCGAAGCACCCTCGCAAAAATGGCTTTTATCAAAATCGAATATGGTGGATAATTTGCCGCTAATTAGTCGTGAATTAGTTGTGGAAAAATTAATTTTGTCGCTGTTATTTTTGACCGTTTTTGAGGGTGCTTCGCTAACTTCATATGAAGTTAGCGAAGCACCCTCGTAAAAATGGCTTTAGACGTGACGTATCAAAATCGAATATGGGGGATAATTTGCCGAATTAGTCGTGAATTAGCTGTGGAAAAATTAATTTTGTCGCTCTTATTTTTGACCGTTTTTTGGGAGCTTCGCTAAATTAATATGAAGTTAAGTGGCACCCTCGTCAAAAATGGCTTTAGACATAACCTATCGAAATCGAATATGGTGAATGATTTGCCACTAATTAGTCGTGAATTAGTTGTGGAAAAATGAATTTTGTTGCTCTTATTTTTGACAGTTTTTTTGGGTGCTTCGCTAAATTAATATGCAATTAAACTGGCACCCTCGTCAAAAATGGCCTTAGACATAACCTATCGAAATCAAATATAATGAATAATTTGCCTCTAATTAGTCGTGAATTAGTTGTGGAAAAACTAATTTTGTCGCTCTTATTTTTCACCGATTTTTAGAGTGCTTCGCTAACTTCATATGAAGTTAGCGAAGCACCCTCATAAAAATGGCTTTAGACATGACGTATCGAAATCGAATATGGTGGATAATTTGCCGTTAATTAGTCGTGAATTAGTTGTGGAAAAATTAATTTTGGCGCTCTTATTTTTGACCGTTTTTTTGGGTGCTTCGCTAACTTCATATGAAGTTAGCAAAGCACCTTTGTAAAAATTGCTTTAGACATGACGTATCGAAATCGAATATGGTGGATAATTTGCCGCTAATTAGTCGTTAATTAGTTGTGGAAAAATTAATTTTGTCGCGTTTAGTTTTTGGGTGCCTCTCTAACTTTATATGAATTAAGCGAAGCACTCAAAAAACGGTCAAAAATAAGAGCGACAAAATTATTTTTCCACAACTAACTAACGACTACGATATTCGATTTTGATACGTCATGTCTAAAGCCATTTTTGACGAGGGTCAAAAACGGTCAATAATAAGAGCGACAAAATTAATTTTTCCACAACTAATTCACGACTAATTAACGGCAAATTATCCACCTAGTAGCGAAAAAATGAAGTTTGCGAAGCACCCAAAAAAAGGGTCAAAAACAAGAGCGACAAAATTAATTAATTATTCCACAAGTAATTCACGACTAATTAGCGGCAAATTATCTAGCATATTCGATTTTGACAAAAGCCATTTTTACGAGGGTGCTTCGCTAACTTCATATGAATTTAGCGCAGCACCCTCAAAAACGGTCAAAAATAAGAGCGACAAAATTAATTTTTCCACAACTAATTCACGACTAATTAACGGCAAATTTTCCACCTAGTAGCGATTCGATTTGCGATGGGTGCCAAAAAATGAAGTTAGCGAAGCACCCAAAAAAAGGGTCAAAAACAAGAGCGACAAAATTAATTTTTCCACAACTAATTCACGACTAATTAGCGGCAAATTATCCTCCATATTCGATTTTCATAAAAGCTATTTTGACGAGGGTGTTTCGCTAACTTCATATGTAGTTAGCAAAACACCCTCAAAAACGGTCAAAAATAAGAGCGACAAAATTAATTTTTCCACAACTAATTCACAACTAATTAGCGGCAAATTATCCACCATATTCGATTTTCATAAAAGCAACTCTAACTTTATATGAATTAAGCGAAGCACTCAAAAAACGGTCAAAAATAAGAGCGACAAAATTAATTTTTCCACAACTAATTCACGACTAATTAACGACAAATTATCCACCTAGTAGTGATTCGATTTGCGATGGGTGCCAAAATATGAACTTAGCGAAGCACCCAAAAAAAGGGTAAAAAATAAGAGCGACAAAATTAATTTTTCCACAATTAATTCACGACTAATTAGCGGCAAATAATCTACAATATTCGATTTTGATAAAAGTAATTTTTATGAGGGTGCTTCGCTAACTTCATATGAAGTTAGCGAAGCACCCTCAAAAACGGTCAAAAATAAAAGCGACAAAATTAATTTTTCCACAACTAATTCACGACTAATTAACGGCAAATTATCCACCTAGTCACGATTCGATCTGCGATGGGTGCTTCGCTAACTTCATGCTCATAATAATCTAAGACAAGACAAAACATTTAAAATCGGAAACTGAACGAGCGGTTCATATTATTACCTATTAACCAATAAAAAACCATGAGCGTTCCCCACCGTGGATTCTGTACTGTCGAATTCAATAGCGACATCGTCCTGTCATTTCATATTATGCAATTAGCAGGCAATAAAATATATCACTATGGAATTCTACAGTGCGCAGAATGCGGGCCCAGCATACAGACAAACATTATTGAAGAGATTTTTGTTTTACGTTCGCCTGTGTCTACTCGATATGCCGCGGGGTGAAGACTTTCGTTGGTTGCCATGACAACGTCGCATGCTTTCGCAGAGCAGCGATTCAGGGTGTTGCACCTGCGTACATTATTGAAATAGTGTCCGGTCACAGTAAACGGCTCGGTTAGGTCACCTGGGTTTCTTGGTAATCTGTGTGTTCTGATTCGGTTTTTATTTTAATTATTTTGCATAATGTTTCCTGTGTACGATGCAGTGTGTGTTCTACTGGGAAAAACCGCTTTCGAGGTGGAACGATAATGACAAGAAAGACTTTTTGAGCTCTGAAAAGCCGTCCCCTATATTTAACGTAAATAAACAGGTTACGATTAAAGACAAAGTGTACATTCGACATTTTAAAGATGGATAGACGAATTGCCTCACATACTAAATTACATTATAGTTAGTTAACTTACTACCGACCTTCTGTTTAAATGTGATATAGGTGATATCACTCTAGAAAATGAAGTGTTATCAAATCCAGAAATAAACAGATTTTTAGGTCTAACAATCGATCGATGTTTAAAGTTCGATAAGTATATTGCAAACCTTCAAAGTAAAATTGCTTCAAACTGTTATGCTGTAAGAGTGATTGGTGATAACATTGGCTTGGATGTTGCCAAAAATGTTTATCACTCGTTGGTAAAATCGCATCTTCGATATGGCATTTGCTTTTGGGGATCCCGTTCGTAGTTTTGAATAAATTCAGTTTTTGTACTCCAAAAAAGGGCAATAAGGAATTTGTGTGGAGTCAAAAAGCGCGTTTCTTGCAGGCCTCTTTTTTTGAGGCATAGAATTTTAACATTGTGTTGTATTTTTATTTTAGAAACTGTATGTTTAATGTTTAAAAAGTATCGTCATGAATTATTATTACCTAGACAGTATAACACTCGTAATACTTTTACTCTTAATCTTCCTCCGCTCAACTTTGGTGAAAAACTCATTTATTTACAATGGAAAAAAGCTTTTTAATCATTTGCCAGTTGAGTTTCGAGAAATAAAAAAGCTAGGGAAATTAAGAAGAAAAAGTAAAGATTTTTTAGCGAGCAAGGCTTACTATACTTTGGAAGAATACTTTGCTGACTGAAACTATTTATTTTTATATTTAGTTTTATCTGACAAAATCTGACACAGATCGTGGGGTTTTGATTTTATTGAATGTAAATTTTGTCGTCGTTTTGTTTCATTTAAGTTTTAGCTTTTTATTGTTTTCACCAATTTTTATCTATAGTTTTAAGTTTGACTTACTTTTTTTATTTAAATAATTTAAATCAATAATTTTTATTGAATTTAAAGTTTGGCGTCATTTTGTTTTAATCAAATTTTAGATTTTCCTTATTTTAACCGATTTTTATATAGTTTTAAATCAATAATAATTATTTAGTGTTCAATAGACTGTAATTGGATAAATGAGGCTTTTGTCAATGTCTACTTTGGTAAAATGACTAATAAAGCCAATTTTGGTATTTGAACTTAAATAAAATTATGGCGTTAGCAATTAAAATTAGGAACACCAAATGTTAGTTAAATTTATTTTTATACGACTGTCTTGTAAAAGGGGGTTTTGCGCACGGAGAACACGATCTGAAAATGGCATTTTGCGCACGCTGTGTGCAAAACGTTTTGCGCACGCCTATCTCATTTTTGCGCACGCCTATGTCATTTCTGCATACGGGTCTCCCGTCATTGTGATTTTTGTTGTTGTCACCCATCAATATAAGTTTGCTTAGTTCCGTAGCAACCGTCACTGCTCGTATGTTTTGTTGTTTAGATACGTCAAAAAATTGTTGAATTTTTAAAGTTTTGTTGTAAAAATGTCGGAAATAAAAACAAGTTAAATTAAAATTTGATTTTTCTTTCTTTATTAGCAGTCGTATAAAAAATATTGTAAAAAACTCGTTTGAAAACCTCTTTGCACACTCCCTCGACTTGTAGACCTCGCATTCGGCTCGGTCTACCAAACTGTCTCGATCGTGTGCAAAGAGTCGTTTTCAAACCTTGTTGTTTAAATAACTATTTTAAACTTTAATTAGTTTTTCTATTATTGTGATTTTGATAGGGATTAATGTATCTCCATAGTTTTAAAGCTTTTAGTTGGATATTTGTACTTTAGATAAGCAAGGCTTTGTCAATGTATACTATTGTATTCTGACTATAGGGCTAATTTTGATTTGATTTGACCTGATTTCGCTGATTTTACTGAATTTAGATAAGTTCTTTATAGAATAGGTATTTGCATTATTAGCATATTATTATATTTTTATTTTTTATATGTCACCTTTTGTGATAGCCAAGAGCCGCCCGAGGGGTGGCTCGATCGCCGATTTTTGTACATCAAAAGGAAATACCTACGGTATTTCCTAAGGTATTTCCCAGTATTTCCTCAAATTTCAATGGTATTTCCTAGTATTTTTAATGGTATTTCCTAGTATATTTCCCAGTACTTCCCAAGTATTTCCTGGTATTTCCCCTAACCTGTACACCAAAAGGAAATACCGAGCCACCCCTCGGAGCGCCAATTATTATTATTATTATAATAAAAAAAAATTCATAAGGTTTATAAAATAGCTTGCTTGCAGTAACAAAAGCGCGAGTAACAAAAGCGTGATAGCAAAAGCGCCAGTGACAAAAGCGCGATGAAACAAAAGCGCGAATTTGTATAACGGACAACACGTTTATTTCCATAGTTCATGGGGCATAGCTTCTATCCCGGGGATCCTTGAGGGTGTGAATCTGAACCGAACCAGCTTTTTTTTAAAATAAACCTTCCCTAACTTTTTTCCCGGGATCCTAGAGGGTGTCAATCCAAACAGAACCGAAGCGAATCGAACTGAACCGAAGTTCTGTTCGATTCGTATTCACACCCTTTAGGATCCCGAAAAAGAAGTCAGGAAAGTTTCTCGGTTTGGTTCGGTTCGGTTCGGAATCACATCCTCTAGGCTCATGAAGAAAGGGAAAGAATTCATCCGCTATTAACTATGGAAAGAAACGTAGCGCCAATTATTCACATTCGCGCTTTTGTTACTTCAAAAATTAACAATAATTTTTAATAAAAAAATTTTTTAATTAAAAACGAACAAAGGTATATAGGGAGGGCAGCCCGGACCCTGGCTCTGTCTGACAACGTCCTTATCTCCAGACTTTTCAAAAATATTTTAAGATTTCTTTCAGAATATTTTACACCGTTCCAATACATTTTTAGACTTTTCCTAAACATGTTTTTAGACTTTTACTAAATTTTCTCAGAGTGTTCCTGAACACTCCCAGACTTTTCTAGAACATTTTCGGATTTTTCCGCAACTTTTCCAGACTTCTTTAAGACGTTTTGTATACATTTCCAAAACTTTACATGAAAGCAAAAGGAGGTTGAGTTAGCTTACCTAATTTTTGTTGCAAAGTAAATTTTCAATGTATTACTCTAGCTGCTGTATTGTATATTTTATTTTCAAAAAAAGTAAAATAAAAAACGAATCGAGCATCGCGTTGTTTTTTCAAAAAATATATATATTTTTTAATTAAATATACAATACTATAATTATATTTTTTTTTGATAAGTCATTTTATAGAAACTACAGGCTGTCCAATTAATGTTTCTTAAAAAAACTCGAAAACGTGATGACTGATGTGAGCACCTTACAGGGCATCAAGAATTCTACCAGTTTGCCAATTTAAACTTTTTTTGGTGGACACCTAACTTGGAAAACCCTGTACAGCATAAAATTTAATGACAGTTGGTTTAATGCTCGTTAAAGACGGTTCTTTAGTTTTTGAGATATTTAAGTTTTTTAAAAGTAATGTAGCAAAGGAAGTACTAGGAATTACTTGGGTAATACTAGGAAATACTAGGGAAATACTAGGAAGTACTGGGAAATACTAGGAAATACCATTGAAATTAGAGGAAATACTGGGAAATACCAGGAAATACCTTAGGAATTTCCTTTTGGTGTACAGAAACCGGCGATCGAGCCACCCCTCGATGTATTGTATAACATTTTTGTCTGACGCGCAATTGTTTTTAATTTTTCAGTAGTTTTTTATACTGTAAACATTTGCCTCTGTGGCGCTATTTTCTACAAAGCAGTTGTGACTTTAAAGTTATTTTCTCCTGATTAGTACATCAGATGTTACTAAGGTAACACAGATTTTGGTAAATTTAAAGTTATATCGTAGTAGTAGTCAGAAACAACCATTTACAACTTTCATTAGGCTTAACTTTGTAGTGGTAATCAAGTATCTAACATATACGTAAAAGTCAGAGCTACTGAAGACTATCAAGAAACAATCTTAAGAAGTCATTTAGAGGATCGTTTTTACAAAACATCAAGTTTTTCAGGATACTTAATAGTAGTACCAACTGCACTACTAATATGGCGTAGAACCATCTTAACCCAACTGCAGCAGGGCGAAAGGAATGATAAGGTTTTTCGCTTGGTATATGTATGTATGTTTGTGTCACGCTAGAGGCTAAACGGTGTCTTTGAATTGCTACTGATCCCGAAGGTTCTATAGGCTATTTCTTTTTGAACAGGAGTCAAATTGGCGGTCGTCAGACGCCATGTTGTCACATGATGTAGGCTTTAAGGAATACAAATTATATTGCAATTGTCCACTAATTTGCTATAATTAATTTGTAGTCCTCCCTGCTTCCACCCGTCTCGCCTCCTCTCATTCCTCTCACCCTTTTCAAAAACCATATTCGCGTAATTTTATCAAAAATAGGGCGATTTCTAAAATTATTTCTGCACACGCTTTAATATTTGTTTTCCAATACCATTTTACTAGTTCTCCCGCTCTCTCCTTCTCACCTTCCCGCCCTCCTTATTAGTAATAGTAGTAGCTATAATTTTCACAAATGTAGAGCGATTTCCAAAATTGCACACGCTTTATTATTATATTAGATAAAAAAATCTTTACGTACTTTCCGGGTAATGCTAAATAAATGGTAAATGCATGTAAGTGCTTTCTATAAGGCTGGATAAGAATAAAAAGACGGAAATAAAAAAAAATTAAATAAAAAAAACACCCAACTTCTACATCTATTTATACCTTATAGTGGCAGTTGGGTACAAAATTACCGAATAACCTGATTTATGAAAATACAAAACTGTATATATTCGTAAGTGCGCTTTGGGCATCAAAACTAAGAGTTGAAGTATGTCGTACATTATAGGTATACCTATCAATTTTGTATCCAACTGCGACTAGTAGGTGTAAGTAGATTTAGCAGTTGGGTGTTTTTTTATTTATTTTTTTTAAATTCTTACCTAGTTTGAATATCGTAGATTGTATATTGCGCCAAATATGAATGTCGAAAAAGTTTCTGTACATTTTGAGCCAGCAGCAGGTACCTTTGGTCGGGTGATAACATGTAACGAACTGGATTGAGCCGCATCTAAAAAAATAACATTATTTCTCAAAGTTTATAGATTTGTGTAAATTTAACAATTACAAAAACATTTAATGTAGTAAAAGCCATGTACGCGAAAATGGTATTTCGTAAAAAGAAATGATATAAAATTAAAGCGAAGTTCTCCAAAAAACACATAAACAATATTTTTTTTAATGGCTAGAAAGGGTATTATTTTTGATGATTTTTTTTTGAGATAACGCCGAAAATGTGTAATTTGGGTGTCTTTTGACCTATCTTAACAATATCGTCGTGATGTCTGTCTGTGTGAGTGTGTGTGTATGTCTGTCCATAACACAATAGCTTCTAAACCGCTAAACCGATTTTCATAAAATTTTTAAGTAAAATAGTGTAATACACTCTAACGAGCTGATTAGATTTTGGTCAGAATCCACCAATGCTAATAAAAGTTTTTTGACAATTATTTTTTTTTTAAATGCTTTTAACTACTAAACTTTTTAACGGAGCCTCGCATCAATATGCGGTTTTCGGAATATGTTACATTTTGATCAATAATTTGTGATATTGCCAAAAACTTTGTAAGCTCTTTAGTTTCTCAGATATTTACAAAAAACCTTGCCTGATATAATATCACGGCTTGAAGTGTGCAACTAGGCCAGCTCAATATATATTTATATGAATTTGTAAATTAGTACAAATCTTACATGTTAGTAGGTTTTTCTTAGCGATTGCATATAAACAAATTGTCCGAGACTAAGCCAAGCATAAACTGAACCAGTGACCTTGTCTTTTTAAGAACATTTTAGAGATAAAAAAAATTGTTTTTAGAAGTTTTGACCATCCTAAAAACTTTTTAATTTTAAAAAAGTGTCAGTTAATTACTTAAAAAAATATAAACTCTCGTGTTTCATTACTCATCCATAAGGTGAAAACTCAATGTTAGCGACTTCAGCATCTACTTATAAATTGGCCAATATAAAAATAGCTATTTTAAACGGTACGGTAATTTTTTAGTTTATTTTCCATTTAATGACTATGCGGGAGAAAACGCTATCAAAATAAAGTGCTTTTCTGCTTTTCAGTATAAGTTCATATCGTAAAAACATGTTTACTCGAAAAAACAAAAATCCCAATACGAGTAAAAACACGCAATAATACTTTCTCTCTATAGGTGACATTTACTTAAATAAAAATAAATGTATTTGCGGTATAAAAACTAAACCAAGTTTTTTATTAATAGAAAATAGTAACTTCTCTAATCAGTGCGCAACATTATGTTTTTTTGCACGCGAAAACGGTTCTAGAGAAGACGCGAACTACTTTGGGCACGTATCAGGAACAATGTTTTTTGTTCGAGTGTGCGGAAAACATTAAATTATAAGAAAAATAAACCAAACACACACACAATACGTTGTTTTTATATTTTTTATATTTTGAACGCCGCTCCGCCATCTTGGATTATAATAGATATATGTCATTAATTATAGAAGTTTTACAATTAGCGACCCTTATTTACTATAAACTAATATACTACACGGCAACACTAGTTCTGTCAAACAAGAACGAAAAACTTCCTTTTATATACTTCGGCCGCCATCTTGATAGTTAAATGTCAAATTGTAACTTTTTTAAATACTTTAAAAAATTAGGTTCTTCTTAAAAAAATCCAGAATTTTTTTGTGTTAAAATTAGGTCTGGTTTATGTCAGAAGGTCCCTTTTATTTTTGATATATTAAGCGCCATCTATGTTTCGGCTGGATAATTATATAGTTTTTTCAGAAAGTTTAATGAGCTAGTCAATAGCTTTAATAGAAGGTGTTAAAAATTAATATCGAACAAAAATTACCGAAAAGAAAACGATTTTTTAAAAATATTTGTTTTGAAGAGCAAGGTGTCAAATTTAAAAAAAAAATTAGTTCTCTTCTCCCAAAACAGGGAATTAATTTTTTTTATTAACTTTGGAAACCGTCCTTTTGGATTCTAAAGCCGGAAAATCGGGGATCGTTAAATAAAAATTTAGCTTCAGGTCATAGGTACTACTATGTCAAATATAAAAAATATACCCATTTTGTAGTTATTATTTTACAAATTTACTCTACTATTACTTAATGCAAAATTTCTATCAAGGGGTAGACCAAGTAATTTTCAAACAAGGATAGGGCAAAGATTTGATCTATGCTTCGATAAAAATTTTACATTTGTAAATAGACAATGAAAAGTTTATACCATGATTTTTTTTTATTTGATTTTTTTCCTTGGGACAGGCGAATAGCACCTTCTATAGCCATTGCTGCGCGGACTAGGAAAGTAAATATTTAACCAGAGACTTGACCAGCCCCGGAGCTAAGTCAAAATTTAGTGTAGGCAAACAATTTTGGCGCCCACTAACCTACTACTACTCCTTACCCACGAAAAAGAAAAAGTTTGTGTGCAAATATCTTTTATAACAATGACATAAAATATTAAGTTGTTTTTAGGTATTGAGAAAATCAAAAAGTAGAAAGGTTATGCCTATTAAAAGTTAACTTTTTTGGATTTAATTAATTTTTTTATTTAAGATATTATGTAAAGCAAAATAAAATAATATAAAAGTAAAACGAACTACCTAACCCTAACCTCAAAAAAATAGTACATAAACATTATCCAAATAAAAAAATTACAAAATCAGAAAAGATTGTAAAATATAAAATATTTTTTCAATTATGAATGATTTAAACTAGTGTAATGCAATTTTCCGCGTAGATTGGCCTTTGTCATACAAATAAAACACTTCCCAACACATAAATATATTTTTAAAACAACATAATTTTAAAACTCCATATTTCAACCTAGTATCTTTAAGGTGGACTGAAATCCATTAAAGTTTAAAAACTCGTTTCGCTTGCCAGCTAAATAAAATTTTAATTTTTCAATTTTGACACGGAAATTTAAAATGCAGTCAAGTTATTTTAATGTCAGCAAACGGGTATTACTCTGTCCATCATTTTTAATACTGCAACTATATACAATTGTATTTAAATAGGTAAATAAAAAAATGCCAGAGAAGTTCAGATAAGCATTAGCACAGAGGTAGCATACACCTAGGAATGCCATTCTAGAAGTGGTGCTCCAATGGAATCCAGTGCAGGGCCAAGATACAGGGGCGTACTTGAGATGGGAAAGGAAAAATTAATAAATTTAATATAAAACTAGTTTTGCGTACACTTTTTGTTTCTTTAAGCTTATAGCTATGTAGCTTATAACTTTTAAAAAAATCTATTTGAATTAAACGTTGGAAATAAGGTTTTTTTTTGAGGGGAGAGGGAACAAATGGTAGGAGGATAAATTTTTCAAATCTTATTTCGTCTAAAGTGGTCGTGTGGGGTATCGATTTCTAGGTAATTTAGTATTCTAAACCAAAATAAATATTAATTCAGTCAATACGTCAAACTGTTCACATGATATGTCTAAACTGCCACCTTAATCTGGTTTTACCCGAGAAGAGCCATCATCTATTCTCGGGTTTTACGCCAGGGATTATTAAAAATACCCGTCCAAGCCTTAATAAAAATTGATAACTTAGGTAAAAGTAAAATCAAGTATCTAGAATTTTGAATTTTAAACATAATCTACCATTTCTTGGGCACCAAAGCATACACTTTTAATAAAATTACATCCTGTTTGAGATTGGTTGTCAGAGTTAAGTTATAAAACAGCTTTTATTTATATATAAAAAACATTTTCCATTGCTGGTACTGTATACTATGTTTATCTTTTAAAAATAATTTTTTCTACTATAAGTCACCTACGCGTCGTTTAATTTTATTCTTGTTTCACCAATTTAGTGCGGAAAAAATACTAAATTTTTGCCTAATAACTTAACCGACCTTTTTGATAATAACAAAGTTAACAATATTACCGACTTTACTTCGAATACATTGTATGTTTTAAAGTCTCTAACTAACAGCTACATAGGTGATTAACAGTTTAACTCTCTACTATACATTTTCTAATTTTAAAAGTGCTGGAATTAATGCTTAACGTAATAAAAAGAATTATCTATTGACAAAAGAAACACCCTGTATTTTCTTTGAATTACAAAGCTAAATTAAACAATGTACAACATGTGAGAAAGGCGTTCTTCTAGTTTTAAAAAGTTGAAAAATTCAGAAAATGTCATAAACTGCATAACCGGTATGACCCAAAATTTGAGACTACTACTTTTTACATGATTTTTTTAAGATCACCTTGTATCTTTCATCTTGTCATAGCCTGTAATAAGCCGACAAATTGTGCCAAGTTTTATTGCAAAATTCTTATTAACGCAGTAGCTAAAATAAATAATGTAAAAAACAGTAAAAATGACAGTTGTCGCTCAGTATATACATTCAGAAAAAGGTAATGATGTAGCGCTTATCACGAAAATAGAGGACGATAAATGGTTTATAAAGGAGAATATAGTGATTACAATGAGAAGTTTAGTTGACATATCTAGTTATTTGAATTTTCAGAAAAATTAGGAAAAAACTTTATTGTCTAGTTACTTTTTAACACTCTGTACACAAATTTTTATTAAGAAAATAAAAGCTGTACTAGTATTGTTGTAACGTACTGACTTTGAGTTTTCCATAATGATTTGTAACGTCGTCATAAAAAATACTCTGCCAATATATGGGCCCCTAAGCTCACACTAGGTACTATAGTTATAGTGTTCGTGTGAGCTAATATAACTAAAAACTGAAATATATTTTATTCAACTCCACACTAAATTACCTTTTGTTTAATACCACACAAGCCATGTTTTGACTCAAATTTTTGAAATCCACCCCCACTTAAAAAAAAAAACAAAACCTAAAATGTATTTTGTTAAACTCCGGACTCAATTACCTTTCGTTTGATATCACACTCGCCATATTTTCACATAAACTCTAAATTTTGAAATCTATCCCCACCCTTTTATTTGGTTTGTGTTCGGTGGATTTTGTTCATTTTGAAATGGGACCATCTCGACCCAAGACCCAGCCTAGGTACCAAATTTACCACACACGCCATATTTTCACTTAAACTCTAATTTTTGAAATATACCCCCACCCTTTTTTTAAAATAAATTAAAATGTATTTTGTTTAACTCCAGACTCAATTACCTTTCGTTTGATATCACACTCGCCATATTTTCACATAAACTCTAATTTTTGAAATCTATCCCCACCCTTTTATTTGGTTTGTGTTCGGTGGATTTTGTTCATTTTGAAATGGGACCATCTCGACCCAAGACCCAGCCTAGGTACCAAATTTCATTGAAATCGGCCAAGCTGTTTTTGAGTTATGCGCGTTGGTCGTTACAGACAGACAGACATACAGACATACAGACATACAGACATACAGACATACAGACATACAGACATACAGACATACAGACATACAGACATACAGACATACAGACATACAGACATACAGACATACAGACATACAGACATACAGACATACAGACATACAGACAGACAGACAGACAGACGGCGCAACAAAAAAGTTTCAAAATCATCTGAAACGCAAAGATATATAAAAAATTTTGAAATCGGAGCAACTTTTTTTTTCTCGAAAAAATTAGGATTGATCATAAAAATGTAACTTATCTTTAAAAACAGCCTGCATTTTTAACAGTTCAACAAAATTTTCATTTTCTTCATAAATAAACGCAAGTATCTCTTATTTGGTATATATCTTTTTAGATTTTCTCAATTTACAATTATTAATTAAAACCCCCCTGTACTCCGCCCCTGTATAAGTCACACCAGTCGAGCAATATTTGTTTTAAAGAAAAACAATTTGTTAATGCTCACAGTGAATTTTAGCAAGTTATCTTGCATAACACAGTATTCGTTCGATGGCAGTTCGGTACGGTTGTATTGCATCGTACCTGCATGATAGTACTAACGCGGTCAAAGTCGAAGTTTGTTTTGTTTATAATAAACCCTCATAAATATATCATGTTTAAAAGCAAAAAAAGTGTAACATCACCTGTGAAGCTTGTTTTAAAAATTAGTGAAAAGCCCAAACAAAATCAAAAAAAAAATGGATAATGCCGAATTATTTCAGGATAGCCATGCTAGAATACAAAATGAAGAAGTTTTATATAGCGAATGGAAAAAATCCCAAGACGAAAAAAATTCACTTAGTGTACAAGTGGATTATCTCCGAACTCAACTGGAAAGTATGCAAATAATATTTGCAGATTTAGAGACAAAAGTCACTAAAAAAGAAGAGTCTGACATGGACTACATTACTGATGAGGACGATCTGGCAAGAGAAACTGAGTGGATCAGACAAAAAGGAAAGGGTTGGAAAAAACGTCGAATGGATACTTCACTCTCACCACCACAACAAAGCTCGGGCACTGGAGAGCCCTCCAATAAAACACAAAATGAAGAACCCTCTACTAAGGTTAAAAAAGCTCCATTACCTCCACCGATTATGGTAAATGGCGTAAATAATTTTAATGATATTTATGAAAAATTTAAATATCATACAAAGAGTTAAAATAAAAGTTTTAAATATCGAAAATATTAAAATAGATGTACAAGACGCAGACAGCTATCGGCTGGTTACTAAAATGCTTAATGAAATAAAGCATCAATGGCACTCATACGAAAACAAACAAATAAGGCCAATTAGAGTAATAGCGAATAGGCTACACTTCTCATGTGACCCACAAAAAATTGTAGCTGATCTACAAAAACAAGGTTTTAAGGCACTGGAGGCCAACAACAAACTTAAATGGAGAACAAGACAACCTCTTAACATGTTTATGCTCACATTTAGCCACGATGAAGATATAAACAAAATTTTTGAAATTTCCAGTATCCTTGGGATTGAAGTGTCAATCTTATGGACACACGCAAAAATATTGCGCTAAAGAACCACGTTGCGTAAAATGCACGGGGAAACATCTTACTGTAGAATGCTTCAAACCAAAAGAATCTGAGCCAAAATGCATCCACTGTGGAGGCAAGCATCCTGCTAACTACAGAGGATGCTTTGTTGCTAAAGAAATACAAAAATTGAAAAATAAACCTAAGAAACCGAATCTCATACCAAACGTGAGTACTAATAGACAAAACCAACAGACAAGAAACACAGTCACACAAAACTCTGTAACAAGGAGATACAGCCAAGTAGCAGCAACAGCTACTATACTTGATATCAATATCAGTAGTCAAAATACTATGGAACAAACACTACAATTAATTTTGGAGAAATTGAACAAACTTGATGAGCGATTAACTAAACTAGAAAGTAGCAATAACGGAGCTACCCATATGCCTCAAAATGGTCAGTAATCTTAGAACCCTAGCTTGGAATGCCAATGGTCTCTTGCAACATCAGCAAGACTTGCAAGTTATTCTAGACATAGAAAAAATTGACGTCTGACTTGTGTCAGAAACGCATTTCACTAACTAGTCTCACATTAAATTTAAAGGTTATAAAGTGTATCATACAACTCACCCTAGCAATACTGCACATGGGGGAAGTGTTGTAATAATTAAAGAAAATATATCACACTACAATTAATTTTGGAGAAATTGAACAAACTTGATGAGCGATTAACTAAACTAGAAAGTAGCAATAACGGAGCTACCCATATGCCTCAACATGGTCAGTAATCTTAGAACCCTAGCTTGGAATGCCAATGGTCTCTTGCAACATCAGCAAGACTTGCAAGTTATTCTAGACATAGAAAAAATTGACGTCTGTCTTGTGTCAGAAACGCATTTCACTAACCAGTCTCACATTAAATTTAAAGGTTATAAAGTGTATCATACAACTCACCCTAGCAATACTGCACATGGGGGAAGTGCTGTAATAATTAAAGAAAATATATCACACTATGAGGAGATGGGATATAAAACCATAGAGATTCAAGCTACATTAGTAAGTGTAAAAACCAAAACATATACATTAGTCATAAGTGCTGTCTATATACCACCAAGGCACTTACTAAAGAAAAATCAATATCTTAATTTTCTCAGAAAATTAGGAAACCGTTTTATAATTGGAGGAGACTTTAATGCAAAAAATACCTACTGGGGATCTAGACTGACGAATTCTAAAGGAAAAGAACTTTTGCAAGCTATTAGTGAATATCAATGTGAGCCGATATCAACTGGTAAGCCCACATACTATCCAACAGATCCAGGAAAAATTCCAGATCTAATTGATTATTTTATAGTAAAAAATATATCTTTAAGTTTTGTAGATATAGAAGAAAGTTTTGATTTACACTCAGATCATTCACCTATTATTCTAACTCTTAGTAAAAACATTATAAAGAAAGAAGCAAATATTTCACTAGTTAATAAACTGACTGACTGGATTAGTTTTAAACAAAGTCTGTCAGAAAAAATAAACCTATCAGTACCATTGCAAACGCCAGAACAAATCGATAAAGAAGTTAAATATTTTGTTACAAATATTCAACAAGCAGCTTGGGAAAACAGTCCAAAACCAAAGAGAATTTCTAAGGGAAAAAACTATCCAAAGGAAATTATATTGGAAAAAAGGAAACTAAGAAGAAAGTGGCAGCAAAGCCGTGATCCTCGGGACAAAACAAATCTCAACAACATGACGCAGCGCATTAGGCGAGAAATTCTAGTAATAAAAAATGAATCTATTAACCATTTTCTTAATGAACTTACCGATGATAAAAATACCGACTATTCCCTTTGGAAAGCCACCAAAGATTTTAAAAGACCAATTATCCAAATTCCACCCATACGAAAATCTAACAACCAGTGGGCAAGGAGCAACGAAGAAAAAGCAGATATTTTTGCAAGTCATTTAGAAAAAACATTTCAGCCCCACGAAGCACCAGATGAACACTTTCATTTAAATGAACCCCATCAAATCGAGGACCATATTAAGCTTACATCACCAAAAGAAATATTAACCGAAATCAAAAATATTAATTCGAATAAAGCCCGAGGGTATGATCTTATTAACGGGGTAGTCATAAAACAACTCCTCAGAAAAGCTATCGTAAAACTATGCAACCTAATAAATGCGTCTTTTAGGCTTAGGTATGTACCTAAACTGTGAAAAGTTGCAGAAGTTATCATGATTCCAAAACCCGGAAAACCACTCCATGACGTGTCATCTTACAGGCCAATATCTTTGCTGCCAATTATATCCAAGCTCTATGAAAAATTATTGCTTAAAAGGGTAAAACCCATCACAAAACGACAAGAAATTATTCCGTCTCATCAATTTGGTTTTCGAGACAAGCATTCCACGATAGATCAAGTACACAGAATTACTAATATAATAGAAAAAGCACTACAAGAGGGAAAAGTTTGTTCTGCAGTTTTTCTAGATGTAGCACAAGCATTTGACAAAGTGTGGCATGAAGGCCTTAATTTTAAACTAAAACGGTTTCTGCCAAAACAATATTCGGATATTTTGGAATCATACATATCTCATAGATATTTTAGAGTAAAGCAAGAAGACTCATACTCAAATTTAAGAGTAATTCAAGCAGGCGTGCCTCAGGGTAGCGTACTAGGCCCATATCTATACTTATTATTCACTTGTGATATCCCAAAGCCAGAAAATTGCCACTTAGCAACATTTGCCGATGATACAGGTTTATTGACGGTAGAAAAATCTATTGAAAAATGCATAGAAAAACTTCAGGATGCAGTCACCCAAATTCACAGTTGGACCACAAAGTGACGAATAAAATTAAATGAAACCAAATCAATTCATGTTGATTTTGCAAACAAAAATACAAATCACATACAAATTACAATTAACAACATTCCCGTACCATATTCAAATCAGGCAAAATATCTAGGTATGACACTTGATGCCAAATTGCGCTGGAAAGCACATGTTAAGAAAAAAAAAGAAGAACTTGAGATAAGGTATAGAAAAATGAACTGGCTAATTGGAAGGAAGTCCAATTTAACAATTCATAATAAGTTACTGCTTTATAGACAAATACTGAAACCAGTATGGACATATGGTATTCAACTATGGGGTTGTGCTAAAGAGAGGAACATTCTAGTTGTACAGAGATTTCAAAATAAAGTATTAAGAAACATTGTACTTTCGAAATAGTGACCTTCATCGAGATCTAAAAATCGAAACTGTAGCAGAGACTATAAAAAAGTACGCAAAAAGCCATGAAGATAGACTCCATCGGCATGTGAATGTGGAAGCAATTCAGCTTCTAGACAATACTATGCTAGTTCGAAGACTAAAAAGAGTGAAGCCGTTTGAGCTAGTAAACTAAGTGAATTTACACATAAAACAAAATAATGCTATAAACACAACACAATTGTGAGTTACAGCTAAACAAAGCGGGGAGAACTGTTGAGTGAACCCTAAGTTTAAATCTGACTTTTCTAGTAAATTAAGTTAAAACAAAATTGCTAATTAGTCTTAGTGACTAGATTGTAATACACTAAACACAGTGTGTTTGACAAATAAAAAAAAAATCTTGCATAACTAACCGCCTGGAATTTTTTTTTTCTCCTTAACACCCATACCATAAATTTTTCAAAAAAAATATTATTTTTTATTTCTTGGAAGAAAATTAAACAATATAATTTTTTTATCGCTTAAAATTAAAACGTATATGTCCTTATATTCAGTGCCAAGTTTCATTGCTACAGCTTTACATTTAAATTTTATACAGAATTTTAATGAGATAGATGCAATTAAAAATAAAACACTCTCTATCTTTGCTCTGCACTGGGTTCGGGATGAGCACCACTTCGTAAAATAATACCATAGTGTTGTATTATAATCGTGCCAAGTTTCATTACGGTACGCAAAAATGCAGACAAAAGTGGCTTAGGCTCCGGACTATCATACTTGGGGAAATGTTTGCGACATTATTGGTGAAAGGGTTGGTACATTATCTTGCTTTTTACTGCTACATTTGTTTACTCGGTGTTCAAGAAAAGTTACATCATTTCGCTCCAACAGCTTTACATAATGTCACGTTATCAGCATCACTCGTGTCATCCCAAGCCATAAAATACAAGTTGCTCCCGATATCAATACCGAGGGTAATGTTACTCACGTATACATTTATACAAGGTGAGTCGACAAAACCAGAAGAAATCGGTTTTTAAAATAATAAATGATTTTTTTCAGTAACCCTTCATTGGGGCTCAAAAATAAAGCAACCGAAACGTAGCCAAAACCTGGTAGTTTATTTTCGTCTTGTCCTCTAACCTAAGAAGTTTCACTAGTAACATTTTTTAAGAAATTTGAAAGGTAATCAGTGTTTTACTACTCTCTCTAGCTTATTAGTAGACTGCATTAATTTTAACGGAAAACTTACTCCTACTTGAATGAAGTCAAGTATATCCTTTTAAGTAGTTTATTCGATTCTCATTCCAAAAGCGCGATATCAAGTGGAGGGATCTTTCACCCCCGTTTTGCTGTTATCAAGTGTTTAATCGTCTATAGAATATTTTTATTTAATGAATTTTTATAGAAAACATTAAATTAGTCCGACTTGAAATGACGTCATCATTTTAAAAAGGTTCGTCCTAACTATTTCTTAGCTTTTTTTAAAGCTGATGATTTTAAATAAAACTATTTAACTTCAGAGTTATTGATTTTAATTTTTTAGTGTTTAGCGTTGCCTTACATTACATTTCGTTTGCTTTGACGGTGAATTTTATAAATATTTATCCAATTCGCATTGCTCATTCACCATTTGATTTGAATGCTGATGTTTCCCATATTGAATTTTTTTAAAACTGTTAATAATTTTTATTAAATTCTGACTAATGCCAAAATATAATCCAGTAGTTAATCATGCAATTTTAAAAAAAACCTATGTTTATCACCTACCACTTTTATGATGCCGACAGAATAAACAATATTATTATTATTATTATTGTATTGTAATATGCCGACAGAATACAATACATGTTCCAAAAATCGAAACTATGGCAAATTAAAATTCGCAGACGCGAATTTTCAAATGCAAATGCGTGTCTTTCGTCATGTAGACACACAGCTGCTGTGTGGATAGACCCCATATTTTTTGTTTATTTACATTTTGCGGTGTTTTGCGTTTGTCGTGTAAAATTATTTAATTTTTTTGTAAAAAATGGGAAATAATTCACGCAAAACATGTGTGGTTTTTGGAAAAATATCCAGTAGAAAAAGGAGTGCCATTAAATAGGTAAGTACTTGTATATTTCTTTATAATTTGTTAATAAAGTTTAGAGTGGTTTATAGATCCCATCAAACAATCTTCATCGTGTCCACAATAAATTAGCATAATTTATTTTAGAAAAGTTCCACAACCACTATAACTGACGCATGCACAGTAACCGAAATTCTGACAACCCGAAGAAAGAGCATTAAAAATTAAATGGGGCTCCTGGCTTCAAGCATCGCATGTGAGAACGCAGATATGCCCCATATTTATGCTCTAACGTATTTGAGTATATGTACTAATCTATCTTTTTGTTGTAGCTTTGTGAGCGAGAACGTATAATTTTTAAACCTAGAGTATCAAAAAGTGTGTTAAAGTATAGATCAAGACAGGCATTGACCATGGTTGTCATTACACATTAAAAAAAGAGGTTGGTAACTTAATCCAAATTTTATTTTTTTGATTTTATATTTTCACACGTCCCACCCAATGCAATTCCAAGTCGTTTAAAGTCGCTGCAAAACTGCAATCTACGGAACGAACGCTACGGGTCTTTTATTTAAGCTTTGGATTTGTTGATATTTTGATATAGAATTTGGTTTTTCATGCGTGGGAATAGTTTTTTTTTAAATAAATACATGCGGAATTCAGATTTGTGACTTGGCTCTTTTTTTAATGGAAGAAAACAACTTGATTGTTAAATGGTTTTGCATGGTTCTGCGCCGAATAAGCGTAAAGCTACGTTTAGATTTGGAGAGTTTACTAGCGGAAAGTACTGGCCGCCACTAAACTTGCCATATGTAAACTACAAGAAAGTTAACTTGCTACTCTCCCGCAAGTGCAGCTACGTTTACATTTAGAGAGTTTACTGGCGGAAAGTACTGGCAGTCACTAAACTGCCATGTATAAACTACAAGAAAGTGCACTTGCTACTCTCCCGCAAGTACTTTCCAAAAGTTGACGGGCCGGCTAGTTTAGTGACTGCCAGTACATTCCGCCAGTACTCTCCAAATGTAAACACATGTCAGCAAGCGTTCTGTGAGAAAGTGTCCACGTTTTTTACAATGAATAAGTGGAATGGAAATCAGATAATTTCCTTTTTAAACATATATCAAAAATATGAAATTTTGTGGAATATCAAGTTCATCATCAACCTTCGGTAAAAAAACTGAAATAGTACATTTCGGTAGTCTGTATAAATACTGCAAGGAAGCAAAACTCATCACCAGTGACCAGATAGCGTAATGTGACTTTCAATTTATTTTGTTTCGTTTATGTTAACCTAGTCTTAACAGTTCTTTAAGTTTTTGGTATGATAATCTCATAAAATTCCTATAAGAATCGGGATCTTCAGTTGATATCTCCTTTAACAGTCGTTCTGATGCAAGTACTTCTGCGTCTGATCCAATCTCTAACCCAAACTCGTTTTTTCCTAGTCTTCTTGCTTTCTAACTTATTTATTAAATTATTGGCAATTTCACATACAACAAATTTAACAGCAGCACGCACTACCGCCATTTTGTTTTTAACTAATTGGCAAGTAAACTTGAAACGTGTAAACACAAAACAATGAACAATTTTAGTGGCTGCCAGTACTTTCCGCCAGTAAATTCTCCAACAAAGCAAGTTCAGTGCCTGCCAGTACTTTCCGCCAGTAAACTCTCCAAATGTAAACGTAGCTTAAGATAATCCGGTTAGATTAGTTAGGCATCGTATCGCAAAAATTACGGTAGCAATAGGTGTAAAATACTTTGCTTTAAATATCAGAGTAAGGACTTTATTTTTAATACAACCGAAATAAAGAACTGACTAAAAGCTAAAAATCTATATTGAATATCTTTTTGGCTTATGAAGATACAAACCCTACATTCCACGTTAGGAACCCGGTATAGTTTAGAAAAGAATCACCTTTGACAGCGTTGGACTGACATCATAAGTGCTTACCAGGCAAAAACCTAAATGGTGACATTTATTTCAGAGCCTGACAAAAACTACCTTGCAAAAAATTTTACGACCAAAAGTCTCTCTGTAGCCAACCGAAATTTGAAAAGTTTTTAAACAAGTCTGATATTTTTTTCTCTGAACACCTGGCGCCGTATAATATAATGAATTTTTAGGGGAACCCTGGAGGGATTTTAGGTGGTGGGGCTACCGGGAAATTGCCCGGTGGGCCAGTACGAAACCAACGCTGAATCGAGATATAATATGGTATAAAATTTGACTAATTATATAAAGTTCATAAATTTTTTAATCACTTTTCAAACTTACAGGCTAGATTTCTTACTCTTAAATTTTCTTGGGTTTTCAAAGTGGTCTCAAAAAATCTTATTATCTTGTTACAACACATGGTGTGTAATAAATAATGCGCCAACCATTGAATTGTGGCATCAACTGGAACTTTAAAGTAGAGCTCTGAGGCATCACACCAGCATCAACAATAAAATTTTCTTTGAAAATCTTTGTCTCTAAAACTTAACAGTTTTTCTTTGATTTTGATGTAAATTTAGGCCATAGAAAAATAATAAAAAAAATTACATTATACCTATTGCAAAGGTAATTTGGTTACCCAGTATTTCCTTAACCTGTAATTTTTTGGCAAAAAGCCATGAAACAATTCTGGACTTTTATGTTAAGATAGTTATTTGTTCCATCATCCCTAAAAGCTTGGTGCATCATTTAAATTAGTGTGTATAGGTCAAGAATTAGTAGGTGGGTTGGTGGGCTTACATAAGTTTGGTTTGACATGAGCGTTCTAGTTGACAAATTTGAAGCAAACATAATAGTGATTCCTCCCCACTGGTCCTTGAACAGCAGCTCATCATCTGTAACAAAAAATAGTTTAAGTTTTAGAAACAAAAGCGTCCCTTCAAGGATTAAAATCTTACTTTTAATCTATAATAGCAATACTTTTAATCCCGAGGTATGAAATATTTTTTTAACACCTAGAGATTAAAAATTAAATAAATTTGCTACGATGACCATTTATGACATTTTATATCTATATTATAGATAAACGCATTATCGGTTGGTAAATAGATTTTGAATATATTTTTATGCTATAGTACATAAAAAAAAATAAACCACGTAACCAAAATGCCTTTTATTCCCACGGCAAAAACTTTTTCTCTAATAGGTAATAGTATATTACATAAAAAGATAAAAAGTGACAAATTTCACATGAGGGTGAATGTTGTGATCGAGGCGCTAGCCGAGTGAAACAGCACGCGACTGTAAAAAAGGTACTTTTCATAGAGTTGCTGTTTTTTCTAAGAACACTGTTAAACTAAACTAATTTTTGTAAAAATTATCGCACATGTGCGGAAGAGTACTTTTCCATACAAGTCTGGAAAAACTTCTACACACGGGTAAAATTTAGGGTTTTCTGAGGATGCAAATCGTGTGAAATCCATTATTTTTATATGTGGTCATAAAAAAATAAATTTTCACATAAATAAAGTAGGTAGTGCTTTCCGCACACATTTGAGTGCGTAAAAAGCTGTTTTCCGCTCACTCATAAATAAAAAAATTAAAAAAGTAAGGGTAAATAATTCGTAACCTGCTTTTTTTTTCTGTGTTAAAAAATGTGTTTAAAAGTAAATAGAAGATTTTCCCAAAATCGCCTGCTTTCTTAATTTAGTCCGAAACTTAAAACAAATCTGCGCCCGCTCACTTTTTAACAGAATAAAAACATTTTGGTAGAGTAACAACCACTTCTCTTAAATTATCAAAAAACTATTCTGTCTGAAAATCCCGACCGACTGTCTGTGACCACAAACTCCAAATAAATCTGATGATCTGATTCCCTCCTATCCCATTAGTACACTCCAAGTAAACTCCAAGCTATATTAACCTTAAAAACAGTTTTTTGTAAATATATCCGAAACAAAAGCTCCTAACAAGTTTTTGGTGACAACATAAATTTTTGAAAAAAATGTGCGCTACTATATTCTGAAAACCGCATATTGAAACGACGCTACGTTAAAAGTCAGCATTTTTTAAACTTTTTGACTGTCAAAGAACTCTCATTAGCATTAATGAATTTCGACCAAAATCTAATCAGCTCGTTACAGTATCGAATACTATGTTACCTAAACATTTCATGAAAATCGGTTGGGGGCTTAGGAGCTATCGTGTTACGGGCAGAGTTACATACACACACACAGACAAACATCACGACGATACTGATAGGGTAGGTCAAAATAAACCCAAATAACACATTTTCGGCGTTATCTCAAAAAAAAATTTTTTCGTCGAAAACAATACCTTCACTTGCTAATTGCTATGCGGGCTAGGAAGGTAAAAATTGCTCAAATTATAAAAAACAAAAAAAAGTTTGTATTTTTTTTGACCCGCTGTTAATATTTATTTTTTCGTTTTTTTTTCTAAGGCAGACCATTTAAATGCATGCCAACCCGGTATATCTGTAAAACAAAATTTTACCTGTTTTGTATTTGAACGATTCAAAAAAAGAAACTTTTTTAAGCGCCGCATTATTAAAACTGTCTGCGTAAGTGGAAAAGTATTTTGAATACGTGTAAGTAAAGAACTCCAGGAATTTAATAAGATAAAGACTAAAGTTATTTTATGGCCAAAATAAGCCCTAGAGGAGAAAAATATCAAACCAAAAAAAAACTACTAAAAAATTCATAAGGATCAAAAAGGAAAATAAAAAAAGCTTTGTCACGACACGGATAAAAATAACAGGCATGGCCAAAATTATATTTTGTAAAAATGACGTCATTTTCCATTTTTTAAATTTACCGTAAACCGGGGTAACTTTGGTACAGTTTTTTATATTTTTCTTAAATAAAACTCGATTTTGCAAAAATAATTGTGTTTTGAGTGGCAACGTACCAACATTATTAAGTGTGAAGTAGTACAAAAACATTATATATTTATTTTGTAAGTCGATATATGCTGCCTCAAATGTGTCCCAATGTTACCCCACTATTTGGGGCAACTTTGGTACACTAGCGTTTTATATGAATATTTTAATCTAAATAAAAAAGCATGTACAAAACATATTTTTGTTATATTTTATATATGTATAACAGAGGCAGAAAGAACACAATTATGTTTAAGAAGCTTTTTTCGCTAAATAACAAGATAAGTAAACAAAAATTTCTTTGTTTTAAATACATGGAAACTTAAGGATATAACACTCTAATCAAGGCCTAGATATAAAATCTGAGAATAATTCGTCGCTAACATGACGAAGGGGCGTATATAAAAAAAATCAGATTTTATTTGCGCTCACCATAATTGCTAGTTTTAAATATATTTTTATACGGCGATGAGGCGTATCTTTATTGCAATATTTTATATTATCAGATAAACTCAGATTGAAGTTAATGAAAATCTTTACATTGGAATTACTCAAAACTTGTTATTTTGGGATACGCCTGTTCATTTTCTTAACGACGATTTTTTTTAGTTTCGCGCACCAAGTAGACGCTGTTGCTTGCGGGGAATCTCGCTTCTAAAAGAGATAAACAGAAGTATTAGAAAATGTCAACCGGTGTAACTTGGGTACACCACGTTTTTTAAATTAGATTATACGGCGAACATTTGCAGTCTAACTTTGGGACATGTACCAAAGTTACATCAGCATGTTACAATTTTTTATGTAAACAAATATATATTTTTTGTAGGTGTGGATAATTTTTTCTTACATTATCAAAACATAGCCAAAATATAACTACATAAGACGTACTTACCTGAATTAAAGTACCTATGATCGGTTCGGCTGCACAATAGAAAGTTTGTAGAGCTTCCAAAAATGCGCGAAAACAGCTGTAGCGGTTAAAAAATTACTGCAGTTGTCAGAAGTAAGGCAATTTTGCCAAACCTAATTTTTTTTCTTTATTATTATCGTATGAACAAGACTGCGTACCAAAATTGTCATATTTACTGCATGAATATTTGTTTAAGGTAGAGTCGGGGACTGTCAAAAGTAATCAATTAAAGAAATCAAAGAAAATAATTTTTTGCAGACATGGGAAAGGTTCACAATTTTTTTGTTTTGGTTTAAACTACTTTTTCGAATTTCAAATAGGATTTTTTTTATTTTCGAGGGCGGCAATTTAAAAAGTCCCCGACTGTACAATGTAGAAAAAATACAATATTTCCCAAAGTAATAATATATGTTTATATCAATCATGTATCTGGCAGATAAGTTTATCTGCCATACAAGTACCTACCATGAATATAGAAAATACTTATCTGACAGTTAATGGTGTCTAATGAATAAATGATTTAACTGGACATTGATAAACTTTGATTTAGCCCCTGTCCGATTTGCCGACGGCAAACCCGCCTTTAAAACCACACACTTGCGATTCCCGCCCTTTTTCTGTTTTTGGATCAGGGAAAATAGAAATTTATATAAACCAAGTAAAAAGTGAAGAATGCAATAGGAAGGAAAACAACCCAAATTATTTTTATGCGGGGACAAACTTTGGTCAAGGGAATCTATTCATCGCTGCGCTGGCTGCTCATGGCGCATGATAGCGCTTACGCCATTAAATTTACACAACTCTCATACATTTAAACAAAATAATAGAACCATAAAAAAATCACAAAAAGAAGTTTGAAATATATAGGTTTTAAAGTTAACGAACAGCTATACACAGACCACTACCATCAATAAAAAACTCAAAAGTGTACTCAAACAATGTATAGAAAATAGAGATAAAATGAAAATACACAACATAACATAAACGCACCAGTAGGTACTATAAACTAATAAAAAATTAATGGGTTCATGCCGGATCTGATACCTTCCTACCCCAGAAGCACACTCCAAGTAAACTCGAGGCTATATCCACCTTGAAAACAGTTTTTTGTAAATAACTCAGCAATGAAAGCTCCTACAAAGTTTTTGGTTAAAACACAAATTAATGAGAAAAACTTGCTTTATAATATTCCGGCAACAGCATATTGATGCGACGCTCCGTTAGAAAGTTAGTAATTTTTAAATTTTTTAACTGTCAAAATCTCTCGGTTAATCTAACGAAGTATGGCCCTAGTGTTTATCCTTGTAAAAAATGCGATTTATGAGGCTCCGTCTCGTTGTGGATTTGTATCCTATTTTGGATATATTTTGTGTTATATTTTGTGTTTTAGTAGCCGGCCAGACATTATCCACGCATTCTTAAAGACTTATGTCATACTGATGTGCTCAAATAAGAGCGAAACACATGTGACTGTAGCTAATCAGACCACACCTAACCGGAGTTATTAATACTTTGGTTAGGTACGTGCGGGCAGATAAACAGCTGATCTCGTTAAAAGTGAGGTTGGTTTGTTTGTTTTGCTTTGCGGTCGTTGATGTGTTATGTTGGTGGTGTGGTAAGTGTTTAAGTTTTGATTTACAGTTTCTAATCGTTGTACATCTTACGAATCGCGGCTTGTTGATGAAAATTTATATTTTCGATGCAAGTGCAGTGTTTTTTAATTTAACGGAGTATGGCCCTAGTGTTTTTGCTTGTAAAAGTTGCGATTTATAAGGCTCCGTCGCGTTGTGGATTTGTATACTATTTTGGGTATATTTTTTGTTATATTTTGTGTGTCATTAGCATTAATGAATTTTAACCAAAATCTAATCAGCTCGTGACAGTATCCAACAATATTTTACCTGAAAATTGGTTCAGCGGTTTAGGGCCTATCGTGTTATGGACAGACACACACACACACACACACACACACACACACACACACACACACACACACACACACACACACACACACACACACACAGACGACGATATTGCTAGGATAACACATTTTCGCCGTTATCTCAAAAAAAAATTGTCCATAACAATACCTTCCCTAGCCATTGCTGCGCGGGCTAGGAAGGTAAAAATAATGAAGACGCCGACAAATTATGACATAAACACTCGGGTACAGTACCGGCCAGAAGTGGAGAAACAACAATCAAAGATCAAGTAGTACATTTGGAAACTTCAGTCCAGTTCTCAGTTTACTTGTTTCAGCGATTTTTAATACAAAATCGTGTCTTTTTGTTAGTTAAAAAAAAACGCTAAAACACAAACTGTGTAGGTATGTTTAGGCAAAAATAACAACTATACCATTTAGAAGAGACCTAAAAGTTATATGCATCCTAAAAATTTAACACCAATTGTACAAAGGATAGTCTAGATATAAAATTTTAAAAGTGCTAAAAATGATAAATATTTTTGCCAATTTTAAAAATTTATATGTACACTCTTTCAAATGGTACTTGCCATGCTAAATGATTTTGTATCGAAAATCGCCGAAACACTTGAACTGAGAACTGGACTGGAGTTATCAAATGTATCACTTTTTCTTTGATAGTTGGTAGAGGACCAGATTTAGATATAATTTTAGGTGGTTTCTCCACTTTTGGACGGAACTGTAGAGGATAAGGTATACTTATGGGCTAGGCTTGGAATATGGGCTACAGTCTTGACGTAAATCGCCGAAACACTTGAACTGAGAACTGGACTGGAGTTATCAAATGTATCACTTTTTCTTTGATAGTTGGTAGAGGACCAGATTTAGATATAACTTTAGGTGGCTTCTCCACTTTTGGACGGAACTGTAGACGATAAGGTATACTTATGGGCTAGGCTTGGAATATGGGCTACAGTCTTATCTCCGACACCTGTAGACATATATTATTAGTAAACGTGTCAGTTACATGTCTTTTAGTATTCGTAACCGCCTATAGGTGACTGGTTTTTTCTTTTATAAGTGTGTAATTCAGTTTCTGCGATGTTTATAAATTTTGCCGTGTTGTAGATTTGCTGTTGAAACTAAGTGGCTTTTGCAAGATATAGCAAAAGGTTCGTACTTTTAGATTTTGTTTTTAAATTTGCGCAGATATACGTTATAAAATATTTATGAAGTTATAAAGTTTTTATAGTTTATTTCTAATATGGGCCATTATTATGTTTTCAGTATGGGCTAGCCTATATTTGTAGCAATATTTAAAATGGTGCGCTTTGTTTTAGAATGCCGCGCAAAAGGCTTATGGCAACTTTCAGTGTGAGTATCAAGAAACGAAAGACGTGGGATACAGAGGATATGAAAAGGGCAAAACCCCACAAAATATTAAACCAGTTAAAAAAAAAGTAACTTACTTGGTTTTAAATTTACGGATACTAAAATTTACGTTTATTAGTATATTTGACTTAAAAATTCCGCTGTTTGACGCTCATGTCTGAAGGTGGGTAAAAACGCTAATCAGCGTTGATCTGGCCTGAAAGGCAGATATCTATATATAGCAGTTTATGCCCACCTGCTCTTGTTCTAGTTTCTCTTGTATCTCGGTAGATGGCGCTACTTGTGAGGGTTTTCTCACTATAGACGTAGGATGAGAGGCAAAACGGTCAGATTAACTTCGCAAAGGTGTCACATGACCAAGCAGTGTTCTGAGTCCCATAACGACGAAACAGTTAACTGTCAACACCTATTAGATATCCATTAGATCTTGTACCACCGTGAGGTTAAGCTTTCGAGCTACCCACGGAAAAATATAAGAGAAACAAAAACTTCTTTTTAACCGATTAGCCACGAAAACTTGTTTAATTTTAAATTCACGGGTACTAAAATTTACGTTTGTTAGACAAGATCTCGTACAAAACATCAAAGAACAATAGAAAGCGGCAATCAAAGGAAGATTCTGAAAGTGAAGATGACGAAAAGCAGTTTATGCCAGCTATCGAAAACTTTGGTATTGATGAAGACCGCAAAGGTGAATTCTGGGGTTGTTAGGTAGGCTGTGCTCTGGGTTCAATGTTTAATTTTTAATTAGTGGTGTCATGTCGACTGCGGTGGCGCTGATAGAGGCGACTGTCTAAGACTTTTGTATCATTGAATAATATTGTGTTATTTGTGTTAAGTGTTGTGTTATTTTTCAAATATTGCATTTGAATAAAACGGTTGAGTTAATATTTGTAGGTATTTTTTGTAGTAGTCCATATTGGTAACACTTTCTCATTGATTGCTCTTATATTATTTTTTTTTCAACAAAAAAAAATAAAGAAAGACTTTCGTAAAAACTCAAATACTCGTCAGTATAACGTTTGCTAGGTTCTACTTGTATGGTAAAAAAACGAAAAACGTGATCCACACCAAAAATATGTCAGATATGTCAAATAAACCAAATGGTAGCCCATATTTGTACCTTCTCCTCTATATGTATGACTCTATTCTCGCACAGGTAAATCTAAGATCTTATTGATATCAATCTTCTCAACTCTCTTTCATGGCTTTTGGGTTTATACATATTTCAATTTACCGAAGAAGACAAACATAAATAAAAACCACTTTTCAAAAAAAATTATAAATGTTTTGTTGTTTTATGAAGATTCTATAATTGGGCTTATAAAGCAGCAAAAAGATGTAAGTTTGAAAATTTAAAAGATAGTTTGTAAAGTAACTTATAAAAAAGCAGCAAAAAGGGTATATTTTTTTTATATTTGGCATAGTAGCAGCTACGACCTTTTCAAATTTTCATTTGAGGATCGTCGATTTTTCGGCTTCAGAATCTAAAATGGCGGCTGCCAAAGTTAAGAAAAAAATTAATTCCCTGTTTTAGGAGAAAATAAATTAATTTTGATGGTTTCACTTTAAGCGAGACCTACTTAATTTAAAACTTTAAAAAAATTGACACCTGTCACTTCAACTTTTTCGAACTTTTTAAAAAATTTTGTGCGATGCTTATTTAAGCTAAGGACTATTTCTTTAAACTTACTGAAAAGAAATTGTTTCTTAGCCGGTACAAAAATGGCGCTTAATATGCCAACAATAAAGGAGACCTTCATAACCTATAGACCAAATTTAATTTTTACAAAACAAATTCGTATTTTATCAAGTATTTTAAGTATTTATCAAGAGTGACTTTTGTAAGTATTTATAAAAAGATACAATTTGACATTTAAGATTTAATATAGCGGCCGAAGTTTAGATAAAAAAGTAATTTTTTTATTCTTATTTGACAAAACTAGTGTTTTTGTGTTTTATGTCAATTTATTCTAAATCAGGGTCGCTGATTTTAAAAGTTCTATAATAAATGACATATGTCTAATACGTATAATCCACAATGGCGACGTTCAAAATATAAAAGTAACACATTTTTTTATTTGGTAAAAAATCTTGAATGTGAAATTGTAACTTTTTCTCTTCTCAGATTTTTACCTTCCTAGCCCGCGTAGCAATGGCTAGAGAGGGTATTACTTTCGATGAAAAATTTTTGCTCACACTACTACTATAAGTAGTGTGAGCTATGGTGATCGTAATTTTTTCGAGAAAAAAAAAGTTGCTCCGATTTCAAAAATTTTTATATATCTTTGCGTTTCAGATGATTTTGAAACTTTTTTGTTTTGCTGTCTGTCTGTCTGTCTGTCTGTCTGTCTGTCTGTCTGTCTGTCTGTCTGTCTGTCTGTCTGTCTGTCTGTCTGTCTGTCTGTATGTCTGTCTGTCTGTCTGTCTGTCTGTCTGTCTGTCTGTCTGTCTGTCTGTCTGTCTGTCTGTCTGTCTGTCTGTCTGTCTGTCTGTCTGTCTGTCTGTCTGTCTGTCTGTCTGTCTGTCTGTCTGTCTGTCTGTCTGTCTGTCTGTCTGTCTGTCTGTCTGTCTGTCTGTCTGTCTGTCTGTCTGTCTGTCTGTCTGTCTGTCTGTCTGTCTGTCTGTCTGTCTGTCTGTCTGTCTGTCTGTCTGTCTGTCTGTCTGTCTGTCTGTCTGTCTGTCTGTCTGTCTGTCTGTCTGTCTGTCTGTCTGTCTGTCTGTCTGTCTGTCTGTCTGTCTGTCTGTCTGTCTGTCTGTCTGTCTGTCTGTCTGTCTGTCTGTCTGTCTGTCTGTCTGTCTGTCTGTCTGTCTGTCTGTCTGTCTGTCTGTCTGTCTGTCTGTCTGTCTGTCTGTCTGTCTGTCTGTCTGTCTGTCTGTCTGTCTGTCTGTCTGTCTGTCTGTCTGTCTGTCTGTCTGTCTGTCTGTCTGTCTGTCTGTCTGTCTGTCTGTCTGTCTGTCTGTCTGTCTGTCTGTCTGTCTGTCTGTCTGTCTGTCTGTCTGTCTGTCTGTCTGTCTGTCTGTCTGTCTGTCTGTCTGTCTGTCTGTCTGTCTGTCTGTCTGTCTGTCTGTCTGTCTGTCTGTCTGTCTGTCTGTCTGTCTGTCTGTCTGTCTGTCTGTCTGTCTGTCTGTCTGTCTGTCTGTCTGTCTGTCTGTCTGTCTGTCTGTCTGTCTGTCTGTCTGTCTGTCTGTCTGTCTGTCTGTCTGTCTGTCTGTCTGTCTGTCTGTCTGTCTGTCTGTCTGTCTGTCTGTCTGTCTGTCTGTCTGTCTGTCTGTCTGTCTGTCTGTCTGTCTGTCTGTCTGTCTGTCTGTCTGTCTGTCTGTCTGTCTGTCTGTCTGTCTGTCTGTCTGTCTGTCTGTCTGTCTGTCTGTCTGTCTGTCTGTCTGTCTGTCTGTCTGTCTGTCTGTCTGTCTGTCTGTCTGTCTGTCTGTCTGTCTGTCTGTCTGTCTGTCTGTCTGTCTGTCTGTCTGTCTGTCTGTCTGTCTGTCTGTCTGTCTGTCTGTCTGTCTGTCTGTCTGTCTGTCTGTCTGTCTGTCTGTCTGTCTGTATGTCTGTCTGTCTGTCTGTCTGTCTGTCTGTCTGTCTGTCTGTCTGTCTGTCTGTCTGTCTGTATGTCTGTCTGTATGTCTGTCTGTTTGTCTGTCTGTCTGTAACGACCAACCCGCATAACTCAAAAACCGCTTGTCCGATTTTAATGAAATTTGGTACCTAAGTTGGGTCTTGGGCCGTGATGGTCCCATTTAAAAATGAACAAAATCCACCGAACGCAAGCCAAATAAAAGGGTGGGGGCAGATTCCAAAAATTAGAGTTTATGTGAAAATATGGCGTGTGTAATATCAAACGAAAGGTAATCAAGTCTGGAGTAAAAAAAAATGAATTTTAGTTTATTTTTAAAAAAAGGGTGGGGGTAGATGTCAAAAATTAGAGTTTAAGTGAAAATATGGCGTGTGTGATATCAAACGAAAGGTAATTGAGTCTGGAGTTAAACAAAATACATTTTAGTTTTTTTTAAAAGGGTGGGGGGTAGATTGAAAAAATTTGAGTTTAAGTCAAAACATGGCTTGTGTGGTATCAAACGAAAGGTAATTGAGTCTGGAGTTTAATAAAATATATTTCAGTTTTTGATTATATTAGCTCACACTATAACTATAGTACCTAGTGTGAGCTTAGGTGCCCATAGATTGGCAGAGTTTTTTTTTGAGATAACGCCGAAAATTTGATATTTGGGTCTACTTTGACTTATCTTAGCAATATCGTCGTGATGTCTGTCTGTGTATGTGTAGGTGTGTAGGTATGTGTGTGTGACTGTGTGTGTGTATATTATTTCTGTCCGTAACACGATAGTTCCTAAACCGCTTAACCGATTTTTATAAAATTTTTAAGTAAAATAGTGTTGGACACTATAACGAGCTGATTTAATTTTGGTCAAAACCCATTAATGCTAATAAAAATTTTAAAATGCTAACTTTTTAACGGAGCGTCGTATTAACATGCTGTGTTCGGAATATTATAGACTACATTTTTCTCAATAATTTGTGTTTAAACTTTGTAAGAGCTTTAGTTTCTGAGATATTTACAAAAAACTGTTTTCAAGGCTGATATATCATGGCTTCACTTGAAGTGTGCTCATAGGCTAGCTAAGAAGGTATTAGATCCGTCATGGGTCCATTTATTTTTTGTAAAAATTAAACTTGTTCTATTGGTTATGAAGATCTCTCTTATTTTTGACATATTAAGATCCATCTTTAAGCAGGTTTAATGAGTAGCCTTAATAGGAGGTGCCAAAAATAAATATTGCGCAAAAATTAAAGGAAATACCGATTTTTTTTAAATATAGCCGTTGTTTGGTTTTGAAGTGACAGGTGTCAAATTTTTTTACAGTTTTAAACTCAGTAAGTCCTTTGTAAAGCAAATCCATTAAAATTAATTTAATTTCTCCCAAAATAGGAAATTCACTTGTTTTTCGTAGTTTGGCAGCTGCCATCTTGGATTTTGAAGCCGGAAAATCAGGGATCCTCGAATAAAAATTTAGCTTTGAGTGTTAGGTACCAACCATGCCCAATATAAAAAAATATATCCTTTTTGCACCTTTGTTTTAAAATACCCTACAAATTTATGTAAGTGTTGACAACCGGAATTAAAAATGATTATATTTATCACTACTGTATATGGGTCGGTGATATCGACATCGACTTATTAAAAATAAATAATGACACTGAAAATTAAAGAAATGCTTTAGAATTTGGTTTTATATCGACAATAAATGACGTCACACGCCCTGATAGTCAGACCTGTTTAGATCATATATTTTTAAGAACAAAAAAACCCTTTGATGATATTAAACCAATAATATTACAACAAAAAATAACGGACCATTGCCCTATTTTATTAAACATACCCATACAAAATGAAACATACCTAACAAAGCATAACCCCAAAAATTACGACAAACAATATTTAAATAAAAATAAATTAAAAACACTTTTAACGGAAGAAAACTGGAGTTCTGTATATAATGAACCAAACCTCGACTTAGCGACTGTTGTTGTTTTGAGGTTGGTAGAGCTGCGGGACTGTAAGCGCTGGCCGTTTTATAAAATCTGGGTGCAAAAATCCTTAAAAGGACGATGTAAAAATATTAATTTTTCCGAGCCACACAAAGACAATATAGAGGATTGGCACTCACCTTTTCAGCTGTTTCCGTCGTCCAGAGGAGCTCCTCTCGCTGGCCCAGTCGTTGCAGTCGATCCACACTAGAATCACTTGTTTGTGTAATGGTTTAGTTTGATTTTCTAAGAATGTTATTGGATTTTTTGGTTAATAGAATTTATCACCATGCTGCGTGGTGATCTCGATAGAATACGACAGACGAATCTTTTTTTGGTTACGCCTTTTTGCGCAGATTCATTTTTCGTAGATGGCGCTGGCGTTTTGCTTGTGCCAATCAAATTCAAATTGTGTGGGTTTTCCGAATACGGGAATTTGGCGCAAAATTTGAGTTTAAAATTAAAGTTGCACGAACAGCGACAGAAAATTTTGTAAACTGCTTTCAAAAACATATTAACGAATCCACTACAAAAAAAACGTATCGATGCAAGTCAGTAAATAAACAACCCTGGATCACTAAAGGTCTGTTAAGGTCTATGGAAACCAAATTTGAACTTCTTAAAAAAACTAAAAAATACCCAGAAGATCCGTTATTTGTTACAGAATACAAAATCTATAGAAATAAATTAAACGAACTTATAGATAAAGCCTACATCAACTATTAAAAATCAAAAATGTCAAAAAAGTTCTTAATAGACATAAAACTAAAACAGAAATTTCAAAAATCGAAACTGAAACAATATCAACTACAAACAAAAAAGAAATTACAAACATTTTTACGGAACATTTTACCAACATAGGCAAAAATATGGCTAAAAATATTAATTTTGACATAAATAACAAGTTTTCTGAGCAAAATATATCTAGCAAAACCTACAACCTACAAATAATACTGAGCTTATTAAAATTATTGGATCCCTTAAAAATGGCAAATCTCCGGGCTATGATGGTTTAAAAAGTGAATATTTTAAAGAAAATTCATTACTGCTACTAAAACCACTTACATATCTTGTTAACAGATCATTTGAAACAGGTTACTTCCCTAAAATCCTTAAACAAGCTATAATAAAACCTCTACATAAAAGTGGATTACATACTAACTTAAATAATTATAGACCGATCTCCATTTTAAATTCACTAAGCAAAATTTTTGAAAAAGTTTTAAAAGATCGATTAATAAATTACCTAAAAAAATATCAAATTCTTTCACCTAACCAATACAGTCTTACAGAGGGAATGTCAACGGATGATGCCTTGGCCAAACTCGCTACAAAATTAAACTCAACTTTGGATAAAGGCGAAAAAATACTTTGCGTGTTTCTAGATTTGGCCAAGGCATTCGATACTGTTGATCATACCATTTTGTTGAGTGGCTTAAGCAACATTGGTATACGTGGATTACCATTTAATCTTTTTGAGAGCTATTTATCAGAGCGATATCAGTCTGTTACAATTGATGAGGAATCTAGCTCGAACATGAAGGTCGAAATGGGCGTGCCTCAAGGAACGGTCCTTGGACCCATTTTATTCAACATATATATTAATAACTTGTTCTGCATGGCCCCAAAAGACGAAATTTTATGTTTTGCTGATGATTCTGTTTTGATTTTTAAATCTGATAAATGGGATACTTTAAAAAAAAGGCTGAAACAGATTTGGTGCAAGCTTTCCAGTGGTTTTCAAAACAAAAACTAAGCATTAATACTGATAAAACCTTTTTTATGCCTTTTGGGTACTACACTGCCTCATTACCCTATTTTTCGGAGCTAAATATTAAAATTGATAACAACCATATTCACATCAAATCAGTGTCAAAAATTAAATACTTAGGAGTAATATTTGACTCGAATCTAAAGTAGGATCAACATATGCAACATGTAACAAACAAATTGCGTATGTTTATTAGTAAGTTTAAAGAACTAAATAAATTTTTTGAAACCAAGTATCTCAAAATTCTATATACAACGCTTATTCAACCACACATTAACTACGGAATCATAGTCTGGGGAGGAGTTCTAGAAGTTCATCTGGAGCCTCTTAAAATCTCACAAAAATGGCTATTAAAAATAATTCTGGGGAAAAACAGGACTTTTTTATCCGATCTTCTATATAGAGAGAGCGAAATACTTAACATAAGGCAATTATACTTCCAAAGCATTGTTATGCGACAATTTTTAAAAAAAGGATACGCTCGCGGAAATTCAACATCCACACAATACACGCCTAAAACAGCAGACAGGTCTTTTACCCAAAACAAAAACCACTTTAGCCCAACGTTGTTTCCTCTACATAAGTCCCAAAGTACATGCAGAGTTGCCAAATGATTTAAGGAAAATAAACAATCTAAAATTACTAAAAAGTAAACTTAAATTATGTATTCTCAATATTACAAGAAAAAAAATTCAACAAATCATTGATTTAAAAAACCAATAAACATAAAAAACCAATTTTAAAAAATATTTATGTTATCTTCTATCAAAATGTAATCCCGAAATATGACGACTTTTCCAGATCTTTGACACTTCAATCCCAATTTTGACAAGCTTCACCCGGTTTTACAAATTAATGCATTCTATAAATTTCAATTTCGAACTAAATAATGTGTAAACTGACCGGAAGACGATATTTTATTACGGTTTTAACCACTAATATCCAAATAATTCGCAGGTTTAGTTTCAACTGAGAGATACTAGTAAAATATTAAAAATTATTTTGTTTTCTTTTTGTTTTCTTTCTTTTATTATTATTATTTCTTTTTTCTCATTTTATTTTTATTCTTTTGTTTTTTATTTTTTATTCTTTCATGTATAAATATTAATTATTATTTGTTTAATTAAG
Source organism: Aspidapion aeneum (assembly GCA_963576565.1). NCBI lineage: Eukaryota > Metazoa > Arthropoda > Insecta > Coleoptera > Brentidae > Aspidapion > Aspidapion aeneum. The sequence continues at coordinate 184,144,780 of OY755038.1, forward strand.
AATTTCCAGATATTTTGCTTAATATATGCAGATAAAGTTCCACCAACAAGGTTTTACCTTTGGTGGGTAATTGTTTATTTATCTATGATTACTAATAGTTTTAAGACGCAAACGTGTATTTTTTTCTGATAAATAAACCTATTTATTATTTATTTATTATTATTATTATTATTATCAATAATGACTTAGATTATCGCTGGAAAAAAAACAGAGAAACATTTTTGGTCATTTAGATGTATCTAGGAGAACATGAAGAATGAAGATGTTAATTTTGTTGTGGTCATAAAGTTTATCCGCTAAGGAAATGTCCTGCGTTATGCAAACTGTGTTTTTAACCATTTTTCCGAGACTTGTCTAAAGAGAAATTAAAATAAAACAAAAAATAAATAAAAGGAATAATTAAAGTTTTACAAAAAAATTCAGAAAAATATATGTTGATGTGGTAGACAAAAACTTTGAAGATTTCCTATGTATTAAGAATTGACAATAATAACTAACTACAAGAGGATATTCTTTAAGTGGCCCTGCTGTAAAGTTTGAAAACTGTCGCTTATGACTTTTTACTTTTCAACCATCGATATAAGAGTACGTATTCACCAAACTGCTCTGCGAACGCGTCGTATGTGGGCCGCTCGCGCGCTGCTCATGCACCCTCCGCGCGCGTGTTATCAAGTTGCGCGCGCGCCGCTTGCAAGCCGTTTGCTGAAAACGAGCTTTCTTCGGCTTCTCTTTGTGTGTTCGCAAATCCTTTGGGACGGCATCGGCAGTTTGTTATCGAATTTTTATTTCAATGCCTGTTTGCTGTTTTCCTGTGGATCGTAGAAAGTTCGTTGAAATGAATTCGGTGAGTGACGCACCTACGGAGCGCGAGCGGCGAACATACGGCATGCGAGCGCCGCACACGCAGTTTGGTGTATACGTACTTTAATAGACAGAAAATCTTTGTATCAGAGAGTGGATATAAAAATTCTAATTTCTAATAATTCTTTACAATTTTTCTTTATTGTCACTTACTTACTCACTTTAAAAAACCATTAAAATTTTTGCTTTATGTAGCCGTATAGTCAATGTATTTCTGTGGAAGTTACTTCTTGTATATTTATAATTGAATGGGTAATAGGTTTTGGGGCGTCTGCCGTCATTGGGGCTGCGATTATGATTTTTTATTTTCGTTAAAATAAAAACGAAGCTGGTAAAATTCTGCCCCACTTAACAATATAAATACCAAGACCGACAGCTTTAATCAATATAGCTTTTGTTCCGGAAAAGGGAGCTAAAATGCTATTAATTGATCTATTATTAACCTGTCATTTCAAATTGGTAGCTATGTTTTAATAATTAGATCATAAGCTAGGTCTGTTTGCTATAGTAATGTATTTAATAAATTTTTGATTGTATTAATGCTGGCCAAAAACACACAAGCAATTTTAGATCGTACGCTCCTATCGCGTGATTTAGAAAGATCATTGGAGCCAGTCCTGCCAAGATTGTGCTGCAAAAATCAATCAAAATCCTTTGCTTTTTCACGCGGTGCAAAACAGTGCGTGTGAACACCAAGTGTCGCCATTTTCAAGCAAGCTTGAAATTTTGATCGCACGGTACAAGCTCGTCTGATAACAATTTTTAGCCGAGCTTGTACCGCGAGACTAGTTCGACCGGCGCATCATGCTTTCTAAACATTTACGTCTCTTGCGCATGCACACCATATAATACAAATGGACTGGCCCTGTTACATAAGCGCAATGCTGGACCTCTATCAGCGGCGTAGCGTGGAGGGGGCGCGGGGGGTTCGTCGCCCCCCCCCGCCCCGAGGGTAGTGGCGCCCCATAGGTGGCCGAAGCGCCCTCAGCTTGATTAAGTCGGGCCGGTAACGGCCAATTGAGTGGGTGCCAAAGGAAACTAACGACATGAAGACCTTTTTTTTTTTTTTTGGTCCCAAGATTTGTGAGAGGCGCCCTTGTGACTTATCGGCCGCCCGCTCACCACATGATGGCCTTTTTTTGTTTTTTTTTGTCACAACATTTTCATCAGTTTTCAGAGGCGCCCTTTTTAGCTGTCGCCCCCCCCCCCCCCGCCCTTTCGGGCACGCTACGCCGCTGACCTCTATAAACTTAGCATTACCACTTAAGAATTGGATATTCGCAATATATGTCGTGAATTCGTCGTAAATTTGTCGTTAAAAAAAAAATTTGTCGCGCCACCCGTTTTCCTGAAAAGGGTATGTAATGCTAAGTTGAGTCTCAACTTAGCACTACCACCCCAGAAAAAATTAAAATTTTTAAAAACTAATAAATGCAATAATTGTCGTGAATTTGTCGTAAATTTGTCGTAAAAGAAAAACAATTGACGCGTCATCCGTTTTCCCGAAAACGGGCAGTGAGCAATTTTGAAATTTCCCAGCTAAATCTTAGTGATCTTTAAGCTTTTTCACAATACGAAGATGTAGTATATTTAACCTTGTCGCGCAATTGTAAATTTTTGGTGAAACAATCATTATATTACGTTCCGCTTTTACTTTTCAATATAACCTTTTGTGGTGTTTGTGTAAATATTCATTGATCGCCAGGATTTTGCGTTGTTTCAGAAATTATGAAAAAAGTGAACTTCTCACAAAACATTTATATGCATTAATTGTCTTAAATTTGTCGTAAATTTGTCGTGAAAGAAAAAAATTTGTCGCGCCACCCGTTTTCCTGAAAAGGATATGTAATGCTAAGTTGAGTCTCAACTTAGCACTACCACCCCAGAAAAAATTAAAATTTTCAAAAACTAATCTATGGAATAATTATCGTAAATTTGTCGTAAATTTGTCGTGAAAAGAAAAATTTTCTCGCGCCACCCGTTTTCCTGAAAAGGGGGTGTAATGCTAACTTGGGTCTCAACTTAGCACAACCACCCCAGAAAAAATTAAAATTTTCAAAAACTAATAAATGTATTAATTGTCGTGAATTTGTCGAAAATTTGTCGTGAAAGAAAAAAATTTGTCGCGACACCCGTTTTCCTGAAAACGGTATGTAATGCTAAGTTGAGTCTCAACTTAGCATTACCACCCCAGAAAAAATTTAAATTTTTTAAAACTAACCTATGGAATAATTGTCGTAAATTTGTCGTGAAAGAAAAAAATTTGTCGCGCCACCCATTTTCCTGAAAAGGGTATGTAATGCTAAGTTGAGTCTCAACTTAACACTACCACCCCAGAAAAAATTAAAATTTTCAAAAACTAATAAATGCATTATTTGTCGTGAATTTGTCGTAAATTTGTCGTAAAAGAAAAACAATTGTTGCATCATCCGTTTTCCCGGAAACGGGCAGTGAGCAACTTTGAGATCTAAATCTAAATCTCAGTGATCTTTAAGCTTTTTCACAATACGAAGATGTAGTATATTTAACCTTGTCGCGCGATTGTACATTTTTGGTGAAACAATCGTTATATTACTTGCTGTTTTTACTTTTACCCTTACCCTTTTTGGTGTTAATATAAATATTCATTGCTCGCTGTTTTCAATGATCAAACTAACGCCAGGATTTTGCGTTGTTTTAGAATTAACGAAAAATAGTTCAATGAATAGAGGCCAAAATAGGGGGGTTACCCTACAAAAGGTCCGGTAGTTCTGAATTTTGGATATGTTGTTAAGCTCCGGAGGGTAGTTAAAAATCTGAGTTTTCGTCACCCCCACCCCTGTGCTCCCTCCGATATCTTGAAAAAACCATCAAAAATTGGCACATTTTTTAGTTTTTCGTTCTAGTACGCTAAATCGCAAAAAGGGTTTTATGAAATTTTTTAGAGTATATAATTATCTACAATTAGATGGTACTATGGTTGTTCTGCCAGCAGTAGTCACGGAGCTAGGTAATTTCCAAAAATGAGTAAAATCTCGTGCTTGGCCAAATTTTCAGATTTTTCCTACTTTAGACGACATAGGCTCCGAAATACTTTGTTCTAGGGTAAAAGTTCTAAAAACATATCTTGTAGAGAATTTTATCAGCTACAAAATCCATTCTTTAAATGTATTTTTAAATATTGTAATGGAGTGGGAGTAACTTTTAACTTAAAGTAAGTAAGTTGGAAAAAAATAATTTTTTTAAATTTAGTGCTTTAAACGGCACGTTTTTTATTTATTTTTATTTTTTTTGTGTAAATTCAGTGACGTATAAAAAGGTAAGAGAGCTTTGGGGTCAAACACCTCCTTAAACTAACCACCTCTTCAAAAACCCCCCCAGACCCCCCAAAATCTAACATATTTAGGTTTTCTCAAATTTTCTCAAAAAATACGCTTCTAAGAGAACAATGTGTAATATACTTTATTGTAGACAATGAAATTTCCTTTCGAAAAAGGTGCAACTCGATAAGGGTCAACTATTTATAAACTCTTCAGCGGCGTCCGTTAATTGAAGTAATTTAAAAAAGTAAAAAAATATCCATGTTTTTTCCAAGATTTATTCGATTTTTTTTTAAACCAAGGTTTATAGAACAAAATGTGTTATACGTTGTTGTAGGAAATAAAATTTCCTTTAAAATGCTGTACAAGAAAGTCGGATTGGTTTCATGGTTATAAATTCAGAGGCGCCCGTAAATTTAACCAATTTTAAATAATCACAAATTAAAATATTTTTGTTACAAATTTTATCTAATTTTTTCAAAAACTAAGCCTAATTTAAAAAAAATGCTATAATGCCCTTTATTGACAGTAAAATTCTCTTTTCAACGGTGTATAACTCGATGGGGTTTGACTTACAACGAACCCGCCAGCGACGTCCGTAAATGGGAGCCATTTAATTAATTTTTTAAAAATTATGTTTTGCACAGGTTTTATTTGATTTTCTGAAAACCATACTCTTTATCAAAAAAATTGTTTTTTACTTCATTATAGATAATAAAATTTCCTTTTAAACGTTGTGTAACATGGTAAAAAATATTTCATATTTACCGCTCCAGTGGTGTGCTTAATTTAAAACAATTTTTTTTTTAGAATTAGAATAAACTTGTAACAAAAATATTTTAAATTGTGATTTTTTAAAATTGGTTAAATTTACGGGCGCCTCTGAATTTATAACCATGAAACCAATCCGACTTATATATAAACAATATAATACATTTTGTTCTATAAAACTTGGTTTAAAAAAAAATCGATTAAATCATGGAAAAAACAAGGATATTTTTTGACTTTTTTAAATTACTTCAATTAACGGACGCCGCTGAAGAGTTTATAAATAGTTGACCCCCATCGAGTTATATCTTTTTCAAAAGGAAATTTCATTGTCTACAATAAAGTATATTACACATTTCTCTCTTAGAAGCGTATTTTTTGAGAAAATTTGAGAAAACCTAAATATGTTAGATTTTGGGGGGTCTGGGGGGGCTTTTGAAGAGGTGGTTAGTTTAAGGAGGTGTTTGACCCCTAAGCTCTCTTACCTTTTTGTACGTCACTAAATTTACACAAAAAATAAAAATAAATAAAAAACGTGCCGTTTGAAGCACTAAATTTAAAAAAATTATTATTTTCTAACTTACTTACTTTAAGTTAAAAGTTACTCCAACTCCATTACAATATTTAAAAATACATTTAAAGAATGGATTTTGTAGCTGATAAAATTCTCTACAAGATATGTTCTTAGAACTTTTACCTTAGAACAAAGTATTTCGGAGCTTATGCCGTCTAAATTAGAAAAAATCTGAAAATTTGCCCAAGCACGTGATTTTAGTCATTTTTGGAAATTACTTAGCTCCGTTACTACTGCTCGCAGAACAACCGTAGTACCACCTAATTGTAGATAATTATATCTTCTAAAAAATTTCATATAACTCTTTTTGCGATTTAGTGTACTGGAACGAAGTTACAGGCAAAAAACTGCAAAAAGTGCCAATTTTTGATGGTTTTTTCAAGATGGCGGAGGAAGCACAGGGGTGGGGGTGACGAAAACTCAGATTTTTAACTACCCTTTTGACCTTAATACCATAGCCAAAATTCAGAACTACCGGACCTTTTGTAGGGTAAAACTCTCCTATTCATTGTACTAAAAAGCGAACTTCTCAAGAAATATTATGTTGTCCTTTTAACAATCATAGGCATTTTGCTACAAAGAACGGATATAAATATGTTTCATACTAACAAAACACCATCTTTGAGTAACACTAGGTACCTACTAGTTGTATAGCTTTATTTATTTTATTGTAGGCGAACAAAGTCGAGAAGCCCTCCCTACCCCTTGTTACACTTGGCCAAACTTTTAGGAAGCCCTCCAAATCCTGTTACGTAATTAATAGGCGACCCCTAATAAAATAGAGATCAAGCATAGCATAGGCAATGATTGGGAAAAAACTTTTCGGACACGTGTGTAAACGTGGTATGTCGACTTGGCAAAATTAAAAGCCCTGCACCAAAGCATCGAAAAAATAATATCTTTGACCAAAGTTCTTTGAGCCTACAAGACGTTTTTTTTTTAAATTTTATTTAATAATTATTCCGACAAGTACACCATGAAAAGAGGGAAACCTCCTAAAATCCTATTATTCTTGTACGGCCAGCTAAATTCTGGACCAGGTTTGTTTTTCCACTCCTGAACCGAACCGGAAAAATCCTAACAAATATATTACTGCTAGACCGTATTTCACTTCCAGTAAGTCTCTTTTAATTGTGTTGCCAAAACAAAACTGACAACCAAGAGTAAGGCTAGAAACGCCACAAAACTGCCGCGGATTTATTTCACGGTGAAAAAGATAAAGGTGAAAATTTCGCTCACTTCAAGAACCTTCAAGAATAGGCACCCAGAGCTGTGTTGCCAAGTCGACATACCACGTTTACACACGTGTCCGAAAAGTTTTTTCCCAACCATTGCCTATGCTATGCTTGATCTTTATTTTATTAGGGGTCGCCTATTAATTACGTAAAAGGATTTGGAGGGCTTCCTAAAAGTTTGGCAAAGTGTAACAAGGGGTAGGGAGGGCTTCTCGACTTTGTTAGGTAAGAACTTTCGCCTACAATAAAATAAATAAAGCTATACAACTAGTAGGTACCTAGTGTTACTAGAAGATGGTGTTTTGTTAGTATGAAACATATTTATATTCCTTCTTTGTAGCAAAAAGTGCTTATCATTGTTAAAAGGACAACATAATATTTCTTGAGAAGTTCGCTTTTTTTCGTTAATTCTAAAACAACGCACAATCCTGGCGTTAGCTTGATCATTGAAAACAACGAGCAATGAATATTTATATTAACACCAAAAAGGGTAAGGGTAAAAGTAAAAACAGCACGTAATATAACGATTGTTTCACCAAAAATTTACAATCGCGCGACAAGGTTAAATATACTACATCTTCGTATTGTGAAAAAGCTTAAAGATCACTGAGATTTAGATTTAGATCTCAAAGTTGCTCACTGCGCTTTTCCCGGAAAACGGATGACGCGACAATTGTTTTTCTTTTACGACAAATTCACGACAATTAATGCATTTATTAGTTTTTGAAAATTTTAATTTTTTCTGGGGTGGTAGTGCTAAGTTGAGACTCAACTTAGCATTACCATAAACGAATAAAATAGACAACCAATCCAAAATGGCCCCATTTACCGATATCTCATACCAGATGGCCATACACGACGGTGTAAATATTTATTGAGAATTGCCTCCTCCGAAAGAGTCGGCGATGTTGCCATACCAAAGACAATTATACCGATCTACTTTACAATCGTCCTACTAACTTTCCCCCGCTTATAGATTCCTTTTTCAAGACGTGGACATTTAGTGACTTCGCGTAAACAACCCGGAGCGCTTGGCAATTCTTTCGCTCTTTTAAATGAGGTGCATCACAGAGAGAGAGCCTCTCGGGCGCGCGGCCCCGTGGGTTTGCTCGAACTCTATTATGAATGAGGTATTTAGAATTTGGTAGGTATACGGCTTAATTTAATCAAATATTATTCCTTTTCGAGCGACTGCCTATTTATTATATGCTTAAGCCAGAAACTAGTTAAATTCTACTTAGTCCAGGCGCTGTAGGTCGTTGAGTATGCAAAATAATAGGAGCGCACTTTGACAGTGGGTCAAGGATCTGGATGTTGCCAAGCCAGGTTTTGGTCCAATTTTTTTTATCCACCCTCCTCTTATAGTCGTGTTCGAATTTCTGAAAATGTAACTATGTTGATGCCCTAAAGCCGCAATGACAGAGAAATGAATCAAAAATATTAAAAACCTAAGCTAAAAATAAAATTATATTAGTTTTTTAAATTTTAGCTGCAAAAACCCCCATACCTTCTTCTTCTAGCTTCTTAGTGAAAAATATGTAACTGTCTTTATTGTAGACAATAAAATTTCCTTTTCAACGATATACAAGTCAGTGGGGTACGAACAAAGACAAATTCTCCAGCGGCGTCCGTTTATTGAGGTAATGCAAAAAAATTAAAAAAATAATTTTTAAAAATTGAGTCCTATAGTCGGTTGTAGAGAATAACATTTCCTTTTAAACGATGTGTAACAGGGCAGCATTAGTTTCATTTATAACAATTTAGGGCCCTCCGTAAATTACATCAATTAAAAAATCACTAAACTTACCAATTGTTTTACAAGTTTTATCCAATTTTCTCAAAACCTAAGCTTTTTAGAAAAAAACCTATTCAACACTTTATTGTAGAAAATGAAATTCCCTTTTTAATAGTATATAAGTAAGAACAATCAGATTAATAGCAAACTCTCCAGCGGCGTCCGTTTTTTGAGAAAATTTTAAAAAATTAAAAAACCACATGTTTGTCACAAGTTCTGCCCGATTATCTTAAAAACCAAGCCCTCTATCAAAAATTGTGCCCTACAGTCGATTATAGACAATAAAAATTCCTTTTAAACGCCGTACCACAAGGTAAGGTTTATCTTCACAATAAAACTTCACAGGCGTCCGTAATTAAAACCAATTTTTACAAATCACCAAACAAATTAATTTTGTTACAGGTTTTATCCAAGTTTCTTAGAAACTAAGCTCAATAAAAAAATACTCTGCCAAACTATGGGCACCTAAGCTCACACTAGGTACTATAGTTATAGTGTACGTGTGAGCTAATATAACTAAAAACTGAAATATATTTTATTGAAATCCAGACTCAATTACCTTTCGTTTGATGTCACAAGCCATGTTTTGACTTAAACTTTAATTTTTCCAATCTACCCCCACCTTTTTTTTTAAACTAAAATGTATTTTGTTTAACTCCAGACTCAATTACCTTTCGTTTGATATCACACACGCCATATTTCCACATAAACACTAATTTTTTTAATTTACCCCCACCCTTTTTTTAAAGTAAAATGTATTTTATTTAACTCCAGACGCAATTACCTTTCGTTTGATATCACACACGCCATATTTTTACATAAACTCTAATTTTTGAAATATACCCCCACCCTTTTATTTGGCTTGTGTTTGGTGGATTTTGTTCATTTTTAAATGGGACCATCTCGACCCAAAACCCAGCGTAGGTACAAAATTTCATTAAAATCGGGCAAGCGGTTTTTGAGTTATGCGCGTTGGTCGTTACAGACAGACATACAGACAGACAGACAGACAGACAGACAGACGGCGCAACAAAAAAGTTTTAAAATCATCTGAAACGCAAAGATATATAAAAATTTTTGAAATCGGAGCAACTTTTTTTTTCTCGAAAAAATTAGGATCACCATAGCTCACACTACTATAGTATAGTATATGTGTGAGCTAAAAAAACAAATAATATATAAAAGTAAAAAAAAGTTATGAAATATTCTTGAAGACCAGTTTCTAGTTAAGTATCTATTTATTTATTATAATTTTGGATAATTTTGAAGTAACCAAGTGCATATTTATTTTTTTAAATAATTTTTTTTGACATTGTGTTTGAGTTCAGTTAAAGTGTTCTTTTCCAATATATGTATAGCAGCTTTGCCCAATTATTTTTTGTTTTCTTGGTAGTCTATTTTCCACAACAAATCTTGTGTCAGGAATATGTGGGATTTCTGGAAACAGTCGATTATTTTGACCTAGATAGAGAACAGAATATTTATAATAGAGTTAGTTGTCTTAAACTGAGTAAGTTTGTGCCTTTGTACAAATTTTGAGTTTTTCTAAACATTACACAAGTTTTCTTTGAGCATTTGCTGAGTTTTTCAAACATTTTCAGTTTTCCAAAAATTTTCCTAGTTTTTCTGAACACTTTCCCAGATTTCCGAAAATGTTCCTAGTTTTTCCGAGCATTTCCCGAATTTTTTGAACATTTCTAAAGTTTTTCTGAACTTTTCTCGAGTTTTTTTAAACATTTTCCGTGTTTTTCCGAACATTTCTCCAGTTTTCCAAAAATTTTCCTAGTTTTTCTGAACATTTTCCGAGATTTCCGAAAATTTTCCTAGTTTTTCCCGAGGTTTTTTGAACATATTTAAAGTTTTCTGATAATTCTTTGAGTTTTTCTAAACATTTTCCGAGTTTTTCGAAAATGTCTCGAGTTTTTTTGAACTTTTACAAAGTTTTTCTAAACATTTCTCGACTTTTTTAAACATTTTCTGTGTTTTTCCGAACATTTCCCCAGTTTTCCAAAAAGTTTCCTAGTTTTTCTGAAAATTTTCCGAGATTTCCGAAAATTTTCGTAGTTTTTCCGAGCATTTGCAGAGGTTTTTCGAATATTTGTAAAGTTTTCTGAAAATTGTCCGAGGTTTTTTGAAGATTTTCCGAGTTTTTCGAAAATTTCTCGAGTTTTTTCGAACATTTGTAAAGTTTTTTTAAAACTTTTCTCGAGTTTTTTGAATATTTTCCAAGTTTTTGCGAACATTTCGCAAGTTTTATGAAAATGTATGTTTCCGAACATTTCCCAAACATTTTCCAGGGTTTTCCTGACATTTCCCATGTTTTCCGAAAATTTCTTGAGTTTTTCCAAAAAATTCCTGAGTTGTCCGAAAATTTTTAGCAACAGGTTTAAGGACTGTACATGTGTTTCTGGCCTTAACTCTTGGAAGTCAGAAAATATATCTACTTTTTCTTACCTATACATCTATGCCCTCCACTGGGCAAGACGCGTCCACCCCTGAAAGCAGTGATTGAAAGATTTTTCAAAATGATTTTGTATTAAATGAAATATCGGCAACACTGCACTATGGAGGCAGAAACGCTTCCTCTCTCTTTTTTCCTATGTAAATTATTGCATAAGAAAAAAAAGACAGAGCTAGCATTCCAGTTCATGTGGTTACCTGCTATTACCAAACGAATAGGGAAATCAGCGCCCTCACAGGTCGTCACCGGCTGCGTTCAAAGGTGCCGAGTGCCTGAATTTTAGAGTATGCTATTAGCCTAATGTAAATTGACTGTCTACTATATTATACTCGTTTCTGGCATGATATACCCTTTTCAGGAAAACGGGTGGCGCGACAATTTTTTTTCTTTCACGACAAATTTACGACAAATTTACGACAATTATTCCATAGATTAGTTTTTAAAAATTTTTAAAAATTTTTAAAAATTTTTATTTTTTCTGGGGTGGTAATGCTAAGTTGAGACTCAACTTAGCATTACATACCGTTTTCAGGAAAACGGGTGTCGCGACAAATTTTTTTCTTTCACGACAAATTTACGACAAATTCACGACAAATAATACATTTATTAGTTTTTGAAAATTTTAATTTTTTCTTGGGTGGTAGTGCTAAGTTGAGACTCAACTTAGCATTACACCCCCTTTTCAGGAAAACGGGTGGCGCGAGAAAATTTTTCTTTTCACTACAAATTTACTACAATTATTCCATAAATTAGTTTTTGAAAATTTTAATTTTTTCTGGGGTGGTAGTGCTAAGTTGAGACTCAACTTAGCATTACATACCCTTTTCAGGAAAACGGGTGGCACTCAGAGTAATAACATATAAAGAGAAGTAGTAGCCCCGGTTTCGGCGGTCATTCATTCATTTGTTGGTAAACAATGTAGCTTTTCCGCTAATGCCGCCTCCTCTGCCTCTGTAAAATTTTATAAATAAGAAGTAAGGTTCAACTTCTTACCTTACCAAAATATATAGTGCATTGAGTTGGTTAGGCTATTCAAACCGTGCGATAATTTGTCATGCGCTTATTAGCCCGCGTCGCGTCGTTTTATGCTGTGTATTTCTTCTTACAATCTGCGATAAAAACTCATTTAGACGACATAATTTATGAACGGCCCCTTTTCCCACAATTTTTTCAGGACGTGGCAATAGGTGTATGACATCATATTACGGATTTCGTGTTAGCAGGGCCGGGTTTCGTTTTGAGCTACTTGGACTGTAACCCCAGGTAAAAAGGGAATCCTTTTTCCTATTGTAGAGGACGATTAAATTTAAAAAAATTAAACTAGTCATTGTTGCAACAGTTTTAGCCGGTATTAAGGATATTCTATTTTATTATTTTAAAATGCGGCTTTTCTGTTTGGAGAGTTGAAGCAATATTAACCATTCAAACGAAAATTTTATAGGATTGTTTTAATTTTCTCTCAGTATTTAGTAGTTTTGTAGTTTTTCTGTGTGAAACCACACCTTAAGGAAAACAAGCGTCTTGGAATTAAATAAATGGATCCATGACCGATCTGATACCTTCCTAGCCCATTAGCACACTCCACGTTATATTAACCTTGAAAACAGTTTTTTGTAAATATCTCCGAAATGAAAGCTCCTTCGAACTTTTCGGTTATAACATAATTTTTTTCAAAAAACGCGCGCTACTATATTCCGAAAACCGCATATTGATGCGACGTTCCATTAAAAAGTTAGCATTTTTTAAACTTTTTAACTGTCAAAAAACTGTTATTAACATTCACGAATTTTGATGAAAATCTAATCAGCTCGTTGCAGTATCGAGTACTATTTCACCTGAAAATTTCATGTAAAGCGGTTAAGCGGTTTAGGAGCTATTGCGTTACGGACAGATATACATACATACACACACAACACAGACAGACATTACGATGATATTGCTAGGGTAGGTCAAAATACACCCAAATAACACATTTTCGGTGTTGTCAAATTTTTTTTTTTGTCGAAAACAATACCTTCTCTAGCCGTTGCTGTGCGGGCTAGGAAGGTAAAAAGGGGGCGGGCCGACTGCACACCAAGTAGTATAAGTCGTAGCATTTAGACTGAATTGTTTAGTTTACACTTGAAAACGGTTAGATATACTTACTTACTGAAACGTTCTGATTAAAATAAATCAACACAAAAACATTTCATGTAAAAAAGAGCCAAGTACGCGAAAATGGCATTCCGTAAAAAGAATTGAGATAAAAGTAAGGCCAAGTTCTCCAATACAAATTTCATAATGAAAGATTTTTACTAGTTGGAAATCTTTTTCTAAACTTTGCTATTACAGCCAAACTTCTTTATGTTCAATTTAGCACTGTGCCTGAGTCATTTACAGCCGTAATAGCCAAGTTTAGAAAAACATTTCCAAACTAATTTCTTACTTTCATTTTAAAATTTGTATTGGAGAACTTGACTTTACTTTTATCTCAATTCTATTTACGGAATGCCGCGTACTTGGTTATTTTTACATAAAATGGTTTTGTTATGATTTCACTTCTTTTTTAAAGGAATTGGATAATATTTAATTTTTAAAACAGTAAAATATGTGGAATATTGTTCAAAACTTTTGCAATGCCTTACTTAAAATTTTAAGGTCTTTTAGTTTTTTCCCATGGTTCATCATCAGCCTTCCAAAGCTCAGCTCTCTAACGATTCTGAAAGTGGACAATGTTACTTTTGCATAACTTTACATGTATAGGGAAGGGAAGTAAATTAAAATTTTCGTGTATTTAAATTTTTTCCTATAGTTTTATCATAGTTCCTATCAGTCTTCCAATGCTCAGCTCTCTAGCGTTTTTGGAAGTGGGCAATGTTACTTTTACATAACTTGACATTTATAGGGGAGGAGAGTAAATGAAAAATTTTGGGGTTTTTAAATTTTTTCCCATGGTTTTATCATAGTTTCTATCAGCCTTCCAGCGTTTCTGGAAGTGGGCAATGTTACTTTTATATAAATTTACATTCATAGGAGAGGGAAGTAAATTAAAATATTGGTGTTTTTAAATTTTTTCCTATAGTTTTATCATAGTGTCTTTCAGTCTTAAAAAGCTCAGCTCTCTAGCGTTTCTGGAAGTGAGCAGTGTTATTATTACATAACTTTACATTTATATGGGAGGGAAGTAAATTTGAATTTTGGGGTGTTTTTTCCTATAGTTTTATCATAGTTCCTATCAGGCTGCCAAAGCTCAGCTCTCCAGCATTTCTAAAAGTGAGTAATGTTACTTTTAAATAATTTTACATGTATAGGGGAGGGGAGTTTTTTGGGGCTTTTTGATTTTTTCCAGCGGTTTGGTCACAATTTCTATCCGTCTGCCAAATTTCAGCTCTGTAGCTTATCTGGAAGTACAGTAGAATTTTGATGATCTATACATGAGTGAGTGAGTCAGTGAATGAGTGGCAATTGCGACGTTTTTTGAAATTTCGTAACTACTTTACTACTTTATAGAAGTCCATGAAACTTGGAGGGGTTATTAACTCTATGAAGGTTCGACTGTGCAAAGTATGAGATTCGTAGCTCTTTCCGGAGTAGAGTTTTAGATAGGTCAAATATGGGCTGAAATGTTTCAAGAAAAGATGGTACGGCAGCGCGAACTGCCGTGCCCTCAGATAAAGACAATGGAAGTCCAAAGTTTTATTTCTACTCAATCATTGTCTACGAGTTTCAAACAAAAGATTATTGTTTCACTTATATAATGGCAACAAGTTTAATTAGGTGGGTCCTCAAGTCGTGAACGGTTAGCCCATATATTCCTAAGCTCTAAGGTCGACACTGACAGTAGCATGTGTTTGTATTAAATGCAGTGTTGTCTTGGCCGTCGGACTCGGTATATTGAATTTTTGGTGTTTTTTTCTGTGTGCTGAGTTTTATTTTTGTAAAAAAGAACTTAGTTGGACGTAAAAATAAACAAGTAGTGCTATGTTTCTAAAAATATTGTGAAAATTTAGCCCAGTGTCGTTTTTTCGAGATGATTCCAGTGACGCAGCTATGTTGCCATCGCCGGGGATTCTGCAAATTCTAAGTTTTCAGGAATGACCGCCACGAATAGGGAAAATTTACACGGGGCCGCGGTTTACTTCTTCTCTTTATATTATTATTACTCTAAGGGGTGGCGCGACAAATTTTTTTCTTTCACGACAAATTTACGACAAATTTAAGACAATTAATGCATATAAATGTTTCGTGAGAAGTTCACTTTTTTTCATAATTTCTGAAACAACGCAAAATCCTGGCGATCAATGAATATTTACACAAACATCACAAAAGGTTATATTGAAAAGTAAAAGCGGAACGTAATATAATGATTGTTTCACCAAAAATTTACAATTGCGCGATAAGGTTAAATATACTACATCTTCGTATTGTGAAAAAGCTTAAAGATCACTAAGATTTAGCTGGGAAATTTCAAAATTGCTCACTGCCCGTTTTCGGGAAAACGGATTACCCGTCAATTGTTTTTCTTTTACGACAAATTTACGACAAATTCACGACAATTAATGCATTTATTAGTTTTTGAAAATTTTAATTTTTTCTGGGGTGGTAGTGCTAAGTTGAGACTCAACTTAGCATTACATACCCTTTTCAAGAAAACGGGTGGCGCAACAAATTTTTTTCTTTCACGACAAATTTACGACAAATTTTCGACAATTATTCCATAGATTAGTTTTTAAAAATTTTAATTTTTTCTGGGGTGTTAATGCTAAGTTGAGACTCAACTTAGCATTACCACCACATACCCTTTTCAGGAAAACGGGTGGCGCGACAAATTTTTTTCTTTCACGACAAATTTACGACAAATTCACGACAATTAATGCATATATTGCGAATATCCAATTCTTAAGTGGTAATGCTAAGTTTATAGAGGTCAATGCTGGTGTAGTGATTCCAGAGTGAGATAAGGCTAGTCAGGGCAAAACACGGACAAAAACGCATTACATTGTATCGGAAAAACCTCTTTTTGAATAATTTCGAAGCTTTGATTTAGAAAAACGACTTTATTGAAAGTAAAGAAGTTTCTGGAATTGCTCCAGAAGGTAGAAAGTTAAAGTTTATAACGAATTTTCATTTAAAAAAATACTTTCTTAGTTTTTTTATTTTAATAAAATATAACAAGAATATTAAGTTTACAGGTCTGAAATGCCTTGGTTAAGACAAAACACCAGAATATACTATAAATAATGTACAGGGTGACCTAGAAAAATTTTGCACTATTGCATAAAAAATCTGATGAAGCTTGTAATGGTAGGTCAAATACAATCAAAAAAGGTAGCGACATATATTTTCGTACTGGCATATATACAGGGTGTTCCAAGTTAAGTGTTCACCTTTGCTAACTTTGTTATTATTAAAAGTTTAAACTGGAAACTAGGAGAATTTCTGACTCTCTTTAAAATAGTCAAAACAAAAAAAAGAGTTTTTGAGTTAAAAAACAAACATATATTTTTTTAATTGAACACCCTGTATTTTATAAATATTTCTAATAAGTCTTTAAATTCTTAACAAAAATAGTTTTTGATATTTTAGTTAAAATAACTAAGACATTTGAAATTCAAAATTACACTTAGACTGCTTTCTACCAAATAAAATTTCAATACCTGCCTTAGCGTAATTTTGAATTTAAAATATTGTCACGAGGGGGTTTTATCGTGACGAACACAGTTTAAGTTAGGTGTAATGGTTTTATTATAATACTTATATTTACTACTTACATTGTACTTTAAATACATCTTGTCTACAAATCTTCTTTGATACGCTTAACTTCTTATACTTGACTATTGTACTACTTGTTCACTATTAACTAAGCCTGGGCGTTAGGTTCTCAGCGTACAACTAACTGCTAAACTCTTTTGGAGATGGTTTTATTACAAACCGTTTGCCATTGATAGAATATCGAGATGTGTTTTGTTTCCTGTATAAACATCATCGAAATCCCATTAACCGCGTTGTTTATAATAATTCTGTATACAATTTATTACTTTTAATACAATTTGAACTATATACAGAAGTTTATTTCCTTAGAATGTTTAGGGTTAATGTGCACTTGCTTATAAACGTAACTTGTGTCATTCACTTAATAGGACATTATTTTCTATCCTGACACATCCCCCTTGCTTTTAAAAAAATCTGTCCCCACAGATTGTCTACTAAACTATTTTTCACAAAAAAAATATAACAGTCGTCTGTACCTAATAAATTATAAAAACTAATTAATTAAAATAATTGTCTATCCATCCCCATGCTACTCGTTCCGATTGTTTTGCATTCTTCAGGTGACGCAACCTAGTCCAATGTAGGTTTATAAAGAAGTATCAACCGCAGTGTTGCCGTGACGAATTTGTGGGTCTTGCACGCTGCCTTGAAAATGTTCAGATCTCGCTTTGTTGCCAACTGTCCTTATCTCGTTTTGACTTGTGCGGTCCATTCCCTCAGGAAGACCTGGATGGTAGGTCCTTTTTTCTGTTCGTAGTGTTTGATTTGGCGGCACGACTGGCGGGGGTTTAGAGTTGGCTCCCCCCGGTTTTTTCATGCTGCGCTCTGGGTAGCTGTCTTGCCTTGTGGTATCGACTGTTGCCTTGTGGTATCGGCTGTTGCCTTGTGCTATCGGCTGTTGCCTTGTGGTGTCGGCTGTTGCCTTGTGTTATCGGCTGTTGCCTTGTGGTATCGGCTGTTGCCTTGTGATATCGGCTGTGGCCTTGTGGTATCGGCTGTTGCCTTGTGCTATCGGCTGTTGCCTTGTGGTATCGGCTGTTGCCTTGTGTTATCGGCTGTTGCCTTGTGGTATCGGCTGTTAGCTCTGTCTGGGTTGACTACTTGGTGGGTTGGCTCTATGGCGATTTGTCTGCTGTACACCAGTGCTAATCGGCCCTGCTCACCACTTTTTCGTCTTTTGCATTACTTTGGTTGATCTTTTTGGCCGCTTTGCTAGGCCTTTTGTGACGTCTTGGTTATGTCAGGTTGTCATCGTTCTTCCATGTCTTCTTTCTTCATGTTGGGAACGAGTAGAATAGGTGGATCTAAAAAATTAATGCACAGACGATGTTAGGACATAATAAATATTTACATATGTTTACATTAAAAAGAGACAAAAATTACAAAAATGAGAAAAAATAATTTAATTGTTCTCGGTTCATTTTAGAATTATTTATACCCTGGCAACCCTGCTTACTTAGCCTGCTTATACTTATATCATTTGATAACATTCGAAAAAATATGTTTAATTTAATACACCTTTGTTTATACATTCCACAATTTGTTTTATTATACATTCAAAACAATGTGTGCGTTTTGCACCTTTTAAGAACATTATAGAAATTATTTAATTAAGTTTAAAATATTATG
Source organism: Aspidapion aeneum (assembly GCA_963576565.1). Classification (NCBI taxonomy): domain Eukaryota; kingdom Metazoa; phylum Arthropoda; class Insecta; order Coleoptera; family Brentidae; genus Aspidapion; species Aspidapion aeneum. The sequence continues at coordinate 184,163,153 of OY755038.1, forward strand.
TATGTCATACATTTATTTTTTCTATGGTATACGCCCTTCATTATAATTTATTCCCCTTACATCTCTCAATCTCACCCCTGTGATTCATAAAAATTATTAACATTGTAATAATATACAATTATACTTGGCGATCTCTTCTATGTGGCAATGAGCTTGTCGGCAAATGGGTTAGCTCCTATCATTTACTATAATATTTCTTCAATAATCTTTTCGCGTAGACTTTGACATGAAATATCACGGTAAAAATGAGTCCTTCCATTTGCGGACAACGACGCGCAGTGCAGGTCGTAAACATTTATAAAAATTATTTATTATACAAAACTACCGGCATAGTATACGGTTATGTAATCTATGCGGTTTTTACAATTACATTAAGCACGTGTATAAATAAAATATACCGGCATTTAATTATACGACGAATTTTTTATTCGCCGGAGCCACAATTGACAATGTTTGCATTAACTTTTTCGCCGATTTGAAGGGAGAATAAATCTTTTTGTTCTTTCAATTCGATTTGAAACTTTGTGTGACCGTAGTTGATTACGATTTCGGGTGTACTTTCTTTTAAATTTAGTGGCGCCGATTTTTTTGAATATTTTTTGAGAAGTTTTATACTTACATAGGTTAAAAACATAAGCAGGGAAAGGCACGTGACACCGAATAATATGTCATATTCGTAGTGTATCTGTGTTGTGTTTAAAATATTTTGTGCGTTAGCAACTTGAACTGGTGATGCTGCCAGACTTACAATCGGATGATGAAAAAATAGGTATGCAGTCGACACTGAGAGCAGAAAATTCCATAGCAGAAAAATTCCGTGACTTCCCATACCGTATTTCTCGCTGAAACCGTATGTTTGAGGTATGATAGTGTCCACTGAATTTTCAATTTGTTTTAATGTTGTCTCTGATGACGTTAAATTTAAATGTGGTAAATTTAGTGTCCAATTTGAGTTAAGGCATTCTTGCATATCTTTATATGTAGGTTGCATGTGTTGCATTTTTGGTCTTAAAATAAATGATTTTAGATTTGACCAAACTGCAGGTATAATGTGAACTATGCTCGCCGTCTCGATTTTATTGTTACATGGGAATTTTTGTGGGATAATAATTTCTCTGGATGACTCTAACTGGCAATTGCATGGGATTTTAATTTTTAAAGCTCCTTTTTTGTTATAAACGTTTTTAGCTCGGTTTTTCCACTACCGCATGAGAGATAGGTTTTTTCTTGCAGATGTGTAAGTATATATGTTATGTCATTTATTTCTGAGATGATCAACGAGTTACCTGAGTGGCAATTCATCGGTCAGTATAAACTTATTTCTTCTACAGACGCGCCGTGATACAATTTTTTGGCGCACTCTGGTCCCTGTATATTATCAGCAGAAAACCTAGGAATAAAACATAATTTGTCGTGATAAGGTCTACATAAGTGTAGCCCTGTACCTGAAATTTGTCTAATCTCTTCTTTTCCGTAATTATTTTTTGAGACAGCGATGTATAATGCCTGGTGTGGTATTGTACATGTTTGATTGAACCATGCGAAGGGTGTGGTGGTCAGTTCATAAAGGTCCTACTTTTGTCTGTGTTGTATAATCGGTATTTTAATGTGAATAAAAATTTTATTTTCCGTGATGCTGCAGTCGCATATTGGAAGTTCGTAAAATTTTGAAATTTTTTCTTTTGAAATTGCCCAACCTTGATTTGACGAATAGATTTGTTTTTCCAGATTATCTAAATCATGTCGTAAAACCTCTGGATTGACTATTTCAATAGGGATTTTTCTTGCTTTACATGATTCAATAATTTTTTGTTTTCTTAGTGCGCGAGTTAGAGATATTATTCGCCTTAAATTTTGATACTGATTGACCAGAGACGTGCTAGCAAAACTTTCTTCATCCCTCAGGATTACTTTAACCTCTTTATTTAAAGTTGAAACTTTTGAGTCGATAAATTTTATTTTACGATCTGTATCTTTAAAAGTATCGCCAATTTTTGTAGTGTAATCGGAAAAATGTTTTGACTGTTCCCCGATACTGTGAAGGGTTTCGCCTAGCCCTTTACTGATTGTGTTAAGTTGCCTTTTTACTGTTTCGTCATCCTCAGAAATTATATCGAGTTTTTCTTCGGTCGCGACCCCACAACACCAATTTAGAGCGTCTCCGATGAAGCCTAGTGCCCTTTTTGGCCTTAAATTTTGTTTAGATTTTTGTGTCCTCATCGAAGATGCGCCCCAGTTACCGTTTAACAAATAGAATTCTTTTTTAAATGCCTTCCCTAACTCATGTGTGTGTGATACCAAGTTACAATTGTCGCCATATGACTCGCAGATATATCTTGGTAACTCTGGTTCTGTCATGATCTCTTCTGACCAGTCCATTTTATATGTAATCGGAATCGTAGCTTCGTATGCTACAGTTTGCGGTAGTGCCTTCCAAAATCCTCTGGCACTGACTTCTACTAGGTAGGATTGGTTGTTTTCGGCTTCTGTGACCTTAATTGCTATGATGTACAATATGAAGTTCCATCTAAAAAAATTATTTGCAAATATATGTTATTAACATGCCTTTAGATGTGTTTAAAAATTTAGATGTCTCTTTTTAAAATTAAAATTTATTTTAATAAAATAATAAATAATAGCATTCATAGCGTTTGGCTACGATATTTATTTTGTATTTTATTTGTTTTATTGCCGTCTGTTCCTTGTTAGCAAAATATTAAAAGTTATCAAAATAAAGTTGTGGTTTATTTCCACAACATCTTAATTTATTTAAAAAAATACTTTAATTATTTATAAAGTTTTGATCGTTAATATAAATGTTTAACGAAAAATATTAAACTTCTAAGTGTTTTTAAAACAACCGGCTTGGATATTATGAAACAAACTCCGAGTTGTCTCAACAAATTTATTCAAAAATTTTTATATTCCTTAAATGTTTTTAAAACAATTTATCTAATTAGTTGATACTTATAAGTTAAATATTTCAATAATTTTTAACTTATTTTAAAACTTTGCGGGAGTGTTATCCCAACATTTAATTTAATTTATTATTATTACTACCTAATTGTTTTCTAAACTTAGGTTGGTGAACACTAATTAGTCGGTCGTGTACCATTGATATTATATTTCCTATAAACAGTTTATATGTGTTTTGTTTCCTGTATAAAATAAACATCATCGAAATCCCATTAACCGCGTTGTTTATAATAATTCTATATACAATTTATTACTTTTAATACAATTTAAACTATATACAGAAGTTCATTTCCTTAGAATGTTTAGGGTTAATGTGCACTTGCTTATAAACGTAACTTGTGTCATTCACTTAATAGGACATTATTTTCTATCCTGACAATATCTTCATATCATTAGAAAAAAAATCAATAACTATTTTTATTTTAACTGAAAGAGCTATCAGAATAAAAATATAAAATATAGGCTGTTCAATTAAAAAAAAACTATACATATATTTTTTTTAAACTCAAACACTCAAAAACGCAATGCTCGATTGTTTTTTTTATTTAGACAATCTTAAAGAGCGTCAAAAATCAAAATAAAAATAAGTACTTAGGTGAATCGAAGCTTTTTTCAGTGATGTCCTTTTGGACCATTGTAAAAGAAGAAGAAAGAAAACTATTATCAAGTGGTTTGGTAGACAGGTAATTTTTCAGCAAACGAAAATCCAGAACACAAAAAACAAAATAAAAATAGACTAAACAACATTCAAAATTAAAAATTGGTCAAATATACACAAACATATTGTTTTTTTAAATTACCCCCAACCTCCACGCATTTTTAACAAAAACCACATTAAAAAAACATTGTGTAACGCAAGACTAAACCCTTACTTGAGCGTGACGTAATTTAAGAAGGGTCTCATAGAATAATAAAAAAATAGTTTTTTCTGTGATTCTAAAAAATAATAAACAGGTCGTATAAAAAATTTTAAATAAAAAAAACACCCAACTGCTAAATTTACTTGTAGGTACTAGTCGCAGTTGAGTACAAAATTGATAGGTATACGACATGCTTCAACATTTAGTTTTGATGCCCAAAGCGCACTTACGAAATTATACAGTTTTGTATTTTCATGAATCAGGTTATTGCGTAATTTTCTGCCCAACTGCGACTAGTAGTTACAAGTAAATTTAGCAGTTGGGTGTTCTTTTTATATTTTTTTTTTTTATTGTTAACTTTTAGGTTTAATTCTTATTCAGCCTTATAAAAAGCACTATCCATTTACAATTCATTTAGCTTTACCCAAAAAGTACGTGTAGATTTTCTACGAACGCGAATAGTGCTACCTTCCAATCAGTAAAGGTGGGGGAGGAGAGAGGGAGGAGGGAACTAGTAAGATGGTGTCGAAAAAATCTTAAAGCGTGTGCCGAAAGAATTTTTGAAATCGCTCTGAATTTGTGAAAGGTATAGCTACAACTTTTACTAAAAAGGAGGGTGGGGAGAAGAGAGGGAGAGGAAGGGGGAAATTAGTAAAATGATGTTGGAAAAAAAGTCTTAAAGCGTGTGCAGAAAGCATTTTTGAAATCGCTCTATATTCCTGAAAGGTACAGCTACAACTATTACTAATAAGGAGGGAGGGGAGAAGAGAGGGAGGGAGAAACTAGCAAAATTATGTTGAAAAAAAGTGTTCAAGCGTGTGTAGAAGAAACTTTTAAAATCGCTTTATATTTGTGAAAGTTACAGCTATAACTATTACTAATAAGGATGGTGGGGAGGAGAGTGGGAGAGGCGGGGGGGGGGACTAGTAAAATAATGTTAAAAAAATAATCTGAAAGCGTATGCAGAAAGAATTTTTGAAATCGCTATATATTTGATAAAATTATGCGAATATGGTTTTTCAATAGGGTGGGGAAATGACAGGAGGGGAGATGGGTGGGAGCAGGGAGGACTACAAAGTAACTACAAATTAGAGAACATTTGCAATGGGTAATCAAAGGCATTTCAATAAAATCGCCTGAAATTTAGATAATTTGTATGCCTTAAATGCTACATCTTGTGACAAAATGGCGTCTGAAGACCCCCATGTTATTTCCTGTTTAAAAAAATATAGCCTATAGCACCTTCGGGATCAGTAGCAATTTAACGACACCTTTATTGTCAAACTCGGTTCAGCCGTTTAGCACACAAACATACATATTTACATACATACAACAATCGAAAAACATTACCCTTCCTTTCGCCGTGCTGCAGTTAAGTAAAAATAACACGAAATATCGCCAAACAACAACGAACCGCATAAGAAACAATGGGGACGCTTTACATTTTTGCCCTGTCTAGCTCTGTCTCACCCTGGAATCAATTTTTCACACACACGTTTAGGCACTCAAAATTGGAGCACACGCTCTATAACTGCGTAACTTCAGTCTACGTGTGAACGCCGCTATTGTATCTGGCAGATACATGCGTGTAAAAAATGTTAATAACAATGAAATATTATAGAATGTGTTTTATTACTTAATAGTTCAGGCCCTACATCCGAGATTCAAGCGATATGCTGCGTTTTATGATAGGAGCAACACACTTCGGATGGATAGACATAAGACTCGCCCAAACATTTTACATTGAACCCAACCCTGTCAGGGGGGTGGTCCCCCCCTAAACAGTCAAGTTTTTTTTTCAAAAAATCTTCCAAAGATCATTTTTTAAGCTGATACAATTTCCTTTTCAACGATGTACCTTAGTGCCCTCTGACGACAATGGTGCACATTTCATTAGCGTACGAATAAAGGGAAACATTTTTATAATATTTTTTTCTCAAAAAATATTTTTGGTTAAAAGCACATTATATACTTCGTAAGCTAGACATATTTCTTTTAAATAGCCGCCTTTTAAATAAAAATAAATGTGTTTGTAGAAATCCTTAACTCAAACAAAAATGTTGAATATTCTTTTTTGTAACTCAGTAAATAATAATAAGAGTGAGTAAAAAATTATTTTTCGTTGGTAATAACCTAAAACTGACTTTTTCTAGTTAACCTTCTTTAAAGTGGGGGTGAGGGCATCCCTTATCTCACCCCCCTCAAAAGTGCTCTGTCACAGTATTTTCTCAATTATTTTCAAATTTTTAACATGGCAAATAACAACTAAGTAACAATTATTGAGGCTGCTGAAAAGTTCTCTCTAACGATCTATAACACGCCCCCCTGACATCAGTGGCTCACCTTTTATAACCATTTAAATAAATGAGAGGTGTGGAAAAAACTATTTTTTTTTTAATTTTATGTCCCACATATCTGGTTTTAAAACTTACTTTAAAGCCGAAGAAGTTTCCTTTCCAACGATGTACATCATTCCCCCTTCAACGCAGCAGTAGATTTGCATAGACGCCCGAAAAATGGTCAAATTTGATATGTCGAAAAAAAATTTTTGGGGGGAGAACCACCCCCCCACACCAAGAGGGGCCGAATAGTTCCCCTCGATATATTTTCAGGGGAGTATACTGTATATTCATACCAAGTGTGTTGCTTCTTTCATTAAGTGTATTAGTACTGTTCCAACATGGTTGTCTTAAATGAAGATTCAAGTGTGTACCAAATTTGACCATTTTGGTACGTCTATGCTAGATCTACCGCTGCCTTAAGGGGGGAGTGATATAAATCGTTGGAAAGGAAATTTCTTCAGCTTTAAAAACGATTTTTAAAACCACACATGTAGGACAATAAAAAATATTGTTTTTTCCACACCTCTCATTTATTTAAATGCCTATAAAATGTGAGCCACTGATGTAAGGGAGGGCGTGTTATGCATCGTTAGAGAGGACTTCTAGTCAGCCTTAATAAACATAACTTAGTTGTTTTTGGCCAAGTTAAAAGTTTGCAAATAATTAGAAAAAGGCGAGGGTGATGCCCCCTCCCCCCAATTTAAATGATTTCAATTCGGAAAATTAGGTTTTAAGTTAATACTAATCAAAAATCAAAAATTTACTCACCCTAAGTATTATTTACTGAGTTACAAAAATGAATATTCAAAATTTTTGTTCGATTTGAGGATTTTTACAAACACATTTATTTCTATTAAAAGTTATTATGTCTAACTTATTAAATATTTAACTGTATACAATGAATTTTTGAACAAAAATACTTTTTTGAAAAAAACGTTGTGTGAAGGATATAAAATGCCACAAGGAAAATAAAAAAAACATATTTTAAACATTTTCCCTTTTTTCGTAGGCCTATGGGACGTGCACCACTACTTTTAAAGAGTAGTAAGGTACATGGTTAAAAAGGAAATTTTATCCGCTTGCAAAATGATCTTTAGAATATTTTTAGAAAAGTTGACCGTTTTCGAGTAAGTAGCAAAATTTGTTCTAAAACACATATTATATTATTGATCATTGGAAAAAATAATTATAACTGAAATGTTACATATAAGTAAAACCGCGTTAACGGTTCATATATTTATATCTATTAATATATATTTTGACTGCGTAAAAAGTCCAGAAAGATATAAAAAAATATAGTCAAGATGGCGGATAGTGATAAATGTTGTAAATGCCGTCGGTCTTTTGCAGCGAATTCCAACACAATTGAGTGTAGTTTGTGCAGGATGTGGTATCACAGGGGTTGCACAGGCCTTTCAGTATCGAGTTTTAACAAAATTGTGGCCTTTACTAGGAAAACAGGCACTCATAATTGGCATTGTGAGAAATGTGAAGCAGTTAAGGTTAGGTGTCGTTCATCAATATCACCAGCTGACTCAGACGACCTGGGTGAGTTGAGCAACTCGAATCGATCAGGGTCAATGTGCAAATCGCCTAAAACTCATGAAGATGAGGATCCAGCGGGAGCGAAGTGTAGCCAACTTCAGTCGGATGATTTTCAATCAGCAGATTTTTCGAGGTTAGGTCAAAATATTTAGGATCGTCTTGTAAACAAACAAAATATCGAAATGTCGGGTGTCGTTTTAATTATTCTGAATATTTTCAACTCAATTAACGACCAAAATAAAAAATTAACATGTTCGCTCGATGAACTAAAAGTGGTACGATCCACCGTTCAAGAATCGGAAGTGTCTGAATTTCGATTTGAGATTCAGGCACTAAAGAGTGAACTGTCGCTCCTTAAATCGCATGGGGTAAGTGCTCACAATTCTTCCACATCCCCCTCACTAGATGAAAATTGTATGCGATCCTCGGCTCAGTCAAGCACTGATATTTTTAGCGAAATGCAAGATCGTACAAATAGAGCCAAAAGTGTATTATTTCATAATGTTCCTGAGAGTACCGCCGGCGATTCTAAAATTCGTATAGATCACGATAGAAAATATGTGTTAGATGTTTTTACCCAGATTAGTGTTGATTGTGCTAATTTCAAAGTCTTCAGGCTTGGTAGTAACATCAAATATGATCCGAGACCACTTAAAGTTATTTTATTTAACAGTATTCTTGCTTCCCAAGTTTTAAAAAATCGTAAACTATTAACTAATAGCAATATTCAAATAAGGGCTGATCTTACATCCCTTCACCGTAGTCAACTTAGAAAAGCACATCAAGAGTTGGACTTACGTTCTGTGAATGAACAAAATCTGTCTATACAATATGTAAATGGCATACCCAAAGTTCTCCAACTGAAACAACAAAGAAATAAGTTAAAAACTACTCCAAAAAACTAAAAGTTTACTATCATAACATAGGTGGAATGCGGACTAAATTGACAGAGATCCGGCATTCAGTAAATAGCTGTGTATATGATGTTATAATCTTGGTGGAATCATGGCTTAACGTTGACTACTCCGATACAGAATTGTGTTTTACTGATTTTAATATTTTTAGACAAGATAGGAGTACATCAAAAACTAATAAAAAGAGAGGTGGTGGCACATTAATTGATGTTCGTAGGCACATTAAATCACAACTAGTGCAGACTAGTGATTTAGTTCTTGAACAGGTCTTAGTTCATGTTTCATATGGAACAAAACAATTTATAATTGGTGCTGTATATATTCCTCCAGCATCGCCCATCACAGTATATGAAGAATTCTCTTCAGCAACCTCGGAGCTTGTGGGAGCTTACCCTAAATGTAAATTTTTAATTTGTAGTGACTTTAACTTACCCGGTGCGATCTGGGTTAATACTGATGGTGGGCTTTGTGTTGAGAGTGCTGAATCCTCAACATCTGCGAACATTTTATGTGCCTTTTGTAACCTTCTTGATCTTAAGCAAGTAAACTATTTGCCTAATGGTTTTGGCTCTTTTTTGGATTTAGTTTTTTCAAGTTTATTGTCAGCCAAAACATCTTATGCCTCTGAAAAACTCTCAACTGTTACGGTGCGTCATCCTGCTTATGAAATAAGTATTCCTGTAGGTTGTGAAAATGGTCTCAAATGTGATATATTTTATTATGACTTTAGAAATTGTGATTTTCTTGCTATTAAAAACTACTTAGCTAGTGTTCCCTGGGACAACATGCTTGATCAGAGGGATATTAATAAATGTCTTGATTCCTTTTATAATGTGCTCTATTCTGTCATAGATCTGTTTGTGCCGGTAAAACATTTTAAATCAACTAATTTTCCATCATGGTTTAGTAAAAATTTACAGCAACTTATAGTTCAAAAAAAAATTGCACTTACAAAGTATAAACAATCTGATAGCTACAGTGATTACCTGACCTTTTCTCAACTTAGAGAAGAATGCAAAATATTGCGTGACAACTGTTATAGTTCGTACATTTTTAAAGTTAATTCGGAGGTCTCGCAAGATCAAAAATGTTTATGGAAACATATTAGTAACCTGCGCAGATCGAGTATGTATCCCAATAATATGCACCTGGATTATAAGACTTCTGAGTGCGGTCAAGAGATTGTTAATTTGTTTGCAAAGAACTCTGCTTCTACATACAAAAAACATAATAAGGAAGTTCCTCCCTACTCTTTTAATTACAGTTTGGACTTGAATTTTATTCAGTTCTCTATGGTGGAAGTTTTTGAAGGGATCAGCAACTTAAAAACTAAATACTCCCATTGTCCTGATGGCATTCCATTTGTTTTTATCAAAAATTGTGTTTGTACGCTGAGCGGACCCTTGCATCGGTTGTCTAATATGTCCTTGTCTTCTGGTACATTTCCAGAGTACTGGAAAGTCAGTTTTTTGACACTTATTTTTAAGAATGATGACAGGAATGATGTTCGTAATTATCGTGGTATTAGTATTCAATCGGTGTTAGCTCCCGCTAAATTTCGCGGTTGTTTTTTTAAATTTTTAAAACCACACAATTGGATGAAGTACAAAGTGCATTTTTCGCGCATTGGACATGCGCACCAAGAATCAGAGAGATCCTTTTGTCAATCGCCTCGAGAAATGGCGTGTTAATTTCGTTCTCCAACTATTTCAAATTTCTACACCTGAAAGTGCTCGATTTTGGTGTACTGAAGCATAGAACTAGAAACTTCAGCCCTTCAGCTACGTGGTGACATCATTAGATCCAGAAAGGGGCCCCTTGGAACGTGGAGAAATTGGCTGCAAACTGGTGAGTGCCTTGTCTATGATTGCCGTTGTGTGGTACCAACAATTAACCTATGGACGTTTGATTATTTCGTGATTTCGTATCAATATATTTATATTTGTTCGCGCTTCATTTAATTAAAATATTTACAGTCCATTGCAGTTATCGTTTTTCTAACCGCGGGCTAACATAAGTGTTCCTTTCGAGGCGAATTATTTTAAATTTACTCCATGCAACGGTATTTATAAGTCGGCCATTTATTTTCACGCCGAAAACAAGGCGGCCTTGAATTTTTCCAATCAAAAAACAAAACAAACAACATTTCTCATTTATGTGTTAGGTGTGTTCCATATCATTTCGATATTTAAAACAATTTTCATCAATTACGATAAATTAGTGCATATTTTCGACAATTCGTCATTTTTCTATTTCAAAAGCATTAATTTAGCGTTAATTGTATATTTACCGACATTTCTGTGATTAGATGTGTTCCATATCATTTCGATATTTAAAACAATTTTCATCAATTGCGATAAATTAGTGCATATTTTCGACAATTCGTCATTTTTTCTATTTCAGAAGCATTAATTTAGCGTTAATTGTATATTTACCGACAATTTCGTCATTTCAAAGGTAAAATCATGTCTGTCAAAAAAGCCGTGCAAAAACGCAAGGTTTTTTATCTGCGATCACCGAGTGTTATGTGTTTTCACAGACCGCAGCATCGGACGAAAAAGCGAGAAACGAGTTTCAAGTATACCTCACTTGAAACTCGATTTGGATGAAACCTTCGATAAATGCATGCTCGCACATAATGATGTCATTATGTTGATAGACGACTCGGACGACGAGGAGTTTAAAACGCAGGATGCGATCCTTTCAGAAGCTCGTAAATATTTTTATGCGTGTAAGGGGGTTTACTCTAAAATATTTCCGGTTGAGGCCCCATCCTTTTCGGGATCATATGTTCGACAAAACGAGACTCCAAAACTCAAAGAGTTAGGTATTCCCATATTTCGAGGTGATAAAAAATTATGACCAAGCTTTTTCGATCTTTTTAATAACATTATAGATCAAAATCAAAGTCTAAGTAACGTTCGAAAACTTCAATATTTATTTTCATATCTCGAGGATGAGCCTTTAAAATTGATATCAGGGATTAGCTTATCTGATCAAAATTATAAAATTGCTTACGACAAATTAGTCAATAGATATCAAAACAAGCGAGACCTCGCAAATGATGCTTTAAGCACAATTATGAACTCCACCTTAAAAAACGAGTCAGCTAAAGAATTGCGTAATTTAATTGACACCTTTTCTGAATCCCTAGAAATTTTAAAATCACTTAGCTTTGACGTTGACAGTTGGGACTTTATTATTTTTTTCATTTTGTTAGAAAAATTGGATATTCCGACGCGTTCAAATTTCGAAATGAGTCACGCCAATACTAATACAGAAATTCCCACTTTTCAGTCACTTTTTCAATTTCTAGAAAAAAGGTGTAAAGTTTTGGAATCACTTCCTCAATCAACAGCACCCAAAAAGGTGCCTATCTATCAAAAATCAAATTCTATGCAAAATCAGTCTGGGCAAAAGCCTACCTATCAAAATTCAAATTCTATGCGAAATCAGTTTGGGCAAAAGCCTACCTATAAATCATCCAATTCGCCTTTTATAGGACTGGCTGGCACCTCAACTAATTCAAGTACGGGAATAAAGTGTTTCCGGTGTAATCAAGGTCACGTGCTTTCGAAATGTCAAACATTTCTTGATCTCTCACCTATTGATCGCCTATCTTTCGTCAAGCAGAAAAAATTATGTCTAGCGTGTTTTCATCCCTTGCATGGGGTAGATACGTGCAAATCAAAATATTCATGCAGGACTTGCAATAGTAAAAGGCACCACACTTTAACTCATATCTTAGAAACTCATCAAGAGTCTGGAAGCCAAGATACTAGTCCTGTCATTCACACACCACCTGTCAATAATCTTCATGTGTCATTAAATACCTCAGGACCTTCAGGTACCTTTCTTTTATGCACCGCCATAATAGATGTTATGGACGGTTGCGGAAATTTTCAACCTGTAAGGGCACTGCTTGATTCTGGATCACAGACAGGATTAATCGGTGAAAAGTGTATTCAGCGTCTTAATCTTCCTAGGCGAAGTTACACCACTGAAATATTCGGATTAAATCAGATGTCTTCTTTTACTTCCAAAGGGCTCGTTCAATGTCACATTAAGCCACAAGGACAAGTCACTCCTTTACTTAATTTCGAAGCAATTGTTGTTCCACAACTATGTTCCAATATGCCTACATTCACTTTGAACGATAATCAGTGGAAACACTTGGAAAACCTTAAACTTGCCGACCCATCTTATTTCAAATCTAGACCTGTGGACCTAGTTATTGGTTGCGAGCTATTCGCACAGATATTCAAGGAGGGCAGGGTTCTTGGACAAATAGGGCAACCTTCAGCCCTTGAAACTATCGTTGGCTGGGTCGTCATGGGAAAAGTTGACGAAGTAGGTAGTCTTACGGAACGAACCAGTTGTTTTTTAACGAGTCATTCACCTCCTTTAGAGGTCATTCTCCCTAGGTTTTGGGAAATCGAACATTTGCCTAAAAAACAAATCTTATCAAAGGAAGAAAAACAAGCAGAATCAATCTTTACTGCGAGTGTAGTACGGCAACCGAGCGGTAGATTCATGGTAGATCTTCCGTTTAAAGATAAAATAAACCCTGACCTAGGAAATACTTATCCGCAAGCTTATCGTAGATTTTTACTTCTAGAAAATAGATTAATCAAAAATCCTGATCTGTACACTGCCTATTCAAGTTTCATGCAAGACTATATCGATTCTAATCATATGAGTTTATTTTTATCTAGTCAACCAAAAGTCGACATATCATGTTTTTTAGCACATCATTGCGTATTAAAGCCGGAAAAACTTATGTACAAAATTAAGGGTAGTCTGGGATTGTTCGGCAGTCACCCCAAAAAATATTAGTCTCAATGACACGTTGTTATCTGGACCGAAACTTCAAAAGGATATTGCTTCTTTACTCCTTACGTTTCGTCTTAATCCTATTGCCTACATTGCTGATATCAAACAGATGTTCCGTCAAGTCCTTATCAATCCTTATCACCGTCCTTATCAAAGGATATTGTGGAGGTTTTCTCCACATGACCCACTTTCAGTGTGGGAACTTTCTACTGTCACTTTTGGCATGACAAGCTCACCTTTTCTAGCCATGCGTACCTTAAATGAGCTGGCAGAGAGAGAAAAGGAACGTTTTCCTATGGCTAGTACTGTTCTAAAAACGTCAATCTATATCGACGATATCTTGGGAACTAGCCCTTCGCTTTCTGAAGCTCTCTCCCTTCAAACAGAACTCAATGATTTGTTGAAGTCGGGAGGATTTGAACTTAAAAAATGGGCAAGCAATTGTCCTGAGTTATTGGCAACATTGCCAGAGTCCGATCGTCAAATGCCTCTCTCTTTCGACAAGGAGGAACCCCACTTTATCAAAGTTTTAGGACTTCAATGGCATCCAAAAAACGACATTTTTTCTTATCAATGCCGAATGAAGGACAAACCCCCAACCACACGTTCTATTTTATCTATCATAGGAACAATCTTCGATCCCTTAGGTTTTCTTTGTCCCTTGTTGCAACAAGCAAAATTTATTTTGCAACAGTTGTGGATATCGAAAATAGGCTGGGACGAAGAACCAGATTCTTCTATCATCGACTCTTGGAACAAACTTCGTTCTGAATTCCCGCTTCTTTCCAATTTTCAATTACCCCGACAAATCAAACTGTCCAAAATCAATACCTATCAAATCATCGGCTTCTGTGACGCTTCAATTCGAGGCTACGCAGGCGTCATATATTTTCGTGTAGAAGAGGAAAACAATATATCTGTTTCTCTCATATCTGCAAAATCTAGGGTCGCGCCTATAAAGTCACAAACTTTGGCTAGGCTAGAACTCCTAGGCGCATTTCTTTTAAGCGAATTAATTGACTTCGTTTTATCTAGCTATGAAGGAAAAATAACTTTTACAAATATCGTTACTTTCTGCGATTCGCAAGTCGTATTGCACTGGCTTTCATCCCCTCCTAATCGCTGGCAAACCTTTGTTGGAAATCGAGTCAGTAGAATCCAAGAAATCATTCCCTCAAACTCGTGGCGCTACATTCCTTCTGCTTTGAATGCAGCCGATATTGCGTCACGAGGGGCCACCCCTTCACAGCTCATGTCACATGACATGTGGTGGAACGCACCGTCGTTTTTGTGGTCTCCCGAAAACGAATGGCCCGATTTTCATAAATCAAAAATGCCGATTGATTTCGGAGATCTTAATCTGGAGGAAAAGCCAAAGGTCTGTTGCAATGCGATAATTGACGTTAATTTCTTAGATCAGCTTCTTATCAAATATTCATCTATATCAAAAATTCAACGTATCATTTGTTATGTCCTTCGAATAGTTAACCTTTTTCAAAACCATTCCTATCAAAAACCCACTAAGCCGCCGGGCAAAAAAGTTATTTTTGAGAATATTGTTTTTCCTACCACCGGTGAGATGCAAAGTGCGTTATACCTTCTTATCAAACGCGTTCAAGGTTCTTGTTTTTCGGAGCTTTTTTCCGCGTTATCTAAGGATAAACCAATACCGAAACCTTTTCGAAAATTTTCACCTTTTCTTGATGAAAATAATATCATTAGAGTCGGTGGCAGATTACAAAAATCTGACTTTTTGTCTTATTCTGCAAAACACCCCGTCTTACTTTCGAGTAACCATTGTTTAACTACTCTTCTTATCGAGTCCGCTCATCGACAATACCTTCATCCTGGGTTTAAAACATTACATAATCTGCTTTTACAGCAATTTTAGATATTATCTGCCAGACGGGCAATTCAAAGAACCATATCCAAGTGCTTGCAATGTTTTAGAATCAACCCTAAACCCTATAGACCGCCCATAATGAGTTCACTTCCCGCTCATCGAATCAATCAACTTAAACCTTTTTCGAGTGTAGCTATCGACTTTTGTGGACCTTTCTTTGTGATTCCTCATCGTTACCGTGGTTGTAAAGCTTTCAAATCGTATGTCTGTGTGTTTGTCTGTACGGCCACACATTGCGTGCATTTGGAATTAACCATGGAACTATCCACCGAAGGGTTCGTAGGTGCATTCCATCGATTCATTTCCAGACGTGGAAGCGTGACGCAATGCTGGTCAGATCAAGGCAGTAATTTTATAAGGTTTCGTAACCAATTACTTGATTACGCAAGAAGTGCGGCCACCAGACTTTCTATTCGTTGGCATCTGGGACCTCCTCTCAGTCCACATTTCAATGGCCTGGCAGAAGCTGGCGTCAAAAGTTTTAAAACTCACTTTGTTCGAGTAGTCGGCGACCAGAAGTTGTCCATCATGGAAATGTCCACCCTTACATGTCGCATAGAAGCCGTACTTAATAGTCGCCCTTTATCTCCTGCCTCTTCAGAACCACACGATCTTCAACCTCTTACCCCTGGGCATTTTTTGACCCTTGAACCCCTTAATTCAGAAATTCGGGAGTCAGATTTGTCCGAGGTTCCCCTAAATCGGCTCTCGAGATGGCAACTAATCCAAAAACTACATAATGATTTTTGGAAACGGTATTCTATAGAGTATTTACATACGCTACAACAGCGACACAAGTGGGCTGATTCGTCCCCAAATATCAAATTAAATGATTTGGTTATCATAACAAGTGATCACATTCAATCACCTTTGAAATGGCCGGTCGGTCGGGTCATCGAACTGCATCCCGGCGGGGACGGTCAGGTGCGTGTTGCGACGGTACAAACGGTTACCGGTGTTTATAAGCGGCCAGTTGTAAAACTGTGCCTCTTGCCAAATTAAAAGTAATTTTAATTTTTCTACCTATTACCGGGTATTACAATAGGTTTTTCTTTATTTTTATTCTTTTTTTTGAATTTTTTTTGAATTTTTTGTTTGTTTGTTTTGCCTTTTTCGGGATTTCGTTATCTCTAAATAAACTTACGATACTTATCTGTTTTCATTCATTTGTATTTATCGGTCGATCATTTTTCTTATATCTATATCTGTCCGGTTGAGATTCTAAAATTGTGTGTTTTGGAGGGCAGTTATGTTAGCTCCCGCTAAATTTCGCGGTTGTTTTTTAAATTTTTAAAACCACACAATTGGATGAAGGACAAAGTGCATTTTTCGCGCATTGGACATGCGCACCAAGAATCAGAGAGATCCTTTTGTCAATCGCCTCGAGAAATGGCGTGTTAATTTCGTTCTCCAACTATTTCAAATTTCTACACCTGAAAGTGCTCGATTTTGGTGTACTGAAGTATAGAACTAGAAACTTCAGCCCTTCAGCTACGTGGTGACATTATTAGATCCAGAAAGGGGCCCCTTGGAACGTGGAGAAATTGGCTGCAAACTGGTGAGTGCCTTGTCTATGATTGCCGTTGTGTGGTACCAACAATTAACCTATGGACGTTTGATTATTTCGTGATTTCGTATCAATATATTTATGTTTGTTCGCGCTTCATTTAATTAAAATATTTACAGTCCATTGCAGTTATCGTTTTTCTAACCGCGGGCTAACAATCGGTTATACCAAAACTTTTTGATCATTTATTTTGTCGTCATTTTTCCTGGCATTGCAAGGGCATTTTATCCGATAGCCAGCATGGGTTTGCTCAAGGCAGGTCAACGGTGACTAACCTACTATCTTATCAGCACGCTCTGTTGAGTGCCTTTGAGGGGTCAAAACAAGTGGACAGTGTCTACACAGGCTTCTCAAAGGCATTTGACAGGGTGAGTCATGCACACTTGGTGAGCAAGTTGAGGGCTATGGGGTTGGGCGAGACTCTGGTAAGTCTTGCCCATAGTTTCCTTACTGGTCGCACACAGTTGGTTCGGATTGGCGATTGCGTTTCTGGAGAGATTCAAGTGGACTCTGGTGTCCCGCAAGGTTCACACATTGGCCGTTTTCTTTAATTTATTTATTCGTGACCTTAGTGACGTGATTGTTAGTTCGGATCATCTGGCATTTGCTGATGATTTTAAGCTTTATAGGTTGATTGAAACTTATCTTGATTGTTTGTTACTTCAAAGTGATCTTAATAACATTAGTGAGTGGTGTAGTAATAATGGTCTAGATTTAAATGTTAAAAAATGCCTAAGTATCACTTTCAGTCGATCATCTAATTCGATTCAGCATATATATGTCATTAATGGTATTGCTCTTAAATCAGTAGCGGCAGTCAGGGACTTGGGTATCTTATTTGACAGCAAGTTGTCATTTAGGCCTTATTATGACCATATTATTAATAAGGGTATGCGAACCCTTGGCTTTATCACTCGTAACAGCTCCGAGTTATCACCATATTGTTTTAAGCTCTTGTACTGCTCACTAGTTCGTTCTGTACTAGAATATGCGTCAGTGGTATGGTCACCACACTATGCCTGCCACATTGATCGCTTGAAGTCTGTACAGAGAACTTTTCTTCGTTCTCTTGCATTCAGGGCTGATATAGCCATTTACAACAACAATTATAACATAAATTATAATGCCATTAGCCAGCCATTTGGACTTGATACTTTGAAAAGAAGAAGGACATATTCTGATGTTATAACTTTTTATAAAATATTAAACGGTATCTGCTTTTGTCCTTCTTTATTGGAGATTATCGGTTTCAACACTATTCAGCATAACTGGCCAATGTTTCGCATTCCCTTTCATCATGCCAATTATGGCTATTATTCACCGTTGACTCGTACTCTTCGTCTGTACAACCAAAACAATCTTGATCCATTCGCAACCAGTCTCAGTTCCTTTAAGGGTAGTATTAGGGAATTACTATAGTAAAACCTACAGTTCCTATATTTTAATAAAAGAGAATTTTTTTTTGTCTTTAATCAATTTTCTTAGTCCTAGTTTCTTATTATTGGTTTTTTTGTTTGTTTTAATTAGTTTTATTACTTTTTTTGCCATCTTGTTATTAATTAATTACTCTGTAATCTTATTGTAAATTGGCTCTGCCGTTGAAATAGAAAAATAAATAAATAAATAAAAAGATTGATTGTAAGGCTGTGTAAAAAGCCTAATGACTTCTTTCCTCAATTTTCAAATTAAAAATATTTTGTAATTAAATTTCCTACACAGAAAAATCAAAATGTACGATGTAAAAGAATTTTCAGCCAATAAACGGAAATTTATTTATTTAAGGTACACAAACAATAATGTAACCTACTTTTCAAGATCATTTCTTAATGTTAATGTTCGTGATCATTGAATTATTGTTTATGTTCATTCGCTGAAAATTAATGAATAAAAACGATTGATTTTACGTACCTTTTTCGATTTTCGTTCGGCGCAGCTACCTTAGAGTGTAAAGCTGATAACACAATTTTAAAAAATACCAAAAAAGTAGTAAAAATGTTGGTGTTTCGGTTCATATCAAACAATAAAAATTAATAAAGTAGCGCAAGCTATAGATAGGTACTGCAAGATATTCCTAACTTCCTAACTAAGAAGTTTCAAATTGGTTCAAAAAGTTTTGAAATTCTAATTATTATTGTAGCGGAAAAACACATTTTACACAAGCTTATTTAAACGTTAAATGTTGGTAGTAAACTTTTAGTCTTATTAGGGTAAATTCATCCTCGCAAAAAATACGTCAAATCAAATTATTAAAGTTTAGAATTTAAAAGAGATCTTATTCCGTCTGATAGCAGTGGAGTACATACCCAAAAAAAATCGTTTTTATTAATAAGTAATAAATGTATCATACCTAATTTTTATATTTCACAAACACGTTTTGTATAGAAAATGATATATAAATAAATTCTTCAATAACCAATTCACTGAACTTTGGAATTTCTTGAATTATTTTTTCTTAATAGATAACATTGCGAAAGCAGTTAATCTGTTCTCATAATTTGCGCTGCTAAAAAAAGTTTTAATTCTCTTTTGGGTTGAGAAACAACGTTTTGCTTCTGCAGTTGTCATAGGCATCGTAACCACTGCTTCTAGCACGCTAATGCTATCAGCATTAGAAACGTCCGCCATTCTCGTAATTACGAAATTCACAAGAGTACTAACCGAAGTAAGGTCTAGATTCTATGTACTGTAAAATTCTATAAGGACATGTCGTCCTCCCTTTTTATATTTCGTAATTAGAATGCAAAATAAAATCTACGCTGCATAGAATTTGGGTCCAGTTAAACACGGCAGCAAACAAACACATACATAATGAGTATTAATTTTTAGTTAGTATTCAAGTCTTTGGGAAATTCCTTTTGGAGTTTGTTGATACTTTATGATGAAATTATTAATATTGGTGAGGTCAGGCCTTCTGTAGAAAATAAAATATACCGAAGGACCACTCGAGATAGCTCGAGAAAAACGTGTGGGAGTTAAGAGGGACTGTATCTTTCCACAGGGCTCCGACAGGGAAAAAAGAGCCTAAAAACTTATTTACTAAAAATAGCGTAGCAATGAAAAATTATCAAGAAACGACTCACCATTAGATGTCTTTCGTAGCTACTTGGCTGGCCAGCCCGATTATACGCGAAGTACCAGACTCTCCATTGTTCTATAGTTCAAAATGTTCCAAACACTAATATCTAATAAACTAAAGCGTAAAATTAATAGTTTCCACAATTTTAATATAAAATAATAGCGGTGCGGTGACTTTAGTTGCACGTGGCGCGTGGTTGAGTTGTTCGCTCAGACAATCGGCGTTTTCGTCTGCTAGGCCGAATTTAGCCGCTTATCTCAAATCCTTCATTGCTGGAAGAAGCGCGCGAAGTTTAAATTTAAAATATGGAAAGATATAGCGTAAAGTAAATCAAAATAATATTCTAGAAACGCTTGTAAGCGTAGAAAATGTAACCCAAAAATATTTAAAAACTAAGAGAGATAGCTTCTCGAATTTTAAGTGAAAATTAGAGAATATAATTATTTACAAAAATAAAAACAAGTTGGGAAACTTGTTCATTCGGCCCACCAAAATGAGCATCATTTTTCGGTAGGTGAATCTGAATCAATTGGAAGGGGGCAAAGCTTGACTAAAGGTCGTTTAAAGATACCGGACGCGGTACGAACATTTGCCACCCTAGCGTGCCCATCAGGCCCTTTAAAAATTTCAATAATGCGACCTACCCGCCATTGAAGGGGCGGTGATAACTCGTCTTTGATAAGAACGAGGGTACCTATTTTTGGCTCTGCGCATGGTTCCAACCATTTATTTCGTACTTGAAGGGTATGTAAAAATTCTTGGCTCCAACGACGCCAAAAATCGGCTTGTATTCGTTGGACCAAGTTCCATCGCGATAACCGATTCTCAGGTTTACTTGAAAAATCTTCATCAGGAACAGAAACTAAAGGTCCATGTGTTAAAAAATGTCCCGGTGTTAAAACCTGTAGATCGTTACAGTCGGTAGATTGCGGGGTCAAGGGGCGAGAATTTAAAATCGCCTCAATTTGACAAAGAACCGTGTACAACTCCTCATAACTTAGAATTTGCGAGCCAATGGTACGAATTAAGTGAGTTTTTACTGATTTTATCCCTGACTCCCAAAAACCGCCGAAGTGGGGAGCTGATGGAGGGATAAAATTCCAGGCGATAGCTTGTTGCGTGCAAGCATTTCTTGCAAGATCAAGCAATTCTTTGCTGGATTTAACGAAATTTGTGCCATTATCTGAAAAAAGAGTTTTTATGTACCCTCTTCGGGCAACAAAGCGACGTAGCGCAGCTAAAAAAGCGTCCGAAGTTAGATCTGACACTAACTCGAGATGTAAAGCTTTAGTATTTAGACAAATAGAAAGGCAGATATATGCTTTTTGTGTTTTCACACCTCTGTGTTTACTGAGAGTGATAGGTATAGCACCACTAAAATCTACTCCACTAAAAGTAAAAGGCTTTTGTGGAATCAAGCGGTAGGACGGAATTTGTCCCATGATTTGCTCATAAGAATGCGGTTTGACGCGAAAGCAACGAACACATTTGGATAAAACCGTTTTAATTAAGCGTTTGGCAGATAAAATCCAAAAAATTTGACTAATGAGATATTGGACTGTTTGCACTCCGACATGCAAATATTTTTTGTGCATATATTCAATAAAAATATAAGAAAGTCTACTTTCCTTGGGTAAAAGAAGAGGATGTTTTTGTCCGTAAGAAATAGTCATGGCTTGTTGAATGCGTCCTCCAACTCTTATAAGACCATCCTGGTCTAAAAAGGGATTCAATTTTTGTATGGGTTTTATGCATTTTTTCTGGTTTTGAAGGTTAAGAATTACTTCAGAAAAGTATTTTTGTTGTTCGTGCTTAGCCAAACATTTTAAAGCGTTAAAGAGATCGATATAATCTATATTTGTCTTTTTTCTGACGTCTGCGGATAGTCTACAATTATTTATGAATCGTAAACTGCGGGCTAAAAGTAGTTGAATAGCGTAAAAATCGGATTTATTATTTAAAAGCGAATCTAAAAAGTTTTCCGTTAGTCGGTCACAAGAAATCAGAGCAACATTTTTTCGTTCCTCAGTCTCTAAACTGTCATTTATTTTGACTTGCGGGGTTTTTGTTGGCCATTTATCGAAAGATTCTTGTAAAAAACTAGGGGCGGCCCACCATAGGGGATGATTTAAAAGCTCACTCGGCGAGCAGCCGCGGCTGGCTACATCGGCACTATTGAGAAAGGTGGGGGTATATAACCAACATTCTGGATTAATATTATCTTGGATAAGACTAACACGATTTGCGACAAAAGTTTTCCATTTACTTGGATGGGATTTTATCCAGTGTAAAACAACCATTGCGTCCGAAAAAGCGTAAATATTATTTATTGTGAACCTTTTTATGAATATATCATATG
The DNA here is from genome assembly GCA_963576565.1 of Aspidapion aeneum. NCBI lineage: Eukaryota > Metazoa > Arthropoda > Insecta > Coleoptera > Brentidae > Aspidapion > Aspidapion aeneum. The sequence continues at coordinate 184,185,528 of OY755038.1, forward strand.
TGTATTTTAAGACCTCAGATAAAAGAGTAGCGGCTAGAAGTTCTATTCTCGGAATACTAACAAATTTTTTAAGTGGAGCGATGCGACTTTTCGCAAGAACAAAATATATGTGATATTTAGCGTTTCGTAAGACACGTAAGTATATTACGCATGCGTACCCTCGTTCACTCGCATCACAAAAACCACAGAGATCGATGGATTCGGCGTTGGTGATGTCAATGTGGCGGGGTAAACTAAATTTTTCTAAAACTTGAAATTCAGATTGATAGAGTGTCCACTGACGAACTATTTCTAAAGTAGGCGTGGCGTCCCAGGAAATACCAAGTAACCAAATTTGTTGAATCAAATATTTTAAAGTGAATGTTACTGGGGTAAGATAACCATGGGGGTCATAGCAGCGTGCTAAAAAAGAGAGAAGCGTCCTTTTAGTACAGCTGTGCTGATTAGGTAAGATGTTAAATCGAAACTCGTCGTATGAAGGATGCCAGCACAGGCCTAAGACCTTAGTGACGTCATCCGAATCGAGAGATAAAACTGCGGGGTTGACTAAGGAGGGATCTAAATGAGAGATCACTTCTGAGCGATTGCTAGACCATTTGTGTAATTTCAAGCCAGCGTTTCCTAACAATTCCGTAAGCTCATGCTGCAAATTTAACGCCTCTTGAACCGTTTTACATGAAGTAGTGACGTCATCAATATAGGTATCGTTAAGTATAACTTTAGCAGCGTGAGGGTAGTTATCATATTCGGACTCAGCTAAGTGCTGAAGGGTGCGTAAAGCGAGATATGGTGAACAGTTCACTCCGTAAGTGACAGTTCGTAGTTTAAAAACGGAGACTTTTTCATTAGGGTTAAACCGCCAAAATATTTTTTGGTATTTTTGATGATCAGGGTTGATATTTATACCACGATACATTTTTTGAATATCGCAGGTGAGCGTCACAGGGTTAAGGCGAAAATGTAATAATATTTGAATAATATCTTTTTGTAGTTTTGGACCCGATAATAATACTTGATTAAGCGAAATATGCGTAAAAGGGTCAGTAATACTCACATTAAAAACTACCCTTGTCTTAGTAGTGATAGCTTCATTTTTAACAACAGCGAAATGTGGAATAAAATAGCTGTCTGAATCGTCTTCTTTTTCTGAGTCATAGTCCATATGACCCAATTCCAAATATTCATTCATAAATTTAGAATATTCACAATACAAGTTTTTATCGCGAAGTAGTTTTTTTTCTAAAGATAAGAAACGATTTAGCGCGACTTGTTTTATTCCGGGAAACTGTGGTGGATTGTCAAATGTGCGAAAGGGAAGGGATACTGTGTACCGGCCGTCTTGATTACGCGACACGCTCTGTTTAAAATAATTTTCACAAATTTCATCTTCTGGTTTCAAATGAGTATTTTGGGGGACGCAGTCGGTTTCCCAAAATTTTGAAATTAATTGCGAAAGCGAGTCATTTTCATTTTGACAAAAAAGAGCATTAATTGGCGGGGTAGAAATTAAGGGTTGATTTATTTGTCCCATCAAAATATAGCCGAAAATAGTTCCCATAGCAAAGGGATGAGTTGGATCATCGCTAGCGATTTTTTCACCCTGTATAATTAGTGGAAATAGATCCATACCAATTAGTAAATTTATAGGCGAAGGGTTGTAAAAAGTGGGATCTGCTAAGGGTAAATTTTTTATAAAATGCCAATTTTCTGTATTTATTTTTACTGACGGTAAATCAGTACAAACCTTTTGCAAAATAATCGCTTGCGTAGACACAAAAATATCTGGTTTTTGAAAATTACAAATTTTAATAAAAATCGATCCTAGATCAGAAGTAAGAGAGTTGCCTCCAACCCCCTGTATATTTGAACATAAGGGTTGTCTGGGAAGGCCCAATTGTTGCGCTAATTTTTGAGAACAGAAAGTGTTTTGCGAACCGCTGTCTAAAACGGCTCTAACTGTTTGAAAGTTACCGCGGACATCTTGAATTTTTACTAGGATAGTTGACAATAAAACTTGCGATCGCGCAGAAATAAAACCACAATGCGTGGGGTAAGAACCCGAAGGAGTTGCGATTGGTACTTGTGAATTAGAAGACGTCGAAGTAAAATTTTGATTATTTTGAGAAGAGGCACTTTGAGGGAACTTATTTTGAGTAGAGTAATTTTGAAGCGGACAACCAGTAGCCGGGGATCTAAAACTTTGCTGACTGGCCAAGTAACCACGTGGTGAACTACTTGGAGATGCGTTGGGCGACATATTAGAGAGATTTTGTGAGAAATTCACGTTAGCATCAAAATGGGATCTATTTTGATTTTGAGAATTAGCGTAATTATAATTTCGCTCAAAATGAATTAATGAGTGATGTCTTTGATTACCAGGGCAATAGCGACATGAGCGTAGACTTTGACAAGAATTTGTTAAATGTATTGAGCTTAAACAATTTAAACATAGTTTTTTATTTTTAGCGTAAGCATAGCGTTCGTAGGCAGATTTACCTTTAAATGCGTGACATAAATATATTGAATGTGTGTTAGAATCACAAAAAGCGCATCTATCTTTAGAATGAGTATTTTCCGTACCAAGTAGCGTTTTTGTATAATAAGGCGAGGCGTTATTTTTATAAAACTGTTTATTATTTTTAAATCTATTTTTAGATTGTAGCGAATAAAGCGAATTACATTGAGTTTCAAGGAAATTATAAATTTCTTGATATTTGGGCATTTCATTAGACCTAGAATTAGCTAGTTCAAAGCGCGAAAGTAGTACCTCAGGCAATTTATCTAGTAAAATGTTGGCCAGCGGAAAACACCATTGATCAGTGTCGTAATTTAGAGTTTTTAAAGCCTCAATGTTTTCTGAAAAAACATCAAGCAGCGTGCGCAGCGTTTCTGGATTGTCGTCTTTGAGAGCGGGAAAATTATACACGGAGCGCCAATAAGTTTGAGCCGATAAGCGGGGGTTATGATAGCGTTTTAGAAGCGTATTGTAAGCGATTATATAATTAGCGTCGGTTATTTGTAAGTGTTTAACTACGTTTAAAGGCGGTCCTTTTAGGTAGGACAGTAACAAATTAAATTTAGCGTTTGTAGGAATACTAGGATTATTGTGTACAGAACTATTGTACATATCTAGAAAGGTTGGAAACTTAGTGATGTCGCCATGAAATTCGACAATGCGCAGTCTTGGCATTAAAGACGCCATAAAGCGGTCTGGATCAGAAGAATTTGAAACTTGCGTTAAGTTTTGAGGTTGAGGAGCTTCAATTTTCACCTCAAATAGTTGTTTTTGAATTCTTTTAATATCATAGAAGCTGTCGTCAAACTCAGTAAGGCGTTCATTTTCTTCTTCCAGTCTCTCCGGACTTGCCGAATAAGCCTCTATTATTTGATTTTGATAAATAAAAAATGTTTCTTTCATTTCATTTCGAATCGTATGTCATATCGAATTTAGCCGCTTATCTCAAATCCTTCATTGCTGGAAGAAGCGCGCGAAGTTTAAATTTAAAATATGGAAAGATATAGCGTAAAGTAAATCAAAATAATATTCTAGAAACGCTTGTAAGCGTAGAAAATGTAACCCAAAAATATTTAAAAACTAAGAGAGATAGCTTCTCGAATTTTAAGTGAAAATTAGAGAATATAATTATTTACAAAAATAAAAACAAGTTGGGAAACTTGTTCAAATATAATAAAAAAGAATGATGTGCACTGTTAGTCCACGGTTAGAAAAACGTTAAATGCAATGGACTGTATAAATTTTAATTGATGATAGCGCGAACAAACATAAATATTGATATGAAATTACGAAATAATCAAAACGTCCATAGGAAAAATATTGGTGGCACACAACGGTAATCAGACAAATGCACTCACCACTTTTGCAGCCAAATTCTCCACTTCCAAGGGGCCCCTGATGGATCTAATGATGTCACCACGTAGCTGAAGGGTTGAAGTTTCTAGTTCTATGCTTCAGTACACAAAAATCGAGCACTTTCAGGTGTAGATATTTGAAATAGTTGGAGAACGAAATTAACACGCCTTTTTCTCTAGGCGATTGACAAGGATCTCCCTGGTTGTTGGTGCACATGTCCAAATACGCGGACTGCGCTTTGTCCTTCATACAGTTGTGTGTTTTTAAAAATATATATAAACAACCGCGAAATTTAGCGGGAGCTAACATAACTGCCCTCCAAAACACACAAATTTAGAATCTCAACCGGACAGATATAGATATAAGAAAAAGAATCGACCGATAAATATAAATGAATGAAAACAGATAAGTATCGTAAGTTTATTTAAATATAACGAAATCCCGAAAAAAGGCAAAACAAACAAACAAAAAATTCAAAAAAAAATTAAATAAAAAAACCTATTGTAATACCCGGTAAAAGGTAGAAAATTAAAATTACTTTTAATTTGGCAAGAGGCACAGTTTTACAACTGGCCGCTTATAAACACCGGTAACCGTTTGTACCGTCGCAACACGCACCTGACCGTCCCCGCCGGGATGCAGTTCGATGACCCGACCGACCGGCCATTTCAAAGGCGATTGAATGTGATCACTTGTTATGATAACCAAATCATTTAATTTGATATTTGGGGACGAATCAGCCCACTTGTGTCGCTGTTGTAGCGTATGCAAATACTCTATAGAATACCGTTTCCAAAAATCATTATGTAGTTTTTGGATTAGTTGCCATCTCGAGAGCCGATTTAGGGGAACCTCGGACAAATCTGACTCCGGAATTTCTGAATTAAGGGGTTCAAGTGTCAAAAAATGCCCAGGGGTAAGAGGTTGAAGATCGTGTGGGTCTGAAGAGGCAGGAGATAAAGGGCGACTATTAAGTACGGCTTCTATGCGACAGGCAAGGGTGGACATCTCCATGATAGACAACTTCTGATCGCCGACGACTCGTACAAAGTGAGTTTTAAAACTTTTGATTGATTGTGGACTGAGAGGAGGTCCCAGATGCCAACGAATAGAAAGTCTGGTGGCAGCACTTCTTGCGTAATCCAGTAATTGGTTACGAAACCCTATAAAATTACTGCCTTGATCTGACCAGCATTGCGTCACGCTTCCGCGTCTGGAAATGAATCGATGGAATGCACCTACGAACCCTTCGGTGGACAGTTCCATGGTTAATTCCAAATGCACGCAATGTGTGGCCGTACAGACAAACACACAGACATACGATTTGAAAGCTTTACAACCACGGTAACGATGAGGAATCACAAAGAAAGGTCCACAAAAGTCGATAGCTACACTCGAAAAAGGTTTTAGTTGATTGATTCGATGAGCGGGAAGTGAACTCATTATGGGCGGTCTATAGGGTTTAGGGTTGATTCTAAAACATTGCAAGCACTTGGATATGGTTCTTTGAATTGCCCGTCTGGCAGATAATATCCAAAATTGCTGTAAAAGCAGATTATGTAATGTTTTAAACCCAGGATGAAGATATTGTCGATGAGCGGACTCGATAAGAAGAGTAGTTAAACGATGGTCACTCGAAAGTAAGACGGGGTGTTTTGCAGAATAAGACAAAAGGTCAGATTTTTGTAATCTGCCACCGACTCTAATGATATTATTCTCATCAAGAAAAGGTGAAAGTTTTCGCAAAGGTTTCGGTATTGGTTTATCCTTAGATAACGCGGAAAAAAGCTCAGAAAAACAAGAACCTTGAACGCGTTTGATAAGAAGGTGTAACGCACTTTGCATCTCACCGGTGGTAGGAAAAACAATATTCTCAAAAATAACTTTTTGGTCCGGCGGCTTAGTGGGTTTTTGATAGGAATGGTTTTGAAAAAGGTTAACTATTCGAAGGACATAACAAATGATACGTTGAATTTTGGATATAGATGAATATTTGATAAGAAGCTGATCTAAGAAGTTGACATCAATTATCGCATTGCAACAGACTTTTGGTTTTTCCTCCAGATTAATATCTCCGAAATCAAGCGGCATTTTTGATTTATGAAAATCGGGCCATTCGTTTTCGAGAGACCACAAAAACGACGGTGCGTTCCACCACATGTCATGTGACATGAGCTGTGAAGGGGTGGCCCCTCGTGACGCAATATCGGCTGCATTCAAAGCAGAAGGAATGTAGCGCCACGAGTTTGAGGGAATAATTTCTTGGATTCTACTGACTCGATTTCCAACAAAGGTTTGCCAGCGATTAGGAGGGGATGAAAGCCAGTGCAATACGACTTGCGAATCGCAGAAAGTAACGATATTTGTAAAAGTTATTTTTCCTTCATAGCTAGATAAAACGAAGTCAATTAATTCGCTTAAAAGAAATGCGCCTAGGAGTTCTAGCCTAGCCAAAGTTTGTGACTTTATAGGCGCGACCCTAGCTTTTGCAGAAATGAGAAAAACAGATATATTGTTTTCCTCTTCTACACGAAAATATACGACGCCTGCGTAGCCTCGAATTGAAGCGTCACAGAAGCCGATGATTTGACAGGTATTGGTTTTTGACAGTTTGATTTGTCGGGGTAATTGAAAATTGGAAAGAAGCGGGAATTCAGAACGAAGTTTGTTCCAAGAGTCGATGATAGAAGAATCTGGTTCTTCGTCCCAGCCTATTTTCGATATCCACAACTGTTGCAAAATAAATTTTGCTTGTAGCAACAAGGTACAAAGAAAACCTAAGGGATCGAAGATTGTCCCTATGATAGATAAAATAGAACGTTTGGTTGGGGGTTTGTCCTTCATTCGGCATTGATAAGAAAAAATGTCGTTTTTTGGATGCCATTGAAGTCCTAAAACATTGATAAAGTGGGGTTCCCCTTGTCGAAAGAGAGAGGCATTTGACGATCGGACTCTGGCAATGTTGTCAATAACTCAGGACAATTGCTTGCCCATTTTTTAAGTTCAAATCCTCCCGACTTCAACAAATCATTGAGTTCTGTTTGAAGGGAGAGAGCTTCAGAAAGCGAAGGGCTAGTTCCCAAGATATCGTCGATATAGATTGACGTATTTAGAACAGTACTAGCCATAGGAAAACGTTCCTTTTCTCTCTCTGCCAGCTCATTTAAGGTACGCATGGCTAGAAAAGGTGAGCATGTCATGCCAAAAGTGACAGTAGAAAGTTCCCACACTGAAAGGTGGTCCTGTGGAGAAAACCTCCACAATATCCTTTGATAAGGACGGTGATAAGGATTGATAAGGACTTGACGGAACATCTGTTTGATGTCAGCAATGTAGGCAATAGGATTAAGACGAAACGTAAGGAGTAAAGAAGCAATATCCTTTTGAAGTTTCGGTCCAGATAACAATGTGTCATTGAGACTAATATTTTTTGGGGTGACTGCCGAACAATCCCAGACTACCCTTAATTTTGTACTTAAGCTTTCCGGCTTTAGTACGCAATGATGTGTTAAAAAACACGACACGTCGACCTTTGGTTGACTAGATAAAACTAAACTCATATGATTAGAATTGATATAGTCTTGCATGAAACTTGAATAGGCAGTGTACAGATCAGGATTTTTGATTAATCTATTTTCTAGAAGTAAAAATCTACGATAAGCTTGCGGATAAGTATTTCCTAGGTCAGGGTTTATTTTATCTTTAAACGGAAGATCTACCATGAATCTACCGCTCGGTTGCCGTACTACACTAGCAGTAAAAATTGATTCTGCCTGTTTTTCTTCCTTTGATAAGATTTGTTTTTTAGGCAAATGTTCGATTTCCCAAAACCTAGGGAGAATGACCTCTAAAGGAGGTGAATGACTCGTTAAAAAACAACTGGTTCGTTCCGTAAGAATACCTACTTCGTCAACCTTTCCCATGACGACCCAGCCAAAGATAGTTTCAAGGGCTGAAGGCTGCCCTACCTGTCCAAGAACCCTGCCCTCCTTGAATATCTGTGCGAATAGCTCGCAACCAATAACCAGGTCCACAGGTCTAGATTTGAAATAAGATGGGTCGGCAAGTTTAAGGTTTTGCAAGTGTTTCCACTGATTATCGTTCAAAGAGAATGTAGGCATATTGGAACATAGTTGTGGAACAACAATTGCTTCGAAATTAAGTAAAGGAGTGACTTGTCCTTGTGGCTTAATGTGACATTGAACGAGCCCTTTGGATGTGAAAGAAGACATCTGATTTAATCCGAATATTTCAGTGGTGTAACTTCGCCTAGGAAGATTAAGACGCTGAATACACTTTTCACTGATGAATCCTGTCTGTGATCCAGAATCAAGCAGTGCCCTTACAGGTTGAAAATTTCCGCAACCGACCATAACATCTGTTATGGCGGTGCATAAAAGAAAGGTACCTGAAGGTCCTGAGGCATTTAATGACACATGAAGATTATTGACAGGTGGTGTGTGAATGACAGGACTAGTATCTCGGCTTCCAGACTCTTGATTAGTTTCTAAGATATGAGTTAAAGTGTGGTGCCTTTTACTATTGCAAGTCCTACATGAATATTTTGATTTTCACGTATCTACATTATGCAAGGGATGAAAACACGCAAGACATAATTTTTTCTGTTTGACGAAAGATAGGCGATCGATAGGTGAGAGATCAAGAAATGTTTGACATTTCGAAAGCACGTGACCTTGATTACACCGGAAACATTTTATTCCCGTACTCGAATTAGTTGAGGTGCCAGCCAGTCCTATAAAAGGCGAATTGGATGATTTATAGGTAGGCTTTTGCCCAAACTGATTTCGCATAGAATTTGAATTTTGATAGGTAGGCTTTTGCCCAGACTGATTTTGCATAGAATTTGATTTTTGATATATAGGCACCTTTTTGGGTGCTGTTGATTGAGGAAGTGATTCCAAAACTTTACATCTTTTTTCTAGAAATTGAAAAAGTGACTGAAAAGTGGGAATTTCGGTATTAGTATTGGCGTGACTCATTTCGAAATTTGAACGCGTTGGAATATCCAATTTTTCTAATAAAATGAAAAAAATAATAAAGTCCCAACTGTCAACGTCAAAGCTAAGTGATTTTAAAATTTCTAGGGATTCAGAAAAGGTGTCAATTAAATTACGCAATTCTTTAGCTGACTCGTTTTTTAAGGTGGAGTTCATAATTGAGCTTAAAGCATCATTTGCGAGGTCTCGCTTCTTTTGATATCTATTGACTAATTTGTCATAAGCAATTTTATAATTTTGATCAGATAAGCTAATCCCTGATATCAATTTTAAAGGCTCATCCTCGAGATATGAAAATAAATATTGAAGTTTTCGAACGTTACTTAGACTTTGATTTTGATCTATAATGTTATTAAAAAGATCGAAAAAGCTTGGCCATAATTTTTTATCACCTCGGAATATGGGAATACCTAACTCTTTGAGTTTTGGAGTTTCAGATTCGTTTTGTCGAACATATGATCCCGAAAAAGATGGGGCCTCAACCGGAAATATTTTAGAGTAAACCCCCTTACACGCATAAAAATATTTACGAGCTTCTGAAAGGATCGCATCCTGCGTTTTAAACTCCTCATCGTCCGTGTCGTCTATCAACATAATGACATCATTATGTGCCAGCAAGCATTTATCGAAGGTTTCATCCAAATCGGAATACCTCACTTGAAACTCGTTTCTCGCTCTTTCATCCTTTTCCGCGGTCTTTGACAACACATAACACTCGGTGATCGCAGATAAAAAACCCTTGCGTTTTTGTACGGCTTTTTTGACAGACATGATTTTACCTTTGAAATGACGAAATTGTCGGTAAATATACAATTAACGCTAAATTAATGCTTCTGAAATAGAAAAATGACGAATTGTCGAAAATATGCACTAATTTATCGCAATTGATGAAAATTGTTTTAAATATCGAAATGATATGGTACACCACTGAACTTTTGTTTTGTTTGTTTTGATTCCTACTCGCTTTGTTTACTGAATGACCACGCTCTAGACACGTGTCCTGCACATACCACACCGACGACTTTCTCGACTCGATTCAAGGCCAACTTGTTTGGCTTGGCCACAGATTAGGTAAATAAGTGGCTTGGCATGAAAATAATTATTAATACCGTCGTATGGATTTATTCTAAATAATTCGGCTCGCAAGGAACACTTTAAGTTAGTCCACGGTTAGAAAAACGTTAAATGCAATGGACTGTATAAATTTTAATTGATGATAGCGCGAACAAACAAATTACGAAATAATCAAAACGTCCATAGGAAAAATATTGGTGGCACACAACGGTAATCAGACAAATGCACTCACCACTTTTACAGCCAAATTCTCCACTTCCAAGGGGCCCCTGATGGATCTAATGATGTCACCACGTAGCTGAAGGGTTGAAGTTTCTAGTTCTATGCTTCAGTACACAAAAATCGAGCACTTTCAGGTGTAGATATTTGAAATAGTTGGAGAACGAAATTAACACGCCTTTTTCTCTAGGCGATTGACAAGGATCTCCCTGGTTGTTGGTGCGCATGTCCAAATACGCGGAATGCGCTTTGTCCTTCATACAGTTGTGTGTTTTTAAAAATATATATAAACAACCGCGAAATTTAGCGGGAGCTAACAGTGCACGTGCACATGTGCCTTATGGAAGAACAGCCACTGACTACAAGTTGTTTTATTATACCGTTTGTTAATTGTTTAAAGGTGCACGCTATTTTTATAAAAAAATGTGTAGCCCCTTTCCAAATTTTGCCATATAATTTGGTACACCATAGCTGTCACTTGCTGCCAATTTTGTGGAAAAGGAGAAACTTTAAAGTCGTTAAATTTTAAACACAGCGCCAGTGGGTTTAAAAGAAGAAGTCTTTACAAAATGCCACGTGGTGTTAATTTGTCTTAAGTGCTTAAGTAAGTGCTTCCACAAATTCAAATTGCACAAGTTTTAAATTTATATAAAAGTGTCGTGGCTCATTTGCGAGTATCCCAAAATCTGAAAGCACAAAACTTCTGTTGCTACTGACAGGGTAATAAAAAGCGGAAGATATAAAATGGCAATATCCAGATATTCCATTATCTGTGTGGTCCCTTCGGAGGCGCCTAAAGGATGTGAACCTATATGCAAGAAGATCTGTGAGAAAACCGTATATCTCTCCAAAAGGTTGAAGTGCTGGTGTCAAGTTTGCCAAAGATCATTTCCACTGGACTACAGAACAATGGAACAATGTACTTTGGTCAGATGAAAGCAAGTTTGATATGTTTGGATTAAATGGTGTAAAGTGGGTAACACGCCGAGCCAATCAAAGATTTAACCCAAAGTACACATTAAGGAACGGATCCGATAGTAAAACAAGACGCTAGCCCTACCAAGTCCACTTCCAATCCCTGACTTCGCATGCGTAGATCTACCAATATTATTTACCTCATGTATTAGAATAGATGTACAGGGTGATTTTCGCTTGAATGATTCTAACCACATGAAAATAGAAAGTTTCAAAAACCTAACCTAACGAAACCTAATCAGATCTAACCGAACCGAACCAAAGCAAACTAAACCAATAATTAAAAAAAAAACTTTCCTGACTTCCTACCCGGGATCCTAGAGGATGTGAATCCGAACCGGACCGTACCGAACCGAACCTATCCAAACCTAACCCTACCCAACTAAACCTAATTAGCAGTACGTGTTGTAGTTTAGTTGGGTTAGGTTAGGTTTGGTTCAGTTTAGTTAGGTTCGGTTTGGTTCGGTTCGGATTCACATCCTCTAGGATCCCGGGCAGGAAGTCAGGAAAGTTTTTTTTTTGAAAAAAATTATTGGTTCAGTTTCCTTTGGTTCGGTTCGGTTAGATTTGATTAGGTTTTGTTAGGGTAGGTTTTTGAAACTTTCTATTTTCATGTGGTTAGAATCATTCAAGTGAAAATCACCCTGTATTCATCTATTCTAATACATGAGGTAAATAATATTGGTAGATCTGCGCATGCGACGTCAGGGATTGAAAGTGGACTTGGTAGCGCTAGCGTCTTGTCGATAGTAAAGATTCAGGGCAAAATGGATCAGCATTATTATTTGTCCATTCTTAGAGATCACATGCTTCCTTATGCGGATTAAAATTTGCCAGTTACGTGGATTTTCCAACATGAGAATGATCCAAAGCATACGGAAAAAATTATAAAAAAAATAATTTTTTGAAGATCTGAACCCTATTGAAAGGGGGATGGATTAGAAGGCAATCTGAGTCGAAAATATCCAGAAAAATTTTCAAACATAGACAGAAATAACAGAAGAAATCATAACCAGGATTATTAAGTCTATGCCACGTAAATGTATAGCAGTATTTGCAACCAAAGGATTTCCGTCAAAATATTAAAATGTTGCAAATGTCTTATAGTTTTTATTTAGGATTCACTTTTGTCCGCAAAAAATAAATATGAGTTTTTTATTAAACAAAATATAAATCATCATCAAAATATATTTTGATATTTATTTTGCTCCCTTGCTCTATTATAATATTAAACCAATTTTTAGTCAGTTAAACGCAATATAGTTTCGGAATTATCTATTTTATAAAAGTTTCTCTACTTTTGGCCGATACTGTAAGGCAAAAAAGAAAAGAGGATAAAAATATCAATTAAACTTACCGGACACCCACGTTCCATTAAACCTAAGCGGCTGAAACTTATGACTTAATATATCTTGCAGCTCTATCCTGGCTCCACGTACACGCGGACCATCATCGGGAGGCGTAAGGAGGACCACGGAGGTGACGATGAGGGCCAGCACCACAACGATGACCATAAGAGCAATAAAGATGCCCTTCCAGTTCCGCTGGGTGGTGTTGCTTGAAACCAACTGAAAAATAAAACACATATATATATATATATATATATATATATATATATATATATATATATATGACTCATAATGTATAAAAGATTTTTTGATTAACCTCATAATATTTTACGGAGTGATAGAAGAACTCAAAATAGGAAAAAAAATTTAGCATGGGCATCAAAACTCTCGTTTTCGACATACAGAGCATCAAAGTTAACGGTTTTTTTCATTTTTGGTTATAACTTATTTATGAATATGAAATTGGTACTCCCGGTCCAAACCGACGGATGCTCATTGCGGATTGCGATTGGCCCTCTCTGTCTATAAAACATGCGGAAATTTCTCCTTGCGCTGGAGAACGGACATAAGTCAAAAAACATATTTTTGAGAAATTGCCAGTTAAAGTTTTTTGCACATTTCATAGTTCATTTCCTGGGGCTTTAAGCCTGGAGTTTAAAACAAGCCGATAAATCGAAGGCCGCCATAGTAATGTTATGGCCTAAAACCCCATCAACGTGTAGATGTTTTCTTTGTACGCAGCACATCAACTTTTTGAAATATAAAAAATAATAAACTTTACTATAGTTTTTGCAAAGTCAGTTGAACAAAGATAAAAGCCGACCATCGGCATATCCTTTATAGAAAGTGACATGGGCAGCGGTAGATATACTCATGAATATTATTTTTTAATATATATAATATAATATAATTATGGCGTAAACTAAAGAAATAAAAATAGATAATAAAACTTTCTATTCCTACCTACAGGAACGACACTAATTTATTTTCTAACTCTGCATACTCCCGACTAAAGGGGTCCCGAAAAGCACACCCGAAAGCAATTAAAAGCGAATCTCAAAAACATCTGCCAATCAGGTCCCGTCCATCCACCTGGGATCGGTCGGTCGGAAAACAAATACTTTGTGGTCGGACCACAAAGAGCTGCGCCTCTTCTCTGTCAGTTTGGTTTGGAACTTTTGAAGGACAGAAAGAAGCAAAATTTCATGAAATCGATAGAACCCTCTATTAGGAGTTATTCAAGTGACTGCAAAAACTATACGTTTAGGTTGGACATGGGATAGGAGCTGGGCTTTAGGGCTAGGCTTTTGTTTTTGACAGCTTTGATATAATTTTTGTTGACCGTAAAATAAGGAATTATATTTAAATAATTTTTATATGCTTTACTCATAGATAAAACAAAATATGTCCGTGGTAAAAGAAAAGTTAAATAGCAGAATCGCTTATTGTTACCAGTTACCCTACTATAGAATTAATGGTAATATTTTACGTACATATTATATCGATCCTGAAAATGATTTAGTGGAAGATAATGATGAGGAATTTTGTATGATTTGTGGTGAAATTGGAACAAAAAACGAAATGATTTCGCTGCATCAATTCTGGTGGGTTCACAAACTATATATAGTCGTGTAGACAAGCCTAACCACTACACTTGTAATCTGTGCTTTTTTATTTTAGGAATGTAGGTTGTCATTTTGATGGTTTATATTAGCTCACACTACTACTATACTTAGTGTGAGCTATGGTGATCCTAATTTTTTCGAGAAAAAAAAAAGTTGCTCCGATTTCAAAAATTTTTATATATCTTTGCGTTTCAGATGATTTTGAAATTTTTTGTCTTGCTGTCTGTCTGTCTGTCTGTCTGTCTGTCTGTCTGTCTGTCTGTCTGTCTGTCTGTCTGTCTGTCTGTCTGTCTGTCTGTCTGTCTGTCTGTCTGTCTGTCTGTCTGTCTGTCTGTCTGTCTGTCTGTCTGTCTGTCTGTCTGTCTGTCTGTCTGTCTGTCTGTCTGTCTGTCTGTCTGTCTGTCTGTCTGTCTGTCTGTCTGTCTGTCTGTCTGTCTGTCTGTCTGTCTGTCTGTCTGTCTGTCTGTCTGTCTGTCTGTCTGTCTGTCTGTCTGTCTGTCTGTCTGTCTGTCTGTCTGTCTGTCTGTCTGTCTGTCTGTCTGTCTGTCTGTCTGTCTGTCTGTCTGTCTGTCTGTCTGTCTGTCTGTCTGTCTGTCTGTCTGTCTGTCTGTCTGTCTGTCTGTCTGTCTGTCTGTCTGTCTGTCTGTCTGTCTGTCTGTCTGTCTGTCTGTCTGTCTGTCTGTCTGTCTGTCTGTCTGTCTGTCTGTCTGTCTGTCTGTCTGTCTGTCTGTCTGTCTGTCTGTCTGTCTGTCTGTCTGTCTGTCTGTCTGTCTGTCTGTCTGTCTGTCTGTCTGTCTGTCTGTCTGTCTGTCTGTCTGTCTGTCTGTCTGTCTGTCTGTCTGTCTGTCTGTCTGTCTGTCTGTCTGTCTGTCTGTCTGTCTGTCTGTCTGTCTGTCTGTCTGTCTGTCTGTCTGTCTGTCTGTCTGTCTGTCTGTCTGTCTGTCTGTCTGTCTGTCTGTCTGTCTGTCTGTCTGTCTGTCTGTCTGTCTGTCTGTCTGTCTGTCTGTCTGTCTGTCTGTCTGTCTGTCTGTCTGTCTGTCTGTCTGTCTGTCTGTCTGTCTGTCTGTCTGTCTGTCTGTCTGTCTGTCTGTCTGTCTGTCTGTCTGTCTGTCTGTCTGTCTGTCTGTCTGTCTGTCTGTCTGTCTGTCTGTCTGTCTGTCTGTCTGTCTGTCTGTCTGTCTGTCTGTCTGTCTGTCTGTCTGTCTGTCTGTCTGTCTGTCTGTCTGTCTGTCTGTCTGTCTGTCTGTCTGTCTGTCTGTCTGTCTGTCTGTCTGTCTGTCTGTCTGTCTGTCTGTCTGTCTGTCTGTCTGTCTGTCTGTCTGTCTGTCTGTCTGTCTGTCTGTCTGTCTGTCTGTCTGTCTGTCTGTCTGTCTGTCTGTCTGTCTGTCTGTCTGTCTGTCTGTCTGTCTGTCTGTCTGTCTGTCTGTCTGTCTGTCTGTCTGTCTGTCTGTCTGTCTGTCTGTCTGTCTGTCTGTCTGTCTGTCTGTCTGTCTGTCTGTCTGTCTGTCTGTCTGTCTGTCTGTCTGTCTGTCTGTCTGTCTGTCTGTCTGTCTGTCTGTCTGTCTGTCTGTCTGTCTGTCTGTCTGTCTGTCTGTCTGTCTGTCTGTCTGTCTGTCTGTCTGTCTGTCTGTCTGTCTGTCTGTCTGTCTGTCTGTCTGTCTGTCTGTCTGTCTGTCTGTCTGTCTGTCTGTCTGTCTGTCTGTCTGTCTGTCTGTCTGTCTGTCTGTCTGTCTGTCTGTCTGTCTGTCTGTCTGTCTGTCTGTCTGTCTGTCTGTCTGTCTGTCTGTCTGTCTGTCTGTCTGTCTGTCTGTCTGTCTGTCTGTCTGTCTGTCTGTCTGTCTGTCTGTCTGTCTGTCTGTCTGTCTGTCTGTCTGTCTGTCTGTCTGTCTGTCTGTCTGTCTGTCTGTCTGTCTGTCTGTCTGTCTGTCTGTCTGTCTGTCTGTCTGTCTGTCTGTCTGTCTGTCTGTCTGTCTGTCTGTCTGTCTGTCTGTCTGTCTGTCTGTCTGTCTGTCTGTCTGTCTGTCTGTCTGTCTGTCTGTCTGTCTGTCTGTCTGTCTGTCTGTCTGTCTGTCTGTCTGTCTGTCTGTCTGTCTGTCTGTCTGTCTGTCTGTCTGTCTGTCTGTCTGTCTGTCTGTCTGTCTGTCTGTCTGTCTGTCTGTCTGTCTGTCTGTCTGTCTGTCTGTCTGTCTGTCTGTCTGTCTGTCTGTCTGTCTGTCTGTCTGTCTGTCTGTCTGTCTGTCTGTCTGTCTGTCTGTCTGTCTGTCTGTCTGTCTGTCTGTCTGTCTGTCTGTCTGTCTGTCTGTCTGTCTGTCTGTCTGTCTGTCTGTCTGTCTGTCTGTCTGTCTGTCTGTCTGTCTGTCTGTCTGTCTGTCTGTCTGTCTGTCTGTCTGTCTGTCTGTCTGTCTGTCTGTCTGTCTGTCTGTCTGTCTGTCTGTCTGTCTGTCTGTCTGTCTGTCTGTCTGTCTGTCTGTCTGTCTGTCTGTCTGTCTGTCTGTCTGTCTGTCTGTCTGTCTGTCTGTCTGTCTGTCTGTCTGTCTGTCTGTCTGTCTGTCTGTCTGTCTGTCTGTCTGTCTGTCTGTCTGTCTGTCTGTCTGTCTGTCTGTCTGTCTGTCTGTCTGTCTGTCTGTCTGTCTGTCTGTCTGTCTGTCTGTCTGTCTGTCTGTCTGTCTGTCTGTCTGTCTGTCTGTCTGTCTGTCTGTCTGTCTGTCTGTCTGTCTGTCTGTCTGTCTGTCTGTCTGTCTGTCTGTCTGTCTGTCTGTCTGTCTGTCTGTCTGTCTGTCTGTCTGTCTGTCTGTCTGTCTGTCTGTCTGTCTGTCTGTCTGTCTGTCTGTCTGTCTGTCTGTCTGTCTGTCTGTCTGTCTGTCTGTCTGTCTGTCTGTCTGTCTGTCTGTCTGTCTGTCTGTCTGTCTGTCTGTCTGTCTGTCTGTCTGTCTGTCTGTCTGTCTGTCTGTCTGTCTGTCTGTCTGTCTGTCTGTCTGTCTGTCTGTCTGTCTGTCTGTCTGTCTGTCTGTCTGTCTGTCTGTCTGTCTGTCTGTCTGTCTGTCTGTCTGTCTGTCTGTCTGTCTGTCTGTCTGTCTGTCTGTCTGTCTGTCTGTCTGTCTGTCTGTCTGTCTGTCTGTCTGTCTGTCTGTCTGTCTGTCTGTCTGTCTGTCTGTCTGTCTGTCTGTCTGTCTGTCTGTCTGTCTGTCTGTCTGTCTGTCTGTCTGTCTGTCTGTCTGTCTGTCTGTCTGTCTGTCTGTCTGTCTGTCTGTCTGTCTGTCTGTCTGTCTGTCTGTCTGTCTGTCTGTCTGTCTGTCTGTCTGTCTGTCTGTCTGTCTGTCTGTCTGTCTGTCTGTCTGTCTGTCTGTCTGTCTGTCTGTCTGTCTGTCTGTCTGTCTGTCTGTCTGTCTGTCTGTCTGTCTGTCTGTCTGTCTGTCTGTCTGTCTGTCTGTCTGTCTGTCTGTCTGTCTGTCTGTCTGTCTGTCTGTCTGTCTGTCTGTCTGTCTGTCTGTCTGTCTGTCTGTCTGTCTGTCTGTCTGTCTGTCTGTCTGTCTGTCTGTCTGTCTGTCTGTCTGTCTGTCTGTCTGTCTGTCTGTCTGTCTGTCTGTCTGTCTGTCTGTCTGTCTGTCTGTCTGTCTGTCTGTCTGTCTGTCTGTCTGTCTGTCTGTCTGTCTGTCTGTCTGTCTGTCTGTCTGTCTGTCTGTCTGTCTGTCTGTCTGTCTGTCTGTCTGTCTGTCTGTCTGTCTGTCTGTCTGTCTGTCTGTCTGTCTGTCTGTCTGTCTGTCTGTCTGTCTGTCTGTCTGTCTGTCTGTCTGTCTGTCTGTCTGTCTGTCTGTCTGTCTGTCTGTCTGTCTGTCTGTCTGTCTGTCTGTCTGTCTGTCTGTCTGTCTGTCTGTCTGTCTGTCTGTCTGTCTGTCTGTCTGTCTGTCTGTCTGTCTGTCTGTCTGTCTGTCTGTCTGTCTGTCTGTCTGTCTGTCTGTCTGTCTGTCTGTCTGTCTGTCTGTCTGTCTGTCTGTCTGTCTGTCTGTCTGTCTGTCTGTCTGTCTGTCTGTCTGTCTGTCTGTCTGTCTGTCTGTCTGTCTGTCTGTCTGTCTGTCTGTCTGTCTGTCTGTCTGTCTGTCTGTCTGTCTGTCTGTCTGTCTGTCTGTCTGTCTGTCTGTCTGTCTGTCTGTCTGTCTGTCTGTCTGTCTGTCTGTCTGTCTGTCTGTCTGTCTGTCTGTCTGTCTGTCTGTCTGTCTGTCTGTCTGTCTGTCTGTCTGTCTGTCTGTCTGTCTGTCTGTCTGTCTGTCTGTCTGTCTGTCTGTCTGTCTGTCTGTCTGTCTGTCTGTCTGTCTGTCTGTCTGTCTGTCTGTCTGTCTGTCTGTCTGTCTGTCTGTCTGTCTGTCTGTCTGTCTGTCTGTCTGTCTGTCTGTCTGTCTGTCTGTCTGTCTGTCTGTCTGTCTGTCTGTCTGTCTGTCTGTCTGTCTGTCTGTCTGTCTGTCTGTCTGTCTGTCTGTCTGTCTGTCTGTCTGTCTGTCTGTCTGTCTGTCTGTCTGTCTGTCTGTCTGTCTGTCTGTCTGTCTGTCTGTCTGTCTGTCTGTCTGTCTGTCTGTCTGTCTGTCTGTCTGTCTGTCTGTCTGTCTGTCTGTCTGTCTGTCTGTCTGTCTGTCTGTCTGTCTGTCTGTCTGTCTGTCTGTCTGTCTGTCTGTCTGTCTGTCTGTCTGTCTGTCTGTCTGTCTGTCTGTCTGTCTGTCTGTCTGTCTGTCTGTCTGTCTGTCTGTCTGTCTGTCTGTCTGTCTGTCTGTCTGTCTGTCTGTCTGTCTGTCTGTCTGTCTGTCTGTCTGTCTGTCTGTCTGTCTGTCTGTCTGTCTGTCTGTCTGTCTGTCTGTCTGTCTGTCTGTCTGTCTGTCTGTCTGTCTGTCTGTCTGTCTGTCTGTCTGTCTGTCTGTCTGTCTGTCTGTCTGTCTGTCTGTCTGTCTGTCTGTCTGTCTGTCTGTCTGTCTGTCTGTCTGTCTGTCTGTCTGTCTGTCTGTCTGTCTGTCTGTCTGTCTGTCTGTCTGTCTGTCTGTCTGTCTGTCTGTCTGTCTGTCTGTCTGTCTGTCTGTCTGTCTGTCTGTCTGTCTGTCTGTCTGTCTGTCTGTCTGTCTGTCTGTCTGTCTGTCTGTCTGTCTGTCTGTCTGTCTGTCTGTCTGTCTGTCTGTCTGTCTGTCTGTCTGTCTGTCTGTCTGTCTGTCTGTCTGTCTGTCTGTCTGTCTGTCTGTCTGTCTGTCTGTCTGTCTGTCTGTCTGTCTGTCTGTCTGTCTGTCTGTCTGTCTGTCTGTCTGTCTGTCTGTCTGTCTGTCTGTCTGTCTGTCTGTCTGTCTGTCTGTCTGTCTGTCTGTCTGTCTGTCTGTCTGTCTGTCTGTCTGTCTGTCTGTCTGTCTGTCTGTCTGTCTGTCTGTCTGTCTGTCTGTCTGTCTGTCTGTCTGTCTGTCTGTCTGTCTGTCTGTCTGTCTGTCTGTCTGTCTGTCTGTCTGTCTGTCTGTCTGTCTGTCTGTCTGTCTGTCTGTCTGTCTGTCTGTCTGTCTGTCTGTCTGTCTGTCTGTCTGTCTGTCTGTCTGTCTGTCTGTCTGTCTGTCTGTCTGTCTGTCTGTCTGTCTGTCTGTCTGTCTGTCTGTCTGTCTGTCTGTCTGTCTGTCTGTCTGTCTGTCTGTCTGTCTGTCTGTCTGTCTGTCTGTCTGTCTGTCTGTCTGTCTGTCTGTCTGTCTGTCTGTCTGTCTGTCTGTCTGTCTGTCTGTCTGTCTGTCTGTCTGTCTGTCTGTCTGTCTGTCTGTCTGTCTGTCTGTCTGTCTGTCTGTCTGTCTGTCTGTCTGTCTGTCTGTCTGTCTGTCTGTCTGTCTGTCTGTCTGTCTGTCTGTCTGTCTGTCTGTCTGTCTGTCTGTCTGTCTGTCTGTCTGTCTGTCTGTCTGTCTGTCTGTCTGTCTGTCTGTCTGTCTGTCTGTCTGTCTGTCTGTCTGTCTGTCTGTCTGTCTGTCTGTCTGTCTGTCTGTCTGTCTGTCTGTCTGTCTGTCTGTCTGTCTGTCTGTCTGTCTGTCTGTCTGTCTGTCTGTCTGTCTGTCTGTCTGTCTGTCTGTCTGTCTGTCTGTCTGTCTGTCTGTCTGTCTGTCTGTCTGTCTGTCTGTCTGTCTGTCTGTCTGTCTGTCTGTCTGTCTGTCTGTCTGTCTGTCTGTCTGTCTGTCTGTCTGTCTGTCTGTCTGTCTGTCTGTCTGTCTGTCTGTCTGTCTGTCTGTCTGTCTGTCTGTCTGTCTGTCTGTCTGTCTGTCTGTCTGTCTGTCTGTCTGTCTGTCTGTCTGTCTGTCTGTCTGTCTGTCTGTCTGTCTGTCTGTCTGTCTGTCTGTCTGTCTGTCTGTCTGTCTGTCTGTCTGTCTGTCTGTCTGTCTGTCTGTCTGTCTGTCTGTCTGTCTGTCTGTCTGTCTGTCTGTCTGTCTGTCTGTCTGTCTGTCTGTCTGTCTGTCTGTCTGTCTGTCTGTCTGTCTGTCTGTCTGTCTGTCTGTCTGTCTGTCTGTCTGTCTGTCTGTCTGTCTGTCTGTCTGTCTGTCTGTCTGTCTGTCTGTCTGTCTGTCTGTCTGTCTGTCTGTCTGTCTGTCTGTCTGTCTGTCTGTCTGTCTGTCTGTCTGTCTGTCTGTCTGTCTGTCTGTCTGTCTGTCTGTCTGTCTGTCTGTCTGTCTGTCTGTCTGTCTGTCTGTCTGTCTGTCTGTCTGTCTGTCTGTCTGTCTGTCTGTCTGTCTGTCTGTCTGTCTGTCTGTCTGTCTGTCTGTCTGTCTGTCTGTCTGTCTGTCTGTCTGTCTGTCTGTCTGTCTGTCTGTCTGTCTGTCTGTCTGTCTGTCTGTCTGTCTGTCTGTCTGTCTGTCTGTCTGTCTGTCTGTCTGTCTGTCTGTCTGTCTGTCTGTCTGTCTGTCTGTCTGTCTGTCTGTCTGTCTGTCTGTCTGTCTGTCTGTCTGTCTGTCTGTCTGTCTGTCTGTCTGTCTGTCTGTCTGTCTGTCTGTCTGTCTGTCTGTCTGTCTGTCTGTCTGTCTGTCTGTCTGTCTGTCTGTCTGTCTGTCTGTCTGTCTGTCTGTCTGTCTGTCTGTCTGTCTGTCTGTCTGTCTGTCTGTCTGTCTGTCTGTCTGTCTGTCTGTCTGTCTGTCTGTCTGTCTGTCTGTCTGTCTGTCTGTCTGTCTGTCTGTCTGTCTGTCTGTCTGTCTGTCTGTCTGTCTGTCTGTCTGTCTGTCTGTCTGTCTGTCTGTCTGTCTGTCTGTCTGTCTGTCTGTCTGTCTGTCTGTCTGTCTGTCTGTCTGTCTGTCTGTCTGTCTGTCTGTCTGTCTGTCTGTCTGTCTGTCTGTCTGTCTGTCTGTCTGTCTGTCTGTCTGTCTGTCTGTCTGTCTGTCTGTCTGTCTGTCTGTCTGTCTGTCTGTCTGTCTGTCTGTCTGTCTGTCTGTCTGTCTGTCTGTCTGTCTGTCTGTCTGTCTGTCTGTCTGTCTGTCTGTCTGTCTGTCTGTCTGTCTGTCTGTCTGTCTGTCTGTCTGTCTGTCTGTCTGTCTGTCTGTCTGTCTGTCTGTCTGTCTGTCTGTCTGTCTGTCTGTCTGTCTGTCTGTCTGTCTGTCTGTCTGTCTGTCTGTCTGTCTGTCTGTCTGTCTGTCTGTCTGTCTGTCTGTCTGTCTGTCTGTCTGTCTGTCTGTCTGTCTGTCTGTCTGTCTGTCTGTCTGTCTGTCTGTCTGTCTGTCTGTCTGTCTGTCTGTCTGTCTGTCTGTCTGTCTGTCTGTCTGTCTGTCTGTCTGTCTGTCTGTCTGTCTGTCTGTCTGTCTGTCTGTCTGTCTGTCTGTCTGTCTGTCTGTCTGTCTGTCTGTCTGTCTGTCTGTCTGTCTGTCTGTCTGTCTGTCTGTCTGTCTGTCTGTCTGTCTGTCTGTCTGTCTGTCTGTCTGTCTGTCTGTCTGTCTGTCTGTCTGTCTGTCTGTCTGTCTGTCTGTCTGTCTGTCTGTCTGTCTGTCTGTCTGTCTGTCTGTCTGTCTGTCTGTCTGTCTGTCTGTCTGTCTGTCTGTCTGTCTGTCTGTCTGTCTGTCTGTCTGTCTGTCTGTCTGTCTGTCTGTCTGTCTGTCTGTCTGTCTGTCTGTAACGACCAACCCGCATAACTCAAAAACCGCTTGTCCGATTTAAATGAAATTTGGTGCCTAGGCTGAGCCTTGGGCCGTGGTGGTTCCATTAAAAAATGAACGAAATCCACCGAACGCAGGTCACATAAAAGGGTGGGGGTATATTTCAAAAATGAGAATTTATGGGAAAATATGGCGTGTGTGATATCAAACGAAAGGTAATTAAGTCTGGAGTTAAACAAAATGAATTTTAAGTTATTTTTAAAAAAAGGGTGGGGTAGATGTCAAAAATTAGAGTTAAAGTGAAAATATGGCGTGTATGATATCAAACAAATGGTAAATGAGTCTGGAGTTAAACAAAATACATTTTAGTTATTAAAAAAAGTGTGGGGGTAGATTTTAAAAATTAGAGTTTAAGGCAAAACATGGCTTGTGTGGTATCAAACGAAAGGTAATTGAGTTTGGAGTTGAATAAAATATATTTCAGTTTTTAGTTATATTAGCTCACACGTACACTATAACTACAGTACTTAGTGTGAGCTTAGGTGCCCATAGATTGGCAGAGTATTTTTAGTTTTGTTACTAATTTTTATCGTACTTTATTGCCCGCCTTCTGTTTTTAATTCCCGACAGTGTCGGGTAATTGGTAAAATGCAACTTTTTTGCCAAACCATATTTTAAAGTACAGAATTTATATTTTTAGTATATTTAAAGACTGATTTATACTTATGTATAATCAAACTTTGCGTTGACCAAGTTGTAGATTTTAGTTTTCAGTTTTTCCTATTAAAAACTATTATTTTTCTTATGTGTTCCTAGATACCCTAGTCTCCCCTATACAAGGGAAACATTACAAATGTAGACACTATAGTATAACTAAACTAAAATTTTCGTGCATATGTTTCAATTAATTGTTGTGTTAATGTTTCTTTAAACAAATTAATAATTTTTACTCAAATATCAGTTCCGATTTAAGAACAAAAATAAATTAATAAAATGTTACATCCTAAATGGCAGTGGCGGCTGGTGACGTTATAAATTTGGAGGACAGAAATTTATATTGCATGGAAAAGAAGATTAAAAAACTTACCTAAACAATTTTATTTTAGCATTCTATAAGCAAGCAGCTACTACTTGGTGTACATGCGCCAAGTGCTCGGATTAGCACCAGTTTCAGACTCATCATGGCCCCGTAGAGCAACCTCAAAAATCTCAGAGAATTTTAAACAGTCTATTAACCTACTAAGTATATGTCTATTTTCTACCACACAGGATCACTTCGTGGAGTGTTCATGAAAAGACAAATGAAGCAAAAAAAAGCATTTCGTTTTTCACAGTCGCACAACCAGTTTTCAGCATCGTATAATTTTTTATTACTTGCACTAAAATTTTGGTTAATTTTTAGGATTTTTATATCCGGTCTATGTCAAATCAAATCAAATCAAAATTAGCTTTATTAATCAGAATACAATAGTATACATTGACAAAGCCTTGCTTATCTAAAGTACAAATATCCAACTAAAAGCTTTAAAACTATGGAGATACATTAATCCCTGTCAAAATAACAATAATAGAAAAACTAAATAAAGTTTAAAAATAAATTTAACTAACATTTGATGTACCTACTTTAATTGCTAACGCCAAAGTTCAAATACAAAAATTGGCTTTATTAGTCAGTTTACCAAAGTAGACATTGACAAAAGCCTCATTTATCCAATTATAGTCTATTGAACACTAAATAATTATTATTGATTTAAAATTATTTAAATAAAAAAAAGTCAAACAGTCAAACTTAAAACTATATAAAAATCGGTTAAAATAAGAAAAATCTAAAATTTGATTAAAACATAACGACGCCAAAATTTAAATTCAATGAAAATTATTGATTTAAAATTATTTAAATAAAAAAAGTAAGTCAAACTTAAAACTATAGATAAAAATTGGTAAACACAATAAAAAGCTAAAACTTGATTAAAACAAAATGACGTCAAAATTTACATTCAATAAAATCAAAACCCCACGATCTGTGTCAGATTTTGTCAGATAAATCTAAATATAAAAATAAATAGTTTCAGTCAGCAAAGTATTCTTCCAGAGTATAGTAAGCTTTGCTCGCTAAAAAATCTTTTGTTTTTCTTCTAAATTTCCCTAGATTTTTTATTTCTCGAAACTGAACTGGCAAATGATTAAAAAGGTTTTTTCCATTGTAAATAAATGAGTTTTTAACCAAAGTTGAGTGAGGTATAGGAAGATTAGGAGTAAAAGTATTACGAGTGTTATACTGTCTAGGTAATAATAATTCATGACGATACTTTTTAAACATTAAACAAACAGTTTCTAAAATAAAAATACAACACAAAGTTAAAATTCTATGCCTCAAAAAAAGAGGCCTGCAAGAAACGCGCTTTTTGACTCCACACAAATTCCTTATTGCCCTTGTTTGGAGGACAAAAACTGAATTTATTAAAAACTGCGAACAGGATCCCCAAAAGCAAATGCCATATCGAAGATTTTATTTGTAATCGAAGTTCATATGTCAAAGTATTTAAATTTGAACAGTTAATTATGTAATCGACGGTATTTATTTCCATTTTATAAACAAACGATAACAAAAACAAATAATGACACGCGACTGGCAAGCCTTTTTACTACTGCCACCCCCCAAATCAAAACAAACTCATACGTCTTCACTAAGGATAGAACCGTCAACGCTAGCAAGGGCAACGGACGTTTTCGTGCGATGATGATGGCAGACTTCATCTAAAACAAACATTCCTCCCGCCACCGCTCGAGAACACCCACCCATACACCGCTGAAAAACGGGTGCGGCTTGTAATTATTTACGCTAAAAAAGTTCACCCAATTAATCGCTTGTTGTTAACGACAGTTAATAAAAAGAAAGAACTAAACAATCATGTCGTAAGGGAAGATTTAACTTTTTTTAAATAAATCAATTAAAAATACCGTTTGTTGTCTAGTTTTGGGAGAGCACTGTACGTACTTTTAAGCCGTGTTTTACGTCAAAGCTTAAGATGATCGAAAATGACCCTCCTGTATTAAAACTCAGGTGGCGCTGGTTGACCCCATGTTATATTAACTTTGTTTCTTATTTTGGCCTCTTAAGCTAAGCGTCCACTAGGTCGGTGGGGCAGAGCGGCGCGGCGCGCTTTTTTCGAAGGTCCGTCCATTGCAAACGCGGCGCACCACGTACTTGCACCGAGATTCGTTTTCCCTCCTATATTCGAGCATTGTGGCTTGTTTTTTGTAGTTCAGTTGTGTACACGATTAGCTGAACAGTGAGCAGTAACTACGATTCAGGGTTCGACAATATCATGATATTTATATAAATATCATATCACATGATATTTATCGGATATATATATCAGATATATATCTGATATATATCATTATCAAACTGAATGCTTTGGTTTTGGCATATTAAATAAAAATCACTACTTCCTAATAAATCAAATGTACACACAGATGGAAAACACAGTAACTGCTCTAACCTGGGAAAATAGAAAACAAAAGAAATCGTCGCATCGATGATCTACCAGATGTGAAATAGGGGATTCCCAGTCAGCTCTGCGATGCCTATGCGGCAGCCGAATCGATCGATACTACACCTGCTTATACTTTTGTACAGGGGCGTACTGACAAATTTTCTGATATTTAGAATGGTAGAAAACATTTTAGTTTAATAAGTAAAATTATTGAATATATCGGATATCTATCAAGCTATATATATATATATATATATATATATATATATATATATATATATATATATATATATATATATATATATATCATGATATATATCACTTGATATATATCCGCGGAACCCTACAACGATTCGAGTGATTCTGACGAAGAAATGTTGTTTCTGACCGCAGTGGTAGAGGAGGTATTCCTGCACAAGCAAAATAAGGTTTTCATCGGAAAATTCTTCAATTTTCGTAGTAACCTGATAGTTAAAATTTATAGGACATAGATCTAAATGATTTTACACGTTAATATTAAAAGAGTTTTATAGCAAACTGGTGAAATTCAAATGAAAGACGGTACCAATACAATGTAGTAAACAGTACTGCACACTTCACACTTCTTGTACGAAATAGTTCCGAAAACAATCGGAAATCGACGAATTCCAGCAAATCCGTTCCGCTCTGGCGTCCACAAGGTCTGTGAAGTAGCGCGGCGTAGCGCGCCACCGTTCTAGACAAGTCCCGGGAGTTGCTGAGAGCCGCTCCGCTCTGCTGCGACCCGCCCCGCTCGTTGGAGCCGCTCCGCGCCGCTCTGCCCCACCGAACTGGTGGACGCTCAGCTTTAAATGCATATTAAATTATTGCGACTCATACTGTTTACACCCTGTATACTTATTTAGGTCTGCATTGGTTCAAATCCTCGCTGGTAGGAAGATGGGAATATTTTATCAGGTTTTTTAATCTTTGTATATTTTAAAGTGCTATGAGCCGCTCGTAGCCAAGACTACTCCTTTTGTGATGTCATCTGCCTATGTAAGTTTGAAATGGAAAGTAGCTCAATGACTTTTTTTAGTTAACAAAAGCTTTAAAAAAATATTTTGTACATTATTATTTGCCAGATTTTAAAAATTATGTGAGTAACTAAAAACATCAGCGAGTTATAAACAAAAAAATAAAAACTATAACAAAAACCTATAAAAACAATACAAATCCACCATAAAATTCAAAATTTTTACAATTTGAAAATTAGTAGTTTGGACGCCCTTAAATTTTCTGAGATGCAAAGAAGCATCACACAAAACAAACCAACCCTTATGAAAAAGCTGCACGTGAGGACAAGCAACTTTTATGCTTGGTAATGAACTGTACCACAGCTGCATGGTTTTACATGCGGCATGGCAGTTTGAATAGTAGAAATATTTTTTAAAGCGTTTTATATATTAATTTTTTTTTAATTTTTACAACAAATTCTTATTTGAAGATAAAAAAGTATAGGATCAGTTTTTCTTTATCTCTTCTGGAAGTACCTTGTTGTCCTTATACCTTCCGAAAGTACCCAATTTTGATCAGCATGTAGATTAAAAAATAATAAATTAATCTAAAAGTCAAATAAAAATCCTTAAATTAAAAACACTCACATGGGGCTATACTCCATATCATAATTTTTGAGATAACTTTTTTACAGTTATCAGCTGTTTACCATAACAAATAGCATAGGCCAACGAAAAAATGTTGAAAAAGTTGTCTCAAAAATAATGATATGAACTGTATTTCCTTAGTATCGAATGGGAATACAGCAATCCAATACATATAATGTTTGAATTGAAATTGCCTATAAACGTGTTTTTATTCTTAAAATTAATAATTTAATGAAAAATTATTGTCGCACGAGCAGGTAGCCAAGGTGTGCGGTACGCTAACGCAGTACTTACATATAGCAACAAAATTTAATATTTAAACTTAAAGTAATTTAAAAAAACAACAACCGTTATGTTCCCTGATTGTAATTTCATTATCTAGGTAAAATAACCTTTAATTTGATAGCCCACAACCCATGTTAATAAAATTAATAAATTTCAAAATAATCTATTAAAAAAAATAAATATTTAAGGAATAAAAAATACTCTGCCAATATATGGCGAAAACGAAAGGTAATTAAGTCCGAAGTTCAACAAAATACATTTTAGTTTCTGTTTTTTTAAGGGTGGGGCTGGATTTCAAAAATTTGAGTTTAAGTCAAAACATGGCTTGTGTGGTATCAAATAAAAGGTAATTTAGTGTGGAGTTGAATAAAATATATTTCAGTTTTTAGTTATATTAGCTCACACGTACACTATAACTATAGTACCTAGTGTGAGCTTAGGGGCCCATATATTGGCAGAGTATTTTAGGGGTCTTTTGATTGCGGATTCCCGACCACCAATTTTAATGGAACCAGCCAGGTAACGACAGCACATTTACTTCTGTCTTTTTCTCGGATGAGATTGTACTGATTCCTTGATAAACCAACTTCTACCAGAACAGAGAGTGCCTCATTTTGTGACAATTGATTGTTAGTCGTTTCTTTGACTACTTTTGTTAAAAAGTTTATGTATTCAGAAGCTCAATGGGGATTTAAAGATAATTCTTTTAATAGTTTGGAAGCTTAAATATGTAATATAAACTCCATTTGGGCAGCATATAATATTTCCTCAATTGTGTTTTTTTTCGCAAATGTGCCGTTTTCTGACGTTTACTGTTTTCGCTCCATTTTGTAAACTCTGTTAGCAGACGACATACTTTGTAATAGACACATTTTGGAAGTTAAGTTACTTTCTAACCAATTTCTGTTTGTTCAAATAAATGTTGACTCATTTCTAGCAGCTTTTTTCCACTTCTTTTTAAACTATAACATACATTTGGACACTTTTGGTCTGAATTTAAAGACCGACATTTTTTTTACCGAACCAAACTATAATTAATTATTATCTATAGTGATCCTACTGAAAGCTACAAGAACAAAAAGTGCGATGATTTTACCAAAATTATATCTTTGCTTTTGTGAAACATAATTTGAGGCATTTTTGGATTTTGCCTTTTTGTCTGTATGTATGCCTATATGTTTATATAACTATAACCAAAGCTTATAACTCAAAAAATATTTATTAAATTTTTTTGGGAAATTATAAATAGTTGCGGATAAAATAATTTCTTATTTTTTATTCCAATTCTGATTTTAATCGTTTAATCTTTTAAGCTTAAATGCCCAAGAATTGGCAGAATATGATTTTAAAATGTATTTAGTCCGTTTTTTAACTAGGCAAAGTTGTTAATAAACCAAAAAAGAGTGATATTTTTTTATTAAATTTAAATTTTAGTGTGGGGACATTTAGACGAAAATGTGGCTTATTAAAATGTCACACAATATGCAAATGCTTGAAACTCTGGAAATCGTTTTCTTGAGTTGAACCGCAAAATACCGCAAAAAATGCTTATACCACATTAAAGATGAAAAGAAAGTAATAAAAGTGTGTGATGGATTCGAATGGATCCTTAACTTTTGAGCCAGCTAAAACTACAGTTTTAAAACAAAACTCAATTTCTGTTACGTTTTGATTAGAATTTAATTATCTAAATAACATTAAAAAATAAACTAAATAAATTTACACTAAACAAATCAATACTTACCGTAGTTAGTGCTAGCCGTTTACTTTTCAGTTCTAAGAAATTCTGTCACAGAGAAAATGACCTTTGAAAGTACGAAATATTTTACTTTAAAGAATGCATATGTAACATAATTAAAATGACATTACCTTTGACAAGCGCTATCAATTGTTTTGTTGTACGCACTTTTTCATGGATGCCTTAAATAAAGAAAGAGATGCAAGAAGGATAATTTTCAAGCGTTTTTTCACTTAAATTTCATATCCTGAGTTTCATATTTTTGGTAACTTTTATTGGTCCCGGCCCCTCTGTGCGCCGTATGTGGCGCGGTTTTCAGTGAAAATATACATTTGGAGTAAAATAACTTAATTAAATTTCCTTACCACTATGAAGTTAAATTTAAGAAAATAAAACCAGATCATTTTATATTTCAAAATTTTAAGAGAATAAAAAAGTACAAATCTTTAAACCTGTTTTTCTTAAATCGTCAAATTTCTAAATGCGGCTTTTCTCTTAGGAACAGCAGTAATATCACGCTTCACGGGAAGCCAGCGTTACCTTGGCTGACAATGCAAATGCTAAAACTTTGTTAGCATAAAAGCATGATAAAATCCGTATATTAAAATACAGGAACACGAAATTATGGGCGATTCCAACTTTAGCTTCTAGCTAAGTGCGTTTTCGTTAAGTCACATGTATAATATAGCCCAGTCAAATCAGGGAACACCTACAAAAAATACGTGCAAGCTGAATTTTTGTATATTTATTCCTTCTCATCTGGGACATATCCCCATATATTATCCGCCAAAATCCTCCTTGAGCTTCGCTAGCTATAATAAGGCATTAAACGAGTATAATTTCTTGCCCTTACAATCCTGCGCTTTAGGTTTCATTTAATTTACTTAAACCCCTTTGCTCCATTAAAGTTTAGTGAAACACTATTTTTTCTAAATGTTTTATAAAAATTGCATTAGCATCTATAGCTTAAATTAGCTAAAATCTCAAATATACCTAATAATTAAAGTGTGCACATTTTGCGCATATTTTAAAGATGTTTCTACCCAAAAGTTAAATATTTTTTATATGCCTACGCTTTTGTCCTCGTACATTGCTTAATTGTACAAAAGTATTTTTTTCTAAATCCCTTTAGCGGTCTAACAATTATTTTTCATTTTCCTAATCTGTACATAAAATTGTTATACTTTAAACAACAAAAAGTTAAATAAATAAGTAATTTTAATTTTGACAGTGCTTAATTATAAATGAAAATGAAACTATTTTTAAATTTTAATTGGAATGCTGAAATCCCTTTTCTACAACATTAATTATAAAATGAACTTCTGACGCTTGAAAAAGTTTCAATACGGAAACAAAAGGTTACCACAAGAAAAATTGTTTTTTTTAACACCCTATCCCCAAGGAAAAAACTACAAAAGTTTATAAAAAGATATACTAAATTTAAGTGGCCAGTGTTTTTTACTACAAGCTTAATATTATGAACTACCAACATTTGAAAACAAGTTATCTATCTTGGTTAACATGTTAGGTTAGGTTTTTTCTTAATTTTGTAGTATATAACAAATGATTTATGGTACTTTTTCTTTCCTTATATATAGCGAAGCGAAGGGCATATGTAGGGACCGAACGTGTTCCAGATACTAAGGAATAAGCATACAAAAATCCAGCTCGCACCTATCTTTTAGAGATCTGAGGTTTTTTTCACCCAACATGACTGTGCTGAATAGTTAAAGTGAGAAAATCTATTCAAACAATATGCTAGCCAGCCAATTTTTGAAAGCTTTGTAGCAAATAGGTACCTAAAAAAATAAATCTGACTTTATCTCGTCAAACTGCATGACGCGTCATTAAAATTTAGCTTCGAATAAAAGCTTTTTGTGTGAAAATTTGCCAAAAGCAATTTACTATCTTTTGAAATATTAAATTTACCTTTTACAGCAGCGGATACCCGTATCAAAAAATTTACATAGAAAATCCATTTTTCCCGACCTCAAATTTTTGCTTTCATATCGCTGGAACGCGTATGGGCATTTAATGTTGACATTAATATATTGTACAAAGAATGTCAAACTTTACGTACCTACAGTGGTGGCCAAAAATTTAGTCCAAAGTGCCGGCTCGTCAGATGAGCGCCTCACCAACTTTTTAAAAGTATATCTCTATTGAATTATGCAGGGGCGTGTCAAAGGGTAAGGCAACGAGGGAGCCGCCACAGGCAACCATCTTCAGAGGGCAAAATTCTGAAAATTGTTTAGTACACATCTTAAAATCACTGATGGACAACTCCCGCATAACAAACGGATATAGAGCCAATAGATCCAAGGCTGGTAGGTTTTCATCGGAAAAGCGATGCTCCAAAGGCATTATCAGAGATTCCAAATAAGATATTAGTAGTAGTAGTAGTAGTAGTGTGGGGTAGGCTCTAGGCCTGGCGACTAGGCACATGAAGCGCCCTTCTCGCCAACCCCCGGGCATCCCCCCTAGTGCGTGCGTGCGTGCATCTTCTGTACAAAGGCCAGAATATCGGGTCACCTCAGATTCAGAAGGCCCTCTGTCTAAAAGGCTTCCTCTTCGAATACCTCTCTTCTTGCCTCCTTGTATGCTTCACATGATGAGAGAAAATGCGCCGAGGTCTCGTCCTCGGCCCAACATCGCTCGCACGTCGCGTCCTCCTTCACACTCATCTTTGCCAGGTGTCCTTGTAGGACGCAGTGTCCGGTCAAGACTCCCACCATGGCTCCCACCTCTCTTCGTGTTCTACGGAGCAGCCAGTCCCTACGGGATTTGCTGTAGCCTGTCACATACTCCTTCGCCTGTCTGGCGTTTCCTGTGTTAGTCCACTCCCTTTGTATCTCTTTTTAGGTCCACTCTGTTAGGGCCGACTTCATTTGCCCTCTTGTGAGCCCCAGGAACGGTTCTGGCCCGACGCATTTCTGCTGGGATCCTCCTCTGGCGAGTCTGTCCGCTTTCTCGTTTCCGGGGACTCCCACGAGGCTTGGGACCCATACGAGCTCTACCTCTCTTACGCCGGCCAATTCCTGAAGTGCATCCGCACACTCCTGCACCAAACCTGCGGACATGGTTGGTTTACACAGTGCTTTCAGCACAGCTTGACTGTCTGAACAGATGCAGAGGCGTTTTCCTGTTTCGTTCCTAATTTCTTCCTCCCATGTTAACGCCAGTATAGCGTAAACCTCTGCCTAGAAGACTGTTACATTGGATCCCAGCGGGTAGCAAATAAGGTATTAATAAAGATCTTTTCCAGTACTCTAGCGTGTTATTTGTTGAATCGTTCATACGATTTTGCTGTCGCCCAACTGTCCTTGGCATTTGTAACCCAATTCCAAGGTTTTCGGCATATGTGCTGGCTTCAGCTAAGATAGTATTCATGAGTTCTTCTGCAGATTCGAGATGATGTTTAATTGGATCTAATACTCTTATAATGTGATTTCTACATTGCAAAAAATCTAAACTTTAAGATTGCATGATATTGGCAAATGTTCCAAAAGTAGGGAAATAATAAATACTGGCCTTGTTGAAGCACTCTAAAGCTGAAAAAAAGCCACTTTCTAGTTGCAGAATAATTGACGTTTTCTAAGGCCTTTAAGGATGCCCAAAAAGTTGTCTTTAAATACAGCAATACTTTTGAATTTTTGAGACAATGAGAGGAATATTTGGAGCCTACGAGAGAGTCTTCTTATTTCTGGAACGGCATTTAAGTTATTGATGACTTGGTTGATTGTTTTATTTGGAAGTTAGAAAATTATTAAATTATTTTCAACAATTGGGTAGGGCAAATGCCCCCCCTGCCCCTTGCGGCGTCAGCCCATACATCCTTTAGCATAAGTCGGAAAGCCAACAGCCACAGACAAAACATAAATTAAAAACGTTGTGAAAAATTCGGGAATACTGTAAAGCCATGACTCGTCAGTGATGTATAAGCCCGCTTCATATGATTGAACCAATTTAATGATTTGTGGTGATGATGGATTATTTGCGCAGATCCGGTAAGTAGTTTTGTAGTTGTGGTGGAACAAAAATTATATACATATTTTGTACTATTTACCTGTTTAACCGCCATATTAAATGATGGAGACCAAACTACCGCATGTGTTACTTGCGCGTCGTCAAAACGAACAAAATGGCGAAATAATCTTTAAACTCCTAAGAGTAGATTTTGCTAAAATTGAATAAATTTTTAACTGTTAAGTCAGTTGAATGGACTTAAAACAAAAATCAAGTTCATTATTGAAAGTGTATGAGACCTTAAGTATAAAAAAGGAGAATATCGAAAATAAGAAAGACAACGAAAAACTCCTATCCCAAAAAGTTGAATCCATAATTTCAGAAGGAGTTCTGAAGGGAGTAATTAGACTATTTGTTTCAGAAGATACCGTAGCTTCAAATACTACAGAAACTTCCTCGAAATTGAAATTAAAACATCCACCCACAAAATTCGAAAGAAGTCAGTTCAAAATTCAGTTCGTTCCTTTAGCCAGGTTCTGCGGGTGGATTAGATTATTTCAGACCACAGCATTTAAAAGACTTAATTTTGGATGAACTTGACAATAAGTCCTGCAAATTACTTGAAATTGGCATTTTTACATCACTACACATTTTGTATGGTTCAGTCCCACAAATCACATGTCCTGTGGTGGAATTCGTCCAATAGCTGTAGGAATGCCTTATGTATATATTTATATATTTATTTCCAATGAAAATCAAAACCGCTTGTACAAAAAAAATTCAAGGCAATGCGAAATATATAAAATTAAAGTAAATCACATAATATGACTTTCAGGAAATCAATATTGGGTTTCTGAGAAGCCTCGTGCTTATACAATAATTACTGGCATATCGCAAAAAATCATAAATTTGTAATTAAAAATAAACTCTTATTTAACTAGGTTTTACAAAAAAAATACAGACATTAGGATTTTTAAAATGCAATAATTTTCAAATAATTAAGAAAAATTGGTACCTACCTTATTAAACTATGAATAAAAAAAGATTGTTCCCGTTAATTCTGCTTAGTACAAAAGTGAAATTTTAGAGTATACTCGCAAAAAAAGTAGTTTTTAAGATGTCATATAAATTTTATTTGTTAATATTTACTTTTGCCATTATACAGGTAAACGAATGACGTTTAACGTAGATAGGTTAAGACAGAGATTTTACAACACATCGAAACCCAAAAATGTTTAGGAACATTAATTAAATCTTGACCTATCCTTTTTTGTCCACATTACAAAAAAAAATTTCGTCGACCATTACCCCCCCCCCCTAGATTTTGACCCAGATCCGCGCTTGTTTAAAACCGTCTGTACCTTAGAAAACATTTTTTTCCAAATGAACGAAAAACAAGTACAATTTTTTGCACAGAAAAAATGTGACTTTACAGGTAGTTTTTTTTTATAAAACGTCCAGTCCCAAATAGGTACCTACCGGAAAAGAACTAAAAGACGTAAAAATTTACAATTTCTGTCTCTTTCTCAGTCAAGTAAATTGTAACTTCTGTTATATACCTAGGTTTTAAATTGATATTTCACATTTTTATTAAAATAATATAAAATATAAAGTGAAAATATTTAAAATGGCGCAAATTAGGAAAGGGCTAGGTCTAACGTAACCTGTTGGTTTTCTAGGTAGCTTTGGAGTAAGTACCTACCTTAATATTAATATTAATACTAAAGGTATATCGAAACTTAAGGTTTTTTATTATCGGTTCTAACAAAAATTAAGCATGACACACTACCGGAAAGTGACTTTGCAGGTCTTTTTTTCATAGTGTGTGGTATTTTTATTCTGAAAATAAACGTTTTTACACCAAGATCAAAAATCCAATAAAAATAGGGTTATTTCATAAGAAAAATACCAAATTTCTGTAATATCTCAAAAACTAAAATTGACCGATAAAATTCACTTTAACAGATGGATTTTTAACTAAAATATATATTAAAAATCAACTTACACCAAAACGAAATTTTCCTAAATAAAAAAGTTCATAAATGCAGACTTTTTATAATCCCCGCGTAGCTGAAAAACTAAGAGGTCTATTAGGAAACGGTTTTGATATTTGAAGACGCTTTGAATGTCGAGCTCAGGTCATGTCTACTCGTTTTTATCTTTATCGGCTAGAAATACATAAAACCCTTAAAAAGCTTGCAGTGCCATGCCTAATAATTCATGATTTTGACACAAGTTACAGACAGAATAAGAAAAAAATAAAATCTGAAATAAATTTTCTGGAGAAAATATTGCATTATGATATACTTTTTATTATTCGTTAATGTACTTACCTAATAATTCACCTTTGTTTAGTTTTTTTAAGTTAATAGTTGTCGAGAAAATCTCCAAAAACTTTTTTTTTAACATTTTGGGTATTATACATATCTAGTGACGCTCAATGTGTATTGTTAGGAAGAAATATACAGTACGATTTTTTTTACGGTTTCAAGTTTTTCAGGTTTATAGTAATAATAAGGGTTTCACAGATAGTAAAATAAGTAAGTAAGTCTTATTTACTCACACCGAAAAATCTTTAAAAAGGGAACGTTTTTAAATTACGTAACGCAAAAATTTTTAACACCAGATTTTTAACAACCCTCGGAACGCATTTTCAAGAAAAAAAAAACATTTAAAAAACATTAGGTGTAACGCAGAGTAACCCTGCTTTAAGCGTTACGTAATTCAAGGATAGGCCCTATTGGTCAGAAGGGAAAATATATTAAGGTAGGGTCACTGCATCCTGGAAGCCTGGCGTCTCCCATTTTTATACAGTCTGAGAAAAAAAAATGTTTTAATAAAACTTAAAAAGAACTCGTTTTTATACAGCTTAAGAAATAAAAAATATGTTCCTTGAGTTTTTGGGTTATGAAAATTTATTGTAGGTATATTTATTGTTAAAAATCATTTTCTTTTAAATATTATTTGTGTTTTTTGTATAAAAATAATACGTAATAAATAAACAAACAGGACAGAAATACATTTGTATGTTAAATGTTTATTAATGCTATATAATATATCAAAGGACCAAATGAACTTTAATAACAAGGTTTATACGCTATTTTTGCAATGTTTAGTTTATTTTTCAAGTTTTTTTTCTATTTTTTCGGAGTTTTTAGGTTTTGTGGTTTTTTTTAGTAACTTTTTATCCCGAATTTTACATTTTATCTAAAGACAAAGAATGCCCAAATACAGTTCGAGTTTTGGTAAGGTGCGGCTTTAATTACTTATAATTTTATAGTACATTTCATATAAATATCTTAACATTATTGTTCGAAAGCATAAACTTCGAAAATCATTTTCTTCAAACCGAAAACTGTTCAAAAACATTTTCTTCGAACAAAAGATTGTTCGAAAACATTTTCTTTGAAAGGAAAATTGTTCGAAAACGTTTTCTTCAAACAGCAATTTTTCGAAATCATTTTCTTCGAACGGAAATTTGTTCGAAAACATTTTCTTTGAACGGAAATTTGTTCGAAAATGTTTTTTTAAAATGGAAATTTGTTCAAAAACATTTTTTTGAAAACAAATTTTTCGAAAAAAAAATTTTAGACCTGGCTTGCCAAACTTAACACAACTCATATAGTTCGACTAATGGGGTTTTTTCGAACAATTTTTGGAAACAAAAACTTCCCTGACTTCTTTCCCGGGATCCTAGGGGGTGTGAAACCAAAGCGAACCAATCGAAACCTATTTTCAAAAAATGATTTCCCTAAATTAGCTTTCCGGTCCTCATTTTGGAAGGATGAAATCGGTGTTACTCTAGCCTCTCAATTGAGCACATCAGGGGGTATCTGGACCGGTTTGGATACGTTTGCGATCAATTGACAAAGTTTAGGAAAATACCAATTTCGACCTTCCAAAAGGAGGAAAGAAGACACATTTTTAGACAGTTTACGATCCCGGGAAAGAAGTCAGGGTTTTTTTGAAAAAATATGTTAGAAAGACCTTGCCTTAGTCAAACTATATGATTTGTGTGAGGTTTGGAAATCCAGGTCTAGATTGTCTTTTTTCAAAAAAATGTTTTTGAACAACTATTGCTTACGAATAAATTTTCGTTCGAAAACAAATTTCCGTTCAAAGAAATGTTGTTCGAACAAATTTCCGTTTGAAAAAAATTTTTTCGAACAATTTTCCGTTCGAAGAAATGGTT
The DNA here is from genome assembly GCA_963576565.1 of Aspidapion aeneum. Classification (NCBI taxonomy): domain Eukaryota; kingdom Metazoa; phylum Arthropoda; class Insecta; order Coleoptera; family Brentidae; genus Aspidapion; species Aspidapion aeneum. The sequence continues at coordinate 184,223,031 of OY755038.1, forward strand.
TTCAAACAAATTTCCGTGCAAAAAAAATGTTTTCAAACAAATTTCCATTAGAAGAAATTGTTTTCATAAAAATTTCCATTCGAAGAAAATGTTTTCGAACAAAGTTCTGCGACCCGTCGTGTTGCTACCCAAAAAAATACCTAGAGATGGTAAATAAAAATTCTTAGACCTTGAGTTGTTATTGGATTTTTTTAAAACTTTTCTATGAGTGTGTGTGTGTGTGTACCTCTTTTACTTCTACTTTGTTTTGCAATCATTACAGTGTAGCTACTTTCGATCTCTGTTTGGGCCTTTTCTTTTTCAATCTTTTGTATTTTCGACTTTTTGTACTTTCGAACTTTTGTATTTTCGACTTTTTGTACTTTCGACCTTTTCTTCGTCGCAAGCTTTTTTTTGAACACTAATAAAAATAATAGTAGGTATATTATAAACCTGGGGCGTACAGTGTTTACTTTTAATCCCACGGCGGGAATTTTTATGCCCGACCGGAAGGAGGGATATAATTTGCTAAATGACTAAAAGGGACTTTAATGCCAAGGTTTATTTTTATATCCTAAAAATAATAATAATCATAAACTAAATAAATAGGTATTAAACCACTTACCGTACTGTAGTTTTAGCATGTCAACCCCCCCGTATATAATAAAACAGTGGGCAGTGATAGTTGTCATGGCATTACATTAGACAAAAGTCGGTCAGATGCTAACAAACAATGTGGAAAAAATAACATTTATTTCATAACAAACTAAATAAGGCTAAATAAGTTAGTCGAGAAAAAGTTCGAATTACATTTCTCAAAGATGGAAAAAACAAGGGACCAAAGAATAAAGCATATTCTTACTTTGAGACGGGCATGGAAAAGGCCACCGAAGAAAGCAGCTTTCAGTACCCAAAATGATGCAATTTTTCAGAAAAAAAAACATTTTCGAAAATTTCACTGAAAAGGTATTCCTGGTTTACATCCTGGAGAAGTCTAGAAAGTTAAATGCTTCGACGAACGAAGTCAAGTCATCAGCAAAGTACAGTAAGCTTACGGCAAGCTGGAAGCAACAAAATAATCGTTATCGTGTATATATCTTAATTCCTTTTTGTTTTTTGTATTATGATAAAATAAAATAATCCAAAAACCTATATTTTGCCTTTATGGTTTTAAAGAAAATACTTTTAATCACTGGGGACAAGAAATACTACCTTAGCCCATGAAAAAAGGGATTAAACGTACACTTTTATTTCCTAGAGAGCATACAAAATTTATTAAATGATTCAAAACCCAACATAATAGTTTTCTATATTTTAGAATATATAAGACATGCAAACTATATTTTTGGTTTCTTGCGCTGTGTGGGTCCTAACACAGGGTCCTAATAAATATTGAAATCATAAAAACTTTGCTTTTTAGGTTTGTTTATTTGGACAGTCAAATTTATATACCGGGTGTGACGGACAGTTCTTTACGTAACATTTGTAAACCATTTAATTTTTTTGAACATAAAAAAAACTACGCTCCTGACACTGTCAGATTTGCGTTTTTCGTAAATGAGGTTATGTTTGGTGTCGCTACCCCTGTAGACGCCAGGCTTCGAGGATGCAGTGAACCTAATATTAAGGTATCTCACAGCCCCTCAAACTAACAAGCCCGATCCTTCACATAGAACTCTGTCGAAACCTGACATTTCCATTATTTTCTTCCCAGCCTATATTTTTTTGGTTTTCAAAATAGTCAAAATTTTAGGTCTGTCAGCATTCGAAACTGTTGCCATTCAAAGTAGAATCAGGATTGATTTAAAGGGGGCTGTGGGTATCTTAAAAAAGACAGCAAAATTATTTTGACCAAGGTACCTTATTACTTTGATTTTTATTGTCAGCTCGTAAAGGAAATAACAATAAAATAATAAATTACCAGAAATATATCATAATAGTTTTCTATATTTTAGAATATATAAGACATGCAAACTATATTTTTGGTTTCTTGCGTTGTGTGGGTCCTAACACAGGGTCCTAATAAATATTGAAATCATAAAAACCTTTGCTTTTTAGGTTTGTTTATTTGGACAGTCAAATTTATATACCGGGTGTGACAGACAGTTCTTTACGTAACATTTGTAAACCATTTAATTTTTTTGAACATAAAAAAAGCTTCGCTCCTGACAGTGTCAGATTTGCGTTTTTCGTAAATGAGGTTATGTTTGGTGTCGCTACCCCTGGAGACGCCAGGCTTCCAGGATGCAGTGAACCTAATATTAAGGTATCTCACAGCGCCCTCAAACTAACAAGCCCGATCCTTCACATAGAACTCTGTCGAAACCTGACATTTCCATTATTTTCTTCCCAGCCTATATTTTTTTTGTTTTCAAAATAGTTAAAATTTTAGGTTTGTCAGCATTCGAAACTGATGACATTCAAAGAAGAATCAGAATTGATTTAAACGGGGCTGTGGGTATCTTAAAAAAGACAGCAAAATTATTTTGACCAAGGTACCTTATTACTTTGATTTTTATTGTCAGCTCGTAAAGGAAATAACAATAAAATAATAAATTACCAGAAATATATCATGCATAATGATAACTAAATAAGCAGTTAGATTAATTTTACATCAAACTTTATAAAAGGTGTATTTATCCAATTGACACATGTCCATTTTTCTATGATAAAAAAAACGAATCCAAGGAAATAAAACTGAAGGCAACTAGGTAATTTTTTTCAGATCAGAAAGTTGATTGAGCTAAATTTAAAAAAAAAACAACATAATGGTCTCAAATCAAGTTAGTGGCATTACAATTGCGTTTTTAATATCAGTTTTACTTGCAGTGGTAAGTAAACTATTTGAATACTTTTTTTCGATATTAAAAAAAATAATAAAAATAGCCTTTACGATTTAGTTTTATTTAAAAAAAATCTGCATTTGACTACATTTTTGATTACAATTTTCTTGGAAACGCTAGGTATACCTATTTAGAATCAGCTCGAAAAACTATAATAAGAATTAGTAATAAATATGAAATAAATACCTAATTATTAATAAAATAAATAAATAAAGAGAGAGAAAGAGATTGTCTACTTTATAGTTAGGAGCCTAAGCTACTTTTGTCTGGTACGGTTTTAGTACAACAACAACATCCCCGACCCAGTTCAGAGCAACGATCAAGGATGTTTTATTTTTAATTGCATCTATCTGATTAAAATTCCGTATAAAATTCAAATATAAAGCTAGAGCAGTGAAACTTGGCAATGATTATGAGAGCATGTACACTTTTATTTTAAGCTATACAAAAACTTATTATATTTATAGAAGAAAGAAAAAAATATAAAATAGGATTTTTTTTTAGAAACTTTTGGCGTGCGTGTTCAGTAGCACAAAAAAAAATCTAACAGCTTAGTTATGAAAGATACTGCGTTAAAATTTAATTTGGGCATAAAAAAATGTTTCTCTTTAAAACTAAAATTACTGGATGGATGTGGCATATATAGGCGTTCTTTGTCGATTTGGAAAAAAATATACTGGTAGATATACTAGGAACAGTAAATTTATCAAAAACCTCAGTTACTTACAAAATTTAATTTTACACCAAAATAGTTAAACTTATTAATATCGAAAAAAAATACTGACTACGTTCTTCCCTTTGATGACAGTTTTCTAGCAAATCGACTCGGATTTGAGGAGCCATTGGATGGAAATGTAAAAAAATGTTTAATTTTGATTTTAATCTAATTCAACTTATTTTTTCTTAAATCATAGCTCTCCTGTATTTCTGTTGAAAAAACCTTTGTTAAACCTATTGGTGGTCAATTCATCGCACACATATCCTAACCGGTGCGGTATCTGGCCACCAACATTTTGCAAAAAAAATGTCCCCACAAAAAAAAAGTTTTTCGAAAAAAAAACGATGCCAATTGTCAGATTCCTTCCGCCCCGTACATGCAGTACTTTTAAAATTATGACAATATCCGAATTTTTTTTCTCCTTCCAGTTTTAGTCCATACGGCTTTTTTACATTTTAATAATGGTTTGTTTAATAACACTACAATTGTTTTAGCGTTCTAAAAATATTCTGGTAACCAAAATAGTCAATTTATTAATATCAAAAAAAAAATAATAATAATAACTGCGCTGTTCCTTTAGATGGCAGTCTTGTAGCAAATCGACTCGGATTTGAGAAGACAAATGATGAAAATTTAAAAAAATATAAAAAAAATTTTGAAATGAGTTTTACTAGCTTCAAAGAAAGACCGACAGAACGCATATTTTTTCCGAAACCAAAACGTGTAAAAATAAAACTTAAAAAAAAATCTATTTGAATTCTGTTACGTACACCCGGGTAGGGGACAATTCGCCACGACTAATTGGCTCGATTCGCTGTGAGCTTATTCACCGCGGGTCAATTTGCTGTGCGCCCATTCGCTGCGGGGAGAATACATCTTAATCCGATTTGCCGCGGGGACAATTCGCAGCAAGAAATTTTGTTTAATTTTGATATTAACCTAACTGAACTTATTTTTTTAAAATCATATTCTTACTGTCCTTTTGTTTGCAGATTGAAACCTGTGTTAAACCTAACCGTGGTCAAATGATCGCACACATATCCTAACGGTTGTCTGGACCACCAACATTTTGCGAAAAAAAAACCAAGGCAAATTGTTCTATCCTTTCTTTCAGTTTAGCCTAAACGGTTTCTTTTACACTTTAATAAGAGTTTGTTTAATAACACTATATTATGGAGTACTTAAATTACCCTTATTATTTTTTTGTTAAAGAACATTTAATTTTAGAAATATTTTATATATCTGTCTTTTATGTTTTAGGTTACAAATGCCGACCAACGTCAAAAAATAATAGATTTTCACTCAGATTGCCTTGATCTTCATGGTGTTGATGAAGAGGCACTCATAAGCGCTCTAGATGGTGATGTTCCCGATGATGACTCGTTTTACGAACATCTATTTTGTGCAGCAAAAAAAGCCAAAATCATGGATAGTGAAGGGAATGTTAATTTGGATAATTTTGAGAAAGAAGTTGAACATGTCATCGATAAAGCTAACATGCCAAGGGTAGCTGAGATAGTCAGAAAGTGCTTAGTTCAAAAGGACCAAATAATGACTACAATTAAGGACGCCGTGGACTGTTTTGTCAAATCAGAACATGGACTTTAAGTCTGAATGACATGTGGACACCTGGGAATAAAATATAAGCTTTACAAAAGTAATTTTTCTTTTATATCCCTTTTGCCTAATCTTATTTTTATTTCATTTTATTTATGGGAAACCGCGACCGACCGGCTTAGCGCGTTGATTCGTACCTATTGCTGCAGTGTTTACTATATGACTGGACCGACCGCGCGTAGGCTGGGCGCGCTGCGTATCTTGTGGGTTCGAGTCCCACGTCGGCATATGGTTGTTTTTGTAACGTCCCAACAAGGCATATCTAGGCATAAATTGGGCTAAAAGACTGGGTGATTGATCATAGGTTGTATTGTATCAAGAAATTGCCAGCTTAGTCTTATAACTTTTCTTTTGTCCAGGTCTCTTATTAGCGATATTACAAGATTATACATTCATTGTTCAAAAAGTAGTTTTCCATAATATATGCTTAGGCCAACTAAACCTATTAAAAAGTCTAAGTAAATCCATTGATGAAACCCAGCATTCTTAGTTATACAGCGTGGTCAGCCCATATACGTAGTATAGCCAAATAGCTTCAACAGCTAGCTCTGATTAGTCAGAAAGTTATCAGGTAACCTATCCTCTACAGACCGTGAAGTTTGGCTAGAGACCCTGTTTGTATGACATATTTTTACAAAAGAGAGACGAGACAAACCCATCAAAGTCACTGAAGTTAACCTTTTCTGGTTATGTTAATTTCTTGTCAAGTTCATTGGCGTTTAACCAAGGCCAACACAAAAATAGAGGCCACGACCCTGAAAAAATCAGCTGTTCTCCCGGGGCTGAATTTTACATTGGGTCTTATGGGAGGTCAGACGTTTTTTTATGATATTTTCAAAATGGGACTACAGATTTCCGCAAAATTTCACTGAAATATTCTCAGACACCATCCCGATATTCCACCAAAGGTTTGTAAGGAAGCAACATGATTAAAATGTTAAAATCTTCAAGATTTAGCATTCCTTATTTTGAATTCAAATTACCCGCCATCTACCACATGCCAACTGTTACATTTGACATGTATTTGACATTGTCATATGTGATTGTCACATTCGCTTCTGCTTTAAACTTAATTTTTGTGTGAGCTAATGAAGCGGCTATGAAAAATTAGGGCTTACTATACATTAAAAAAAAATTGTTCTGCCGGAATAAAGTAAAAACAATCTCAAAAACGGCTTCATTAAAAAAAAAAAATCAAATATCCATGAACCGTCATTCCAACTTCAATATTTTAAAGACAATCAGCTGTGTCGTAACGTGACCATCAAAAAAAAATCAGCCCCGGATGTGACGTCAACAAAGTGGAGGATCGTGGCCCGTCCATTTTGATAGCCCTGGTTTAACTAAAATAATTCAAATTGTCATGCAAGAGATAAACAAACACGCTTGTCCGTACCCCCTGTATAGGTTTTGATCAAAATAATTTATTTTTATTTTCCGACGCCTATGAAATAATAAGGGATAGAAGTGATCCTTTAAATTAAATAAATTTGACTTTGAAGAGTTTGTCGCGTATCTATTTCTTTAAAATATGTCATACATACAGGGTCTCTAGGCTTGGCATATCAAAAATAATAATGTTATAATATTAATAGTTAAAATAATAATAATTATTCATTTGGTTAAATAAAATTAATTCAAGCCCTAAGTTATAATTTAACAAATTATTTGCGCTAATACGTAGTTCAACCAAAATCAACTACTTATTGGTTACTATCGCGAAATATAGGACAAATCTAAAAAGAAAAAATAATGTCTATCTCGAAATATAGGACAAATCTAAAAGAAAAAACATTGTAAACACTGCGCGGGCTAGAAAGGTAAAAATATCCTCCTAAAAGTTGTTTAGAATTAAAAGTTGTAACAGATTGCCGTTTTGCAATTTGATCGGTCATATAGTAGTGGATATATTTATGTTATTTTTATTGGCGCTTTGTACCTGATTGCGAAAAATAAAACATTTCTTATTAAATTCCGTCAAATTTTTAGTCATTTGAAAATGTTAACTAAATATATAAACACTTAATGCGTAAACAGAAAAAAAAACAAAATTCAGACTACTATTTTCTTTGGTATACTGAGCTGACAGCGTAAGGAACATTTTTAATTTATTCAAGACAATAATTACAGATAAAGCTACCTTTACATTTGGAGAGTTTAGTGGCGGAAAGTACTGGCAGCCACTAAACTTGCCATGTATAAACTACAAGAAACTACACATGCTACTATCCCGCAAGTACTTTCCAAAAGTTGACGGGCCGGCTAGTTTAGTTTACCAGTACTTTCCGCCAGTACTCTCCAAATGTAAACACATGTCAGTAAGCGTTCTGTGAGAAAGTGTCCACGTTTTTTACAATGAATAAATGGGATGGAAATCAGATAATTTCCTCTTAAACATATATCAAAAATATGAAATTTTGTGGAATATCAAGTTCATCATTAACCTCCGGTAAAAAACTGAAATAGTACATTTCGGTAGTCTGTATAAATACTGCAAGGAAGCAAAACTATCACCAGTGCCCAGATAGCGTAATGTGACTTCCAATTTATTTTGGGAGAAATAGGACTGCTCATACACGTTTCCGATTTGGTCAGTTTATATTAACCTAGTCTTAACAGTTCTTTAAGTTTTTGGTATGATAATCTCATGAAATTCCTATAAAAATCGGGATCTTCAGTTGATATCTCCTTTAAGAGTCGTTTTAATGCAAGTACTTCTGCGTCTGATCCAATCTCTAACCCAAACTTGTTTTTTCCTAGTTTTCTTACGTTCTAACTTATTTATTAAATTATTGGCAATTTCACGCATGACAAATTTAACAGCAGCACGTACTACCGCCGTTTTGTTTTTAACTGCTTGGCAAGTAAACTTGAAAACGTTTAAACACAAAAGTTTAGTAGCTGCTAGTTGTTTCCGCCAGTAACTTCTCCAACAAAGCAAGTTTAGTTGCTGAAAGTACTTTCCGCCAGTAAACTCTCCAAATGTAAACGTAGCTTAAGGTCTCCCAAAAGCTGGCCAGTGCGCAAGAGTGTGTAATTAAAATACGGTTGATGTGTTGCCATGTTTATTTGTGACGAAAAACCAAAAACAATTTAGTCAGGGAATAAACGCCTTGGCCAGTATGACTAATTTCGCAAACCGTTCACTTTGAACAATAACTCACCGCCTATGCTAGTGCACTCGACGGCATATTCGCCATTGTTGTATGAGGATCCTTTGGATTAACTTATTAAGAAATATGAGCCGACACAAAGCAACTACCTGCTTGTTCCAAGAACAGAACTTTTGTAATCACTTAACCTTAAAATGTATAGTTAACAAGATCTTATTTTGGCAGCTGATTTTAGTGTTATCACTGTAACAATACGGTTTTTTTAATTTTGATTTAATTTATTTAATATTTATTTTAATTCTATTTAAACTTTGTATTTATTTTCGCCTGCGAGCATTTAAATAGATTTCTGCTCTTTTTTTAAATTTTCGTTTGTGATATTCATATAAGATATTCATAATTTTATTTGTTTAGGAAAAGGACTTAATGAGTTGATGAGGCTTCATGCCACCTGTGCCACCCTCCTAAGGTCTCGACGCCTTCTTATCACCCCTATCCACGCTGCGTTAATGTGGTCCTTTGTTATTGTTGGACTAAAAATGCACTAAAAAACCTAAAATTAAATAATATATATAGCTTACCTGTAGATTGGTAAACTGTGGTACGTTATCTTTCAAACAAGATTGACTAATAAAAAAATTAATAACCAGAATAACACAATTCTGCTTGTTTGTAAAAGTAAGTGAATTATTTACTTTTAGGAACAAGCAAAATTTTAGGTGATTATTCTCGTTGTGTACCACCTCGTTTAATATGTACTTTCATAAAACTGACTTTAGTTGACATTTCACGTACCCATTCGCGGTAAGCCGCATTAGTATAAGTACTGATATTTTCGCTAAACTGGCAACATTGGTATTACGCTTTCTGTTTTCCCATGCAATCCTTATGGCCCATACAAAAATCCTACCCCTAGATAGAAGGCTGGCCTTGCTGTATAGCTTCTCTGTGTTTAAAAACACCAAATGGCAAAATGTTGAATGGATGCCAGAGATTTATTTACCAATAAAACAAGAGAATTTAGTCAGGTCTTTTACGGTCAACTCCTATTTTTAAAATGTAGATTGGATTATTTATCTTTTATCTCTAGTATAACATAATTATTATCTTAATATGTTTTAGTCATTTACTAATTTCATTAGTTTATAAAAAACATTTTCTTATAATGAATTTTGTAAAATAATAATTTATTTAAAAGTGTATCTATAAACAAGGTAAATCAAAAATATAAAGAAATAAAAAAAATTGATTATATAGTTTATTAAATTAAATTAAAATAGCAATGCATCAGTATATCTCTTAAACAGAACATAACAAAAAATGATCAAACTTTAGTACGTAAATATATAAGCAGTGATAAAGTCCGGAAGAAAAATTTTAACAGGTATATGTATAATTTTCCTGTAATGTTTATATAATTGAGAAAAGCACTTATAGTAGTACTTCCTCCAGGAACCGCCAAATTCTCTTTCAAGTATTGAGTTAAATCAATTATTATCTTTTTCAATCTTTTAGTTTATCATTTTTAAGTTGCAACATTCATGCCTTGACCATTTTATTTGACAGTTATACTGTCAAAGTACATCGCCTAATACAACACACTTACAGACTTACTTAAGATTGAGTAAAAAATTGTTGAACTTTCGTCTATGGCTGGTAGAATTACTAGGCACAAAACCCATAATAATTACAGTTGTTACAAAAACAAAACTTGAAAATCAGAAAATACAAGAACGATCAGCTGATTCACAAAGAAAACGATGGAGCTCAGCGGTGGTTTGAGTGCGGAAAAATGAGGGTCTAGGGTGGCGCCGCGGTGATCGGACTTCAAAAGCCCGAGTGACCAAACTGAGAAGCCTTAGCCAGCGTAAGTCCAACTTGTCAAAAAACGATGATGCAAACAGCGCAAAAAACAGTGCTTTTAACAAAAGTGGGGCCAGAACGTCAAACACATGCTGCAGTAATTTTTAGGTTTTTTAGCGATCTGTGCCAGCAATCCATTTTGAGGTTAAGAAACCCTTGACTCACTACCATTATATCCTTAAAAGTGACTCACGATATTGCCAATCGGTGGGCTACCAAAAAGTATTTATTTTAAAATAAAAAGTGTCAAGTTTCGTCAAATTATTTAAGTCATCATGTCGTTTCTCCATGTATGCAAAATTTAAGGTATGATATGGTGTTATAACGACGTACGAAATGACGAGTAATGAAATAGTGACTATCAAAAGAGCAATGTTTCAAAATAGCGTATGTAACAAAACAGTGACATCCTAAAATAGCGATTTATCAAAATAGCGACAACCAAAATTGCGACAATTAAAATAGCAATGCATCAAAATAGCGATATTCAAAATGCAAATTTGGACGAGACTTTATTTGGCAGTGGTACAAAATATCGCATGCCCAAAATAGTGCATGGGCAAAATAGCATATCGCCAAAATAGCGCATGACTTCTTTCCTGGGATTCTAGAGTGTGTGAATCCGAACCGAAATGAACCGAAGCAAACCGAACCAGAATATTAAAAAAAAAAACATATTTCTTTCCCGGGATCGCAGAGGGTGAATCCGAGCCGAACCGAACCGAACTGAACCAAACCAATTTCGGTTCGGTTCGGATTTACACACTCTAGGACCCCAGAAAAAAGGAAAATTTTTTTAAAAAAAAGTATGCTCGCTATTTTCTTATACCTTTTTTATGATAACCGCTATTTTGATAGTTGCTATTTTGATAGTCGATTTTCATTCCACCGCTATTTTGATTATCGCTATTTCGATACCGCTATTTTAATACCCGCTATTTTGTACATCGCTATTTCGTTCCGGAGCTGTTACAAACATAAGTTTATTTTGTATTGTTATAGCGAATTCTTTTTAAAAAATGCAGTGCTAGTGCGCCACTAGTTCGATTTTTATATTCTTTTAGTAAAACTGGTGCAATTTTTTGTATTCTATTGAGCAACGGAAAAACCCAGTGCTGCACTCTTTTGCAATTTTTTGGCACGGGTGTTTCGAGCTTGTGTGGCTCTAGTGTATTGTCATATTCTATTGAAACTGCACTGAGACAATTTTGAGACCACCCAAGCAGTGTCAGTAGACGACGAGTGGTACACTAACTTTCTCAAAAGAATTCTTCATTATTTTATTCACTAATTTTTTTTTAACGGAGGTAAGCTAAGCTAAGCTTTAAAGTGCCATATTTAACATAAAATGTGTTTAATATGAAAATTATATTTACTTTTTAAGCTAACTGAACAGAACCAAATAGTTATTTACATAAAAAGTGTGAAAACTACTACTTTTCCGCACGAGTTAGAGTGTCGTACGCAGGGGGGAACTTAAGGGCGGAAGCCCCCCAGAACTGCTGAATATTGACCCTGCGCTCAAGCTCCTCCCCCCAGCATCCATCTCTGCGTATCGATCTGCGGTCAAGCCCTCCCAGGATTAGTTTCTGCGTACGCCATTGCGAGTTCGGTTCGGTTCGGTTCGGCGTGTAGAGGTACCATCAAAAATATTCTTTTATTTTGTGTAATAAATTCTAAATGCTGTTCGTTACAAAAACTAGCGTCGCTTAACCTCTTGTCATGACATCCGTTAAAAAAAGTATGTGAAAAGCTGTTTTTCCCACGCTCGTAGGACTAAATTAATTTCTGCGGGCTATCGCCCCTTGAAGAGTAGCCAAAAACATTTTTTTGTTTTTTTCACAAAATTTTCATTTTGTTTAGTTTCTATAATTAATTCTCTTTATTTGGTCGGTTTTTCATTTTGATCGCGTCGTGCTGATAAGCTCCGAAAGTCAAGATAAAAATAGTATACCTAAATAAAATAGTGAACTTGCAAGAAGATCTAAGAATTCACAAATATCAAGTAATGTTTCGAATTTTGGTTTTAATTTTGGGCGACAGCGGACTGTGTGCCTAATTAACAAAACAAAGTTATAAATCTTTAAGTTCCTTTATTTGATGTTTCTTTCTCTTTCTCATGGTCTCTACTGCTTTAAATGTGATGATCTTCCTTAACGAAACAATTTACTGCGTCCCGGATAGTCGTCATGAGATCTTCTTTCTTGAGCAAGCATTTTCTGGCTAAACCAGCAACATGATCCATATTTTCGGGTAAAATCACATCCTTCATTTTAATTTCAAAATCATCCAAAGCAATTGTACCTAAAAAACTCGAGAAAATCAATTTTAATAAATTAAGGTGGGCAGGGGATGACTCGCTGCTGCCAAATACCGCGAGGCGATTTGCCGTGAGAATAATTCGCCGCCGGCCGAATTGCCGCGGAGACAATTTGTCATGAGAATTTTTGTAAAATTTATATTTAAATCTAACATAACTTATTTTTTCTTAAATCATAGCTCCCCTTCCTCTTTAAAATTTGTGTAAACCCTAACCGTGGTCAATTGACCAGAAACATATCCTAACCGGTGTCTGGACCACCAACATACTGCAAAAAAAAGTCCCTAAAAACAAAAATTGTTTTTCGAAATAAAATACTTTTTCAAAGTAGTATTTAAGAAATGTGTTGGCTATTCTCGGGTAGTATTTCAAAACCGCAATGATGTCGATTTCGGTGAAAAGGAAGAGTGATCTAACAGAAAGTGATAAAATAACAGTTCGGAACTTTTCGAAAAATTATCGATAAATAAAATATGCAGGCCCATTTTCATGATGCAGTAGGTATACGAAAGTTTTGTAAAATAAAGATTGTATTTGACGGCGGATTTATCAAGGGTTTGAAAAAATCCTACAACGGTTGTTTTCCTAATTAATAAAAAAAAGTTCAACTCGTAGTTTATCATTCGTTTCGCTACAAATAGCACCAATTTTTTACCGTACTTGCCTTGACGTTTTGATATGTATTGACGCAAACAAAACAGCCCCAGTATAAAGGGTGACATTTTAGCTTAAGATCACCCTAGGAGACCTAACTTAACACACGGAACAGCACATATATTTTATATGCCCAAGCTCAACCAAGACTATCACTTATTTATTTACTCTTAATTGCTTACCATCTTCCAACATAAACTTTCCCTTAACTGCCGTGCAAAAGAAGTGCAAGTAAAAATCGTCATCGGTTCTCATCTTTGATCCGTCTAAAGCATCGTGTAAATCTTGTTCCGTCACACCATGTTTCTCCAGACAGTCCATATGAAAATCTACCACTTTATTTCTTTGTTCTGAGGCATAAGTTGACTGAAATGTAAGGCTCAGATTAAAATAAAACTCTCTTATATTTTATACAGGTTCACTTAAAATCTTTTAATTTCACCTATCATCAAGCAAGAGAAAAGGAAACGGGGAAATATATATTGTCAAAACTTATCTAATACACGCTGATTTTAGTGAATAGTTCCCTAGAATGTTTCAGTATCTATACAAAAAAAGAAGGCAATTTACAAATGAAAAACTCTCATTTACAAATGTCAAAGATTAGGCACATAGTGTTTGCCCTTTCATTACACAGGCCAACAAAATAAAAATAAAATGGTACCTGAGATCTAAGAACTTAGATATACTTAATGTGTTGATTCTAAAACTGGCAGATATGAGATAGAGAATAATTAAATTTAGTTCTAATAACAGGCAGAAATAAATAAATCTACATCTCTTTAAAATTCAAAATAGAAATTTGGTATTCAAAACGAGGATATTATTAGCCAAATATACCTGAAATTATTGTCAGTAAACCAATATTCCTAGACCTGGTTAACCCGCATTACTTAATGCTATTAATTTTATTAGACATTTTATTTTTGGAATTACCTATGCTCCGATCTCCCCATACCTGCTCAACACCGACTAATTGGTTTTGGAAACATAGTACCTTTTGTCTACCTTTATCCTTCTCGACTTAGTAGGTATATTGTGTAGTTTTTTCAAATAAAGTTGTGTCATAATTTTGTGTACATTTTCGTCCTTTTATAGTGTTAAAACTAAAACAATGGCATCCACAAGCAGGCGTAGCTGTGTAAACCATCCAGATGTTTTTTGTTATGTATATAGCAAATAGACTTTGAAAGAAAGTTAAAAAACTATTTCTGAATTTGTAAAAAGGTCTTATCTTGCCTATTTTGGCGTCCATTTGGGAGATCACGATAAATCTTGGGCTCCACATGTGGTGTGTAAAACATGTGTTGAACATTTGCGACAGTGGACAATTGGAAACAGAAAGTGCCTGAAATTTGGTGTACCAATGGTTTGGAGGGAACCACGTAACCATTATGATGACTGCTATTTTTGTCTCGTTAATATTAATGGCATAAATAGGAACCATCGACATAAATGGACATATTCTGATCTAGATTCTGCAGGAAGACCTGTACGGCACTCTAAGGAAATACACATTCTAATATTCAGCAGTCTTCCTGAATTCCCGGAAGATGATACAGAAACATTAACGTTTGATGAAGTTCAAAGAATGCAATCAGAAAATGACAGTGAATTTAAAGCAGATTTAACAACGCCTGAGTGTTTTAATCAACAAGAAGTGCACGATCTCATAAGATCCCTATGCCTCTCAAAGGAGTGGGCTGAATTACTTGCATCCAGATTAGAAAAAAAGAGCCTTCTTTATCCAGACTGCCTTTTTTCACTCAGGAAAATAAGCTGATATTCTGTAACGACATAAAAGGATTCTTAGAAAAAATGGGTTTGCCAGAATACACTTCAGAGGATTGGCGCCTTTTTATTGACAGTTTAAAACGTAGTTTAAAATGTGTCCTTTCACATACCGGTAACAAATATGCCTCAATTCCTATTGGAAATTCTGCTACTATGAAAGAGGAGTATAAAACAATATCACAAGTTTTGAAACAAATTAAATACGAAGAATATCAGTGGGTAATATGTGTTGATTTAAACATGGTGATCTTTCTCCTTGGACAGCAAAGTGGATATACATAATACCCCTGTTTTTATGTCTTTGGGACAGCAGAGCTAAATATCAGCACTGGGTTAAAAGAAATTGGCCTTTAAAGATACTATCGTTCAAGGAAAACAAAACTTAGTGAATGAACCTTTAGTTACAAGAAAAAATATCTTAATACCACCCTTGCATATTAAGTTGGGGCTTATGAAGCAGTTTGTGAAAGCTTTAGATCGAGATGGAAATTGTTTTGGGTACTTGTCACGTAAGTTTCCTGAGATTAGCATGGAAAAACTAAAAGCTGGTATATTTGATGGTCCTCAAATAAGGCAACTTATTAAAGATCCACAATTCCCACATGAATGAATGAGACTGAATCTAACGATTGAGTTTCATTTGTTCAAGTAGTTAAAAATTTTCTTGGAAATCACAATGCAGACAATTACATAGAATTGGTAGAAACTATGCTTTCAAATTTTCATATTCTCGGTTGTAACATGAGTATAAAAGTTCACTACCTCCATAGCCACCTAGATCGCTTTCCAGAAAATTTAGGTGACTGTAGTGAAGAACAGGGAGAAAGATTCCATCAGAATATTAAAACTATGGAAGATCGATATTAAGGACGATTGGATAGCCACATGATGGCCGACTATTGTTGGAGTCTTCAGCGAGACTACACCAGTAAACTCACTGCTAGAAAGCCGTATAAAAGAAAATTTGTAGGTGATAGAGACTGATATGAGTATGAATGTATGTTAAGCTACTTTTTATAATAAATATTTAATTATATATGTTTTTGTTTTGTTACTGGCAATAGTCATAGTTCTAACGTAAAATATATATAGAGGTTAAAAAAAGTTAATAATTTCTATTTTAAAAACTAGATCTTATAGGCAAAATCTGATAGCTATTTCGGATTCTCCACCCAAAAATTACCTAGAAACAGTTAAAAAATCGCCAGCACACAAAAAAATAATTGTTTTGCTTAAGTGTATGGAAAGCTACCAAAGAGATTTACATGAATATTTAATTTTATAGATTGTTGTGTGGATATAGAGCCGTTTGAAAGCAGAAAATCACCAAGAGAACTAAACTTATGCTTGGCATAACAATTAGGCAGATCTTGTAGTGATAATGGTTTTTGTCTTAAACAAGTAATTGAGAAAATAAGTACCAGAAAAATAGAGTTACCATTGTGGACCTACAAAAAGTATATGACACCGTTCCAGTAAAAAAAATATGGGCAGTGTTAGAGCAAACTAATATTAATTATACATACATAAAAGCGATAAAGGAACTATACAAAAGGTCAAAATCTAAAATAAAAATTGGAAATCGACTTTTAAAAAAAGTTTTGTTTACAAAAGGCACACGGATGTTGTATCTCTCCACCGCTTTTTAAAATATATATCGGAGTAGCTGTAAAAAATACAACTTGACGACCGATTTGCCATATACACATTAGAGTTTGCTGACGACCAAGTAATTGTAGCTAATGATATAGAAGACATGGAGTATATGATGATAAAGTCAACGAAAGAATACCAAAAGTGGGGGTTAACAATGAACGTGGACAAGACACAGTACTTAATTGGAGACGAATCAAGTGAGTTAGAACTAGACAATGGACAAACAATATATCCATACAATGAGTATGTATACTTGGGTGTCACATTTGATAAGACAGGAAGGGACTGTAAAGAACTTGAAAAAAGAATAGTAAAAGCAAAAAGATTATTGGATGTCTTAACAATATTTTATGGAGCAGAGAGATAAAAAGAATGTAAAATTTAACATATATGAAACAATGGTGAAACACACGCTGTTGTAAGGAATAGAGACTTGTCGCATAACACAAAAATACAAAACAAAAATGGAAAGTGTCGAAATGGATGCAATAAGAAGATCACTAGGACTATGTATGTACAACGAATGAACGACGAAAGATTACCAAAGCAGGTCGTAGAATGGCATCTAATAGGGCGCAGAAAAAGAGGGCGTCCTAAACTAGAATGGCAACAGTCAATCGAAAGATCAATGAGTCAAAAAAACCTGACAGAGGATTATTTTCAGGATCGAAGGAGATGGACGATAGGCGTCGGACAACATAGAAAAACGTTCTAAACCGACATAGTAGTAGTATAAAAATTTGAACAAAGCTATATAGATTTAATTAGACCAGAACTCGTATTCTTATCGGGCGATTTAGTTCCTCTCTTAAATATCAGCTGGGTTATAGCAAGTGAGAAATTATTCTTTCAACGGAAAGGGATTCAACAATAAAACCAGAGGAAAAATTACACAAAAACAATATAAAACAAAAACTGAACAACCAAAATTTTGCAAATTTTGTAAGGAAGAAAAAGTTAAAAAATATGACAAGAAGTATTACCTATACATGATATATGAAATAAATTTTTGACATTTTTTATACTGTTTGCGTACGAACATTTGTGACATTCACTTATTTTTTTTTTGGGTCAAATGGGTATTTATGATATCTCGCAAATAAATTGAATATCGTATGAAGAAGAAATCACTACAATTAAATACACAATAAAGGTACCTATTAGAGCCTTTATCTCCCCATTTATTTTTTTACATTTACTTTTTTACATTGAACTTAATTTGTATTTCTTTTTTTTGTAGGCATTTGATTATTATAAAAGAATTAAAACAAAAAGCACTAATTTAAAAAATCACGATTAAGCAAGATGTAAGTAATCTTTAACATACTTGAGTTAAAACAGCAACTAGCAAAAGCAAAACTGAAAACAACAACATTTTATTTTTTAAGCAGCAACTTGCAATGCAACTCAGTTGATACTGACCAGAAAAAATTACACAGAATTTTAAATAGTAAAATATAAAATTTACTAATTTTTATATATTTTTTCAAGGAGCTAATAAATGTTGATCTAAATTAATAAACGGTGGAATAAGCTAGTATTTTAGAAAATTGCATCCGTTTACATATTTTTAATTACTTTATTGTTTGTTGGTTTATGTGAGATTGTCGGAAAACGCATGATTTTATGATGATGAGTTTATCGTTTTTAAATTCTGGCAGTTAAAAATTTTATTACTATTGTGGTTAATATTTCTTTGAAAATATACTATTTCTTTTTGCATTTATGTAGTGCATTTGGTTAAAATTTATTACTTAAAAAGTAATCTTTATTTTATAGAATGGTGTAAAAACTTGGTTTACCTGATTCCTATTGGGTGAGGTTAAATTAAGGTAATAGAATATCATGACTTCCACTAAAAGTCACTCTCAATTTTGGGGTCACTCCGTCACTGAAACATGCATTTACCTACATATTTTACATTTTGGAAGCTAGATCGTTGTAAAAAATGTCTAGTCTAAGAAAGAAAAATATCTACTATGTAATAACCTAGTAAAAGTTAATTAATTTTTTTCAATTTACTAAATGAGAAAAAAAATACAACCTTATAGCTCAGGATCTGCATTCAATATTACTCTGACTACGTGGGAAATGGGATAAGAACATGAAAATTTACACACATTTAAAGTGAAACCTCCTATAAGCTGACACTCACGGTTCCGTCGATTTTGTCCGCTTAAGAGAGGGAACTGCGAAATTTTGATATATATTTACTAACAATTTCCGCTGCTTGAGAATTTCCCATATTACATTTTTCGGCGATCCTTCGTGTTGATAGATGTTCCTTCTGCGAAACGTTAACAACTTCCATTTTTTCCACATAAACTAAGAAGTTTTTTTACTAGGAGCCATATTAAAGAGATCTATTATTACCCAACTGAACAACAAAAATAAACACAGCAGTCCCGCCGAATAAAATAATGTTGTAAATACGACCGAAGTATTTATTCTCCGCATTAAAACGGAAAGAGGTAATTCCCTGACTGCAGAGTGCGTTGTTGCCAACATACTACATAATATTTATGCCCATATCGTGCAGTGCTCGGACCCATTGTTAGAGGTTCACGTCTGGGATGTTTTAAAAATTTTTAACCAAAAAAAATTGTCTGCGTCCGGTTATTAGAGTGTCCGGTTATAGGAGTGAATTTTACATGTAAAGAAATAGGGAAAAGCTTGGTTCCAAAAAATTTGTCCACCTAAAGGGAGTCTCCGCTTAATAGAGGTCTCCGCAATTCTCTGGGAAAATACAACATTTTTGACATTATTTTTCAATGTTTATACTAGATATTGATAAGAGCAATTTTTTTAACCAAATTAAAAATAATGTTCTTAACAGATTTTGGAAGAATTTTCGGGAAAATTTTCAAAATAGTTTTTTTTAATATGCTTATTATCTAGGCAGCTGACATCGGCGGCATACAAGGTCACATGTAACAATTAAAAAGTCAGCGGTTTCTAAAACAAAATTTTTAGCAATATATATTTGAAGTGTAATAACCTTCAAACATTTTAAAGAAAATAACTCTAGTAGGATTTGTCGGATGATTTCTCTTTTTTCTTATATTAACGAGTTTTTTAAAGCTGGCTAACGGCGCCGGCGTAGACAAATAACAAAGGCAAATGAACATTTTTTTGGGTGTCACATTTGAGAAGAGAAGACAACAGACTGTAAAAAACTGGAAGAAGATTAGTAAATGCAAAATAGGTTATTGGATGTCTTAACAGTATTTTATGAAGCAAAAAGAAAAAAAAAATTAACAGAAAAATACAAAACATTAATGGAAATTGTCGAAATGGATGCAGTAAGAAGATGAACGAGAATATCTAGAACATATCATATAATAAATGAGACCATAAAAGAAAAAATGGGAATCCAGGAAAGCATAACGGATGACAGCACTAAAAGACACCTGATGTGATGCGGCCATGATCAAAAAAGTCAGAAAAACCTGGCAGAAGATTATTTTCAGGATCGAGGAAGGTGGATAATATGCGTCAGGCAACGTAGCAAAACGTTATAAACCGATAGTAGAAGTAGTACGAAAATCTTTTTCCTTGAAATTGAAAGCTGAAAGAAAAAGCAAAATATCTTAAAGAAGAAAAGTCTACAAAGACATAATCCTTATGAGCGAGCAAAGTTTTGAAGTAGATTCACCTATTAGATTTATTTTTGTTTGGTACCGTATCTTATCTTTCGTTTTACGTAGTAAGTGAGTCCTAAAGTTCCTACTTATGATGCATGCTTGCAAAAAATGCCTGCTCACCTTGCCCCCTATTTGACTTGACCGTCTTGTTTCAGTACGACATATTTTATTTTATAATATATACAAGGTGTCTTATAACTTAGGGGCCATAGTGCTGCAGGTGATAGACGAGGAGTTTGAAAGTTTATGGGGGTAAACACTCTGTTTGTAAGATATAGGATTTTTAAAGTTAGAGGAGTAGGGGGAAAAGGTTTTACAAAAAAAGAAACTCTGTTATAGTCAAATAAATACTTGGCTAATTGTGTTTTAAAAATGTATTACTCCTTTTTTTTTTTTGATAAAATAAGAAGTTGAGGAGAAATTATGTGCTGTCAAAGTAACATAAAAAAATGTCTAAAAATTATTATTAAAATTAAATTATTATTTATTAAAATTTTTCCCTAGATACTTATTTTTAATAAGAAGAAACATCAAGAAAAACATTGCGCTTAATATGACATTTAAAAAAATATCTGAAAAAATTTGACCGCATAATTAAAAAAAATTTTTTTTTTTGAGAATTATTGGCCATATTTCTACCGCGCTTTTTTTAAAATTATTATCAAGAAAGTCAAAAAGATTGCCAATGTGATGCTCTGTATCTCGACAAAAAAAAAGTTATGACAAATGTATTATATGAACTTTTTTATCAGAAATCTCCTCTATTACCTCTTGACCTATGGCCTCCAGGGTTATAGGACAACCTATATATTAAAATAAAGGAAAAAGTAGATTAAATAATTTTTTATAATTTTTTTTATAAACCTTGGCTATATCATCCTGCGGATTTTTACCGTACTATAGTTATTTGTTTTCTAGTGATTATAGATGACGAGTAGTAGACAGGTACCCATCTTGCCCAACTTGCATCCAAGTTTTTTTCAATTTTAATATGTGGCCCTGCCAGTCAGATGAAGTTAGAGTTGACAAGGCACGATATTGTGTATGAATTACGCGGGGTAATTTCTTTAGGAAAATATCTAATTTCACAAATAAAATTTTTATCAATAAAAACGTTATAAAGGCCTCTTAACTATAGGTAAGTTGGATGGATTTTATTGGTAAGTTATATGGATTTTACAAATAACACAGTAAGCACAAAAAAGTGGCATCAATGCCAAAATAAAATATTTTGTTTACACGATAACGTTACATTGTATATTACATAACCTTAAATGTTTAGGGCCTACAACTTTAATGTATAACATTTAAAAATAACATTCTTTACTAATCACGAATCAAGATTTACTTATTACGTTGAGCCAACATGCAATTCTTGCATTATTAAAACGTGTGGTAAGGCTGCCTAAATCGTACCACTTTTTGGTTTTTATTTTTTTTCTTTAAAACTAATAACTTTAATTAATTTATTTTAAGTCGAAACAATAGATCGGTTTTTTGCACACATGAGCAATTTTTAAAATATAGTATTTTGTTGAACTTTGGAGAAAAAAAAGTTTATGTAAGGGGTTGCAACCGGTACGATTTGGGAAAATGTTGCCTAAATCGTACCATCAGCGGGTTCCTAAATCGTAATATAAAGAAGTTAAGAAATTTGTTGGCATTTGGCATGGCAGTTGGTTTTTATTTACAAAAAAAAACAACATTTTAAATTATGAACATTTTTAAGTTTATAAATACAAGTCGCAAAAGTATTCACCCTTAACTCTAAATATATAAAATCGGAGATTTTATTAACTATTATTTACAAAAAAAGCAACATTATAATTTGTGGACATTTTTAAGTTTATAAACAGAAGTCACAGAAGTAATTACCTTAACTCTAACGATATAAAATCGGAGAAGTATTTAGAAAAAAAGCAACATTTTAAATTATGATCATTTTTAAGCTTATAAGCAGAAGTCGCACAAGTAATCACCCTTCAGCATTGCTTTCAATTATTATTTTATTTTTCTTAGATGAATGAGTTCTTTAAGTTCCTTTTTTGGACTTTCCTGGTTGAGGTTGAAAGACTTTTCCTTTTTTCTTTTTTTTTTACCTTTAGAGCATATTTTTCCTCCAGCTTATTCTTATAAGAGCTTTCGGTTAATATTGCAATTTTTTGCGCATCTTTTTTTGCTCTTTCATTCAATTTTTTCACGACCTTTGTTAGTGGACTTAATTGCTCAATTGAAACAGCATTACTTTTTTTGTTGAGATCTAATATATCATGTCGATACAAGTGGTCAGATCATAAAAGAAAGAATGGGAATCGAGGAAAGCATAACGGATGACATCACTAAAAGGCAACTGATATGGTACGATGATGAACAACGGATGAACGACGAAAGATTACAAAAGCAGGTCCTAGAATGGCAACCAATAGGGCGCAGAAAAAGAGGGCGTCCTAAACTGGAATGGCAACAGTTGGAGGAGGTGGAGCATAGGTGTCGTACAACGTAGAAAAACTTTCTAAACCGACATAGTAGTAGTAGATACAAATGGTTCGTCTGTATCTTCGAGAGGAGTATTCTTCTACTGGGATTCAAGAGAGTCTGGTACCAGTAAGTTTTCGCTAGCCCCAAAATCTGCTTCAGAAAAGACAATTCGACATTACTTATTGTTGCAGAATTTTTGTAAGCCTCTGTTAATAAAGCAGTTATTTCAAACTGTGTTACTTTTTGTTTTCTGCAAGACAAAAAAAATCATATTCAGACATCAGTTATTGAAACGACATGAGTTGCTGCCCAAATCGTACCGGTACGATTTGGGAAACCCCGATTTAGGCAACGGTACGATTTTGACGACTTAACCCTATCATTATGAAAGTTCTGCAAGAATCAATCTTTACACTTAGAGAATAACAGACATAAAAATATTTATAATAATTATAACAATAATTTATTATTATTATTATTACAATTTCAACCAGTTTCATAATCATCACAGACAAGCTTAATAAACTATTTTATCCTGGACTAGCTCTATCAAATCAGTCGCAGAATGTTGATTTAGGCATCATTTAGTTTTCATTATTTAAAAATCATATAAAATGTTTTGATAAATATTTCTTTGGCAAACATACAAATTTTACATTTTGTCTATATTTTTTTGGTCTCTTTGATATGTTGTATAAACTTATAGAGTTTTACATTTTTGCAACATTCAATTCGCATTTTTCTGACCTTTTGTATAAACATTATTTATACATTCAAATGTTATTTTTAATGTTTTCTATGTACGTTTGTTCTATTTTTTTTATCCAATAAATACAATCAAATTTTACATTAATTTTTCTGGCTAATAATGCAGAGGCATTATATATCTTTGAGCCAAAGTGTTAAGCCTAAATCATTTATTGTTGTAATCTGCAGAGATTTTTTTATTTGCTGGGCTCAATAGATCCATATGTGCTCGCAGTGCATGGAGGTCCAGTAGGGCCTGCCACCACTTTCGAATACAATACACTACATTAATTTATTATTGCATGGAAGTTATAAAAATCTTTAAGTATTTATTGGGCTCCTTTTCCTAAAATTTGAAAATTGAAATAAGGAATTAGACGCTATAAACATCGAATTTTGGACACAATGTACATCTTTTAGAGATATGTTTTATGTGTTTATTTGAGAATTTTTTTTTAACTCAAGCCTAGTTA
Organism: Aspidapion aeneum; assembly: GCA_963576565.1. Lineage (NCBI taxonomy): Eukaryota > Metazoa > Arthropoda > Insecta > Coleoptera > Brentidae > Aspidapion > Aspidapion aeneum. Next base: position 184,246,930 of record OY755038.1, read on the forward strand.
AATATACCGTTTATGCCCGTATGAACCATATAAAGTAATTGGGAGGAAAGGGGGCTTAAATGTCTAATCTAAATCTATCTATCTATCTAAATCCTGATTGCTTTATTAACCTATTTATTTATGAACTTCATCAAATTCAAAAACTAAAAAATTACTTACCTTCAAAAAAGAAACACGACCCACAAACACTTTTCAATCAAACGTTAAATTAATTTTTCCTACCAGCGTGCGGAAAATCGCATTATTTACACGCATTTTTTACACAATCGAAAAATTATTATTTTTTCTACAAACGTGCGGAAAGTATGACTTTTCCGCACGGATTTTTGTTTTGTAAGGAATATTTTTCATCACTGCTTTTCCGCAGTCTTCGAAATACCTTAGAAATGATACCTTAATATTAATTTTTTTCGGTGTCCTTAACAACTCAACTTTTAATTAGTTATCAAGAGTCGCCCATATCAAAGCAATATCAAGGTTTTAATGCTTTATCTGCATGACAACGATCTGGCAAATGATGCTCAGTCATAAAGTTTCGTAATATAGTTTGCATACAAAACCTATGAATTTATTGAACGTTTCTTTATAACTTTTCTAATTTTATGTTTTTCACACGCCCGAAGAAAAAATAGTGTTCCTAACTCTCTACGCATCGTTCTGTCAACGGCACTTGCGTGCGGAAGAATCGATTTTCTGCACTTTCTGGGAAAAGGGCTATTTCTTAGCTCTCGTATCTAATTGTAAATAATGCATTGGTTGAAGCCCATTTGTGTTAGAGAGACACAACGGTATTTTTCCAATTTTTAACCATTTGTCCTCCTGACATATCTTATTACATAATGTTTACTATTTTGATAAATAAATTTTAATATTATTGGGTATAAAGGTGCATTAAGAGATAATAGGGACTTATTGGAATAAAACCTGACCTTATTTTAAAATCGACCACACAGACAGATTTACATATAAAAAGCAGCTGCTCTGCTTCAAAGTTCGGCCTTTATGTATTTAAAAACTGGATTTATTAGTGTCGGTATTTATTAAATGAAAGTTAGCGTCTGTTTTATTAAATCTGGCTTTGTGATGTAAATTTTGAGAGGTCAGCTGTTGTCTGTGCAAATGTGTCAGAATAAAGTCGACTCTAAAATAAAGTCAGGATTTATTCCAATAAGTCTCTAATAAGATGTTGCACGGCCGGAGTGTGCAGTTTAAAAATTACAAGAAACTTTTATAATCTTATAAATAAGAGAGTTTCTGACATGAAAGATATCAGATAGTTCGGAATGGTGGTTGTGTCTCTTCTTTGTCCAAAATTAACTTTGGTGTGCCTCAAGGTTCTGTTTTGGGCCCACTGTTATTTTTGTTATATATTAACGACTTAAATTTAAAGGAGGTATTTTAACACTTTTTGCTGACGCCACAACAATTTTATGGCATCATAAAAACGAAACAATATTAAAAGAAATAGTGCAAGGAGACATACAATAAATTAAAGAGTGGTGTGATGGAAACTTTCTCTGTTTTAACATAGATAAAACAAAAGTCCTCAGTTTTAAATTTTCTTTTGATGACCTAACTGTTTCCAACCAAAGAATAACTCTGGATGAAAATACTAAATTTTTAGGAATGTATATAGACAATAGGTTAAAATTCTCCTTGCATGTTCCCTATCTTAATAAATACTCTGCCAATATATGGGCCCCTAAGCTCACACTAGGTACTATAGTTATAGTGTACGTGTGAGCTAATATAACTAAAAACTGAAATATATTTTATTTAAGTCCAGACTAAATTACCTTTTGTTTGATACCACACAAGCCATGTTTTGACTTAAACTCAAATTTTTGAAATCTACCCCCACCCTAAAAAAAAACAAAAAACTAAAATGTATTTTGTTAAACTCCGGACTCAATTACCTTTCGTTTGATATCACACACGCCATATTTTCACTTAAACTCTAATTTTTAAAATATAACCCCACCCTTTTTTTAAAAATAAATTAAAATGTATTTTGTTTAACTGCAGACTCAATTACCTTTCGTTTGATATCACACACGCCATATTTTCACATAAACTCTAATTTTTGAAATCTACCCCCACCCTTTTATTTGGTTTCTGTTCGGTGGAACAGACAGACAGACAGACATACAGACAGACAGACAGACAGACGGCGCAACAAAAAAGTTTCAAAATCATCTGAAACGCTAAGATATATAAAAATTTTTGAAATCGGAGCAACTTTTTTTTTCTCGAAAAAATTAGGATCACCATAGCTCACACTACTATAGTATAGTATATGTGTGAGCTAAAAAATATCGATAGGTAGTTACGCCGTTAGACAAACATTTTTCGAACTTGGTTGTGAAATGGCCAAAACAACTTATTACGCCCTTGTTGATTCTTATTTGCGCTATGGAATAGCCTTTTGGGGGAATTGCAGTCAGTATTTGTTCAGATCTGTGTTTGTAATTCAAAAAAGATGCATCAGATATATTTGGGGAGCAAAAATCAGAGACCATTGTAAGCCTTTGTTTATGAGAGAAAAAATATTAACTATTTGTTGCCTTTTTATACTGGAAACAGTGGTGCTGATTTATAAAAAAATTAAAAATCACACATTTGAACAAACCTACCAAACAAGAAGTCAAGAATATAACAGCATACCACTGCCTATTCCTAGGTCTCAATTGAACTGAAACTTGATAATCTACCGCAGTGTTAAAATTTTTAATAAGCTTCCAAATAGACTCAAAAGCATTCAGTCGGAAAATATATTTGGGGTTAAGGTAACAGATTTGCTATTGGAGAAGGCATATTATAGTCTTAATGAATTTTTCGAGGACCAGTTATAGGATAATTGACAAATATATTTAAACATTTAAATTTTTTTATTTTACTTGTGTATGTTCTGTTTGTTGTTTCTTGTGTTTTATATCTAACTTTAACATATTTTATTTTAACATATTTTGACCTTTTAACATATTTTAACATGATTTAACATATTTTAACATGTTTTAACATATTTTAACTTATTTTAACATATTTTAACATATTTTGATATATTTTTACATATTTTAACATATTTTAATTTAATGGTCAAGATAATTTCGTTGTATTTCGATAACAGTAAGTGACTGCACCAGAGTAGGTGTGATAGGTGGAAAGAGAGCATATTTGTAAAGGAAAAAGATTTTAAAAAAATATATCGCGAAAACTTACTAGACCGTTACACTATTTTAAATGACTATTCCGTACCTCTACTGAGACTTGTAAGCAAGTGTTTATCTTATATTAACAATTAAGAATCAAACAAGTTTTAACAATTAAGGACCATTTTTTGCTTTGTCTGTAAAACTCTACTTTTTTGACAATAAAGCATAATTTGATTTGATTTGATAGGATTTGTCGTTACTAGATCCCTAAATATAAATATTCGTAGGTAGCTAAATTAAGTAATACGTGAATTAAAAAACAAAATTAACGTAAATTGACTCTGCCAAATTTCGTAAATTCCAATTGCGTTATTCTTAACGAATTTGGCACCCTGCTATGTATTTGTAGGGGGAGATAATAGTACATTATACACCTAGGGACTAAAGTGGTATTTTAAATCCCGAGACAAAAAGTTTATAGCCCGACCAACGGGAGGGCAATAATTTGTCGAGGGATTTAAAAACACTTTAGTCCTGAGGTGTATATACTATTGTATGCACTTTAGGATAGGTAAAACAAACGTTAAAGAAAAAATAACGAAAAAAAAATTAAATGCCAGTTTGTATACTCTATTTCTAAAACGTCATCAAAGGGGCTGATTGTTACCTTATCAACGAACTCATTATTATATACCATGATGATCCAGATCATGATTGTCACTATCAACTGAAAATCTTGGTGTGTCATGACAAGTAACTAAGTAAAACAAAAGCCACTCGATAAATATTTGTCAAACTCTGTCAAACTCGACCAACTCGACTGAAAAAGTTGATCGAACTACTAATCTAAAAGGCAGCTCAAGAGGCTGTAGGCCAATTATTACCAAGAAAATCTGGAGAACAATATAAAAAACAGTTGTCTGAGTATATTAAACGGAACGTAGAAGAATTTACTGAAGAAAAGGTACTGCTAGCATATTTTTTGGAAAAGTCAAAAAAGCTTAAAGCATCGTCACTGTGGAGCGTATATTCGATGATAAAAGCCACAATTGCAACAGACATGGGCGTCGACATTAGCAAATTCAGCAAACTAACAGCTTTTTTAAAACGACAAAATGAGGGCTACAAACCAAAAAAGTCGAAGACACTCGATATTGACAACATTAAAGATTTCCTGAAAAAGCACCCGACCATGAATTTTTGGCGCAAAAGGTAAGATACCTACACGTTTTTTATTTTTTTTTCGACCAATTTTTTGTCTATTTATCCATGTTATTTAGTTGGAAAAGATTGTAGGTGTACCTATTTTATTATTTATTTATTTATATTATTTATTTTATTTATATTTTTGTTCCAGGTAGTGCTAATCATGGGCGTGTCAGGAGCCTGTCGAGGCAAGGAGCTCTGCCAGCTTGACAAAACCGATGTCCTAGACTATGAAACGTTCTTTTTAGTCAATTTACGATATACTAAGACAGAAAAAGACCGATCTTTTGTCATGATCAAACGAAAACTCCACAGATGTAGTACGGTTGGTGAAGAAGTATATTGCCTCAAGACCTCCACCAATACAAGGTCATACAAGATTTTTCGTTGGGTACAAAAATGGGAAATGCACGTCTCAGCCAATGGGCAAGAATACGATTGGCCAAGCAAGATTGCCGAATATTTAAAGCTTCCAGATGCAAAATTGTACACTGATCATTGTTTTAGAAGGTCGTCAGCATCGCTACTAGCCGACTCTGGAGTAACCATAGATCAGCCTAAAAGACATGGCGGCTGGAAGAGTAGCACCGTCGCTGAGCGATATGTGGAAAATTCCTTATACCAGAAAAAAAGTATGGCAGATCAACTTTTTACTGGTACTTCCACTGAAACGTCTTCAGAGATTTCGATTCCAATTGTACAAAATGAAACACCAACGACATCGTCGGTGCCATCGACAACGACAACAGCTATAATTTTCCAAAACACTTTAATTAATAAAATAACAATAACAGCTGTAATAATGATAATTTACCATTTTTTCACTTGGCTAGTTGCAGTGGGGTAAACATAACTGTTAATATTAATAGAAATTAAGTTGTTACACTTTTGTTACAGACATATTATATTATATTTTTTAATAAAATTATTGAAAATAAATTTCTAAATTTAGCATTTATTGCACTGAAATTTACTTTAAATCCCCAGAGATTTAAAGTACATTTTAAATCCCTAGGGATTTAAAGTAACACTTTTTTTCCCAAAAATAGGGATTTAAAGTACCTTTTATATCCCTAAAGTGCATAAAATTAATTAACACGCACTATTGAGATTCGAGTTTAAAGGAAGACCAAAAACTAATGTCCATGGGTAAACTTAAGTTAAAAACCGCATCTTTATATAGCAAGTCGTTTGGAACCAAAGGAGGTTTTTGAAAATTGAGGGAACTTTATTTACCGAACCGAACAATGCAGGACTTGGTAGTGTAATTAGCCAAGTTCCCCTCTGGCCCTTCGATGTGACCAAGCGGTTCTGGGTCAAAATCTAGGGTGGGGGAATAGTCGACCAAAAAAATATTAAATTAAATTATTTATTAAAATGTTGTTTTTTTTCTAGGGGGGGGGGGCAAAAAGAGCATATTATTTTTTCTAGGAGGCGGTAGTTACCACGTTACCCCCTCAAATCCGCGCTTGTTTGTGATGCTGCTTATGTCATTGCAAGGGAGATGTGGCGATGGGGGAGGTATCAGAATTCAAAAAAAAATATTTTCCAATAAGCAAAACAACTTTCTTTAATAAATCTACATTGATTCACGGCCCGGGGAGCCTCAATAGCACTGCTCGCTTGCCTTTATACCTATAGCTACGGGCAAGGCCTTCGCACACTAAAAAAATAATTAATAATAATTTACGTTTATACTTCTCGGTCCATTCTAAAATTTTTGAAATATGAGAGCATCTTTTGTCAAAAAATATGAAAAATCAAAGGGCGACTTTTTAATGTATTATCTTGTACTTAAATCACTCAAATTTATATAAAAAGCCCCTTATACAAGTTTTCATCCATGTCATAAAATGGAAATTAAGCTATGCTCGTAGATTTTGTCATGGGAAGTGGTCATGTAAAATTGTAACCATATATTGCACAATCTCCGGAAATTTGCAATAACCACAGGCGTAGGTAGCAATTATCGATAATGGCATACCAGAATTTAGGTTATTATTATTGCACACGATAAACTGTCAATGTTACTAGCTTAATTGCATTATTAATTACGATCAGTTTGATTTGCACTTGTGTATTTGAAATATAAATGTAATTATAACTCAAACCCACTAAACACAAAAACATTTTAATAATGTCAAAATAACGTTTAATTTAAAAATATAACGTGAGGTTGGATGTTAGTTTTAACGTCATATTCATAGTGAAAAAGAGGCTTAATAACCCGTTTTCTGACGTTAGAAAAATAATCTTATGTTTTTATAACGGTTTTTTAAAGTGTTTTTCAAACGTTAAAAAAATATTTATTTTTAACAGTGAAAAAGAAATGTTTTTCTAACATTGAAAAATAAACGTTTTTTAACAATGAAAAAATATATTTTTTTCATATATCTCTAAAAATAAAATTTTTCTATTTTGGAAAAGCAGAGCAGCAAGAGTCCGTTGAAGTTTTCGTGAACTCGACACTCAGTAAAGGAAATTCGGATCCGTAGCTTCTGATAATAAAATTTAAAATTATATGTAAACAATAATTTTGTAGTAAGTGCCTCGCTCTCGTTCTCATTAATGCTCAAGTGAATACAAGGCAAACAATATTCAACTGAGTTAAGCAATAATATTCAACTGAATGCTCGTTTGAAACTCGCAATCTGATCGGATAGGGTCCCGTGCCGAGGCATTCGTTTGGTCCCGCTGCGTAACTTGCGAATTCTGCCTCAAATTAATACGCGGCTTAAGGTCCGGCGGCTAATCATTCGCGGTGAATTGTGGCATTCCCTGTCTGATTAACTGTAACGTACGTATGCGATATTCCATAGAAAACAATTTTTTTACTTTTGTTTAATTTTCTTACCAAATTTTGTGATGCTTCGTTTAAATCGTTGCATACATATTTGTTATTCTTTAACTATACCATATTTTCCACACAACTGGTGTATATTCGTATTCAAGTATGTATTCAAAGCGTATCTGCTACCGACTCGTATGAACTCGCAGCGAAAGCAACTAAAAATGGCGATGGCCCGTTCTGGTAGTGAAACTATACGGCAGCGCCCTCTATAGTATATTTTTTTTAATGTTTAAAAAACAAAACATTTGTTAGCTTCATATATCTTAAATTCAACGTTATAAATGAGATCTAGGAAAAACATTGTAAAAATAACCATATATTGATGGTATTATTTTTAATGTTAATAAAATTATGGTTTTTTAAATATTGGTTTCTTAAGGTTAATAAGAAATATATTTTTGGTTATGCTTTTACATGAAATTTTCGATAGGATTTTCAACATGTTTTTTTAATGTCAAAAAATAACTTAATTTTAACACAAATTTGTGCTAGAAAAAAACAGTTTTTTTCAACATTTATTTAACATTTTTTACGATTTTGTGCTTAGTGGGAATTGTTGCAGGACAAGTTCTGCTCTTTGAATATGGTTGGCAGATAATATTTTAGTAAAGAAGGACTGATGTCTAAAAAGGAGGGCTTTCTTAAAAAGGATTTTCACAATCAAACGTTTTTTTTAAATAAATTAGTTTCTTTTAGAGGTTTAGCTCGGTTCAGCGGTTTAGATGCTATTATATTACGGACAGATATATTGCTAAGATGGGTCAAAATTAACTAAAGTAACACATTTTCAATGTTTTCATTTTTCGAAAACAATAACTTTTGTCTTGCGCGAGCTAGGAAGAAAAAAATTATGCGTGGAAATTTTTTCAAGAAAAACTGTTTTTTTTGTTATAAACTTTTGTAAATGTCATTAAACGCAATATTTTTGTTGATGTTTTATGTTATTAGAAACAAGTTTTTAGGTACACATAATAACGTATCATTAAAGTATTTTTTTAAGTTTATGTAACCAAAAACAAAAACTTTTAAAAAATATTTATATTTTACCCATTTTTGGAGGTTATATATCTTTTACTTGTGATTTTATTAACAAAACATAAACCTACAGTTGAAGGACTTTTCTTTTTCTCCAACTGAAACACGGCGAAAGGAGAAATAATGTTTTTGGCTTGGTATATGTGTGTATGTAAGTATGTATGTATGTAAATAGGTATGTATGTGTCGCGCTATAGGCTAAACGGCCGAACCGATTTTGACAAAAAAGGTGTCGTTGAATTCCTACTGATCCCGAAGGTGCGATACCATATATTTTTTTTTTAAATTGGAATCGACATGGCTGTCGTCAGACGCCATTTTGTCACATGTAGGCTTTAAATCATACGAATTACCTAAATTTTAGGCAATTTTAATGAAATTTCTTTGATCACCCATTGCAAATGTCCTTTTATTTGCTGTAATTACTGTGTAGTCCCCCTGATCCAACCCATCTACATTCCAGTCCTTCCCCCCACCGTCTTCAAAAACCCTATTCGCATAATTTTATCAAATATAGGGCGATTTCAATTCTTTCTGTGCACGACTACTACGACTAAGTAATTTAGAGATTGTATTTTTCTGGCTTCGTAAGACAGTGGCATTATTGGTTTAAATTACGGTAGAAAAATAAAAATGAAATAATTAACGGAAGAACCAGAGTGACACTTTCAACAATCAAGGAGTGTTTTACGCTCTCTAATAATTCGTCTTGTATTCAGTTTTGAACCTGTGACAATGTACTGTATAAAAGTTACAGGGTATGCCACTGTCCACGAAAATATAGTTTTGTCTCTAAATTATTGTTTAGTTACTCGTAGTCATAACTGCAAGTGTTGTTTCTTTAATTATTTTAAATATAAATTTACTTTAAACGCCGCAGTTGAAGAGAAGTGCCTCAAATGGTTTTTCCGGAAGAACAAATGTTTGGCATCTGGAACTAGAAAATACCACCGACGTCAAGTTTTTCTCTTGTTAAAAGTCTTGACGTGCCAACCATCAGTAACGACGTTTTAAAATCCCCAGAAATTGAAAAATTAGTTCATTGGCTAAAATTCTACTCTGGATTTAAAGTAACCAATAGGAAAAGAACGACGCGCGACGTTGCAAAAGGCCCAGTGTTACCAAGCCAACCAATTCCGACATCAAGAAAAAACATGCCCCGATATTTCCCACCCACTTGCTTTCCTGACGGGTCCACGAGCCTACTGCGATCGTATTCGACACTCATACCAAACCAAGACGACAAAATACAGGTTTTTTACACACAGTTCAGATCGCTCGCAAATATAGTATAAATGTTTTTTTAACGACAGATCAACGGCTGACAAGATCGCGGTTTGTGATTTACCGTCAAATCACCATGTAAACATATGACATAAACCAGTGATTTCTCAACTCTCTGGTTCTCCCTGTCTTGGATATATGACTCAAACTCAACCATAAAAAAACTAAGATTTCCCATGAATTTTTCCGATTTATTTATAACAATTCAAAAATAAACACAAATCGTCGTTGATCTTACAAACTGACGTAACTCATTTATTGTAATTTTATAAGAGAGCAATTTCAAGTTTTAGGGAAAGTTTATATTGGATTTATATCACTAAAAATGTTCTTGGATCTAATGATTTTTGTGCTATTTAAAGGATTTTTATGAGTTGCGACACTTTGTGAGATAAAAGAACGACACAAATAAGGTAGTATTATGGTCATCTCAAAATTGCATTTTTTTGAGATACGTCAGTTTGTAAGATCAACGTCGAAATATGTACCGTATTTTCTAAGAATAAAAAAGACAGCTTTACACATTATTAAATCATAACTAGTGAGGTAATTATTCGTTAGATGCAGATTCTATTTAAAAAAAAAACTATTTTCCTCCCACTCCTCCAAATTTTAAAATTGTATGTTTTAAAAACAGAGGGTTTGACCCCACTGTTCTATGAACCTTTTACCCGTTAAAGTAAAATAAAAAAAAAATAACAGTCAACCTTAAAAATAGGATTTTAAAAACAGTAAAAGACTGAACATATTTGAGGTAGGAAAGCTTTTTAATAAAGAAATGAAGATTTGTAACCTACATACTTTTTAGGATATCCTTACTTAAGATATCTTGCTGTAAATACTAGATATTCTTTCTCATCCTGTGTTAATAAATGTAGGAGGAAATGCAATAAATTAAAAAAGCAAAGAAAATTCCAACTTTTTTTAATTAAATTTAACCAAAACTTAGTTGATTAAAACTTTATAAAAAAAAAATTCCTACTTTTCAACTTTGCTTTGCATAAAACATGTTGCTCGAGTTAAGACCGTCGCGTCATGCAATTGTTTACGAGTATAATTCAATTCTTTATTTTAAAAATCACGAGTGTGAAAACCAAATTTTCACTGAAGGTAAACGTTGTGTGAATGGTTTTGATTGGTTGTTTGATCGACTATCAGGGGCGTGCCAAAGGGTGAGGTAACGCGGCAGCCGCCTCAGGCAACCACCTTCAGAGGGCAACCAAATTTTACTTATTCAAAATTTTGTCGCTCTCTGAAAAACTGCGGTAAATTATGTGGTTCAAAGGAAACTGATAGATGAGTTTGTAGAGAAAAAGGTTGACGGTCCCAAAACTGCTGAGCAAGTAACTAGATTTGGGTATTTGAAAGAGCTGGTTGACGTTTTTTTCTTAGCACATACAGTCGACCCTCTCTAACTCGAACCTCTATAACCCGAACCTCTCCATAACTCGAACCGCTTTGGTGGTCCCTTTAAGTTCGAGTTATAGAGGTTCGACTGTGGTTTCTATCTTGTGTAATAGGAATACTAACTTGTAAGTTAATGAGGCAAACCTATGTATGCCTATTTGAACATAGGTACATATGTATTTATTTAAACAGTAGTTCAGTTAGAATATTTCCAAATAAAAATTGAGTGTTTATTAGTGTTATTTCACAGGTAATAAAGGGTCACAAATAGGGAGGTTCAGTTAGCGTGGCCCCCTCGAGCTCAAAATTGGCTCCCCCAAATGAAATGGGCATAATTTATCAGGGGCAAACTGACTCTACATATAAGTCATTATTTTAGTCATATCCGCTAAATAATCTCCACAACGCAATTTTTTCCGAAAAAGTATTTGAATTTTGCATCATATTTGCGTGCCGCGCAATTGTTTTAAATTTTCCAGTAGTATTTTATTTTGAAAAAAATTTCTTATCTGGAGCCATTTTTGCCAAAAAGAACTTAAATATTCATAAACTTTCTTCTGGGGCGCTATTATTTTTGTTATATCCAAAAAAAAGTTTCCGTAGCGCGATGCGCAATTTCTTACGAAAAATAATTTATTTTTCTAAAATATTCGCCTGCAGTGCAACTTGTTATTTTATTTAGAATGCAATTCTTTTCTTAGTATTAGTAATATTTTTCGCATTTTTTCTGTATTATGCCTAAGGATCAAGTTCCACCAAAATGGCTTGGCTAGTTGCGTCCCTAAGTGGGTGAGTGAAAAATTATTAGCAAAATTTTTTTCAAAATTAGTGATATCATCATCATGATGTCGGAAAAGAAAATCTAACAACTGGGCAAATTTAATTGCAAGGCGAAAATATTTTAGTCCGAGCGTTGGTCTCCCTCAAAGTTTCATGTGTTGTATAAATACTTACTGAATTTTTGCGTTTGCTTACAAGAGGAATTACAACTTTTAATCTCTAAAGTGCATGAATTCTAGTTTCTAGCGTGCAGAAAAAAAACAATTCTACGAGATGTTTGTTTTTAAATAAGGGGTAGCAGTTTCCCTCTTTGCCTCAGGCAACCAAAAAGTTAGGCACGCCCCTGCGACTATAACTGACATCGAAAAAACACGACTTTTTGGTTTAAACTACGTTTTTGAGGTATAATTTTTGGTGTGCTAACAACCCTTTTAAGCTTAAAATTTCTACTACGTTTTCTGGCCGGTTTTTAGCAGTCGTGGGTTTGACTATGCAGTTGGGTCAAACAATTGGACGGTGTTAAGCCACAACCGTTTAAGCCACAATCTGAAAAATTATATTCTTTGCTGAAAAACGTTCAAAATTAGTTATAGAACGATACGCAAAAATGATTTAACCCACAACAACAAAGAATTGCGCCATCTATGATTAGTATTACTAAGCCACAAATCGTTATGCTGTTATAAAAAATTTGCAACAGTGTTCTCTCGAAACCTCCCAAGTGTGGCTTAAACGGTAGTTGCATAACACCGTCCAATTATCGATCTGCTCAGGACGTTCAGGGGCGTGCGTAACTTTTTATTTGCCCAAAGAAAAAGGAAAAATTGCTACCCTCATTTAAAAACAAACGTCTCGTTCAGTCGTTTTTTTGTCTGGACCCCAGGAACAAAAATTCATTTTATTCACTATAGAGTTTAAAACTGTATCGTTAATCCCCCGTTTAAGGTACTAAATTTTTTCACCTTTCAGAGATTAAAAGCAACAGCAAAAATCCAGTACCTAAATAAACTAAAAACACACGAAACTTTAGGGAGAGACCCACGCTCGGGCAAAAATATTTTCACCATATAATTAAATTTCCGAGATTTTAGATATAATATGTACTATTCTTGTCCGTCATATAATGATTTCTCTAAAAAAATTTGAGTAATTCTAATATTTTCCCACTCACACATCAACTCAGGGGTGGGATGTCATAATAAAGATTGCATAAAACTATTTTACATAGTGACCAGGACGTGTATTCTGTGTGTCAGTTTGACATTTGGGGGGGATTTCCCCTTTTTCCCCTCCCGTAGATCCCCGCCTCAATTAACTAGCATAAATACCTAAACATGCAAAGTTACTTGCTTAGAAGTTTTGGTACTTTCGACCTGTTTTTCTGCAAACTCATCTATCAATTTCTCATATGTCATCGTCAGTTTCTTTTGCACCAGATAATTTACCTTAACTTTTTAATTGCAGATTATTAAATTTTTTAGAGAGCAGCAAAATGGTAAAATTCGGTTGCCCTCTAAAGGTGGCTGCCTCGTTGCCTCACCCTTTAGAACGTCCCTGGCCCCTTAACTGTCCGTGAAGGGAAGTGAGGTGAAAGAACCCAATCTCAAGACGCTATTTTTGACGGCCGATCACCTTTTTCCATTGGGAAATGAATCCACGGGAGTTTTTGTGGTATTTATAACCATACTTTTGATTGTCAGTTTTGTTTTGGCAAGCTTTTTTTGAAGTGTGGGGGTCCTTAAAATTAATTGGTTACCTATCTTTATAACCAAATATAAGGTTAGAAACGTCACGATAACTCTCGTGGATTCATCACCGGTGATGTTAAGTACACCCGTAAAAGTGAACATTTCGCTGACCTCACCTCACGGGAAGACTGGTCAAGATTAATGTCCTGAGAGCAACATTGTCCAGCTACTATGTAAATAAACACAAGCAATGCTTATTTCTTTATGCTCTTGGGAAAAAGGTCTGCGATGTTCATAAAAATCAAACTCCACATACCTATTATGCAAAAGAAAAACATGGTTTGAGTCAATTCACGGCAACATAATAAAAATATATTTTTCTAAGAATACGTCAGAATGAAGGCGCGATTTTAAATAACTAAATTTTTAAGTTATTTATTGTTTTACTTAGTTGCATCAAAACGTACAAAAAGTAAATGTATAAAAAACATAATTTTTTACATTAAAAATTAATATAAATTTTCATATCTCTTTTTACCCCACCATCACTGCTTTGAATGCATAAAAGTCAAAATGGCGGATATAAGCAAACAATTTTTCTGTGAGCCATGATGAACATAAGCCGAAAGTATCTATATGTCTATTAAAAACAAAGTGATTTTGGGGCCAATATGATTACCATAATAGGAAATTTTAAAACATTTTGCAAGCTTACAAAATAAACAACAAAGGAGTAAAATGACGTGCATACTTAAAGTAATAATAATATATTATTACTCTGAGGGTGCATACCTTTAATTTTTATATTCAATAAATGTTTAAAATATGGTACATACAGTACAACTTCGATAATCCGGACACAAATCGGTACAGCTAACGCCGAATTATCGAGGTATCCGGAATACTGAAGTATTTTTTACCTACTTGCGTGCGGTAAAGTAATTATTTTTCCGCGCACTGTGCGGTAAAGTTACTTTACCGCACGCGCACTACTACAATATTTGTTGACATTTCAATTCCATCTAATTTGACATGTTTATTTATAAATTACATTCAGTTTTTTGTAAAAAAAAGGTATTCATAGGTAAAATATTGTACCAAACACATGCGGAAAATGTCTTTACCACCCTTGACGGCTTGACCGAACTCCACTCCGCGTCGTTTGGCCAACTGCCGTCGCATGCGGTAAAGTAGTACTTTCCGCACTTGTTAGGTAAATAACTATTTGAATCGCCCTTTACAATTTTCTTTTTATCTTGAATGCTTTTACGAAACTTTTTAATCCGTTAAGATTTTATAAACATAAAATGTCTTTATAAGATATAAATTGATTGAAAATGGTATTAAGAACAATAAAAAAAAAACTATCTGAGATTTTATGAACCACACAAAAACATAGTAACAAAAAAATTAAAAACCAAAAACGTGAACGTCGAGAACAATGGCATGTGATTCCATAATGGATTGGGTTGCGACTCACTTGCGATTGATTGGGTTACGACTCATGACACGATGCAAGTGAAGCGGGAGTTTTATGGCAATCGTTTGATAGATGTTATTGAACTTAAACTATTTAAAAAAAAATTTGAGTTTCTTAGTAATTTTTATTTTTAACCGGTTGTTGCACCTAATTTTCACTCTAATGCGTGAGTTTCAAAATTTGAAAAATTAAGATATAAATAGTTCACGGAAGAAAGACGAAATATCCTTAATACGTTGTTTTGAGGAAATCAAATTTTCAATTTTAAACTTTGAACTTTTCCTTTCCCTCTCTGTACGGAACATTTTCATATAGGGCTTAAGCTGTGTCGCATCTACTTTTATCCCTTTTTAAATACTTCCATTCCCACACCTTTTCATAGCAACTTGTTTATACGAGTAGTTTAACATGACGTTTATTTGTATAAAAAGCGAGTGACACATTTGCTGCGAAAATCATCGCTTGGACAAATCTAAAATGTCCGCCTGGTAAAATTAAGATAAATTGCAATTCAATGAAAACCTCCCTTCGTATCTCAATCCTTATATTTTTAAAAACGTAATGCAGTATAACAATGACTTACAGTTACTTCCAAGTTTCTTATTCCTATTGTGTAGCTGGGAATAAAGGAAATGTCTTCTTTCTTTCTGCTATGCACGTCATCCATAGGTGCTCATTCTTTCAGTAATAATATTTTAGAGGTTATACTCTTAAATATCGAATTTGAGAGTTTAAAATACACGTTTGCTCTGACCAGAATATGGACACCTGTGTGTACTTTTCATCATTTCCAAACCACATGGTAATAGCAGTCAGGGAGCAGTGAAGCTGAAAACACTATTAAATTACCAACCTATAGTACATACACGTCAATTTAAATTTTTAAATAACCCATTTAAAATTTTACAATACATCAGAAGTATTTAGTTTGGGCCGAGTGGGTTTTCTTATAGACACGCTGGGTGATTAGAGCCCAAAATCCGGACACGGCATATAGATTATCATGTAATGCGCAAGCTGCAAATTTTGCAAAATTATGTTATAAATAGTCCACGGAAGAAAGGCAAAATGTCCGTTGTACATTGTATGGAGAAAATCAAATTTTCAACTTTGAGCTGTCCCTCCCGTTCCTTCTCTGTACGGGATACTTTCAGATAGAGTTTAAGCTGTGAGGCTTGTCCTTGTTTTCCGTTTGTGAATATTTCCATTCTACACCTTCTCATCGGAACTTATTTATAGTTTAAGATTAAGAGGTTTATTTGTCTAAAGAGCGATAACACATTTGCTATTAAAATCATGTCTTGAGCAAATTTAAAATCTCTGCCTGGTAAAATTAAAATTAAGATAAATTGCAAGTGAATAAAAACCTACATTCGTGTCTTAATCCCTATATTGCTAAAGACGTAGTGTAATATGACAATGACTTACAGTAACTTCCAAGGTTCCTATTCCTATTGTTGTGTAGTTAGGAAAAAAGGAAATGTCTTCTTTCTTTCTGCTCTGCACGTCATCCATAGGTGCGCTTTCTTTCAGTAATAAAATTTTAAAGGTTATACTTTCAGGTATCGAATTGGAAAGTTTAAAATATACGTTTGGAGTTGACCATAATATGGACACCCGCATTCGCATTTTAATCAATCCTGTGTTTAGTTTTCATCATTACCAAAACACCCAGTAATCTATTAGCAGTCAGGGAGTAGTAAAGCTGAAAACACTATTAAATTACCTACCTATAGTAGGTACACGTCAATTTGATTTTTAAAATTTAACCCGGATTAAATTTTACAATACATTAGAGGTATTAATTTGAGCAGAGTAGCTTTGTTCATACACATATCAATGGATTTAAGCAGTTCTTTGGTTTTCTTACGGACGCGCCCTGTGGTACGCATTGAACTATACAGTGAAACCTCTCCCTGCGGACACCTCTATTAAGCGGACACTCCCTTCAGGCGGACAAATTTGTTGGAACCACGCTTTTCCCTATTTCTTTACATGTAAAATTCACTCATTCACTATAACCGGACACTCTAATAACCGGACGCGGACAATTTTTTTTGGTTAAAAAAATCTGAAACCTCTCTTAATCGGACGCGAACCTCTGACAGCAACGGGACAGAACGCTGCACAACATGGGCATAAATATTATGTAGTATGTTGGCAACAACGCACTCTGTAGCTGGAGAATTACCTCTTTCCGTTTTAATGCGGAGACTAAATACTTCTGTCGTATTTACAACATATTTTATTTGGCGGGACTGCTGTGTTTTATTTTTAATGTTCAGTTGGGTAGTAATAGATATTTTTGAAATGGCGCCTAGTAAAAAACTTCTTAGTTTTCGTGAAAGAATGGCAGTTCTTACCGTTTCGGAGAACGAACATCTATCAGCACGAAAGATCGCTGAAAGATTTAATATCGGAAAAACTCAAGCAGCGGAAATTGTTAATTAATATATATTAAAATTTCGCAGTACCCTCTCATAAGCGGACACCTCCAATAAGCGGACAAAATCGACGGAACCGTGAGTGTCCGCTTGTAGGAGGTTTCACTGTATACGAATATATATATAGAGATCATTGGTGGTACGTGTCCAAAATCCGTAAATCCACGGAAGAAAGGCAAAATGTTCGTACTTCGTTGAACTTGTGTCCTGCCCTGTACGGGATATTTTCATATAGAGTTAAAGCTGTGAGGCTCCTCTTTATTTTCCCTTTTTGAATATTTCCATTCCACACCTTCTCTTCGCAACTTATTTATAGTTTAGCATGAAGAGGTTTATTTGTATAAAGCGCGATTGACACATTTGCTACAAAAATCATGCCTTGAGCAAATCTAAAATCTCCGCCTGGTTAAACTAAGATAAATTGCAATGCAATGAAAACCTGCATGTGTATCTCAATTCTTATATTGCTAAAAACCTTATGTAATATGACAAGGACTTACAATTACTACCATGGTTCCTATTAATGTATAGTTGACAAAAAGAGGATATGTTTTCTTTCTTTCGGCGAAAAAACTATTTGTGTACTTATTTTATTTTTCTAGGGGGGAATTATCCGGTTAGCCCTTTACATATTAACTAAGAGTGCCTATATAATTTCCTAGGGGGGGATAATTACCACGTTACACCTCTCAAATCCGCGCTTGCAATGCCTTGTACTTCTTTCCCAGTTAGTAGTCGGGAGAAACGAAAAATCTCAGAATAACCTTTCGACAAGTGTCATCCACAAGTGCGCTTTCTTGAGTAATAAAATTGTTAAGATTATAGCTCTTAGAAATCGAATTTGAGAGTTTAAAATACACGTTTGGCTTTGACCAGAAGATGGGCATTTAGGTAATTAGAAAGAAGAAATTCAGTTTTTTTAAGTAAAGACTTGGCTTCATTTTAATTCATTGTGATTAAGTCGAACACTTTGTGAATACAAAGGATTAAAAAACACTATCGGTATATGAAGTCATAGATACGTTAAAATTATCCTTAAAAATATCTAAATTCAAACTAATATAACTGTAACAAACTTCAAAGGGGTAAAGTCAACAATTGACACCGCTGTTTCGAAAAAAGACATTTCCATCCTCTGCCTGACTACAGTATTCAAACTGACTACAAGATACAAGGTAAATCAAAAAGAATTAAAAAGTAGGTGAAACCTATTTTTTATTCAACGTCCAACGGTCTATAAGGAAGAAAGACATTTCGTCACAGCTCAACCAGACCATGCTATCACCGTCTCCACGGCGTCGGCGTCGGTTCGGAACCGAAAATAATGAGACTTTCTGTTTTGGAGTCATCCGCTTTCTTGTAGTAATAAAAATTTTGAGGTTATTTTAGTTTACACTTAAATATCGAATTTGAAAGTTTAAAATACACGTTTGGCTTTTACCAGAACACGGGCAGCCCCATTCCGACTTTGATCAATTCAGGTTGTAATCTACAGAAATGCGCCAATTGCCGCCGTCGATTCGCCGCCGTCTTAACTTAACGCCTTATGACCAACTTAACGCCGCAGTGGTTTAAATTACGATTTTGTTTATTTCGTATAATAAAAAAAAGTTTGGTTTAGTGTATGGGTAATGCAGGCTACACTATAGTTTTATCACAAAATTATTTTTTAATGCTATTTGGTGTTCTTGCAGTTTTTAATTTTATAACAATTATCCTGACTACCTAATAACTTATTGCGTTTGCAAGATAAGAATTTTAAAGCAAACTTTGTTGATACTCTGACAATTCGAGGAAAATGGGCATCCCGTGAACTTACTTAAGCGCGAAAGCAACGGTTGGGGTACCTACTCTGAATCTCAAATGAATAAAGGATTACTTCAGTATTGTATGTTAAAAAGGTGTTATACTTGCTATCAGGGGCGACTGCTACAGGAAGCGCAATGGAGCAGTGCTCTTCCAAAACTAGACAACAAACAGTATTTTTAATTGATTTATTTAAAAAAAGGTAAATCTTCCCTTACTTCCTTTATTGTCTATTTCTTTTTATTATCTGTGGTTAACAACAAGCTATTAATTAGGTGAACTTTTTTAGCGTATATAATTACAAGCCGGCAGCGCCGCGCGAGGCAAGGTTTCAATTTTAACCGTTTTCCAGCGGGGTATAGGTGTATGTTCTCGAGCGGGGGTGGGAGGAATGTTTGTTTTAGTTGAAGTCGGCCTTCATCATCGTGTGAAAACTCTTCCTAGCATTGTCGGTTCTATCCTTAGTGAAGACGTATGAGTTTGTTTTGATTTGGGGTATGTCAGTAGTAAAAAGCCTTGCCGTTCGCGTGTCATTGTTTGTTTTTGTTATCGCTTGTTTATAAAATGGAAATAAATACCGTTGATTACATAATTAACTGTGCAAATTATTCAAAATCATATGTACACAATGCCTATGACAACAGTTGAATGTGAATGCTCCTTTTCAACATTAAAGCATTTACGCGAAATACAATGTGTGAAAGTAGATTGAACGCCTCAGTTCAATTGAAAGAAAATTGTTGACTACGGACAATTTTAATGAACTTGTCGTTGAGCACTTTGCGCATGTAGAAGAAAGGTGAATGGACTGTATCTATAAACAAATAAACTAAATACTACACCAAGTAGCTGCCTGTTTGGAAAATACTAAAATAAAATTGTTTCGGTAACTTTTTTATCTCATTTTTTATGCAATTTAAATGTCTGCCCCCCCAATTTATACCGTCACCAGCCGCCACTGCTTGCTATATTGCTATAATTGGTAAAAAGACCAGACGAAGAACGTTCCTGTTTCTAACAATTTATGTTAAAAAATTATAAGCCAGGTACATTTGTTTTTTGGTTTGAGCTATTCATTATTATGATGTGAATAATAAAACGCAAAGAAGGAGTCCAATGTTTGACGTGAGTTTTTGTAACGTCTTTGAGTTATTTAATTATATTTTGTAATTTTAACGTCACAGTCAATAACTTACTATTTCAATATATTTCATAAAATAAATTTAATTTTAAAGCATCCATGTATGTGGGCAA
Source organism: Aspidapion aeneum (assembly GCA_963576565.1). Classification (NCBI taxonomy): domain Eukaryota; kingdom Metazoa; phylum Arthropoda; class Insecta; order Coleoptera; family Brentidae; genus Aspidapion; species Aspidapion aeneum. Next base: position 184,267,317 of record OY755038.1, read on the forward strand.
TACGAGTATACGGGAAAAGCAAACCCAAACCCTTTCTTTTCTCTTAGGTGTCCATTCTTAGAGTAATAACAATATACTCCGAGTGTCCATTAGATCTTGGACCAGTGTGAGGTTAAGCTTTCGAGCTACCCACGAAAAAATATGAGAGCAACAAAAACTGCTTTTTACCCGATTAGTCACGAAAACTTTGTTAAATTCCCGAGTACTAAAATGTACGTTTCTTACTTAGATTAATGAACAGATTTTTCGTAGGATGTGGGATTAGGAAATAAAGGGACGTTTCGTCTATTAATCTAGACTATCAACCCTAGGACAGAGCACTTGAAAATTAGAACTCTTGCTAATTAAAAACTTCCTCTCTAATATAAAAACGCAAACTATTTACAAGTTATAGAGAAGATAAATCACAGAAAAGTCAGAATTATTAGAATTTTGTCATAAGATTACTATCGCATGACAAGAATATGCTTGTCTGCTCACCAAACATTTTTAAACTTAAAGACAACCATAACTATTTATATTTTAGTAAAATTTATTATAATTTTTCCCTATAATTTGTAATTTATTTGAACGGAATTTTCAATTATTAGCAATAGTTTCTATGTTCGTGTGTTTTTTAACGTAGATAAGAGAGAATTATTGAAAAACAGCCAGGTTATAATTGTGCCAGGCACTATTTTGACACATTCACATTGAAAACTGACAGTTAGTCCTTCAAAATTGACATACCAAAGTCGAATTTAAAACTTTTGTCGTTTATTTTCAATTCATAAAAGAAGGCATTATTATTCCGGTTTATATAGTAAACAAAGACCGTGTGTTGAAAGATCACAGCTGATATTACAATGTGAAGGTGTCAAAATTGGGCCTCGCACTATTATAGCCTGGCTTTATTTCAATAATTCTCTAAAGTCTTTAACAAACGAAACGTCCCAATCAATATAAAGGGTTTTATTGTCTAGTTCCAGGGGCCATCCCAGTCCCATCTTAAGTTTTATACCATAATAGAAGGGCGTATAAGGAACGACAACCATATAAGTATTTGTCTTTGTCATACGCGTAGAAAACAGATAAAAATTTATCGCAATTGGTGTTAATTTGATCCGAGAGCAGCGCCACTTTTTCAACAACCGCTGGCTCCTTGCGCTCGACGCGGCAGATACAATTGCTTCTTTCATTATGTAAAACATAGTCCATTGCAAGTATTCAGTTCGCGCCCTTGAGCCTTGAAATAAGCAGTCTGTTAGATTACTTAAATCCGCGTTTCACAGTGCGGTTTCGGTAAAAGATATTGCAACGGTCGTTTAAACTATACAGTTGTGTGATTGTATGGTGTGTTTTTTGATTAACAAATATTGTCCTTTAGGAAGTTTTAGGAAAAGATAATTAGGTATCGTAAATAATTATAGGCTAAAGCAAGAAATTTCATCGCACGCACCTGTCTAGTTCCGTAATTCACGAAAAACCTTTTTACTATGACCCAGGGAAATAGTTTGATTATTTGCGATGTTTCGATGAATCCTTAATACTCAAACTCAAGCTTTACCTCCAATCCGTTTTAAACAATATGCTAAACCCGTGACTTTGGTTCGAAAAATCCTTTATTGTCAAGAAAATTTTTTAAATCTACACCCATAATAGACTGGCATTCTCCCGTGAAACCCTACCTCAATAAATCTGGATTAAATGAAAGCTTGTAGCAACCTCAGTAAATTTGGCTTAAATTGTGACAACTCCTTTTCGATTTGTTTTCTATATATACAAAAAAGAGATATACCAATATTTATCTGTTTTAAAAAATATTAATTTTTTAATACGATAACAAAGATTGCATACCGGGTGGGCCAAAAAAACCGGACATTTTTTTTCAATATAACTTTTAAACTATACCATTGATTTTAATAGAACAAACTGCACTTGGCAGATAATTAATGAGAGTTTTTACTAAATATATTCTTTTGTCCGCCATCTAAAAATCCAAGATGACAGACGAAATTAAATTGCACCCTTTAAAGATGCTCGTTTATTTTTATGCTCGTATGTTTTAATTATTTTTTTAAATCAGTAAAAAGGTTGCGTTTTTGTCACGCACAATAAAGGTATGAATGAGCAAGGTGGTTCTAAAAAAAAACTTTTGTTTCAACCAGTTTTGAATATTATACGATTGCCTTGGAAATGCACTTATTTCCTTATAAATTTAATACAACTAAACCGATTTTAATGAAATAAAAAACATTCTGGTAAGAATTGATGGCTTTTTAAAGATCATGATCAAAATTTAACGTTTGTTCCTTACAGATTATAATCGAGATTCGCCGCTATCTTTAAAGTTAAGATGTCGGACAGAATCATACTTGACCATTCAAAGAGGCACGTTTATACTAATTTTTTGAAAATGTCTTGTTTTTTTTTAATTTACAGAATAGCGCTACTTTTCTCCCGCTTAACAAGATACAAAATAATAAATTCAGTGGTTCTCACAAAATCTGATTTTGGTTTAAGTATTATTATTATATTATGTTATTACTCAGCCGATTTTAGTGAAATAAAAAAAATCATGGTGCAAACTGATTTTTAAAGTTTGCACAACGAAGTTATTTATTTCACTAAAATCGGTTCAGTAATAATAAATTTATAAAGAAATGAATGCAGACAGGATTGGCAATGCAATTGTATATTTTGTACAACAATGGTTAAAACAAAATTAGATTTTGTAAGAACCACTACACCGGACAGTAGTGTTTTTCTACAAATTAAAAAAAAATAAGAATAAACACGCTATTTTGAAGAATCAAGTATGATTCTGTTCGCCATCTTAAATTTTAGGATGGCGATAAACTTTGATTATGATCTTTAAAAACCAATCCATTTTCACCAGGATATTTTTTATTTCATTAAAGTCGGTTCAGTAGTAATGAATTTATCAGACATGATTGGCAAGGCAATTATATAATATGCAATCGAATTTGCATTAAAATATCGTCAAATAGTAAATCTTTATTGACAGTATTTTTGTTACAAGATTGATAACAAAATACCGAAATTTTATATAGAATGGTTCTAAACAATTTACATTTTAAACAAAAACAAAATTTTTTACCATCAATAGCTAATTTTCACGAACAAGTACAAATATTTGAAAATTAATTAATAAACAAATCATAATACTTACCAAGTTTTTTACTAATAAAAATACATTTTAATAGAACGTGCTATTGTCATTTCAACAGTATCAGGAAAAAAAGTAAACTAAAACACTTCACCGGGATAGATAAATACACTTCACTGAACTATAATAAAACTTTACAGAATAAACACTTTTCTAACCTAAAGCAGTTTTCAGGACAGACAGTCCACTACCACGGTGAATAGAATAGACAGGTGTTCGGATCTTTTATATATATATATATACATATATATATATATACATATATATATATACATATATATATATATATATATATATATATATATATATATTATGTCGAATTTTCACATCACTGGTGGTCCAGCTGATTTTTGTAAACAAAAGTTGGATATGATATGAACAACTAATATTTTTTAAATTTTTTGAAAACCAAGACAATTTTCCTACTATTTTTTAGTATATTCTTATAAAATAATAAATTTCAGTCATACCAGTCGTTATTTTTTTTAGCCCACTTCATTTCTCTTTACACAAAAATGAAAATTCGAAGAAAATAATGTGTTCGTTTCAGCTTCAAAAATAATCCGCTGACTTACATCTTTGTTTACTTCCCAAGTCCTCGGAAAACCTTTGATACTAAACGATCACATTCAGTTTGACTTGTAGTTTAAGTTTTGTGCAATAAAAAATAAAGCGCGCTAAAACAAAACAACGACAATATGTCTAGAAAATTATATTTTATAAGGATGTACTAGAAAACAGTAGGAAAATTGCCTTAGTTTTCAAAAAATTCAAAAAATATTAGTTGTTCCGTTGTTCATATCATATCTAACTTTTGTTTACAAAAATCAGCTGGACCACCAGTGACGTGAAAAATTTGACATATATATATATATATAAGATCCGAACACCGGTCTATTCTATCCACCGCCCAACAAACATTTAAAGTTCTAACGACGAAACGCCAACTAGAAAGAATTTCTTAAAAGTAACCGCAACGTACTCCCGCTACGTCTCAGTATACCATACAGCGACGTTATAATTCCCTAAGTGGGGAACCAATTTCTGGTTGTAACTACTAGGCCAAGTGTTTAAAGTCACTGTAGTAACAACTACACTACTACGTCGTAGCCAGGTATCTACTACGTCGAAGAGGCTGTTTTTTTCCGTAATGGCATCAAAGTTGCGATGTAGTTGCAAATAATATAATCGTTTCTTTTTGGTAGAATTGTAACACAATATGGTGGACACAATAGTAAACAGACTCGCTTAGTTTTTTTGTTTGGTTATGGTTATAATATGAACTATGTTATCCAAAAGTGTGAGAATTTACGAGCAGAGGATCAAAATTCGAGTGCGACGCAAAGTTTTTTGTATAACATGCATTATATATATTGCAAAAAACCGGTGCGCCCGTAAAATTGAGCCGTTTTCTGGTAGCTGATGGAATTTTTGTGTTGTGATTTTGGAGGTTATGTTTTCATAATCGACAGTTAACTCCAACAAATGGTGCTTAAGAAGAGCATTTTTGGTAAGCTTCAACTAATTTGTTTATAAAATAGTATGGCTCTTTAATATGAGCTCATAAAACGACAACAAAAATATTAAATTTTCTTTCTTACATAAAAACATGGCGTCCCAAACTATATTCTCTGATAGTCGAAAAGGTTACTTGAAAGTAGTTGCGGCTTTAAAGTTGATCCAAAAAGTTATTTTGTCTACATTGTTACATCAGATGTTACTATGATGACACAAACTTTTGTGGTAAAAATTAAAGTTATAATGTAGTTGTCGGATACACTTGTTTGGGACTCCAATGAAGCTTAACTTTCTAGTGGTAATTAAGTAGGATATAAAAGTCAGGGCGACTACGAAATAACGACTAAAAAGAAAGTAAAACTTTAGCAACGTCCTATTGTGGTAGAGAAGACTATCAGAATCGACTATCAAGAAACAATCCTATGAAGTAGTTTAGAGGGTCGTTTTTACGAAACATCTACTATTTCCTGATACTAAATAGTTGTTAGAACTAAAAAGTAACAAATTTTGGTTGGGATCACCACATTTCTACTATAAGAAAGTAGCAAAGCCTTTAGAACATGTAGCCGCTACTATAAATGTTAGTTGGGCGTGGTCAACTACAGTAAAACACTTCCCAGGACAGACCCTGCATCGAATTGCAAGTTTAATAAAAAAAAATGATCCATGACCTGCATGACGAGCAATGGTTGAACCAGCATATAGCAAGACCTTCCATGGCCACTTTGATGGGTCAATGGGACCCATCATAGTTCAGTGAAGTGTATTTATCTATCCCGGTGAAGTGTTTTGGTTTACTATTTTTTTTAAAACAGTTTTTTGTAAATATCTGAGAAGCTAAAGCTCCTACGAAGTTTTTGGTTATTGATACTCCGTTAAGAAGTTCGAATTTTTAAAAGTTTTTAAATGTAAAAAACTGTTATTAGCATTAATGGATTTTGACCAAAATCTAATCACCTCGAAAGAGTTTCAAACACTATTTTACTTTAAAATTTTATGAATTTCGGTTCAGTGGTTTAGGAGCTATCGTATTACGGACAGTAATAATATATGCACACACACACACAGACATTACGACAATTTTGCTAGAACAGGTCAAATTACATCCAAATAACACATTTTTGGCGTTATCTAAAAATTTTTTTTCGAAAATAATACCTTCTCTTCTAGCCATTGCTACGCGGGCTAGGAAGGTAAAAAAGGAACTTGACCCCTGTATCTTTTTTTTTTTTACGTGCATTGCATTTCACTTTTTAACCACCACCACTAGCGCCTAGGGCCCGGTTTGATAATGTGACAAGGAGCTGTCGTCAGTCCTACAGACAACAAAATTTACTGCAACGTTCTTTTGTCACAAATAGCACTAATCAGTTAAATTTCTAAAGCCATGTTTTGGAGTTTTTTGAGGCTGCTTATATTTTCCCTTTCTTCCGCAGTATCGCTTCTTCTTGAGGGCTATTTAACATGCTCCAGGAGCAATTTTAAAGTGATAAACTGCCGGTAAAAGAATATTTGAATCATTTTAAAAAACACGAAAATTGAGTGAGTATATGCAATTAAAATTTAGGAATAAATTTTTGATTTTCGAAGTGTCCGAATGTCCACTCTACGCATATCTGAGAACCAATTAAAATATAATTTTTTTAAAACTTGACCAGTTGGTTTCTGCACTGGATAGCATGACGTCCCTGAATGCTAAACTAATATTTAATTATTTGTGGAATGTTTTGTCATTACGATCTTGTATAATATTCCAATAGACATATCTGCATTATATTATACATCAACATATTTTTTATTTTTATTATTAGTTTTTTTACAGGTACCACAGGCGTATTTATACAAACAGGTAGTAACAGGTACTCTTTTTTGCCAAAAAAAAACAATAGTTTATAAATAAGTTTCGGAATTATTATTTGTTTTTATTATTTTAAATTAAATTTTTGTGGAGTATTGTTAATTAACCTAACCGTGGTTATAGAGGTGTAACTTCATGGAAACAATAAATATTGAATTCGATTGAACTGAATTGATTTTCAAGGTAAAACAACATTTAGAGCACTTTTTCTCAAAATCCAATCCAAAATCACTGAGAGCCTTATTTCTGACTTTTCCACTTTGGATAACCTGAGTTCTGAGTTGATACGAGCATTTCTGGAAGTCTATGTAAAATTCTAAAAATAAAATAGGAAGAAACAAACGGAAATATAAACTAACTTCACAATGCGGAACTAATTATAGCTAAACGGAATAAAGAGAAACAGAGCCTAAATAATTATTCTGACAAATAAAAGATTAAATTCAAGCCTAATCCGACCTTTTACTTGTAGAGGTTTTGGGATGTCGCAACTCTGTTGAGATTTTGAGAGCAAATCGAGGTCGAGAAAATTTATCTTATGGAGCGGGGAAAATTACGTCTTCGGCCGGAGAAGTTCAAATAAATTTAATTTCTATATACATACCCTTCGTCCCCTTATCTACGGAGGCATAATTTAGTAATAAAAACTTTAGTATTAAGACATAAACATTAGGAAGCAATTCTACAGGAACAATATTTATTTAGGTATTTATTTATTTATTTTATTATAAGACTGTATCACGGTTAGCAATACTATCACATTTACGATACAGAACGTAAATACAATAACAAATCGTTAAGCAAAGAAACAAAGTTACAAAATGAAAAGTACTATATCTACGCAAATTGTTTATAGAATAAATTCACTAAGAAAGCAACTAAGTTTATAATAAAAATTAAAAATAATAACGATAAATTCAGGAACTTGAAAAAACCGATCTGGATCTTCTTTTGAGGGAGTAAATTGAAATATTAAAAATGTCAATATGATTAAAATATAAATTGTAGTTTCGTTGCAATCTGATCAAAGGAGAGTTGACGGTGGCATTCGTTTAAATCATTTTATAGCAAAAAAGAAAATCAGTTTGTGAAAAGTAAAATCAAACATTGAGACCTACGTTTTCTAATATAATTAAAAATATTATGTTATTATTAAAATTTTTATACAACAATGTAAAACCAGAAAATGAGCTTAATTTTCGCAAATTATATTGCGTCAAGCTAGATTTGTACCCTAAAGCATGTAGACCTCTATTAAATATGTAGTTTAAGTGGTTGACAAATTTAAATTGAATTTTTTCAATTTTTATAATGTACTTTTCACATATTGGGTCAAATACTGTGCTACAGTATTCTAAAATACTTTTGCCCAATGTATTATACAATAGGATAATAGAATAAGGGTTTTTAAATGATTTAGTTATACGAATATTAAATCCTTAATTCTTAATCTTTGGGCGATTGACTCTATATGATAATGATATTCAAATTGAAGTTTCTGCTCCAACCAAATGCCCAGATCCTTTATTTTTGCTACTTTACTAAGACCCGTTCAATCAATACTATAACCAAAACCGATGTACCTAGACTAATCTTGAAAAGCTTATAGTGTAACATTTTTGAGGTTTTAAGTACAACCTATTCCGGGAACAGTACCGATGAAAACGATCAATATCTGACCGCAAATCTAGGCAGTCATTAACGGATTTAATTAATTTTTAAAATTTTACATCATCAGAGTACGCACTAAACTCCGAATGCCTAAAACAAATATTAAAATCATTAATATATAAAATAAAGTGTAAGTGGGACCCTTGAGGCACTCCAGAGGTTATATCTTTAAATTGAAACGAAACGCTATAGGGCTGTCTAACAAAACATATGATCAAATCCAAGATGTCTTCCATAGGACAAACAAACCGATTTCCCATAAGCCGTAATGTTAACAAAAACGTAAATTTTACAAAAACGACAAGAGCTTTAGTCTAAAAAATTAATCAGTTTTAAGAACAGATCCTTTGTGTATATGGGAAAAATGCGTTTTTCTTAAAAATATTAAACTAAAGCGAGAAAATCTGAAATAAAAGGGACCATGTTTTCTTCAAAAAAGTAGGTTATGTTTTTGTTTATTTTGTTTTTTTTTAACTTTTTTTCTAGTTTTTTCACTTATTTTGAATTATTACATGGGCGCACCTAAAGGCCCGGGCCCCACCAAACCACATATTTTTTTAGATATTTTCCATATATTTCATGAATAAACAAAAAAAATAGCATAAAGTACATCATGAGACATCTGGGGCCCCCCAAAGGTTTTTGAAGTTTTTTGACCAATGAATCAATGAACTATCAGCCCAAGGTAGGGGAAAGTAGTTCTATTCAAAGAGCTCACTTCAAGGCTCAGTTAACATAGACGAAATTGAAATAGACTAAACTTTTCTCATCAGATTCAGGTTTTCTATTAGGATATTTTGTTGTACTTGAATAAACCTTTTGCTAAGTAATAGGCCTTCTATAGAGTTAAACTGTGAAAAATATTTCACTATGATTTTTAGGTTTAGACAAAGTTTAATTGTTTTAACCCTCCAGTAGTGACATGAAAAAGAGGAACAACTTATAGGTAGGTCAGTCCAACAGATCAATATGCACATATGAGTTCTAACTGAGGTTGGTCAAGCAAACTTCTAATAAGTACTTTACAAAATATGTTTATTTAAAAAAATATAAGTAAACATTATATAAAAAAAAACTTGCAAAATTAAAATACAGTTTTTCCTTGTCATTGGCCTCACACACCATACATCACCATATGATTTTCCATGAACTATAATACATAGGGCTTAAGTACGGTCAAACCTAAGGTTCATCAGCTCACAACAGTAAGTACTGTTCAAATTTTACAACAGTACAATATTCGCTGTTGTATTACTACTGTTACTATTACTTTTATTTCTGGTTTTTTGTAACAATATTTGCTCACTTATGTATCTAAAAGTTTATGCAAATAAATATATACTCTACTCTACAATTGGGCGTAACAGCATATGACCCATTAGGAGTATTAGAACCCAAGTTTTTTTGAGAGTTATTGAAAAAAATATCTGAGAGAACTTATTTGTTTTTCTTGTGGTCATCAAAGTCAACAAAGATTACTTTTTTTTCCATCTATTATTAATGATGGCATAAAAAATTTTTTTTGGTAATAAGCTCAGACCAGTACCGTAGAAATTTCACAACAGGACTTGTAGTAGGTGCAGTCAGATACTATACAAATTTTTTACGGTGTACAAGTTTTAGGTGTCAAAAAGCATGGAAATAAAGGAAAATTTGCACCAAAATAGTTTAAGATAAAAAGAGGTTTGAGTTAGGGAGATTGTCAAATCACCAGTTTAGTGTAAACTGTTTTGAGGTCTGTAAAATAAATATTTATTAAATAAAAAGAAACTTTGATGATACAGGACTTCACTCGACACTATACAAGACGTTACACTACCAAAAGTTTATTTAAGAGTTCTGTAGGATGTTGTACAAATTTGCTTCAGCTCATTATTCACACTTTAACCTCATATTGTTTTCCTTTTCTTTCTTCTCTAGACCCTTTTTTCAACCATCATTTTTAAAATTTTTCAACCGTTTTGAAATAATAATCCATTCAGGATGGGTCTCTCCTCATGATTGTGTCATGATCATTGCTGTATTCTAGTTTTGAAAGTTGCTTGCCTAGAATAGTAAAAAAATCATAGTGAAATATTTCTTACAGTTTAACACAATTCTATGTTACACTTCTGCAAAAGGTCCACTCAAGCACAAAAAAAGATCCCAATAGAAAATGTTGCCAAAATGGCAGTTACACATTTATTCAAAACAAATCTGACAAAAAACTTTCGAATATTTCAATTTATCCTCTGTTAAGTCAGGTAATAGAGCACTTATTCACTTTCTTTTCCCTTCTTTGAGCTGATACCTAGTTCATTTAAATCAAGATGATTTTTTAAGGTCAAAATACTTGGCATTCCATCAAAACTAACATTATCAAGCTCTCCCCAGCTGCCACAATTCATAACAGCACAGAAACTAATAATAATGATTCAAACTGAGTAAAAAACTGGAAAAAAAGTAAAAAAAAACAAAAGTAAATAAAAATATAACCTGACTTTTGAACAAAACATGGTCCCTTTTATTTGAGATTTACTGGCTTCAATTGATTTTTTTTAAGAAAAACGCATTTTTCCCATGTGTACAAAGGTTCAATACTTAAAACAGCATCTTTGTTGTATATTAAATCGTTTCACTTTTTTTAAAAATTACGTTTTTGTTAACATTGCGGCTTATGGGGAAACGCTTTGTTTGTCCTATGGCGACCATCTTGGATCGAAAAACAGCTGATCGTGACAGTTCGTTAGACAAGCTAATTGATTGTGACACACTGAGAGCGAACTGTTTCATTCGACGTGATCAGCCCCCTGAGAGCATCGTGCACACCGATGTTCTCAAGTGTAAGTTTAATTAAAAGGGCAATATTTAGGCAACATAAAGCCTGTGTTAATGACGCATGTTTCTTTCAATTGGAGCAACACAAAGCAACATGCAGCAGGCGAAAATGTCACACATTTTGCTCATTGTTGCTCAGACACTTGGGTTAATTCAACAAAAATTAGCGGGTCGAAAGATCCCGGCGACTATCCGATGCGGATCGGAAAATATTTTCTCTTGAAGATCTTCTAAGCTTTAATTATTGTTTGACAAAAAATGAAAACACGGCATTACTGCTTCTTATTGCAACATGCATTGAATTTATATTAAACAAAAATGGGAACCTTGTAGTTTAAAATGGTCAATAAAATCCTGCTATATTAAAAAAGTGAATAGGCAAGTTCTTGAAAAAGTCGCTCATCTCTTGTAAAATTGAGTTACTTTGATAAGGCAACTTAGAAAATTAGAAATAGGCAAAAATAGAAAACCTAGATAGGTATATCTGCTTTTATTATTAACACTATAACCATGTATTGTAAATAGTAATGAAGTTTTCTAATAAAGATATTTTAATTTTTAAAAAAATGCGATTTATAGCATGCGACATATAGTGAAATATTAATAAAACAACTTTGTTAAAACTTATTATAATTCTTCAGAATCATGGGAGAGAATTTCGCTGATTATAAATTAAGACATATACACCAGTATTTACTAAGGCGTAAGTTTTCGTCTAGGTTTTGGTTTAAGGTTAGGGTTTAGGTTTAAAATTTAAATGTGCATTGGTTTGGAAAAATTGATTTTTTGCCGAAACAGGCCGCAATTGATTTGGTATTTTTACCTGTATGGACGATAAAATGTCCTAAAAATTGAAATTTAAGACGATTTGTTCTTGAAATGGACCATATAGACCGGAAAAAAGAAGAAAACATGGAAAACCGATTTTTCTACAACTGTCTAATTTAGGCTACTACGTCACTTTAAACCCCTAGGTCATGGGATTCCGACTAAAAATCGTCCTTAATTTTAAACTACCTCCGGGGAGTGGTTATCTCATTGTAACTTGAAAACAATCACGTTTTTGTTAATTTATTTGTTAAAAATATAAAATTTGATCATATTTCAATTAACTATTAGAGCGAGTTTTTTAGGGCAATGTACACAAGGCTGGATAAACCGTTTAGTACTAAATTCTCATATCTCTTTTATATTTTAGCATGTAGCTTTTAAACGATATTTGCCTTGACGAGGAAAGTAAGAAAAAACGATCTTCAGATTAAAATCCAAATAAACCCACACGCGATTTGTTTATTTGCAAATAATCTTTAAATTAATATAATAAAAAATGTTTTTATTTATTTATTTATTTATTGTAGCAGTCATTTTCCATTAATGGTTTTAATACGCTCTAGCCATACAGATATATTTAAGATGTACGTGCACCGAGATGACAGCAGATGACAATCCCAGTGCTTAGGCCAGCAAGTGTCAGTCAAGTCACTTTTACGTCATTTTAATAAATTTAAAAATTTATTTTTTAGTTTCGCTTTGTTTGTGCAAGTTGTATAATAAAAATTACGAAATTAGAACACATTTTCCGACAATGTCAAGTTTGGGAAGTAATTGTAAATTGAAAAATGTAATTCACTTAATTATCGCTGCATTTTCACTTAAACCTCGTTCCCTACAAACATAAACCTATAGTTTAAACCATTTCTTTTCTTTTTTTCTATTTTCTTTACGAAATCCTTGCAGATTCTTATTTAAACCGGTTTTTTTCCATTGCGATATAACCTATGTAGTTATAATTAGTCCAAAATTCCATTAACTTTTATTAAGTTTGAAAGAAATTTAGTTAAAACGTTTTACAAAAGATAAACTAAAAGTTAAACCTAAACCTAAACTTTAAACTTAAACCCTAAACCATCTTAGTAAATACTGGTGATAGTGATTAAAAATGACTACACAGTGATTGAGATGAAATATTAAAAAAAAAACTTTGCTAGAGTAGGTGACCTTGTTGACAGCTGTACTGGCAAGTCAAGTGACCAAAGCTACCAATTTGGGTAACAACTTATAGAAATTATAAAAGCATTAAACCTTACTAAATTAATTATTTATTAAGATCTCTAAAGGGAATTTGGCAGTTCTTGTAGGAAGTATATACTATAAGCGTTTTTCTCAATTACGTAAACAATGTAGCTAAAATATCTCTTCAATTTTTTTCTTTAAACTTCACATTTTCACTTTTTTATATAAACAAATATCAAATTTTACTATTATGAAACTTTTCTTTTCTAATATTTACACTTTAAACTTTTAGGATTTAGGAATCATTTGTAGGTTTGTTGTAAGTATATTTATTTAGCAACATTTTAAACGTTAAATGAATAATATTATTCAATCAACTGTTTAGGTTTAGGATCCTATATTGATTAAAAATGGCGATTTTAGAGCAACGTAAGGTTTGTTTTTAATGTTAAAAAAGAAGAAAAAGATGGTAGCAAAATTTCAAAACACTGGAAACAGTAATAATCAAAAGCTTTAAATTTAAAATAAACTCCAAAAATTAAGATCAAAATAGTTATGAATAAAAAAGATAATAGTTTTATATTAGGAAAAATAAGAAACAAATTTAACACTTCCCCAGTTGAAAAAACCCTCCTTAAATCAAACTAAGTAAAGCGTACAAAACCAATTAAAGGATGCTCTCTAACAATTTTCTTGTCTCACTCATAGCTTGCCGTTGATCTATTTGAGCTCTAAGTCTAGCATTTTGGCGAGAAAGAGACAGACTGCACTTTAAACGCTTAGGACAAAGAGACAAAATACCAGCGCAGGCCAGAGACGCGTAGGCTTAGAAAACCATTAGAAATGAAAATTACACGATGCTTTTTAAAAAAGGAAAATAGTTTGTTAAATTTGTTTCTAGTTACAAAATATAAATTATTGTGATGTTACGTGCTAAAAGGACAGATTAGTCGAATAAAACTTTTATTAAAATACAGCTATCCTAAAAATATGCTTAAAAACATGTCGCTGGTGTTGCCATAAACTTATTCTTAACCTATTCTTGCATATAATTAATGCTTATTGATGTCGAAAACAATAGTTAATCAAAAATATTTAAAAAGTTATAAATGGCAAAAATACTATTTAAATTATATTCAAATCCCGTTTTGTTATATTGCGTTCCGCTTTTCATCATGAAAAAAAAGCTACAGAAATAAAAAAAAGTGGCTTATCTCCTTGCAAGAAAGGTAAATGCTTTACGTTTAAGTTTTGCGGTTTTTAAGAGATATCGATAAGCCCAGACCAACAACGTCAAGGGCCAGTGACGATAAAGAGGAATCTGTGGTGACTTTTTAAAAGTTTTTGTTAGTGTTACCAACTTTTTTAATGCGTATATTATAAAGATTTTATACTACGAGCTGGTGGAAAGTGTCATTTTTTCTGCACGTATTTTAGATTTGAATGTGCCACTTTTCCGCAGTGCGAGTATATTTCCTAACAAGTGCGGAAAGTGTCACCTCTTCGCACGCGATTGCAGTTGGCTGACCGACCGCGAAGCATAGCGGAGTTCGGCCAGCAATCAAGTGCGGAAATGAAACTTTTGGGAAGAGTTAGGAACACAATTTTATTTTCGATCGTGCGGAAAACAAAGTGTGAGTTTGTGTCCGCTTGTGTAGTGGTCCTGCTTCGGATATATCGCTGTCATGTTGGCATCATATATTCGACTGGACTGCCTTTATCATGGCGTATCGCGAGCTGTGGATTCGAGTCCCACTTAACGCATGGTTGTGTTGTTACCTAAGTCTAAGAAGCCATTTTTCTACGCAAAAACTTTGACAAAAAAGTAAGTTAATTAAAAAAAAAACTACAACTTGTGTAATACTGTTCTGTTCAAACACTACTGTTCTGGTGTTTGAAAAAGACCGAAAACAGGCCGAAACGGCGCCAAATACATAAAGCGTTTTATTTATCAACCCCTATTACTCACAAAATAGAACAATAAATTTACTATCTCCAATTCAGTTTATTTCGAGAATTCTTTTAAAAGTTGACGGCTCAATATCTTCTTCTTGGATCCTTATTGGCTTTAGCTGCCCGAACTATGTAGGGTATTGTCCGCTTTGGCTATATTAACCAACAACATTTATAGAAGTAGAAATCGAGCCTTATGGTTTCAAAGGTGAACCCAAAATAGACTAAATTGACTACACAATAGGCAGAAGTACCTTAAAATTTTATAAAACATTTAGAAAATTAGTCTTTGTGGACATAAGTATTTTAAAACATGAGTTCGGGCTCCTTTTTGTACCCTAAAAAAAGTGAGTATATTTTCATATATTATAAGGGAATATATTTATAATGTTAGGCTTTTACTATGTGCTCCTTTTTCTATCAGAATTATTCGTCGTCAATACCACGAAGTGACGTAACTAATTTTT
Source organism: Aspidapion aeneum (assembly GCA_963576565.1). NCBI lineage: Eukaryota > Metazoa > Arthropoda > Insecta > Coleoptera > Brentidae > Aspidapion > Aspidapion aeneum. The sequence goes on from OY755038.1 coordinate 184,282,783, forward strand.
ATTTTTAATTTCACATAGCAGCTTTGACAGCTTTCAAAATAAATTTCGATACTAGGGCGAGTTCGTAAAGTAATCGGATTTCATTCATCGATTACATCGGGTTTTTGACATTTGACAGGCGACGTTCATCTGACTTTTTCGTTTGGTGAGTCCGATGACCACCGCAAATAAAAAGAACGCGTTGAAATCGATGACGTTAACCGCGCTTTTTTCGATTTATTTTCTGGTCTTTTTGTTCATGAATTGAGTTTAAACAATTTGGAAGACGTATTGAAAATCCTCATAGGCCTCTGGGTGGAGGGAGAGGACGAAACTTTATATGTACATCTTACTCCAGCCCAAATTGAGTAAATTTCAAAAGGTAAGGTACCTGTGTAGATAGTTATTAGACGATTTACACATAGAAGAAGTTAGTGGAGAGATACAGGCATTTTAAAATTATCTTGCATTAAGTGTTCACATCAGGGAGGCTATCTATTGCTTACTTTGTCTTTTGAAATGTGTGTGTTCCAGACTTGGTGTGTTCAAATAATTTCAGGGGAGCTTATTCAATTTTGAATGACTGACCGAAAATAACCCCTTAGGCTTTTTCTAACTAAACCCGTAAATTCCAGCTAGGCTTGTATGTATAACGAGAGTATGTACTCAATAAGTACAGTCCTCAGTAAAAATAGGGTGAAATGGCTATATCAACTTACGTAACCCACTCCGTGGTAATTTACTCTGAAGCTTAACGAATTCGAAATATTTTGAGCCACAATAAAGCTTTTTTTTTTAAATCATAACAAAGTAGACTTTTGATAGTTGGAAACCTCCCCTCCCCAAACTTTGACATGCTTTGTGGTGTGCTGGATATTTTCTTTATTTTTTACTGTTCTTTTTCAGATGATAAGAAATACTGTGAGATGTACTATGCAATAAAACATCAAACACTACATACCTGAGCCCAATCTGATAAAGAGAATGAAAACCAAGCAAATGATCATGGCTGGACCCATAATTCCATAAAATTGTTGTTTGATCTACGTCTGGATATGGAAGATTAGTTTATTAAGCCAAAAGGAAAAAAAAAATAATTGTGGAATAAGATTTGTGATGACTTAAGCTGTATTGGGGGATATGAAATGTGTAGCTTTATTTATTAGTTTTAAGGCAAATGAAATGTATTGTTGTAATATGTTATTTAAGAGAGTCTTGTTTTTATTTTTACAAATAAATCTTTATCATATTAAAACTTTTTACATAAACATTTAGTTCTTTAGAATAATACCTAAATACCTATACTATCATCTCAATTCTGCCAGACCCGAGCATCATGTAAAGAGCCTGGCCATCCTGCAAAAATATCAAGAAATTCAAGCTTGTCATTGCAGATTTGGTTTGGTTCGGTTTGGTTCGGTTTGGTTCGGTTTGGTTTGGTTTGGTTCGGTTTGGTTCGGTTTGGTTCGGTTTGGTTCGGTTTGGTTCGGATTTGTTTGGTTTGGTTCGGTTTGGTTCGGTTTGGTTCGGTTTGGTTCGGTTTGGTTCGGTTTGGTTCGGTTTGGTTCGGTTTGGTTCGGTTTAATTCGGATTGGTTCGGTTTGGTTCGGTTTGGTTCGGTTTGGTTCGGTTTGGTTCGGTTTGGTTCGGTTTGGTTCGGTTTGGTTCGGTTTGGTTCGGTTTGGTTCGGTTTGGTTCGGTTTGGTTCGGTTTGGTTCGGTTTGGTTCGGTTTGGTTCGGTTTGGTTCGGTTTGGTTAGGTTTGGTTAGGTTTGGTTAGATTTGGTTCGGTTTGGTTCGGTTTGGTTCGGTGTGGTTCGGTGTGGTTCGGTTTGGTTGGGTTTGGTTCAGTTTGGTTTGGTTCGGTTCGGTTCGGTTCGGTTCGGTTCGGTTCGGTTCGGTTCGGTTCGGTTCGGTTCGGTTTGGTTCGGTTCGGTTCGGTTCGGTTCGGTTCGGTTCGGTTCGGTTCGGTTCGGTTCGGTTCGGTTCGGTTCGGTTCGGTTCGGTTCGGTTCGGTTCGGTTCGGTTCGGTTCGGTTCGGTTCGGTTCGGTTCGGTTCGGTTCGGTTCGGTTCGGTTCGGTTTGGTTCGGTTTGGTTCGGTTTGGTTCGGTTTGGTTCGGTTTGGTTCGGTTTGGTTCGGTTTGGTTCGGTTTGGTTCGGTTTGGTTCGGTTTGGTTCGGTTTGGTTCGGTTCGGTTTGGTTCGGTTTGGTTCGGTTTGGTTCGGTTTGGTTCGGTTTGGTTTGGTTTGGTTTGGTTTGGTTTGGTTTGGTTTGGTTTGGTTTGGTTTGGTTCGGTTTGGTTCGGTTTGGTTCGGTTTGGTTCGGTTTGGTTCGGTTTGGTTCGGTTTGGTTCGGTTTGGTTCGGTTTGGTTCGGTTTGGTTCGGTTTGGTTCGGTTTGGTTCAGTTTGGTTCGGTTTGGTTCGGTTTGGTTCGGTTTGGTTCGGTTTGGTTCGGTTTGGTTCGGTTTGGTTTGGTTTGGTTCGGTTTGGTTCAGTTTGGTTCGGTTTGGTTCGGTTTGGTTGGGTTTGGTTCGGTTTGGTTCAGTTTGGTTGGTTTGGTATGAAATGATTACGTCGTAGTTTTTATTATTTAGGCTGGGCAAATAGATTTATTAGTTACTGCATCTACTATCGCTAATTGGCGTTAATTTAAATAATTTAATATTTATGACTACTGCTTCTCAGCAGTGAAAAAATTAAAAAATACTCTGCCAATATATGGGCCCCTAAGCTCATACTAGGTACTATAGTTATAGTGTACGTGCGAGCTAATAAAACTAAAACCTGAAATATAACTTATTCAACTCCAGACTAAATTACCTTTTGTTTGATACCACAGTCATATTTTGACTTAAACTCAAATTTTTGAAATCTACCCCCACCCTTAAAAAAACAAAAACTAAAAAGTATTTTGTTTAACTCCGGACTTAATTGCCTTTCGTTTGATATTACACACGCCATATTTTCACGTAAAATCTAATTTTTAAAATCTACCCCCACCCTTTTTGAAAAAAAAACTAAAATGTATTTTGTTTAAATCCATACTCAATTACCTTTCATTTGATATCACACACGCCATATTTTCACATAAACTCTAATTTTTGAAATCTTCCCCCACCCTTTTATTTGGCTTGTGTTTGGTGGATTTTGTTCATTTTTAAATGGGCCATCTCGACCCAAGACCCAGCCTAGGTACCAAATTTCATTAAAATCGGTCTAGCGGTTTTTGAGTTATGCGCGTTGGTCGTTACAGACAGACATACAGACAGACAGACAGACAGACAGACAGACAGACAGACGGCGCGACAAAAAAATTTCAAAATCATCTGAAACGCAAAGATATATAAAAAATTTTGAAATCGGAGCTTCTTTTTTTTTCTCGAAAAAATTAGGATCACCATAGCTCACACTACTATAGTATAGTATATGTGTGAGCTAAAACTTGTTGTCATTTGTGTTTAAACTTAAATGGCGGGAAAAAGTTTTCGGTGCTCCACGAGCCCTCAGAGCCGGTGGTAAAAAAGCTGAACTTTGTCAATGGAATATGAAAATCATTGAGCCAGTTGTGCACTAGTGCTGCACTTATTTTCCCATTGCAATACGCCATAAATAACTCCTTAGATCTTAAAACTTAAAAGGATCTGTTCAAATTTTATTTGAGGAGGAGTTTCTTCTTATTTTTATATCCCTCATCACCCAACTTAATACACTTTTGTTGTACTTTTCGTTATACGACTTGACCATTGACGTGGTTGTTAGACTGGGAAAGACAGAAAAGACGCTGAGACAACAGGGACTTAATGCAATGACGGCTGTAATATTGCCAGGCAGGTAATATTGCCAGGCAGTATTCTGAAAAGAAACAAAATTTCGGAGTTTCATTTTCTTTATTTAGTAAGTATCTCTAACCGTTTTCTACTTATACTACCTGGTGTGCAGTCAGGTGTAACGTCCAGCCCTATTTTTAACCCTAAGAGTTTTTCTTAAGGAGTGGTTTCTATATATTTGGTATGTCCGTGCTTAGTTAACTGAAAACTTATTTATTCTGCATTATAAACGCATCTTCAGTTAACTTTCGTTTTCGCAAACGCGACTCACTTGTTACATAAAACTGAAGATTTTAACCATTGAATCCTGTGATCATTTGACCATGCATGATCCGCTAAACCAGATTTTTCAATATCTCCTATATGGGTACTTTTAAGATGTTCATTTACTCTAACCTGAAGAGGGCGTTTCGTTTCACCTACATATAATTTACCACACTCACAAGGGTTTTGGTAAATACATTCCTTATTTATTAAGGGATTTTCTGGTTTTGTTTTAGTTAAAAAACTCCTTATCCTATTTACCGATGAAAATACTGTTTTTATAGAATAGCCAAACATATTCTTCTTATGTTTTCTCAAATCTTTTGAACATATGGAATATTAATAACACCCAACAGATTATTATTTTAAGAATTGCTTTGTTTTAAATTTTAGAGATCGTTGAGATTATTCATTTCTTGGAATAACCATTCTGCTGTAAGTCCATTTTAATGTTTTTAATTTCTGTGGTTAATTGTTCATTATTACTACAAATATTTGTGGCTTTTAATTACAAATTTGTTATAACTCCTTATTTTGTAGCAACAAAATGATTAGACTTAAAATTTAGGTCCTGTCCCGTGTGTGAATCCTTTCTATATATAATGTTTTGAATGTTTCTTTCCAATCGTTTGACAAGGTAAGGCCTAATCTTTTTCAATTTCCATTTGATTGTTTGTCGAATACTGATCGAAACGAAACGCCCTCTTCAGGTTACAGTAAATGAAGATTTAAAAAGTATTATATTAGTGGATATTAAAGAATCCGGTTTCAATGGTTAGAAGTTTAAGTTTTGCATAAGGAGTCGCATTGGCTAAAACCATCGAGGTAGAATAAAAAGGAGCTGACATGACGTAACTTACATGTACCCCCTTCGGCCATATTGTTTAGACACTTCTGTCATCGCGATCGAGCTTTATTTTCATTTAAAATGTGTTTTCTTAAAGATTCGAGTGGCATTTTTGCTAGTTTTTTGAAAACAAACATTGTGATTTGTGCTTTACGTAGTTATGGTAGCAGACGCAGTGTAGATCAGAAGATATCAAAAGGAATAACATTTCATAGGTGAGTATAAACAATAAACAGAACCGTACTTGTGTTTTTGATGGAACAAAATTTTTGAAAAATAGTTCTCTAGCTTAACTAAAGGTTACAACCGGTACACATTCTACCCTACTCTATAGCCAAACTTTTTTCTTTGGCGCTGGCCCCCCTTTTTGAATTAACGAATTGGTTGCGCCGTCCTGTCCACCAATATAGAAACAAACTGTATTTTTACTACAATAAAACAAATTTTATTAAAACTAATAAATTACATCAGGACTCCCGCGCCTTCCTCTTCCCCCCCAATATTGGTCGGCGCCCCCTGATTTGGGAATCATTGCTCTAAAGATACCCAACCAAGAAACACAAGGCTGGCGGATCAGAATCCGCCCCTACTCGCGTGTCTGAGCGCTCAAAAACGCCACTTTTGCAAGTAAAAAAATTGCGATTAAAAATCTCAACAAAAACATAAAACTTTTGTAGTTAGATACCGAATTTCGATATCTCTAGAAAAAAGAATAGATAAATGAATGTTATTTATTTGACTTTTTCAGATTTCCTAAAGATGCATCTCGTCGTGAAGCATGGTTGAAGTTCGTAAGCAGGGGAAGCTGGCAGCCTACAAAATATAGTGTGCTTTGTTCCAAGCATTTTTGTGAAGAAAGTTTTGACAGAACATCCCAGTGACTTTAATAAATAAAGTCTTTATACATTCAATTTTCTTAATAACCCTCTCATATTAATTTCTGTCAAAAATTTTATATTATCGTTGTTTGATGGAGAGTACTCTCCATCAAACAACGATATTATCTGCATAATAAGAGTTTATTTAACAACTATCGAAAATAGCACTTTTACAGGCCTAGGACAGTTTGATGCAGGGCTATCAAAACGGACGGGCCACGATCCTCCACTTTGTTGATGTCACATCCGGGGCTGATTTTTTTTTTGATGGTCACGTCACGACACAGCTGATTGTCTTTAAAATATTGAAGTTGGAATGGCGGTTCATGAATATTCGATTTTTTTAAAAATAAAGCCGGTTTTGAGATTGTTTTTACTATATTCTTGCAGAACATTTTTTTTTAAATATATAGTAATTCTTAATTTCTTAGAGCCGCTTCATTAGCTCACACAAAAATTAAATTTAAAACAGAAGCGATTGTGACACACACAGATGACAAAGTCAAATACTTGTCAAATATAACAGTTGGCATGCGGTACATGGCGGGTAATTTGAATTTAAAATAAAAAATGCTAAATGTTGAAGATTTTAATCTTTTAATCACCTTGCATCCTTACAAAAGTTTGGTGGAATATGAGGATAGTGTCTGAGAATATTTGACTAAAATTTCGCGGAAATCTAATAACTAAAATAAAAAAACGTCTGACCTCCCATAAGACCCAATGTAAAAGTCAGCCCCCAGAGAACAGCTGATTTTTTTAGGGTCGTGGCCTGTATTTTTTTGTCGGCCTTGTTTGATGTTATACAATCAAGAACAAATTATTCCACTAGAGTACCCTCCATCAAACAACGATATTATCTGCATAATAAGAGTTTATTTAACAACTATCGAAAATAGCACTTTTACAGGCCTAGGACAGTTTGATGTTATACAATCAAGAACAAATTATTCCACTGTGCTGCACACTGCTTTTTATTAACCGCATCGTAGTCCGGGCTCTAGCGTCAAAATTTGGCCTTGGTGGACGTTTTGATGAAGATTTTACAACACCAGTTTTAATCGAATACTAATAATTCCACGAACTGACCAGTTGACAGACCCAAAATTGTCTTTGTCAAAAAGTAAGGTTAGAGTGTCAAAATATTTTTTAATTTTTAAACGGTTTAAGCTATAGTAATGAAATTTGGCAGGCACATTGGCCTTCACGCACTAGCTTTTTGACTGTCAAAAAAAATTATATATTTTGCCCCTAAGGCGCACAAGGGGGCAAAATGTGTTTTAAGATTATGCCTTATATCTTCTAAACTATTGCACTTTCACAACTATGTCTTACCAAATTGGTAGGCCATACGATTACCCACAGGTTTGCCATGTAAGAAAAATCAAGGCCCCCTAGGTAGAGGCAATTTTTTTTAATTTAAATTAAAAAAAGTTTAGTTGACTTATACTCTGCCCTATGTCAGTTTTGCACCTAACGGTAATTTTGTATACTTTATCCCCCGGATCCTAGGGGCTCTAAGGAGTCAATATCTTATGTTGAACCCACCGAAAAATTAGAAAATCACTCATTCAAGATATTTTATTGGGTCCGGCACATATCACAAAATATAAACATTTTCATATTTAGAGGCATAGATGATACATTTTAAAGTTCAAGCAATTTTATCAAATTAAATTAAAAAAACTAATTTTTGTGGCAATTTATATCGGACTTCGGGTATTGATCCATTACCTGTGATAAAAAATTATCTTAATGGCCCTCAGGGGATGTCAGGGGTACAATATATTTTTAGACTATCCCATTTATTTTTCACGCTACTGCACCTGCACAACTAGGTCTCACTAAATTAGAGGATTACATACTATGTGCGGTGGGTCAAAATAAGATATTAGCCCCTTACGGCCCCTAGGAACCGGAGGCAATGTAAAATTAGGAAGCAGTCAATCGTAACCGTTTGGTGCAAATTCGCTGACAGCGCAGAGTATAAGTCAATTAAGCTTTTTTGATTGTAAATTACAAAAATTTTTCGTGGCCTCGAAACAGCTTCGAAATTTTTTATACATAGCCGACCTGTGGGTAAATGTATGAGCTACTAATTTATTAAATCATAGTTCTGCAGGTGCAATAGTTTAGAAAATATAAGGCATAATCTAAAAACACATTTTACCCATATATAAATATTTTTGACAGCCAAAAAATAAATACCTGAATTTTGATCTACGTGCCAAATCGTTCAGAATTTTAAAAAAAATTGACACCTAACCTTACTTTTTGATTAAGATAATTTTGGGTCTGTAAACAGGTCAGGCAGTGTTGGTGGGATTAGTAATCAACTCAAACAAGGTTTGTAAAATCTTCATCAAAAATGCTATGGCCCCGGACTATCGATTTTATAATGATTTACAATGATAGAAGTCGCTGTTACTTTTCAAAACCAAATATTACCGCGACAAAATAAAATTTTATAGGGCACATTTTGATTAGGAAAGTGACTATTAGTGAGTTAATATTATTGGTATTTTTATAAACAATTTTTTATTAAAAGTAAAAAATTTATCTTATCATAAATTCATAATTTTCATCCCTAAATCAATAAACATCAATTTTTCACAAACCTAAGTATTACCCTTATCGATATCTCTTGCAGAAAAGAAGCTGTCATCTTGTATTAAAAATAAATATAAACAAATGTATTGGGTGCAGCCCTGTTAAGCAGACATATTGGTACGACTCTAACCAACGCCTAGGGGTCCCACTTTCTGTCGCATTATACAAATGCTTGGATCAGCTCCACTTTATTCTACCTTGATGGCTGAAACGAAAATTTATTGAAGCTGCGTTTGGAATGCAGAATAAATAAGTTTTCAGTCAACCAAGCACGGATATACCAAACATACTTGCTAACCGAAACGTCGTGTTTAAAATAAATAGACAATAAAAGTCCGAAATTTTGTTTCTTCTCAATCGTTGTCTACGAGTTTCCAATAAAGAGTATTCTAAAAGTTTCACATTGAAAACTGGCAGTTGATCTTTTAAAATTGGCATCCCAAGGTCGATTTTAAAAGTCGTTTGCTAATAAAGGAAGGCTTTATTAGTTCCTCTTTATATAGTAAACAAAGGCCGTATATTGAAAGATCACAGCTAATCTTACAATGTGAATATGTCAAAATACTGCCTGGCACTATTAGAACCTGGCTTTATTGCACAAAGCCTATTATCCAATCTTCCGTGTTATTTGACTTATGTCCTTCGAATCGGCAACAAAGAGTGCCTCCAAAATGTAGCAAATTTAAATTGTGCAAAGATTTTAAAAGGAACTTAAGCCCTTGAAACCAAACTTCGTAAAAATTTAAATTAATAAAATCAAAAATAGTAGAACACTGAATTTATAAAAAAATATTTATAGAAAAGTAAAATGCAAAAAACCTAAACTGTACAAATGGCTCATAGATCTACCATTGGAGGACTATAAGCTGCGACAGCTGTTGTTTTTGTACCGGATACTGTTTTATCTGGGTTTTGATTGAAAATAAAACCTAGTCTAACTAATCTTATCCAATTCTAACTTATTTTGACTTAAATTAGATACTATGCTCCCGTCCTCAGCCTTGTGCGTAAAAATCAGATTTCATCTAACCTTAAGGAAATTAAGTTAAAACCCAACGTCGCCTATCCTTAATGTATTTTTACTTAAATTGACTTTTCTGGAGTGTGTTTATGATTCGGGTTAAAATTTACCGTGTGAATTCTACCCAGACGAGCCGTGCGTTGACTGGACATTTTCTGTCTGTCATTTGTCAATTTAGATTTTTTTATTGGCGGAATTGAATCGATAGGAATTTCCCGCCAATAAAGCAGATTTAAAAAATGAAACCAATATTTATGTTATTCTTTAAAGAAACCAAAAATTGTACTAGAATTTTGTAAGAATCAAGGAGTTCATTTTGTATTGGTTTTGACATAATATGGACATAATATAATATTGATATTTCGGACTTATTGGAATAAAGCTATGCAATAATAGTGTCAGGCGCGTCTGGTGTGCACAAGGCGTAAATCATGAACGTATCCCTGTACTGGACGTTGAGGGTAAAATCTGGTCTAGAAAATAAGCTGAAGGCAAAAAGTAGTCGAAAAAACATAAAAATTCAAAAAAAAAACATAACCTTATTTTTGATGACAACTAAAACTGGAATTAATTTTGGGATATTACACCTTGAGTCCCTGTATGTTGACATATTTGGATATTATATCTAAATATGTTAATATACAGGGACTCAAATTATATCCTGATCGTTTATTTCTCTACGGCCATATCTAACGCAACTTACCGATCTTTACCAGTAGATTAGTTAACCATTTCTACAGTTTCTACATTTGACATTTCGTTAAATAATTTTTTATCAATTCAATGTTAAAATTACTAATTCACAACTTTTCAAAGCTAAAGAGACCAGGATACAGCTCAATAATAAAATCCGTGAGATAACTTCTCCAGAATTTTATAACGATTTTAATAAAAGATGTCAGTGTAATTATATCCTTCAAAATTCACATTACACAGACATCGAACTTCCAATCGAAGTACATAGGATTTTATATGCAGGACCGAAAGTTAGCTTACCTACCCCTAAACAACTTCCAATTTAAAAAAAAAACACTGAAAATATAGCCGAAACGTCAGCAAAATTCGATTGACTTTTGAACACGCTGTCCTAAACCTATGGACCTCTAGACCTGTATCTAACGATTTTTTTCTTTCAATTACAGTTCTTTTACTAAATCATTTTTACTAAATATTTTTTTGCAAATCTTCTTTGTAGGTATTTTTCGCACTTCTATAAATTGTGCGTGCGTTGCAGGAACGATATAAAAAATAATCAATGAAAAGTGACTGATCGGACATAAATAGGCAATATTCAAAAAAAAAACTTCAAAACGTTAAAATACCAAAAAAAATTGAAAAAAAATCGAAAAATAAACTAAAAAAATGCGGAAAGTAGTATATTAATTTTTTGTAAACCTTGATCTATAATATACTGTTCTAATTTATGTTAAAAAGGCGTGACCGCCTATATCTCTGTCAAGTCCTCCTGCTCTGCGAAAGAGAAAAGTTGAATTGAATGCGACAAATCTAGATTTATAAATCTAGCATTCCCCGATTCTGTCTACCATATTCCATTCGTTTATCTAGGGCAATAGTACAATTTAAAGGTTATGCAACCCCCGTATATGAGTTAATAAGGAATAAAAACTTACCTCGTCATCAAAGGCATCATGATCCGCCATTTTGAATTGCTGCTGTTACTGACGGTGCCCCTTTTCTCAAGCCGTGGCCTCCCTCGCTGTCTTTCGAAGTCGAGTTTCCCGAAAAGGCACGAATACTGACTAAAGTTACATAACTTTGAACGGGAGTTGCACCACCAACTTTACCGGTAGAGACATTATTTTAACCGGAAATGAAAGTTTGACGTCGCGTGGGCCTCGCTGAAAAGAAAGAATAATGCAGATAAGAAAGTAGTTATGAAATAGATATTTTTCCCTACATTTTTACTTTCCTAGCCCGCATAACAATGGCTAGTAAAGGTATTATTTTCGACGAAAAATTTCGGGTGTATTTTGACCGATCGTCGTGATGTCCGTCTATGTGAGTGTGTGTATTATTACCGATTTTCACAAAATTTTCAGGTAAAATTGTGTATGACACTCTCACAAGCTGATTAGATTTTGGTCAAAATCCCTTACTGCTAAGGAGAGTTTTTTGACAATTAGATAAAAAAATTTAAAAATGCTAACGTTTTACCGAAGCATCGTACCAATGTACGATTTTCGGAATATAGCAGACTACAGTTTGCTCAATAATTTGTGTTATAACATTGATGAGCATCTTAAATTTACTGAGTTGCGAATAGTTCAAAAGCTGGTAGGTTCTCATCGGAAAAACGATGCTTTCAGGATATTATCAGAGGCTCCAAATAAGGTATTAATAAAGATTTTTTTCCAGTACTCTGGTGGGTTATTTCCTGGAACGTTAATGGGAATTTGCTGTTGCTATCCTTGGCACCTGTAATTCTATTCCAAGGTTTTTAGCATGTGTACTGACTTCAGCTAAGATAGTGTCCATGGCCTCTTCTGCACAGTCACGATGATGTTTAATTGGATCTTATTCTCTTTTAATGTGATTTCCACATTACAATAAATCTAAAAAAAATTGTATTTAAATACAGCAACACTTTTGTATTTTTAAGACCAAAGAAGTTGTAAACTAATCCACGGAAAAATTAAATATATCCTACACATTATATATCTTTCGGTATAACTGTATCTTATCTATGGTATAATATTATATATAGGTTTTAGAGTTCTAACTTGATTCAATGTTTATTTTGTTTGGAAATTAGGAAATTATTAATTTTTTTTTAACATTTAGGGGGTGAAAATGCCCTTCTCTGCCCCTCACTGCGTACGCCCAAGTGCCATTCATTTTAAATTCGCCGCCCTGTATACATGCATTTATTCTAGGCTACTGCAAAAAATTTTTTTTTTTTTTTTTTAGTAGAGCCCCTTTTTCTATATCTTAAAAGCAGTAACATTGCAAAATATCAATAACCGGAACTGAAAGCAGTAATTTCAAATATTTGTTAGCGATGTTACCAACTGACCAACGGACTGGTTATAAAACACGAGCAATACAAGCGTGCAGCTGGAATGCAAATAGGATTCTTCGGACGGTTTAATAACCAGCACGAACGAACCCCTTTCTTTCTCCCACTTTCCATTTGCGCACTGCTGAGTTTTTTTCTCGGAATTAGCCTCGTAGTTGTCATAACTTTCTACTTGCTAGCTAAGAAATTTAAGGTTTGCGGGGTAGTGGATCCTAGCAGAGCCAACTCACTGGCACTGTTAAACTAAAAGAGTAAAAAAAAATCGCCTGATCAACAGAAATTGATTTAATATTAAGTTATTATAAATATTCTACTAATTTAAAGCACAGTCCCTTATCAGGTCTAGTCTGGGTTGGTTTGTTCTAAGTTTGTTTTTTAAATCTCTATATATTTTGTAGGTAAATAAAGTTGGACAAATTTAAAATTGGATCAAATATTTTTAAGCGGGCTTCGATAAAAAGGGTCCGTTTTAACCGTAACGCTACACACTGTTCCTGAACATTGAAAAAGTGTTATAAAAATTACTACCAAAGTGTTATACAATTCCTCGTATTCTAGTTACCTGCATTCGACTCTTGATAGATTGTAAAATAATTAATTCTTGGAAAACTGTCATTTAATTCTCAATGTACGGGACGACGCGGCGGAGCTTCTAAAATAGTTCTGTGACATTTTGGCATTTGAAATTTTAAATTTTAATTTGCTATTGTAACAACTTGTTACTTTTGAAAGCGACACAAACCATTACTGGACGCTTATTCTGGACTGTCCGTGAGGTGAGGTGAGGTAAGCGCTCACCAAATCTCAAGACGCTATTCTTGACGACCGGTGAGGTGCGCTGTCACTTTCACGGGTGAACTTAAGTTCACCACATCTTTCAACGGTAAAATGAATCCACGGAAATTGTTGAGATGTTAATAACCTTACTTTTGCCAGTCAGTTTTATTTTGGTACGGTTCGGTTCGGTTCGGCTCAAAACAATAATTTTTTATCTGTTTTTATCAAAAATTTAAAGCTAATAAAACCTCTCTGCAAAAGAAAAACTGATCACCAAAAGTAAGGTTAGAAACACTCCCGCGGATTCATTTCCGCGTAAAGAGTTGGTGAACTTCAGTTCACCGGTGATCTTAAGTCCACCCACGGGTACTCAAAAGTCCAAAATAAAACTGACCACCAAAAATAAGGTTAGAAGCACTCCCGCGGATTTACTTCCCCGTGGAAAAAGATAAAAAAGATGGTAAACTCAAGATCACCGGTTAATTTAGGTTCACCGGTGATCTTAATTCCTCTCATAAAAGTAAACAATTTGCTCACCTTACTGTACTATTGCAAATTCGGTTTATTCTACGTATATTAAGAATTGTCGATTTGTTAAAAATAGTAAAAATTATTTAGGCTTTGAGTATTATTAGCACTATAATTAAAAACTATATGGTGTATAAATTCTAGAAGACTGGATAATGAAATTTCCTTTTGAGCAAGGCATAATGTAGCGGACCACAAATTGTGCCAGCTATTGAGAATATGGTAATGAAATTATAAAATAATTTTAACATATGTATGCCCACAGCCGTCTCAAATTATCAAGCCCGATCCTTCTTTGAAATACAACACTGTCGAAGGCTGACATTTCTACTGTTTTCTTGTCAGCTTATATTTTTTTGTTTTCAAAATAGTGAAAATTTTGGATCTGTCTGCCTCACGGAACTGTAACATAAACTGGAATGCTAATGACGTGAAAATAAAATGACCGCTACATGTACTTGACAGTTGGTGGATGTTAAATGGGTTGGTTTTGCCAAAATATCCCCAAATCGGCACCAACATTTAGAAATTCCACAGGCTAAAAATTAAAAAGAGCTATGAAGGAAACATGGGACTATTTAAAAATTATGTAAGAAAGATAGTCAGATTGAGGCGGTAAATCATTCATACAAAAATGTGCCCCTAACTGAATAACAAAATGGCAAACCTGGGAGGTGTTATCGTGTTGGCTGTTTCTTAGCACTTTTGAAGACAACTTTAGTAACTAATATCCACTGTTCATATTTTATCGAATATCAAAATCTCGAACTCTTTATAATGAAATATGGACAATTAAAATATTTAAAATCAAAATAGCAAAATTACAAAATATTGAAAATCGAAATATTGAAACTACCACAACTACCCAACCAACCTAAATAAATAACATAACCAACCAACCTCACCAGCCAATTTAATCAAATCAACCAAACGAATTTTGAATATATTTTATCAGCTTTTAATTTTGCGATATTTTATTAGATATTTTAGTTTCGAGATTTTGATTATATGAGATTTTTATTATTCAAGATTTTAATTTTCGATAAAATGTATTTTAATATTTTAAATGTTACCCAGTTTTAAGAAATGTGTACACTGAAGAGTATACTGCCGTCCTTAGTAAGACCCACCTATCTACGTTTGCACTTATTTCGAGAAAAGCGAGTTTATAGTTTAAATGCTTGCTAAGGGTACATAGTAATATATTTTTTTTGTTTTTCAAAATAAAATACTTCCGAACAAAAATTTGGGTATTTTTCTTAAACAACAGATAAAAGTAACCTATTTTAAGCCATTTTCGGTCATAACTCATTTTTGACTTTTTTGCAGATAGGTGGGTCTTCCCAACTAACATTTATAGTAGCGGCTACATGTTCTAAAGGATTTGCTACTTTCTTATAGTAGAAATGTGGTGATCCCAACCAAAATTTGTTACTTTTTAGTTCTAACTACTATTTAGTATCAGGAATTAGTAGATGTTTCGTAAAAACGACCCTCTAAACTACTTCATAGGATTGTTTCTTGATAGTTGATTCTGATAGTCTTCTCTACCACAATAGGACGTTGCTAAAATGTTACTTTCTTTTTAGTCGTTATTTCGTAGTCGCCCTGACTTTTATATCCTACTTAATTACCACTAGAAAGTTAAGCTTAATTGGAGTCCCAAACAAGTGTATCCGACAACTACATTATAACTTTAATTTTTACCACAAAAGTTTGTGTCATCATAGTAACATCTGATGTAACAATGTAGACAAACTAACTTTTTGGATCAACTTTAAAGCCGCAACTACTTTCAAGTAACCTTTTCGACTATCAGGGAATATAGTTTGGGACGCCATGTTTTTATGTAACAAAGAAAATTTAATATTTTTGTTGTCGTTTTATGAGCTCATATTAAAGAGCCATACTATTTTATAAACAAATTAGTTGAAGCTTACCAAAAATGCTCTTCTTAAGCACCATTTGTTGGAGTTAACTGTCGATTATGAAAACATAACCTCCAAAATCACAACACAAAAATTCCATCAGCTACCAGAAAACGGCTCAATTTTACGGGCGCACCGGTTTTTTGCAATATATATAATGCATGTTATACAAAAAACTTTGCGTCGCACTCGAATTTTGATCCTCTGCTCGTAAATTCTCACACTTTTGGATAACATAGTACATATTATAACCATAACCAAACAAAAAAACTAAGCGAGTCTGTTTACTGTTGTGTCCACCATATTGTGTAACAATTCTACCAAAAAGAAACGATTATATTATTTGCAACTACATCGCAACTTTTATGCCATTACGGAAAAAAAACAGCCTCTACGACGTAGTAGATACCTGGCTACGACGTAGTAGTGTAGTTGTTACTACAGTGACTTTAAACACTTGGCCAAGTAGTTATAACCAGAAATTGGTTCCCCAGGGAATTATAACGTCGCTGTATGGTATACTGAGACGTAGCGGGAGTACGTTGCGGTTACTTTTAAGAAATTCTTTCTAGTTGGGGTTTCGTCGTTACAACTTTAATTGTTTGTTGGGTTACTAAGGACGGCAGTATAAGCCTTAGATTTTTTTACATATTTTCCACATATTCCAGGAAAAAACACAAAAAATAGCTTAAAATTCGACATCATGAGGTTTCGACCCCCCCCCCCCCTCCAAGAGGCCTCGGGGCCCTAAGACATATTCCTGGGTGCGCCACTGTCAACTGATATACTACTTTTTTTAAAAAAATTTTTCCGGAAACTGTGTTACGAATTGGAATAATCTGGTTGCGAAACAGCTATTTTTGCCTTAAGTGGGAAATTAATGGTACAAGAATTTTTTTTACAGATTTTGTTAGTCAGGATGCTCTATATTATTAATCCGAGTGATGTCACTCTGGCACCCTTAAACATTTTTAAAAATCCAAGAAAGCGGCCATTTTAAAGTAAAAAAATTAAATAAAAAAATATCTAAATCAAGCATAGGTGTGTGTGGTGCAATAGAGAATTATTAAAATAAATCAGGCTATAATAGTGCCAGGCACAATTCGACTTTGGTATATCAATTTTGAAGGATCAACTGTCAGTTTTCAATGTGAATGTGTCAAAATAGTGCCTGGCACAATTATAGCCTGGCTGTATTTCAATAATTCTCTATTATTTCAGTCGGCCTTTGGTCGCCAGAATTAAAATTCGACACTATTTTTTCTGGGGGGGTACCCCAACGGAGGGAGAATGATTTTATGAAAAAAATCGACCTGTTAACATAGGCAAGCGATACACCGAATCTAGGGTATTTGGGTCCGCTGAATTCAGTTAAAAGGAGTAATTTAAAGAAACAGGTGATAGCCGGGAATTTATGGTATTACGGTAGAACTGTTTATGTGGAGACTTAGCGAACAAATTTTAATTAAGTTATTTTTGATTTTGAAAGCTTTGCTTAACCCTATTTCAAAGCTTACCAGTGACTTCTGGCCATAAGCCACCATTTTGAAATATTCAAGATGGCGACCGTGGGCAAAAATTTAGAAAAGGAGCACATGCATGTGATACCTTACTTATAGGGTTCTTGGGTACGCTGAATTCAAATATTATGTTAAAAAAAGTTTGAAATTACAAAAGGTCGAAAGTACAAAAGGTCGAAAATACAAAAGATCGAAAAACAAAAGATTGAAAAACAAAAGGTCTAAAATCGAAAGTAGCTATACTGTAATGATTGTAAAAAAAGGCTTTACTATAGACACAGAGGCACACACACACACACACACACACACACACACACACACACCTAACGAACACACACACAAACACATACACGCACACACACAGACACACACACAGACGTCACGACGATATTGCGAAGATAAGTCAAAATACACCCAAAACATTTTTTTTCATCGAAAGCAATACCTTTTCTAGCCATTATTGCACGGGCCAGGAAGGTAAAAAAATACGCGACTTGCATGGCTTTTTTACCGAATAATTTTGAGATTTTACTAGCAGCAGCGCCACCTATTGTCGGCATTTTTCACTTTGACGAAATCTATCAGGCAGTGCTTTGGCCTCTAAACTCCAAAAACCTGTTGATAAGAAACTGATCCCTGATCCTTTACGATCACGACGCATCAGTCATTTAACCTGATAAAGACACATTAATACTATGTGAAAGTGTTTACTGTTAAAAAATCTTGTTTAGCTTAAAAAAAAAACATAATGTATATGTATAGATATATAGATATTTTCTCTTGCCTTGAGCGCCATCTTTAAAATTGTCTTGAATTGTTGTAGTCTAAAAATAGTGAACTTTTATAAATTCATTTCGCGTCCCTTTTAAGTTAAAAAAAACGTGACCAAAAAAGACGCAGAAAGTTGGTAGGTTTTAGAAGTCTTAATCTAGTGGTATTTTAGAACATGTTGTGGAAGACTTTTCAAGTGTGAATTTGGTACATGAAAATAACGAGGGTAAAAAACACGTTATATACACAGCACCAGAAACTTCAGCAAAAAGTGGATTTTTATAGCTTGATTTGTCCTTGTTTTTAAGTTATTTTTAAGCATGTAGATTTAACAAAATAAATATTACATAGTATGAGGTTGTTTTAAAGTAAAAAAAAACTTTGTTATTTTTGTTCACGTTAATTTAATGTTGATGTGATTTTTTTGCTATGTGGGGTACGTAAAAACTCGTACTAGGTACGTACATGGTACATCCAATTAAACGTAAAATGTACGTACTCTAGACATACATGGTACTAACATGGGACATCAAATTAAAATAACAAAAGTGTAGAATTAAGACTAGGTACCATTAAAAACTATTCTGGCTTCCTGAACATTCCTGCTTTAGAGTGATCGTCCAGGTTTACCTTAAGGCTCGAAGTCTCGATAGGTTTGAAGTTTGTTTTACTTGATTTAATATTTAAGTAATGTATCTCTAACAATGCCGTTAAATGTTATAATTCCAAATCAAAAAGACTTTAAAGACACTGTATGTTATTTTAAAAACAAATAAAGACTTACTGATCGATATAAAACACAAAAATAAAAGTTTTGGAATATTTTTCAAAAAATCATGTTTTTGCACAAAGTCTACCTGATTGGAAGCACGACAGAACCACAGAAATGACTTTAGAAACTATAAGAAATTTACAAAAGAGGCAAAATTTAGGGTAACCCCACAGAAATAATATTCTAATAGTAAAAGTGTATGCATTAAATTGTTGTCGTATTTTTTGTATTAATTTATATTATAAAAATAAAAAGTTGGTCAAAAACTTAAGATATAAGTATAGTGTTTAATTTTTTTTTTAAATATTTTACATACTGTAGGTACTCTAAAAATTCTGAGATCGCTTTAAAAACTTCTACAAAAATTGTAGGTACTCTAAAAATTCCGAGGTTAATTTACAATATTGTATAAAAATTGCGTGTGGGTACTCTAATTATTCCGAGGTAAGTTGACGAGTCGCCCATGGAAATTCCGAGGCAGGTCACGTGGGCTTGTCACTACCCATGGAGACGCCAGGCTTCCAAGATGCAGTGACCCTAATTTAACCAATCTGTCACCTACATCTAGCGGTCATAATTGTAAGATTTCCTGGGGCCAATTAGCATTTCAGTTTATGTTACAGTTCCGTGGTCTGCCTTCGAAACTCTTGCCATTCAAAGTAGAATAAGGCTTGATATAAAGGTGGCTGTGGTATGCCACATGAACGATAATATATCGTAATTTTAGTTCCGTTAATACAGTGGTTCCCAAACTGGGAAGCGCGCCCCCTAGGGGGGCCGCAGATCAACAATATGGGGGACGCGGGAGCCCTGTCAAAAAGGTCCCATTAAATCTCATAATTTATTTTAAGTTTTTAGAAGATCGCGGAAATTTGAGGATCTCATAAAATCTTTTAAAATCTCTCGTAAAATTTGAAATATATTTTATTTAATAATATAGAAGATTTGATGAGATTTAATAAAATGTTCCGAAATCATGAATCAACACTCCTTAAATACTCAAATCTTTTAAACCACTGTATGAGATTTGAGGAGAAACACTAAGAGAGTTTTTTTTCACAGGGAGTGACAACAAATCATTTTAAGTTAATCCTAATGTTATCCTTTTTAATAAAATTATATTTTATTGTAATAAAAATTGGTTTTTTGTTTCCGGGGTAGGGGGGCGTAACCAATTCATGATTTTATAAAGGGGGCGCTATAGGAAAAATTTAGGAATCACTGCACTAATAGATCAAAAAAAGAAAATTAGCTGCCTGATAAACCTTTATCTATGGCTGCTTGCAACAAAAAATATTTATTGCTCTTATGTCACTTTCTAATAGGTACACTCGCCTACTTTTCTAATGACTTTTTTTCTCCTTTAGTTGTAGAGTTCAAAAAAACAGTGCGTTGTTAAGCAACACAGCATGGTTTTAAATAATAACCATGATTTAATAAACGAATTTCTTTAACAGTTATTAAAGGCCGCTAAAATTCCAGGCTTTCCAGACGAGCTAAGGCAATTTAGAAATAGCATTAGAAAAATGGGCGACCGTACTAACTATTGGATAGTGCAAGCATTGATTTTCGAACACAAAGGAGAATTGCACCTTTTTCAAAAAAATTATACATATACTATATATTTATATTATTACTATTATATATTTCGGCAATAACTCAATAACTACATTACTGATAATTAATAAATCTTGGTGCTAAAGCTGGGTTTTAGTTCAAGTGAATCCTAATTAAAACTGGTTTAAATAAAACCCTTATAGAGCAAAGCAATAGGTATGGACAGTTGTGTTATAGGAGGGCTATCTATAGTGATGTAATTGGAAATATTTCCGTTGGAAATATTTCCATGGAAATGGAAATATTGGAAATTTCCGAAGGTGTCTCGGAAATATTGGAAATATTAAAAAATATATTATCTTTCATATTTTGTAACCTTAGCGAGCGTTCTTAAATTACGTAATGCAAAAATTCAGGATTTTTGACCCCCACCTCCCTCTCGTAATGCATTTTCAAAAAAAAACACATTAAAATAACATTCAGTATAACGCAAGGCCAAAACCCCCCTCCCCCCTTGAGCGTTACATAATTTAAGAATAGGGTTTTATAAGCATTAAACTTACTATAGAACAATTTTTATTTCTGATACTATTGAAGATTTTGAGGAAGTAGACTGGCAAGACGATGTTATTAAGTGTGATGCTGATGACAGCGTGTAGTGTGTCAAGAATGAGATTTTTGTTGTACAAATTTGAACTTATTTCTGTATATTTGTTTAAAGAATAACTCCTGATTTGTGTTCATGTATAAAAGCCTTCTGCGTTTTCCGGTGATGATTTTATAAATAAATATTCCTTTTTTTTCTTATTTTTTTAATATTTCATATATTTCCAATATTTCCATATATTTCCAATGTTTCAGAAAATATTTCCGGAAATATTTCCGAAAATATATTTCTGGAAATTTTACAACACTAGCTATCTAACACGTTTTAAATAAAATTATATTTACATAGCATTTTATATAAAAGTATATTTATATAACATTTTATATAAAATTTGGCTTTTAAAAAACGTTTGATATAGTGGCAGCTATTGATTTATGCTTTAAAAATTGGTGTTAAAGAAACTTTTTTATAATAAAATGATTTTTGTTAATAGTAAAATTGGAGTTGAAAAATTGTTCTTTTTTTTGGCAAAGTAGTTTTATAGAACTCTATTTGTTTACAGACGCAACTGGAATGTTATGGTTAATTTAATTATTATTCAAGAAATGTTTTATATCTGTACTAGTAGTACAGTATACTTTATTTATTTATACCAGTTTCAGTTGGCCTTATAAAAAGCGTTTTAAACAAATTGGATTGTATGTAAACTTTTGATCTAATTTGAATACAACAAAAAGCTAAAGATTTTCAATATTGACAAAAATTTACAATTACGTACATTGTTCTACTTTTTGCACATTTTCTAAAAAAAATATATTTTTGTTCAATAAAAGGTCAATTAAAAAAATTAAAAATAAGAAATTATCTTTGAGATAAAAAATACATTCTGTTTTAAAAACAATAAACGAAAACTTTTCTAAACCTTGTTTTATGATCTGATAATGAAGAACGGGAACATTTATCGCATAAAATCTGATAATCAGATTTGCGTGTCATTTTTATAACACTTTGTTGATGTTTAGGGACAGTGTGTCTAGAGAATATTATTTTCAGCATGGGGGAGATAACACAAATATTTATTTTGATATCGTCATTTCTTGCTAAAACGGGATGCGTAGTAGCAATTTATTGTCAAAAAATTTATAGCTTTTTTCAAAGAAATATATTTTGTATTATATTGCAAGCTGCTTAATAAAAAGTGCCTGCCTACAATGATATAATAGCACTACTAATTTTAATTGCACAATCGGTTTATCATAAGAATGCTAAATATGCGCAGATAGTTATGCACAAACAAAAAAAAATGTCTTCAGTCAATGCAAATTGCTTTGATCCAAGAAAAAATCTGCTTTCCTATGCACGAAGACGATATTTTCTTAACAAAAAAAACTATTCTCTTGAACTGCTGGTTTCCGTTGAAAATTAAAGTTGCCTTTATCCAAGAAAATTGATTTGTTTTGAATGGTTCGGTTCGGTTGAAAAAAAAATATCCTAGTTTAAAACAATGAGTTTGCGATAACATCTTGCACCAAAAACATTTTTTTTAAAGAAAACATTTAATTGTGCAAGCAAATGAACCGAAAGCATCGAGTCAAAAGGATTTTAATGTCTACTCAAGACGAAATTAAAGAAATAATCTTTTGATTCAAAAAACTTTTAGATACACTTTTTCATTTCAAAATAATTATTTGTTTAAAATAAAAATCATTTTCGGACTTCCATTGTCATTATTTGATTTTATACACAAGGTTTCGACCATTGCAGCTCTGATTGTCTTCAGGTGGTAGTTAATTTACACCTTAAGACAATCCAAGATCTACTGATCTACATTGGGTCGAAACGTAGTTTATAAAATGAAATAATAACAATGGAATTCCGAAAATGATATTTATTTTAAACAACTAATATTATTTTGAAATAAAAAAATGTATCTAAAAGTTTTTTTGAATCAAAAGATTCTTTCTTTAATTTCGTCTTGACTTGAGACATTAAAATCCTTTTGACTCGATGCATTTAATTGATTTAAAAAAAAAATTATTCAAAGCAAAACAAACCATAATTCAATCAAGAAAACTTATTTTTCTAACTAAATGTAATAGATCAACAATATTTTCCATTATTTTTTTGTTTTGTTTTAAGCTTTTATTTAGCATTTTTACTACAATGTTCTCTTAAATGAACTTAAAATTATACTTGATATTCAAATTTACAAAACAAATAAATAAATAGGAATAAACTAACACTATATTAATCAAATTTAATAACTTTATATAAATTATTATATAAACACAATTTTTATGAATGGCGATGAAGTCAAGACTGCCGTGCTTAAGCTAGAATGCCGTTAACTACCTAAAAATTTTCCCTAGTTTTGATCAAACAACTCGGAAAATAATAAACAAACGATGCTCCTTGATAACTGGAAGTTATTAGTTTCTTGAAAACCACAAAAGCTAAAGAAGATTTGCTTATATACATTGATGTAGAATAATATTATGATTAAGAGCACCAAAACATCAAAATTGTTCAAATGTTGGTTAACGGCATTATAACTTAGGCACGGCAGAAGATATAACATAACGTAGGTAATGTAAATACGTTATGACGAAACCACCTTGTTAAAAAAATTATCTTTAGGAAAAGTACGTATTAACAAAATAGCCGACATTGACACGCGTTCACCGCAAGCTCAAAATACGCAATGCCGAAAGGTCTGAACTTGTCCATTTTCATTTTAGGAATATATAATTTATTGCTTTCACTGAAGAAAATATTGATACCCTTGTCCTGTTTTAAAAACTTCATGAGCCTGTATTATTTGGTGCAAGAAATTATTATTATAGTTATTTTGATTTACAGCACATTGTTTCCATATTATTTAAAGCGTTCAAGGTAATATTTATATAGAAATATTTACAAATCTTAATCGAGAAAAAGTCCCAGATTTTTATTTTGTTTTGAGAATTTTATATTTGCATTTTCTTAATTAAGATGCCGGATATTTTGAGTTAAAAAATTAAAAGTCTTTAGGCAAAGTAAAGCTTTATTTGTGTTAAGAAGATATTAGTAAGACATTTTATATCTTGCTTCAAAACAACTTTTTCTTCGCTAGGGAAGAAGAACTCCTTTTTTTCTGTGCTTAATTTCGGTCGTAATAACCGAGCGTAGTTATAGAGAAGAAAAAGTAACAATATGTGTTATATATAGGACTCGGTCGGGACCTTAATATGTCGTTCCTATAACCGATATGTCATAATATCCGATATTGTTATAAGCGATACTCAGTGTAGTTTGTATTGTACTTACATATTATATCAATAATATTTTTAGCAGAGTCGTACGTTGTAAAAAGCCACTCTTCTTATGTGACCGTATCAGTATCAGTCTAAAACTGCGCATGTGCAGAATTGTTACGGGACTTACCCAAAGGGAAACGGATAGCTGCGGTACCCGTAGGGTACTGCTGGCCCTTCTTATATATTTGGGAGTCCATTTTTACATTAAAAGACGTCACTGCTGGCAGCCTATAGTCCATTCATTTATAACTGAGAAATTATGAATCACGGAAATATTTTCTTTAACTGAATTTTTCTTAAAAGAACTGAACGTAGGCAAAGCCCTCTGTTCTGCTGTTTTAGTCGCTAACATTTTTAGGAAAATAATGCACTTGCCTACTAAAAACTTCACCATTTTCGTGCAGAAAAATTAATTTTCACCACTTGTTAGGAAAATAGCTACTTCCTAAGAGCGTGCGGATGGTGCACTTTTTCGCACTAATTTGCGTACAAAAAGTTGTACTTTTCCGCACTTGTGCAGTAAAATTACTTTGTCGCTTAAGTACGGTTAAGTCACTTTTCCACCCAAAAAAATAAAAAAACACATTTTCGCACTCTATTTTTATTCTGGAAAATGACACAAAATAAAAAGCTGTTTGTTGATGTTTCACTTCATTTTTATTTAACAAAATATTTTTTTGTCATTTTTATAATTTGTTACAAATCAGCGACGATTGGAGGTTGTAGCAAAAAATCTAGCACATGCCTAAAGTGATTTTTCCGCCCTTGGCGGCTTCATCGCCACGCGTCGTTCGATGAACTGAAGTCGCGTGCAGAAAAGAACCACTTTCCGCACTTGTTAGGTAAATAACTATAAAGAACTAATTAATCTAAAAAAAATTACCTTATTTTCGGACTCCTATTATAGAGCTTCATTTATCATCAAAAACGATTGGAATTAGTCGAATACCTGAAACAAAAGGATTTCATGAGATCAAATAGGCTATAAAAGCAAGAGAAGTGCTATCAATATAAGGTTTCCCCAGTCTTGGCTGACTATGCAATACACTAAGACGGTATCGTTTCACCCTTATCGCTTTAGTTTGTACAATTGAGTTGTACAGGGTCATTGATTATAATTGCGTGGCCTTTTTCAGGGCTTATTTGAGATGATACAAAAAAAGCTTTAAATACAAAAGTTCCATCATTTTTTCACAGATGTCATTCCTTATGTCAAATTTTGACAGCAACTTTCCTTAGTTAAAGTTAACACCCTGTATATTATTTGTCAAAATGAAAGATATATCTGCCATGATGTCAAAAATACATAGGTTGTTAAGGGGACAAATTCCATTTAGGCAATTTTTTACGTAAAAGGCAACAATGCAAAATAGTTAAATATCAGTGAAAAGGTGGCACTACTGAGTAAAGCATTGCCCCCGGTAGGTGGTTTTGTTTAGAGTAATAGGTGATGTCGACTTAGGACAGAGTGTTCCGAATTTGGTTAGTACAGTAAGGCCTCCTGTTAGAATTTTTAGGATGACAGTGTCACCTAAAGTCACTAATCAAATACTTTGGCATTTTGTTCGTTTCAAAGTAAATGTTTAAATTTTTTGTTCAAAAAGAAATGCCGCTTTCTTGCCAGAAAAAGCTCGCCCGGCCTCTTCAACATCATCATAATAAGTAAGTAGTTATTTTTTAATACAGTAGGCAGATAATAATAATCAGTTGCATCTGTGATTTTAAAAAAATAAGAAAACGCACGAACAAGTGCCTAATTTTTTTTAAAAATTTTTTTCATACCTTTATTTTTTAAATATATTCTAGCATGCTTTAGTTTCTAAGATATTTTGAACATATTTTTTTAGAACTTACAGCAGCTATGCTTTCTACAGTAGGTTATTAGCTAGGAAGGTAGTTGATCCATTTACTTTTGAATTATTCTTTACAGATACAGAATTTCATATGAGCATTCCTATTCATACAAAAGAAAGCAGAATAAGTGGATCATTAAATATGATAGGTAAAGTATATCGAAAAATATTGTAACAAATATTTATCTTAATATTTTCAGGGACGTGAGAGAAGGTTATTTCCGAGAAAAAAGTTTATATAAGATGGGGATGTCACAGCCAGCTGAATACTCAGGTAATTGTGATTCAAAAATGTGGTATTATTTTTTTTGATAAAAGTACAAGTTGAGAAGATACAGGCTGTCAAAATAACCTCCAAAAATTTATAAAAAATAAAATAAGGCATTTACAAAAATTTATACCAAAAAATTTGTTTTTTCTGAAAAAAATTGACCGATTAATTTTTTCAAAAATTATTTTTTATTCAATTTATTGCTCTTGTTCTAATAAACGACTTTAGCCAATTTCATATTTTTACTGGGTGCTTTTAAAAAGTTATTATTAAAAAAGTTTAAAAAATCTCCAACTTTGATGAACCCATGCGGAAACTTTTTATCAGACATGACCTCCTCTATCACCTGTTGGCCTATGGCTCCTAAATTATGGGACACCCTGTATAAACAATGCAAAAATCAATATTTAAATATTTACACATAAATGTTATCCTACTATTTGGTTTTTCTCGAAACTGAACTAGATGACCATTACACATATGATATATCATAAAAATTGCATGTTAAATTTTAGTGATACCTTGGTGACTCATGATGAGGAGTTTGCGGACCAAGGAAGAGAAGCAAAAGTTGCGAAAGCCAACACGGAGACAGGGTGAGTAATTTAATAATTTTTTATTGTTTTCTTATTTTTTTAAGTATAAATAACGTCAAAAAATTATTTTCAAATATTTTGACCTAAATTAGGGATATTTTATCGTATATCTGCCTGAGAGTCTATTTGTTTATTTGAATATATTCAATAAAGTAAAATGTAGCTAGAAAATTTATTTAGTATTTTAAGGTTTATTAAAATATATTTTAAATAAAATATAACAAGCTTTATTTTGTAAGATATTTGAATCAAAGGGCGGATCCAGAGGTGCTTCTCGGGGGTGCCACTTTAGGTGACATTCTCTGTTGGTAAAAAACAGTATATATTTTTTTAAGCAGCATTTTATTGAATTAGTCAGTGGTTGTAATTTCGATGATAATAACAATAGACACTTTCATGCGCCGCAGGCAAAAATTTTGAATTTTTATTTGCAAAAACATTACTTTTTACAAATTTTTTGTATATTCAAAAAATTCTCGGGGGGCGCCCCTGGATCCGCCCCCCCTGGATCCGCCACTGTTTGAAACATATTAATTTAAAAACTTAAAGCAGCTCTATTGACTTCTACAGTAGCCACTTAGCTAGGAGGGAAGTTTAGTCGATCCATTTCTTTTTGAGATTTAATATCAAAATTATATGAACACTAATATTCACGTAAAAAGGAGACCATCGATAATGATAGGTAAAGTATATTGTAAACTATTATAACAATTAAGGGCCTGTCCTTAAATTACATAACGCTCAAGGGGGGGGGGGGTTTGGCCTTGCGTTACACTCAATGTTTTTTTCATGTGTTTTTTCTTGAAAATGCGGTACGAGGGGTGGAGGGGGGGGTCGAAAATCCTGAATTTTTGCGTTACGTAATTTAAGGACGTTCTCTAATAAGCAGTACTTATTTATGTTAATATGAGGGAAATTGACGTGGTTACTTCTTTGCACTGCTTTCTAGCTTTATTTAAAAAATAATTTTGTTTTAGGGACGCATTAAATTTTCCAATTATTGTACCGCTGGTCTTTAATGCAATGGAGCGAATATCGTTTGCAGGCCGTTTACACCATGCTAATATCTACAAGCAAAAGAACGAGTTCGTTTGGGTTTTCTCTATATCAACCAATACATATACAGTACCTTCCACGGTTCCAAGAACTTACTTTATTTTTTGTTAACTGGTCTGTGGCGTAGAGGCGATTTACTGACATTTATTATATTTCTTCACAAACGGGACCACCCTGTATATACTGCCTAAATTTTTTTAAAAGCTGTTTAATTTTTTTTTAAAATTAAAGAAAAATATCAGGTTTGCTCGTCAACCATAATATTTCTGTTGATAATTGTAAAGTATAAAAAATTAATAGAAATACTAAAAAAAACATGGCTTGCTAGAATAAATAATTGGATATAGAGCACCATCGCGCAGATAGACAAATGTGACACTTTTTTGTTTAGAAATATATAAGAAACGAAAAAAAATTTACCAGATAAAATCCCCAGTAGAAATGGCAAGAACGGACAAAATTGACACCAAATCGGCATTTTTAATATTTCTGATTATTTGTGTGGCTTATGTCCTTGTATCTAGAATTTTTTTTGCGAAAGCACCAAAATTCTGCTGCAAACTGGTGAATAATTAAAAATATTTTAAAGAAAATTCGATTAATCCGAATCAATAAAATATCTTTAAAAAAATGCGATTTTGCTTGTTTTTGTCAGCATAAAACCTTATCGTGTTTCCCCTGTATAGTAGCAAATTTGACTTTTTTTAAATTATTTTTTAGTAGTTAACAGATTTCAAAAACTTTCTGTGGTAAACCGTATTATTTGTTTTATATTTTCTGCTTTTGAAGATTAAAAAACAAAAAAAATATTTTTTTTAAATCGCAAATTTTTTGGAAAATCTAAATACTTAATTTCAAAAAATTTCTAAAACATCATTTAATTAGACATTTTAACAGCTTTTAAAAAATATAGGTAGATATACAGGGTGATCTCGTTTGTGAAAAAATATAATAAATAAGAGACAAGCTTTTAGGAATCTCGTATCTCAGTAGATCGCCTCTGCGCCTCAGACAAGTAAACAAAAAACTTGACGAAGTATAGGTTCTTGGAACCGTGGAATGGTACTATATATGTGTACAAAATATGGTAAAGAGATACAATTAGTTGGACATCCTAAATTTTTGCCTTGTCTAATAATGAAAACGCCCACGGTAAAAATTTTTGTCTAGAATGAAAACACGTTCTTTTCTTGAATAAATTGTTTTACCGTAAAACAATTTGTTTTGAATTAAAATATTTCTTTTTAGTTCAACGCAATGTTTAATCTTAAAATGAGACTTTATTTTTCTTCTTTAATTGTTTTGTTTCAGTATATTCCATTTAGTAACAAAGCAAATTGTCTTCATTCAGTTCTAATTTATAAAAAAAAAAATTCTGTTTCACATTAAAATAAGAGGCAAGACATTTTTTGTGCTATATCAAGAAAATATTCTCTTGGTGAATAGGAAAGCACAAATTATTTTACTTCAAAGCAAATTGCTTTGATCTAAGACAAATTTTTTTACTCGTGCGGTATAAAATATTAAAACAGAATAATGTTTCTGACAATTATCGATACAAATTATGCAATATTTAGTTTTCTTTTGTTACGGGGTTTTGTGAGTATATGAATAAAGCAAGATAATTTTCAAATTAGGTGTCAGGCTAGACCTGACGTAACCTGAAGTAATTAACCATATCCTTAAAAAACCCAATCATTTCGAATTAGAAGTCATTAAAATTACTACATAAGAAAAGAAACCTATATATCCTGCATAATTGTTAATAATTTACAGGTTTTAGTTGTATGTTTTCAGAGAAACCAGCAGATGCCGTAAAAAACGATCCTTACTGAAAACTTTTTTAACACTTGAGGTAAGTTAGCAGCCACCTGAGAAACGAAGTGTCTATGTACACTAAGTTTGGAGATAATTCCATTTTTTAGTATTTACTTATTTTAGGAATTGTTAGTGTAAAATATGCTTCATAACAATAAACAATATTAAGAAAATTAAAAACATGAGCCATTTAATTATTAAATACAAAAATAGTTCTCAACAACTCCTGTTACAGCTAGTCAACAATAAATCCAGATTTCAATAAAGAAAGTCGCATGTTCACTTATTTGAGACCTAGACACCTGCGAACAAACAGACTTGTCCGATATGATTATTATGAAAACTTCGCGAACAAATTTAGCCTCATAATAGTTAACGGTTCGATTTCGTTTTCTTGGACTTTCGTGCGGGTGTCATAACGTAAGCCTGCCTGTTTTTTAAACTTTGGTGCTATTGAAACTTGGTAAAATATAGGCACCGGTACAAAACAGCGCGGAACAAAATAGCGGCATCAAAGTAGCGCTTTTTTAAGTTTGTTTATTTATCTGTGAGCAATTTTCCCTTGCTTTTTATCGTAGCGCTGTTTGTCGCAGTGCTATTTCGTCGCAGTGCTATTTTGTCGCCCCTATTTTGTTCCGCGCCATTTTGCACAGCGCTGTTTTGTACCTACTGGTGTAAAAACTAATGCAATCTCCAAAGCCTTGCAAAAATAATATTCGGTTTTTGTTTATATAGGGTGTCCCAAAACTTAGGGGCCATAGGCCACCAGGTGATAGAGGTCTTGTCTGATAAAAACGTTCCTATAATGCATGAGTCAAAACTCTTTGTCGAGATACAGAGCATCAAAGTGTCAATTTTTTTAACTTTTGTGATAATAACTTTTTAAAAAAACGCAGTAGAAAAATGAAAATGGGTAAAGTCGTGTACTAGAACAAGAGCAATAAATTGAAATAAAAATTATTGTGAAAAAAATTAATCGGTTAATTTTTTAAGTGTAAACCCACAGACTTCAAAATTTTGAAGTCTGTGTGTAAACCTCTTTAGGCGCGTTTAGCAGTTTTTGTGGGTAGTGAATTAAACTGAGCCGTCAGGCTCGGCTATGTAACGCTCATTCGGGTGAAGCCGGCTCGAGTCGACTAACTGTGAGATTTGTTGGGTGATCCGTGCATTCAGCGAGCGATATAATGATGCAGATGAAGGGCAGTATTATTAATTTAGCCTTGTTGAAGTTTACACTTCTGCCGTGTGGTCTTAAACACACACAATTTTTTTTTTAGGAAAATACTATTTTTTTTTGTATATACTTTTATAAATGTCATATTAAACTCAATGTTTTTTTTATAGTCTCCAGCGAGACATAACAATGAAATATTATTGATATTTTTTTAAAGAATAAGTAAGCAAAAATTATTATTTTTTTAATTATTATTTTTTATACATTTTTGGTGGTTATTTTGACAGCCTGTATCTCCTCAACTTGTAGTTTAATTAAAAAGAATACCACATTTTTGAATCACAATTAGCTTTTAAAACCCTTTTTCCCTCCACTTGTACAACTTAAAAAAGCCTATATCTTAAAAACAGATGTGTTTACCCCCATGTTATATAAACTTTTTTCTCGGAAATAACCTCCTCTATCCCCTGGCACTATGGCCCCTAAGTTATGGGACACCTGTATATGGTAAGCTTGCAGCTGCTCAACGAATATCCAAGAAGTAGAAACCAAACTTTTTAAATGGTGATGCAAAATAAACTGAATCGACAATAGTATATGTCCCATATAACAAGTAGCTGGGAGTTTATATTCAATGTAGGAATTACCTTTATTATCATTATTATTATTATATATCGTTCAGATTCATCGAAGAATATACCATTTTTGGATCAACATCTCAATTTTATATCTAAGAAATATTCAAATCTTACCAATACTATTACAAAATGGCTAGTTCAATATTCTAAGCCAATACTAAAACACGGGTCATGTGACCTTGATCAGCTAATTACCCTACACCGAATTTTTTTTACCGAATTTACCTAGTGTTCTGCATTCATTAGAATCACGTGATTTTAATTCTGGTGAATAAGTGATGGCCCCTAGTAGCAACATTATGAAGTATACTTTTTCGCTCCGATATCGACTTTACTCCGCTTTTAAAAATCCTAATAGATCTCGCTTAGAAAATGAAAAAATATATAATTATCTTGTTTATATAAAAGATTTTGTCAAAATTGTCAAACGTATCTTGTTAGATTTTTTGTTTTTGTTTGTATTTACCTAAAACATAGGAAAAACGAGAAATTATTGTTACAGTTCGCTGTAGTTTATACAAGGTGACGCAAGATCATAGATTTTCCAAACTTTGTTTTGAAGTGTTGTTGGGATTTAGCCATAAATATTTTTTTATCTTTTGAATAAGATAAATTAGCAAAAAACTGTCAAGATACAGTTGCGAAAAATGCTTTAAAAATGCACCCCTCAAAGTTTCGACGCGTGCCGCTTTCTCGTTTTCTAGTTCTATTAGAAAAAAGATTTGGCCAAAAAATGGGATATCAGTGTTGTCAGATGGTAAGTTTTCAGGCGACGTTTGCCCCCTTAAGATTCGGATAAGCCGCTTTTGAGTTGTATTAGTTTCAAATTACTGTTAAATTGCACTAATGATAATCCACCTGGCCCAAGGTTCTGTATACTTCAATGCAAATTTGTAACTTAAATAACTCAAAAATGGCGTAACTAGATGTCATCAAACCATATGGTTTTAAAATCAGGGAAATTATTTATTATTTCTAAAAGAAAATATACAGGGTGTTCTCTTAACTTAAGCCGGCCACAGACACAGATACATGTTCGCGGGCAAGTACGCGCGTTCCAAAACGCCCGTTCATTGAATGAACGTGCCTGATGCCAACACACAGAGATACATGTTTGTGTATATCCCTAGTTGTAAAAATGGCTTCAAGTAGTGAAAAAGAGTTCTATCTTTTGGCAGTGGCGTACGCGTATTGACAAAAAAAAACAATTACATTTTCATCTAAAAAAAAGAAAGCCGAAGACCAAATGGCTTAAGGAATGGCTTTTGAAAAGAAATCACTTTTCCCGTATAAACTTATTAGAAGAATTTCGATTGGAAATAGACGACTGGCGAAACATTTCTGATGTGCTTTCTTCATTGTCGCTGAATGTTTGTATATTTTTTACAGATTTTCGTTAATTGCTTGGTCTTTTACGAACAGGAAAAGGTCGTAGTACCACAAAGTTGGTACGTAGACATCATCTGTTCCTGCTCCTGACCGTTTAGAATTTAAAACTTTTTTTATTTCTCGGCGAAACCCGCCACGAAGGGTTTAGTTTTCAATGTTTCTTTTGTAGCATTTTCTTCCACTTCTTATAATTTATCCGTTAAAATTTTATAAGATTTAGTCTTCCATAGACATGGAAAAGATTGATATAGTTGTATGAATTCCGTTAGAAATTTTTTGGAACCAGATCTTAAATCGCTCATTGTTATCGATTTGTTTATGTAAAATACTAGTTTTAAAATAGACGAAATTTAAGAAATGCCAAGCACAACACTGACTGATATCTCTCCGCAAGCATGAATTCTCGCCACATACTTGCATTCATCAACGCGCGTTTATGCTTGCGCGTTGATGTTTTTAAAAAATTTCGGGAGACATGATTGAGCAATTTTCTGTGGCGCGCGCTTGGAAAATTTCCCCACAGACGGGCGTACATGAATGTGCGTTGAGGAACGCGCGGAAATGCACGCGGACATCTCTCTGTGTCTGTGGCCGGCTTTAAGGAAGTTGCAGCCAAAATTTGACATTTCGGACAAAATAATATGGAAAAAATTATGTAACTTTTGTACATAATTTTTTTTTCAATCACCCACATTAACCCCTAATAAGGGCCCTGCAAATAATCCAGTCCCAAAAACATTCAACGACCCTCAAAACCTGCAATTCTCTCAGTATTTTACAAAAACTAAAATTTTTGTTTCGATGATATTGTCATAAATAAGTTTAAAATCTGATCAATCCACTATAAAAACGTAGCAATAACCAATGTAATTTATATACTTAAAACAGGTTAACAGGAATAGAGGTTATGTAAGGGGAATACTGGTTGGAGAGAATGGACCTGGGCTTAGGCCTATAAGGAATAGACCTTATAGGCCGTAGATAGTCCACATTATGGGCCATTAAGAGTAACCACCATAGTGGGGTTTTACTTAGTTTCAGTAGGGACCACTATGTATCAGTGGTGTACTGGGCTGATCACTTTAGTTTGTATCAGTGATGCCGGTCTATTGTCCAGCATCGGCGTTTATAGATGAAATTAGTGCAAGCGTAGCAATATTGTTTATTGTTACGTATTTATAGTAGATTAATTAGCCTTTAAAATGTTTTATAACAATGTCCTTACCAAGTGTATTGGTTCCTTTATTAAACGCAGTATCTGTAGTAGTGGTGGTTAAATGTAGATTCCTAGAAATTTTTATCCATTTTTGATAAATCTATCCAAGATACACCACTACTTTGAGGGGGGGGAATGATGTATAGCGTTGAAAAAATTTTTTTTTCAGGTTTAAAAGTTAATTATAATAGAAGACATGTAGGACTATGAAATTCATGAAAATACATATAATTCTTTTCCCATATTTCAATTTATTTAAATGCCTAAAAAAGGTGCACCACTGACACAAGGGGGCGTGTTGCACATCGTTACACCTGGTTCC
The DNA here is from genome assembly GCA_963576565.1 of Aspidapion aeneum. NCBI lineage: Eukaryota > Metazoa > Arthropoda > Insecta > Coleoptera > Brentidae > Aspidapion > Aspidapion aeneum. The sequence goes on from OY755038.1 coordinate 184,317,335, forward strand.
CACCCAACGATTATAAACACACAGAATTGCTTATTTCCATTTAACTAATGTTAGCGTCGCTCAGCGAGACGAACAGTGTCTGCTTACGTCACCAGCGGACCAGTTGCTTTGTTTGTCTTCAGAGTTCGTGTGATTTTAAGGTGTTTTTGACGTTTTTACCTCCGTTTTTTTGCGTTTTTTCATTTATTTGACGGTGTGGTTGACTATTTAGGAGGTAAATCTGAGGGCACAGCCGTGCCTCGCCAAGTTCACGCGACGTACCATCTTTTCTTGAAACATTTCAGCCGATATTTGACCTATCTAAAACTCTACTTCGGAATGAGCTACGAATCTCAAACTTTGCACAGTCGTAGATCTCCATGGAGTTAACAATCCCTTCATGTTTAGTTTCATGGAACTCCCAAAAGTACTGAAGTAGTTACGAAATTTCAAAAAACGTCGAAATTTTCACTCACTCACTCATGTATAGATCATCAAAATTCTACTGAACTTCCAGACATGCTACAAAGCTGAAATTTGGCAGACATAAGTCTGCCAAACCACTGAAAAAAATCAAAAAACCCCAAAATTCTAATTTACTTCCCTCCCCTATACATGTAAAGTTATGTAAAAGTAACATTGCCCACTTCCAGAAATGGCAGACTGATAGGAACTATGATAAAACAATAGAAAAAAATATAAAAACCCCAAAATTATAATTGACTTTCCTCCCCTATAAATGTAAAGTAATGTAAAAGTAACATTGCCCACTTCCGGACACGCTGGAGAGCTGAGCTTTGGAAGGCCGATAGTAACTATGATAGAACTATAGAAAAAAAATTAAAACACCCCAAAATTCTAATTTACTTCCCTCCCCTATAAATGTAAAATTGTGTAAAAGTAACATTGTCCTCTTCCAGAAACGCTCGAGAGCTGAGATTTGAAAGGCCGATAGGAACTATGATAAAACTATAAAAGAAAATTAAAAAACCCCAAAGTTTAATTAACTTCCCTCCCCTATAAATGTAAAGTTATGTAAAATAGCATTGTCCACTTCCAGAAACGCTAGAAAGCTGAGCTTTTGAAGAAAACGCTAAGATTTTAATTTACTTTCCTTCCCTATAAATGTAAAGTTATGTACAATTAACATTGCCTACTTCCAGAAACACTAGAGAGCTGAGCTTTAAAAGGCTGATAAGAACTATGATAAAACCATAGGAAAATATATAAAAAACTCAACATTTTTAATAAGGCATTGCAAAAGTTTTGAACAATATCCCGTATATTTTACTACTTTAAAACTTAAATATTATCCAAATCCTTTAAAAAAGCAGTGAAATCATAACAAAAACATTTCATGTAAAAAAAGTCAAGTACGCGAAAGTGGTATTCCCTAAAAAGAATTGAGATAAAAGTAAAGCCAAGTTCTACAATACAAATTTCGAAATGAATGGTTCTTACTAGCTTGGAAATGTTTTTCTTGGCTATTACGCTGCAAATGACTCTTAGGAAATTGAACGTAAAGAAGTTTGGCTGGAATAGCAAAGTTTAAAAAAAAAATTCCAAACTAGTAAGAACCATTCATTTTGAAATTTGTATTGTAAACCTTGGCTTTACTTTTATCTCAATTCTTTTTATGGAAGACCACTTTCGCGTACTTGGCTGTTTTTTACATGAAATATTTTTGTTATGATAAACATTTATAAATGTGAATTAAGTGAATTGATATAAAGAAAGCACAATTTTTTTGTTGAAATAAAAGCTTTGTGTTCCCTCTTTCAGTGTAGAAATATAAATATATATACTTTCATATTATTACATTTATATAAACTTTTAATATTTTTTAGATTTTTGGAAATCCTTGCTCATTAAATTATTCACATTAAAGAAAATTGGTAATTATGCCGCAAACGTACTTCTTTTGTTAAACTGATTATTGGAAAGTTTATATTGTAGACAGTTTCTCCAAGTTTGTTTCAGTTTTTTTCTTTTTTTAGTCTCTTTATAGAAGTTTTCAGAAGAAGAAGAAGCATGTTACAGAAGAAGGTGTGAAAACGGGCGCTGGGTGGGATAAAAACAACTCATAACACAAACAACGTAAATCATTTGAAAAAAAACTTATGAAAATCTATTGTTTTCTCCAAAAACTGACTGGTTTTTGATATAATAATATAATAAATATTGCAATTTTAGATCTGAAATATCAAATAAATACCTTTTTGTTACTGCATAATATAAGTGTATTTTATTATATCGGCAACAAAAACAATAAATTATACATCTAATGATTTAAATTGATTAAACTTTTTAAAAAAATCCTACTTCTATTCTAAAACTTTCAACTATTTAAAAAACAAACTCCAACATATCATCTGGTAGGAAAATTCAGCTCTCAGAGCAAACTCTTGATTTATCAAATCATTTGTTTTGAATAAATGAAATTATTAATTATATTTACTAACACGAATAAAAAGTTTGTTTGCAAATAAGCAAGAAAAAAGCGGAAAAAACTCACGATTGCAATGTGTATTATATGAAGCGCGCTGAGCAGAGGTCCACTAGTGACGTAAGCAAGGCGCCGCCTACCGCTAAAAGATTCGAGCAAATAGGCAATCCTGTGTGTTTATAATCGTTGGTTCCCACCTACGACTTTCTCGTGGGCGCCCGCTCACGATCTCAATATAAAATGTTATGAGAGTCATGTGACGCGTGCGCGGGCACGCACGAGAAAATCGTAGGTTCATCAGAGGACTTTTTGTGAGCGTTAATAACTATTACTTAGTTGTTTTTTGCCAAGTTAAAATTTGCCAATAATTAGAAAAAAATGTTAGAGAGCACTCTTAGGGAGGTGGGGTGGGGATTACCCCCTCACCACCACCTTTTACAAAACCAATTCGAAAAATTAAATTTCAAGTTAATAATAATCAGAAATAATTTTTTTTCTCACCTTTATTTATGATTGAGTCACTAAATGATATGAATTTTCAACTTTTGATTGAGGATTCCTAGAAATATATTTATTTTTATCTCAAGACGGCTGTTTTCGAAAGATATATCTAAGTTATTATATATGTAAATATATTTAATGGCTTTTGACTAAACAGACTTTATTGAGTGAAAAGAATGTGTTAAGAATAAAAAATACTACAAGAAAAAAGAAAAATTTTAATTTAAAAAATTTTCTCATTTTTGTGCATGTATAGCACGTGCACCAATGCTTTCACGAGAAAGTTGTGTACATCCGCGAAAAGGAAATTGACAGTTTTCGAGTTATTAGCAAAAAACTGTACAAAAGTACATTTAATTGAGGGGAACCAACCCCCTGTCAGGGGTGTGGGGGTGGTTCCCCTTCGTAAAATCTTAGTCTATGTCTATCCATACCGAGTGTGTTGCTTCTCTCATTAAACGCAGTATCTGAACCTGTCCCAGGTAGCAAGGTCACGTTTTTTAAACGTCAAAAACCATTCAATGACGTTCAAAAGACACACCCAAAATGACGTCATTTTTAGACGTTTTAAAGACATCAGCAATATGACGTATTTGGGAACAAATCAGAACATCAGACACACACACAGACACAAACCTATTTATGACTTTTATTAAACTCTTTTGAATATATGAAATATTCCCTGCAGTTGAGAACACTGAAGGAAACTTGGACACACAAGGTGACTCTTCTGTGACTTAGACCTGGAAGTACTGGAACAGGTACAGCGGTGTTACAGGTGAGGTACAGATCAAAATAGACCTATACCTAGACTTACACATCTCCATCTTGAAGCGAAAGAAGCCTCGAAGTCTTGATTTAATATTCAATTTATTTTACATACGTACCCCCACATTCCGTATAAATCCGGTCAAGTACTGACTGGGGCACCATCTATGTCAGTATGACTGTATGTCCCTTGGACAAAGTGTGCAGTGTGGGTAGTGACCAATATATGAAGTTTTTCGTCGACGTCAAAAACTACACTACCAAAAGACGTCAATTAACTGAAGCCTTAAAGACAACATTTTTTGGTAGATGACCTGCTGGTCATCCAAATGACCACTTTTCGACGAAAAAAAGACGTCATTTGATGACCCCTTGCTACCTGGGGTAGGGCCTGATCTGATTTTTGTTATTTCAAATGCTTTTAATACATAATATTCCATTTCGAACGAGACAACATTATACAAATGAAAATCCCTCTTATTATTCAATGCCAACCCAAAGCTTGTGATTTATATATTCAAAAGCCATACCGTTTCTGTTAGATGTTTTTTCTCTAAAAACCGTTTGAGAAAGCCCTCAACAAGCTAAAGAGCGTGCTTTTCTTTATACAAGTGCTTTTATTTTTATTACCGGAATAGCCCAGTAAGATATTTCTTTATTTGCCAAAATTTAATACAAAATACAAAAAGTTGTTAACTTTAGGTATATAAAGGTATTTGAAGGTTGTGCCTAGTTTACTTAACAAATACAAGGGCTGCCTTTAATATTTTGCATACTTATACGAACATGGAATGCGACACTGAACGAATGTAGTTACTTGAACTTAACCCGAATCTGTACCAAACATCAGTGCGATTCATATAGTTTTATTGCTACAGTGAATTTTTTTAGTTAACAAATCAGTCGTAAAATGGAATGAAACCGAAAACATAATTCCGGGCTATAATTTTTTACAACTTTCGAAGGAAATTATCGCATCAAGAATGCCTTGTCGAGTTGGCTTCTATTTTCGGTAATGTAGCACCACATCAGTCGACACATTCTTGTTGGTATGGAGAAATCAAGCGAGGACGGATTAGCCTTAGCGACACCACAAACGGCTGCCACCCAGGAAAACATCAATGCTGTGCCCATTATCATTACAGAAGATTGACATGTGACATTTCGTGAGATTGAGGCCTTCATTGAGGATTTCAAGGACCTCAATTCAAAACAATTTGTATCAAGAATGTAGGGGTAAAAACATTAGTTTTCCACTGGATACTGCAACAGAGAGAAGCTAGGATCAATTGGTGTCTCTAAAAACTCATCCTGAGTAAGACCGCTTTGAGGCAGGAAACTCAAAAAACGTGTACAGCACTTCCAGTGGTGAAAAGTTTTGGATTTACTCATATGAACCCGAAAATAGATAGTCAGTCGCCTGTTTGGGTATTCCAAGATGACGAAAATCCAACAAAATTCATCCGTTCTCATAGTGTATCCAAAAAGATGGCCGTAATATTTGTCTTAAAAACAGGTCATGTAGCAACAATTCCTCTGGAAGATCAAAGGACTGTCACTGCCGATTGCTACACCACCATTTCTTTGCCGAAAGTCATCGCTGAGCTTCGTAAAACGATTCCCGACCGACGAATTATCCTTAACCAAGAAAACTCAGGTTCGCACAAAGCACTAACCCATTGAATTTTTAACTAAAAAAAACCTCAATTTGTTAACCTCCATACAGTCTCGACCTAGGTCCCAACGATTTCTATACTTTTCCGAAAATCAAGTTGGTTGCATGGTCAAGGATTTCAGTCGCCAGAAGAAGCAGTCGACGTCTTTAAGAATGCAATTTTGACAGTACCCAGAAAACAGTGAAATTACAGCTTCTTCAACTGGCTTGAGGGCATGAAAAGTGTATTAATTTTTGTGAAGAATATTTCCAGGAGCAATGAAGTCGTTAAAAGTTATCTTCTGTTTTATTGCAGCTGCATATGCAAAACTTAAAAGACAACCCTCATGCCAACATTAAACGCACTAGATTTTAGAATCCATTAAGCGGGCTACTCACGTACCAATTTCCAGAGGCAATCTAGCGTCCCTGTATATAACAGATATCGGCGAACGCCGGTATCTATTACATACAGGGACGCTAAATTGCCCCTGTAAATTGGCTAGTGAGTGGCCAGCTTTATTGTTCATATTGTTACAAATTTAAGTTATTTAAATTTTATAGTTAAAATTTAGGTTTAGTGTAGTATTAGGTTGCCTTATTTTATGATTGTATTAATAGTCTAGGTTTTAGTTGCGTTATCTGTGACTTACGGTCGCATTAATACGCGAATTTTCTGGGCGACCAGACATCGCGCATCGACAGTCAGTTAGAGATAACGAACTGTAGTAATCGCGAGATATTAACACGAAGTTAATAGGCCGATTTTAATAGTGAGTTATTAGCAAGATATTAGTAAGTTTAAGTGCGTGTTTTGTACAAAACTGTCGAAATAAATTGACATATCGTTTTTGACATTTGCGAGTTTTATTTGTAGCAGTGAAACCGTTAAAATATTATAATAGATAAAGGGTGTTCCATTTAAAACTTTCCACCCGGGATTTCTCGAGAACTGCTGAAAATTTTAATAAATTATGAGACACTTCGATTTTGTTTGCAAGGGGGACACTTTTTCGCGATTTTGTGACACCTCTATCTATAAACCCCTAGCGAAAGCGCATTTCACTCATTAAAATTGAATAGAGAAAGTGGGGTCTAGGTCAATTGTTTATTCAGAACTGATTTTATTTTTCATATCGGGAAAGGACTAGTTTTCGAGTTATTTGATTTAGAATTTATTAAATGCGCAATCTGAACTAACCGTATTATTACTAAGACCTGCACAACTGCATTATTAGAGACTTATTGGAATAAAACCTGACTTTATTTTAGAGTCGACTTTATTCTGACACATTTCTACAGAAAACTAACAGCTGACCTGTCAAAATTGACATACCAAAGCCACATTTAATTATACAGACGCTAACTTTCATTTAATAAATACCGACACTAATAAATCCGGTTTTTAAATACACAAAGCAGAGCAGCTGCTTTTTATATGTAAATTTGTCACCATAGGGTCGATTTTAAAATAAGGTCAGGTTTTATTCCAATAATTCCCTAATATCTTTATAAGGACGACGTAATTTAAATCATCCCATCTTTCCCCTCTTGGCTTCAAAGTGGAAAAATCAAATTTTTTTAAAATTAAATTAATTCTTTGTCTTTCTTCTGTTTTGCTGGAATCATTCAAAAATAATTTTTTTTTTAGAATACCACAAAGATCTAAATGAAAAATTTTTCGTTGTATTATTTCAAATATTCTTGGGATGTTTAGGATTAGTCCTAAATTATAATTATTTCCGTCACGAGCAAATTGGGATTTTCAACAAGATTATTGTTAAATTTAAAGGGAGAGGGGATGATTTTATGAATTACGTAATTCTTTTAACGATAATAATGCAGCTGTGCAGGGGCAGGTGAAATAATTAGGTTTGTTCAGATTGCTCGATTAACAAATTCTTAATCAAATAACTAAAAAATTAGTCGTTCGATGTGAAAAATAAAATCAGTTCTGAATAAAATACTCTGCCAATATATGGGCCCCTAAGCTCACACTAGGTACTATAGTTATGGTGTACGTGTGAGCTAATATAACTAAAAACTGAAATATATTTTATTCAACTCCAGACTAAATTACCTCTTGTTTGATACCACACAAGCCATGTTTTGACTTAAACTCAAATTTTTGAAATCTACCCCCACCCTTACAAAAAAAACAAAAACTAAAATGTATTTTGTTAAAGTCCGGACTCAATTACCTTTCGTTTGATATCACACACGCCATATTTTCACTTAAACTCTAATTTTTAAAATATACCCCCACCCTTTTTTTTAAATAAATTAAAATGTATTTTGTTTAACTGCAGACTCAATTACCTTTCGTTTAATATCACACACGCCATATTTTCACATAAACTCTAATTTTTGCAATCTACCCCCACCCTTTTATTTGGTTTGTGTTCGGTGGATTTTGTTCATTTTTAAATGGGACCATCTCGACCCAAGACCCAGCCTAGGTACCAAATTTCATTAAAATCGGCCAAGCGGTTTTTGAGTTATGCGCGTTGGTCGTTACAGACAGACATACAGACACACAGACAGACAGACAGACAGACAGACAGACAGACAGACATACAGACAGACAGACAGACAGACAGACAGACAGACGGCGCAACAAAAAAGTTTCAAAATCATCTGAAACGCAAAGATATATAAAAAATTTTGAAATCGGAGCAACTTTTTTTTTCTCGAAAAAATTAGGATCACCATAGCTCACACTACTATAGTATAGTATATGTGTGAGCTAAAAAAGGAAAGACCTTTCAAACCAGGTGTCACTCGACTCACTTTCCTTATTCAAAATCAAGGGGTGAGACCGAGGGTGAGACGCACCCCCTCTAGGGGTTGATAGATAAAGATGTTGCAAAATCGCGAAAAAGTGTTTCTCAAATATTAAAAAATCCTGGGTGTAAGGTTTTAAATGGGACCCTGAATTGCTCCAATATAATTCTCATTTAAAAAATAACTTTTTTAAACGATATATTTGTATATAGATCAGTGGTTTCTAACAGGACCAGTGGCCGGTCTAGGCCCTAATAATTGTGGGGGGAGGAAAATTAAACTAAATTATGACTTTTTTTGCAAATATATTATGTATTAACAGCTAATCCATGAGAGTTTCATAATATATCAACTATTAAAAATTACTAAGTCAGACACTGGTTAATTCGAGGAAAAATGATTTTTAACTCAAAAAAGTTGAGAGAAAAGTTGAGAAGGCCTAGTCCCGTTAAACCTCCCCGTAGATCAGTCACTGACTAGGATCAAAAAGTTGTTTCTAATTTCATTGTTCACATTAGGATATTGTGCCTCAAGCTTTCAAAACTTTTCCTTGACAGTTTGATTTATTATAGAGGTGAAGACTTACATCATGAGCTGTCATTGTGTTCGGAATATTATCCCGATTTGCTCCAAGAACTCTACACAAAGCAGAGGACGGTCTAATTACATGGGCGCTACAAAATAAAATATTGCCAGCGTCATAAAATAAAATTTAAACGTGGATAAAATGGACAGAACATTTTTATGTAACAGCTCTATTGATGCTTTTTATTTTATGACGTAGGGAAAAGCGCCCTGCAAACATGGATTACAAAAAAAGTATTGTTTAAGCACTGGCTTTTACTGCAACCCATATAACGGCAAAGTAGGAAGAACTTACTTCATATTGATTTGGAATAACAGCTTGCAAGTATATAATACAAAAAGGCATGTATTTGTTAAAACTTTTTTGTAAGCAAAAGCATGACCTTTTAAAGCATGGTCTTTTCTTCGTTTTTTGTTACAAAAAAAACTGATTTTTTTAAAATTTTTTAAACTTTTTTACAAAAAAAATCTGTACTTCTAAACAAATGTATTTTATTCATTTTTTTATTACAAAAAACCTGTACTTTTATTGTAAATATTGTAAGGTAATTACGTCGCTTACGTCTCATATTTACGGAAAGAAATATTTGATCCTTATAAGGATCTTTAATATGCCTTTTCATATCAGATGAAGATATTTTAAAAGATTATGAAACATTCCACGGGTGGCGGCAAAAAGTTCGAAAGACAAAAGATCGAAAGACAAAAGATCGAATACAAAAGATCGGAAAACAAAATACTCTGCCAATCTATGGGCACCTAAGCTCACACTGGATACTATAGTTATAGTGTATCTACGTGAAAGCTAATATATCTAAAAACTGAAGTATATTTTATTGAACTCCAGACTCAATTACCTTTCGTTTGATACTACACAAGCCATGTTTTGATTTAAACTCTAATTTTTCAAATCTACCCCCACCCTTTTTTTAAAAACTAAAATGTATTTTGTTTAACTCTAGACTCAATTACCTTTCGTTTGATATCACACACGCCATATTTCCACTTAAACACTAATTTTTGAAATTTACCCCCACCCTTTTTTTTTTAAATTAAAATGGATTTTGTTTATCTCCAGACTCAATTACCTTTCGTTTGATATCACACACGCTATATTTTTACATAAACTCTAATTTTTGAAATCTACCCCCACCCTTTTATTTGGCTTGTGTTCGGTGGATTTTGTTCATTTTTAAATGGGACCATCTCGACCTAAAACCCAGCCAGGATACCAAATTTCATTAAAATCGGGCAAGCCGTTTTTGAGTTATGCGCGTTGGTCGTTACAGACAGACATACAGACACACAGACAGACATACAGACAGACAGACAGACAGACAGACGGCGCAACAAAAAAGTTTCAAAATCATCTGAAACGCAAAGATATATAAAAATTTTTGAAATCGGAGCAACTTTTTTTTTCTCGAAAAAATTAGGATCACCATAGCTCACACTACTATAGTATAGTAGTAGTGTGAGCTAAAATCGAAAAGACAAAAGATCAAAATACCGCGTATCAAAGTAGCGCCTTTTAAAATATCGCTATTACATTGTTAAAAAAAAACAACTTTCCTGATTTCTTTTCCGGGATTGTAGAGGGTGTGTAACTAAACCGAACCAAACCGAACAGATTTGACTATGACAAGACTCTTTAAAAAGAACTTTGCAGACATGTTTCCCGGGATCCTAGAGGGTGTAAAACCAAACCGAACCGGTCCGGTTCGATGCGATTCGATTCGGTTCGGTTTGGCTCGGTTCGATTGGGTTCGGTGCGGTTCTGTTCGGTTCGGTTTGATTACACACCCTCTAGGATCCCGGGAAAGAAATCAGGAAAGTTTTTTTTTGAAAAAATATGATTGAAAAAGAGACCCTTTTATCGAACTATATGATTTGTGTTATGTATGGCAAGCCATTGGTTTACTTAACGGTTAGCAAACATAATACGCGTCATTTTGTATATTTCGATCTTATTTACTTGAGATTTTTTTTTCGTTTTTTTTTCTTCTAATATTTTGTTTTTCGATCTTCTGCCATTCGAACTTTTGTTTTTCGATCTTTTGTACTTTCGATCTTCTGTATTTTTGATCTTTTGTTTTTCGTTCTTTTGTATTTTCGATCTTTTGTTTTTCGATCTTCTGTATTTTCGATCTTTTGTCTTTCGATCTTTTGTCTTTCGATCTTTGTTCCGCCACCCACATTCCACACCAATTTAAAAACAAATAAAATCAGATTCAACATTCATAAGCTTGACATTCTTCATTGCACCTATAAAATGTTGAATAGTATCAAGGCCAGCAAACATCAGCTTGTCAAAACTTTGCCTCATTTTATTTTCCCAAAAAAATAATTGTATTTGTTATACTAAAATTAATTAATTATTATCTTTCTAGCCCGCCCAGCAATGGCTAGAGAAGGTATTATTTTCGACAAAAAATTTTTTAGCTCACACATATACTATATAATAGTAGTGTGAGCTATGGTGATCCTAATTTTTTCAAGAAAGTTGCTTCGATTTCAAAAATCTTTGCGTTTCAGATGATATTGAAACTTTTTTGTCGCGCCGTCTGTCTGTATATCTGTCTGTAAACACCAACGCGCATAACTCAAAAACCGCTTGGCCCATTTTAATGGTACCTAGGCTGGGCCTTGCGTCGAGATGGTCCCATTTAAAATTGAACAAAATCCACCGAACACAAGCCAAATAAAAGGGTGGGGGTAGATTTCAAAAACTAGAGTTTATGGCTTGTCTGATATCAAACGAAAGGTAATTGAGTCTGGAGTTAAAAAAAACACATTTTAATTTATTTAAAAAAAAGGGTGAGGAAATCTTTCAAAAATTAGAGTTTAAGTGAAAATATGGCGTGTGTGATATCAAACTAAAGGTAATTGAGTCCGGAGTTAAACAAAATACATTTTAGTTTTTGTTTTTTTAAGGGTGGGGTAGATTTCAAAAATTTGGGTTTAAGTCAAAACATGGCTTATGTGGTATCAAACAAAAGGGAATTTAGTCTGGAGTTAAATAAAATATATTTCAGTTTTTAGTTACGTTACACAATAACTGTAGTACCTAGTGTGAGCTTAGGGGCCCGTATATTTTGCAGAGTATTTTTAAGATAACGCCAAAAACTTATTATTTGGGTGTCTTTGTGAATGTGTGTGTGTGTGTTTTTATGTCTGTCCGTAATACAATAGCTCGTAAGCCGCTAAACAGATTTTTATAAAATTTTCAGGTAGAATAGTGCTCGACACTGTTACAAGCTGATTAAATTTTGGTCAAAATCCATTGATGATAATTACAGTTTTTTGACAAATAAATTATTTTTAAAATGCTAACTTTTTGATGGAGTATCATATGCATATGAGGCGTTTGGAATATAGTAGACTACATTTTATTCAATAATATGTCTTATAACCGAAAACTACGTAGGAACTCTCGTTTCTGAGATATTTAAAAAACTGTTTTCAATGCTGATATAATTATCATGGAGTTAACTTGAAGTGTGCTAACAGGCTAGTTAGGAAGGTATCACATTGAAATTATTGGCATAGTGTTTATTTATATATAAAAAAATTTATACATTTTTTAATAAATCCAAAGTAACTTTATTTCAACTGTTTAAATATACTTTTAAATGTTTTTTGCCATTAACTCTGGCTGCACTTGGCATTCCTCAAAAATATAGTATAACTTTTTGTTGTAATAAAAATGAAGTACTAAAATGTTTTTTGCATTTTTAAATAATACTATGCAAATTAGAAAATACAAAAATAATAAAAATTATGCACGTCGTTGCCGATGCCAGCAGTTGCTCGCAGTGAAAGTACAATATTAGTAAAGTACCAGCAGGTCGATGTTTGCTGGGCGGTATGTATGATCCTGTAGCACTGAATGAATGCTGTATTCTAGCATCCAACAGGAGGTGCTATATTTACCGCGGATACTCTGTTTGACTGGGCTAAACAAAGGGAACGAGTCGGGCGGCTTTCGCAAGGCGCAGCAATTGTCGCGAAAAAACAATTTTATATCAAATAGGGACAACAAAAACCAGCAAGGAAATGTAAATGTGTAAAAACCAGGGCAAATAAGAAAGTCCACAATTTGTGCGTCAAAAATAATGCAAAATAAAATTGTCACCAGTAATACCACTAAAGGTTAAATTATTTCCGGAAATTTTTTCGAGCTAATGAATATTTTGAAAATTATTCCGAGTCAGAGGAGGGATAATTTTCTAAAAATATTCATTAGTGAGAAAAATTCACGGTTTTAAATTAACCTCGCGTGGTATTCGGTAAGAACATTCCACACCAAATTTTGATTAAAAATTAATTATATTTAAAAATTAAAATTTTTGACTGACAATAATGTCAGTTTTTTCATCGACAAGGTAAGACACCAGCAAAACATTATATTACGTATTACGATGGCAACTATTATTGTGTCACTCTACCTACCTGAATTAAAAACTAAAATCTGATTTATTATTATTTTTATGACTAATAGTTACGAAGTTTCTGAATTTCATTTTCATATTTCACGAGTTATATTAAATTCTTCATATTGTAGTAGTTTCATAAAATAACAGTTTAGAATGTAATATATTTAATTCTTTTATTTTATATCAATTTTGGGTTAGTACTAGTGTTAGCAAATTATAATTTTATCAATTTTTCATATAGGTACATAGATAAATTTAGTGTGCTTTACAATTTGGGCAGCAATGGTTCCTCAGCCTTTTAGATGTTAGTTTCTGCTTATTGTTGTTACACGGAAATACCATTTTACAAGGTAGAATATTATAATGCTATAATAAAAAATTTTTGTAACTTTGGCCTACTAAAATTGGTAGAAATAAAAACTGAATTAGTTTTTTACGTTCGGATTTCTCGCAATTTCGTCACCAATGGAATGTCAGCCTATACATTTTTATTTTCCACGAAATGTAGTAGCACAAAAATATCATTGTAGGATGCAAAATATCTTCAATTTTAAAGTTAGTGGTGGCTACTAAAAGTGGTAGAAAATTATAATTTTTACGATTTTTCATAAAAGTAGATGAACATTAGTTTAGTTTAGTTTCGGCAGCAAGTTTAGCCATATATATTGTCGGTTTCTACTTGTTGTAGTTCAATGGAAGATTCAACACACGACATTCTTCAAATTTACATAAGTTTTCTCTAACTACAAATTGTAGAAAATTTATTTTTTACATTTTTATCACGGAAAATGATAAGTGCTAAATGGAAAGATGGTGAATAACATAGTCTCTAAACATAATATATATTTAATTGGATATAGATATTTAATTCAAAGTCCAGCTTTTTCGCTTTTAAGAAGAAAGGCGGTGTCTGCAAAATACAGAAAACAGCTTAACTAGGTTATAATTAAAATGTATAAAAATTGAATAAATAAACTAAAACCAGTACCTACTGTCAAAAACATTATACTCTCACTAAAACGGCACAAATTTTAATTTAATTCGCTGTTAGGTACCCACGAAGAAAAAATTTTCACTAAAATACGTGCGTTGCTATGGTGATATGTCAAAAAACACATTTTGAATGGTTAAAAAATACTGGTCTGGAATTTTTATTTAAATAATTTCGGTAGGTAATGAAATTAACAATCCAAATTTTGTTTTTTTTTTCACTTTTTATTTAAAGATTCCTATGTTACATTTTTATTATTTTTGAGCCTAAAACCGGAATGCATAGATTATTGGTACTTAGTATAATTATAAAGGCGCGTTCTCACGAATCGATTTTAGTTGATCAACTTTAGTGGATCTACTAACATCGGCCAAGTTTTTGTTCAGACCACAACCAAAAAGTCGATCGAATTAGTTGAATAAAAATTGCGCCAAGGGCAGTAATACGTGCATGTGTCAATGTTGTTTACTAATTCAGGAACTAAGAAATATTATTATGTCGAGAGGGAATAGACAAAATAAAAAACGGCGTTTCTTGATACGCAACTGGATTAAAAAGAGAAATGAGTTGTTTCAAAGACTCTTTTAAACGAACTTGCTTTGGAGGATAAAAACGGATATAAAAATCACTTGAGAATGTGTATGGTATAGTTCCATAAATTTAAACAGAACACTCTCTGACTACTTTAAACTCCATTTTGTTTTACTTTTAATCATACAATATTTATTTTTTATTATATTATTATTACTCTACTAAATAACAAGAGCTGCAGAGTGCAAAATGCAACAAAATACAGTGATTCAAATTGACCAACAACCGTTTACACGCTTCAAACAAGATTCGACTCGTCTAAAAAATATTAATAACTTGAAGGATAAAGTTTGAATAGATCAAACTTTTATGAAATCGACTAAGTTGTATGTTCTCACAGTTTTTTTTATTCGATTTTAATTGATTTAATAAAATCTATTCGTGAGAACGCGCCTTAAGGAAAAACAGGCGAAGCGACATAGGGGCTTTAAAGTGTAAAATTTGATTTTCTGGAAAACATGTTTCCATTATTCCGTGGACTTTTCCTCGTAAACTTGTGCGTCGTAAAGAAAGTTAATTTTTCTGTAAGGAAAGCACCCCGGTCTTGTCATAATACTGTTATACATACCCCCTGTATACATTAGTTCGGAATACAAAGTTCGAGAGGCGCTTATTACAGACCGTCACCCCTGGTATAAAAATATTATGTACGACTCCAGTGCTGTCGCCATGGACACTAACCGCTACTCTCGGTATATGTTTTTGATTATGACTGACATTGGCAAAACAGATAAAAATATGACGTAAATGTAATTCGGCATTTTTCATTTGTGGTTGCAGTTTTTCGTGATTTTTCGACTTTTGACCTTATTTTTAAAAGTGTTTTTTGCTAAATTGTGGCCTATCGGTAATTGAGAAATTTAAAAGAAAACAATTTTGTGTTCTTGGGTGCGAAGACTATGTTAGCAAGCGCCATTCCCAAACGGAACCTAAAAAAAATACTTCGGCAAAAAAACTAACTTTGACGAAAGACGAAATTCACAAATATATAGTGTGTGATGGACACGTTGAACCTGGACGGAGTTTTAAATGTTTAGTTTTAAATTTTAATATTTGAAAAAACATAGATTATTTCACTATACTTATATACAGTGTCCGGCAGAATGATCTCCCTTAATAAAAACGCCATTGTAAATGCTATTTATATTTCATTTTTTTCGGTACACAGTCGAAGCTGATTTCTGAAAGTTTCACTCGTGCAGTAACTCTAAAGCGATATTCCTGTAATTTCTTGGTGTATTGCTGCTTTTAATTCGTCAATGGTTCGGGAATAGTGTTCAGATATTCCCAAAGTATCTAGAACTAAAGCATGCCTACCAAGAGCGAAGTGAGTACGAAAAGTTCTTTGTGTCGTAATCACAGATTCGTTACCTACTTTTGATTAATGGCTCGATAACGAAGACACGATGGCAAGGTAATGGCAAGCCGCGAGCTACCAACCAACTACGCTAAGCTTCCCCTCTCTTGAGTGATTCAGGCACAGTGGCAGTGCAAAATATGGGAGATCATTATGCCGAACCCTATTTAATTAAATGAATAACCGGCAATATTCACTTTACTTACGTTACATTTTTTTATTTTTCATGAAAAAACAATTTAAAAAGTTTCCGTTTATAGAAACATAACCTATATTTGCAACATTATTAAGTATAAAGCATTGTAAAAGTATACATTATTAATTTAAGTTACTTTAGAATGTGTCAATATTTTCTATGCACTAATAAAAAGGAATTTACTGTAGAATATTCGTCAAAAAGCCTTTTTTTAACTAGGAAATTAGCCTCTCAAGGAAATTTATGTACCTAAATGAATGGGAAACAAACTTTTAAACCTTATAGATTGAATAAAAATTTAACTTTCCTTGCTATTAGTCATTAATTTGATTAAGCTTCCTTATTGATTTGTGTTTATAGAGTATTTTTAAGCAAATTTAGCTTTGACACA
This sequence comes from Aspidapion aeneum, assembly GCA_963576565.1. NCBI lineage: Eukaryota > Metazoa > Arthropoda > Insecta > Coleoptera > Brentidae > Aspidapion > Aspidapion aeneum. The sequence continues at coordinate 184,334,014 of OY755038.1, forward strand.
AAACAACTCATTTTTATCAGCGCGCATCGTTTAAATTTAAAACTATGTAATTGACGAGCAGAATGAATTTTTTAGTGTTAATATTTAATTTGATAAAAACTGTTCAAAACACTATATTAAAAGATGTAGCTTGATTGGAGAATGATTTCATTAATGGCTATGAGCATCCAGTATACAATAATTTGAAAAGCCATCCTGTAGCTTAGAGACAAACTGCGCAAGCGTTATATTGTTTCAAATCCCCCTGTAAATGTTTAGTACGGTTCACAAAGTTGGAGAGGCGCTGATTCGTGCACGACACCCCGGTATACTGCGCCAATTTAGTAATACAACTCCCACCGTGTAAGTGTCTGGTCTATCTCTGTCATTCGTCTATGATTGGAACATTATTTTCATAATTGCGATGTTTGGGTAATCCAGATATGACATAATAGAAATGCAACGATGCAAACATTTTGGAAAACTATTATTTACTTTTGTTATTGAATCATAGAATGGGTTGTTGTCAGAGTATACAATGTTATTTGTTAAATTAAAATAACATTTGTTGTTGCAACGTATGTTAATAAGCAGTGCCATAACTAATAGGCAATATAATACTACTAATATATTACATACCCTTCTACTTTCCTTAACATCTTAAAATTGCTATAAAATTACAAATGACGTCATAAAATATTATACAAAATAAAACACTGTCATATATTTTTTTACTTTACTTTCTTACGGTTCTTAAATTTGTTAATTTTTTGTCATAAACAAAATGGCTGTTGACCTCGGTTCTTGCACCTGCACTGTACCTGCACATGCATAAACAAAACTTCAAGATGAAATAGAAAAATATGATATAAAAATTGTTGATGAAACTATACAGGGTGTCCCAGAACTAATGGTACATAGTTAAACTGTAGATTCCCTAGGTCAAAATATTACGATTTAGCCATACTTACTTTAGTCCAAAAGTTCGTACTAACCGAGATACAGAGTGTTAAACTTTATTTTTTCAATTCGATTTTCTTTAATAACTTTTTTAATAATTAATATTTTTGCAAAAACTAACCAGCGTGTAAGTTTTTTTACAATTGGCAAGACGGTTCCGTTAAAAAATTTGATGTACAATGTACAGGGTGTTCCTTAGACCACTACCATTGCATAAAAATCAGTGTATTTTTGTTGTGCCTCGGTGTATACCAGTTTTTATGTAAAATAATGATTTTCCCATCCTTTTTATGTAAAAAAGTTATACTGTTTTAAAGTCGCTCAGAGCAACGGTTTTTGAGATTTTTGCATTTAAAGTATTTATTACATGTGAGTGATATGCCTAATTTATGTATTATACTTTCTTCAGCTCTTTCTACTAATTAATAATTTTGCACAAAAAATTCGGTTTGGTGGTTCTTGGGCATGGATAACTTAATTTTGGTAAAAAAAATAAATATTATACAGGGTTTCCTCTGGGTCGGTACCGTTACATTAAAATAGGTCTAACTTTTTTGTTCCTCGGTGTATACAAGATTCTATTAAAAACATTAATTTTTTAATTTTATTTAATTAAAAAAGTTATAGCGTTTAGATGTCACTTAGAGGAACGGTTTTCAAGATATTTAAATTAGAAGTTTTTATTGTATGCGTAAAAGATTTTTGATTAAATTCTTACCTACTTCATACATATTAGCTATAATCAATACTTTTTTATAGCATTTTAGTATTGGATATTTTCTTAAGAAATATTAAGTTAAAAAATATACAGGGTGATTCTTGAATTATCATAAGTGTGTTTTCATTCTTCGTTATTGCAGCTGTGTAGGGCTTTGTTTTAATGAGGAACAAAAACTTCTTCGTATTAGTTCTTTTAAAAATGGTAAGTACGTATACTTTATTAATGCAAGTATTTTTTTATTGTTTTGAAAGAAAATTTTAATTATCAATAAAATAAATATTTTATTATTTATTTAAAAAAGTATAAAATTTTTTAAGCATGGCACTCTCAGCAACTAAGTTAAAGTTTTGAAATTGGCAAATAGTAAATCAAACTTAAAACTGTTTATTATTGTAGGCTAGATAAATACCCCAGAAAAACTATTTAAAAAAATTCAAAATGGGCGATCAGAAATGCAAATCTTTATTTTAAAATCAGACGTTCGTATAATAAGCGAATAAACAAATGTATTCAGGTTAACGGTGGGCATTTTGAACATTTATTGTAGATTTTTTTTTGTTTTTCTATCTAAAAATTTGTTGTTGCAATAAAATATATAATTTTTATAATTATTTTTTATTTTTTTTTTGTTATTAGTAATTAAAATAATATTCTGTTTAAAAACCTGCTTAAGTATACACCGAGGCAAAAAAAATACACTGATGATTGTAATGCAATGGTAGTGGTCCAAAGAACACCCTGTACATTGTACATCAAATTTTTCAACGGAATCGTCTTGCAAATTTTAGATATACCTATATGCTGGTTAGTTTTTGCAAAAATATTAATTAGTAGACTGAATTGAAGAAATTATCATACATAAATTAGGCATATCACTCACATGCAATAAAAACTTTAAATGCAAAAATTTCAAAAACCGTTGCTCTGAGCGACTTTCAAACAGTATAACTTTTTTACATAAAGAGGATGGAAAAACCATTATTTTACATAAAAATGGGTATACACCGAGGCACAAAAAATAGTCACTGATTTTAATGCAATGCTAGTGGTCCAGGGAACACCCTGTACACTATACATCAAAATTTTTAACGGAATCGTCTTCCCAATTTCAAAAAAACTTACACGCTGGTTAATTTTTGCAAAAATATTAATTAGTAAAAAAGTTATTAAAGAAAATCGAATTGAAAAAATAAAGTTTAACACCCTGTATCTCGGTTAGTACGAACTTTTGGACTAAGGTAAGTGTGGCTAAATCGTAATATTTTGACCAAGGGAATTTACAGTTTAACTATGTACCATTAGTTCTGGGACACCCTGTAAAAGGTTTTTTACGCCCCATCGCAATTTCGAATGGTAAAACCACAGCCCCCTTAAATTAACAAACCTGATCCTACGTTAAATTGCAACAGTCTCAAGGCTGAAAGGTCTAATATGACAATATTTTGGAAACAAAAAATCTAGACTGAAAATAATGGAAATGTCAGCCTTCGAAAGTGTTGCATTTTAAAGAAGGATAGGGCTTGCTAATTTGAGGGGGCTGTGGTATAAGTTATAAACCATTTATCTGTGTTTCTGTATGGCTGTTTGTCTGTGTCTGTGCAAGCATTTAGCATTCTAAACGGATTTTACCCTGCTAAGCACAAAATCGTAAAAAACGTTAAATAAATGTTGAAAAAAAAAATGTTTTTTTTTAACCAAAAATATATTTTTTATTAACGTTAAGAAACCAGCATTAAAAAAACCATAATTTCACTAACATTAAAAATAATACCATCAATATATGGTTATTTTTATAATGTTTTTCCTAGATCTCACTTCTAACGTTGAATTTAAGATATCGATGGCCTAACTGCAATATCCCGTATCTGAAAAAATGCAACTTTACAGGGGAAGCGAAAAACAGTTTAGGTAACACATATAGGGTTATTGGGTATAAAAAAATATACTTGCAATATTTGTGATTTCCCATGCATATATGTCTTATATCATTATACACCATGAAAGTAGCCAGCTCATTTTGCCTAAATCACAAATAATCTAAAAATTATAAAAATGTTAGATACGGGGTATTGCAGTTAGGCTATCGATATATGAAGCTAATAAATGTTTTGTTCTTTAAACATTAAAAAAATATATACTATAGAGGGCGCGATGGCAGCGCCCTCTATAGTATAGCAATCCCACTACCTGAACATCGCCATTAGTTGCGTTTCGCTACGAGTTGATACGAGTCGGTAGGAAAGACGCTTTTTGTTAATTTTTAATTTTCAGACGCTACGAGCCGAATTGCCTTTACTGAGTGTCGAGATCACGAAAACCTCAACGAACTGTTGCTGCCCTGCGTTTCCAAAATAGAAGAATTTTATTTACATTATTTATGTTACCTTATCTTTAGAGATATTTAAGAAAAATATATTTTTTCATTGTTAAAAAAACCTTTGTTTTTCAATGTTAGAAAAACATTTCTTTTTCACAAAAAACTATTTTTTTGGTATAAACTTTTATAAATGCCATATTAAATGTATTAAAGGTAAATGATTATTTTTTATACATTTTTCGAGGTAATTTTGACAGCCTGTATCTTCTTAACTTGTAATTTTATTACATTTTGAATCACAATTAGCTGAGTATTCAGCTGTCTGTGATAGATTAATTTTCTTTTTTTTGCAAAACCCTTTTTTCCCCACGTCTCTAACATTAAAAATATTAAAAACAGATGTGTGTTGACCCCATGTTATATGAAATTTTTTTTCGGAAATAACCTCCTCTATCACCTGCTGCACTATGGCCCCCAAGTTATGGGACACCCTGTATAATTTGTCCAATTGTTTTAAAAGTATGTAAAGAAATTATTTTGCGATAATAATTAAAACCGGAAATATAGGTAGACGAAAAATTTATTGATTTATTTAAAAAAGGAAAAGCACAAATATTGTTCTTAACAAATAGACAAAAAACAAAGAGAAAAAAATGCACATAATGTATAGTTTAATTATTACAACCGCTTTTTAAAGCATGTTAAGAGAATATTAATTAGATAATTAAAAAACGGGAATATAGAACATAAAAAAAGTATTTATTATTACATTTTTACAAAAAAGAAGAGAAGTACATATACATACAATAAATTAAAAATATTAATATAAATAATAATATTTAATTTAGAAAAATATTCCTTTTCAATTCACAATCTTTTGTAATTTTCTTGATAGATATTATTAAACACGAAGCCCATTTGCTAAGAAAATCGTGGCCATTTTTTTTACCCTGTGAACAAACGCTCTCTGTCCTGAATCCAATTTTTACACACTGTTAACAAACCAAACGTGAAAATGTTTATTTATATGTCTTTTCTTAGTAGCACTCCACTGAAATAATCCAAAAAACACAAACTATTCAGCGAAATATCAACAGAACTCTCTTATAAATACGAATAACATCATATCCAACGAACGTAAACATAGAATTTACCACAAGTGGTGACGTCACGCCGCTCTCCTCACCCCGCAAAATTTGTTAATACAGGTTAAATGGAACTAAGCAGTCCTTTATGTCTATAGTCCTTGGATCTCCTCTGGGTTACACGACATGATTGCATTGTTGGAAACGAAGACGCTGACTAATAGCTAAAATGGGATCATTAGCTGATATAATGGGGTTAAAACCCGTGGTCTTCCCACATAGCACAATCACGTGTTTAATACGTAAAAAAGGCGTGAGAAAAAAAAACGTTGATTTTAAAAGCTGCTAGAAAAAAAACAAGCTTAATAGGTCAGTCATCACCGTTATAAAAAATAACGTTGCTAAAAACTAAAAACCAAAAATGTTTTTACGTTAGTTTCAAGTGATTTTTACGTCAAAATCACATTAGATTCACGCCTTTTCTACACAAATTTGAAAAAGCGACTTGCATGGCTTTTCTAATGAATATTTTTGAGATTTTACTAGCAGCAGCGCCACCTATTGTCGGGATTTGTCACTTTGATGAAATCTATCAAGCAGTGCTTTGGCCTCGAAACTCCAAAAACCTTTTAAGGAACTGATCCTTGACCCTTCACGATCACGACGCATCTGTTATTAACCTGATAAAGACACATTAATATTCGGTGAAAGTGTTTACTGTTAAAAACTCTTGTTTAACTTTTAAAAAAAACATAATGTATATAGATAGATATATAGATATTTTGTCTTGCCTTGAGCGCTATCTTTAAAATTGTCTTGAAGTGTTGTAGTCTTAAACTAGTGAACTTTTATAACTTCTTTCGCGTCTCTTTTAAGTTAAAAAAATGTTATTAAAAAAAACGTAACCAAAACAGACGCAAAAAGTTAGTAGGTTTGAGAAGTCTTAATCTAGTGGCGTTTTAGAACATGTTGTGGAGGACTTTTCAAGTGTGAATTTGGTACATGAAAATAACGAGGGTAAAAAACACGTTATATACACAGCACCAGAAACTTCAGCAAAAAGTACATTTTTATAGCTTGATTCCTCCTTGTTTTTAAGTTATCTTTAAATATGTAGATGTAACAAAATAAATATTACATGTTATGAGGTTGTTTTCAAGTAAAAAAAAACTAGAAGAGAAGGAGAAAATATATGAAACTGGTGACAGTGATTTTAACAGGAAACTGTTGCCTTAATAAAACCTTAGCATTCTGCAGCTTGTATTTATATTTTAGCTTTGTAGATACCTTTTAAAATTCTAATTTAAATTAAAAAATCCTAAATCATTAAAGTTTTAAAAGCCTAGATTTTACGGATAACTTACTGCTTAGTTGCAAACTTTTAGTTGGAGTAGTTTACTAGCAGCATCTAAGTACTTAAAACTTGTTATGAGTGAGCCACTTTCATAATACGTAGCAATATCAGGAATATTAATTAATGTAAAATAAATGGACCAAGATGGAACTGATATCTAGTTTTCCTCATACGGATCTCTACAGGTTGGTCCAATAAGGCTGGCAAACTATTAATGTTATGATTTTGGGGATTTTTTTTTGAGATAAGTCAGCGCTTGCTTTTTTACTGAAAATGGTTTTGTTGTGGTCAGCTCTCTCCAACGCGTAGATGTAAGGGCTATTAATTTAAAAATTAGGATAAACATAAGTTTTTGGTACTCCAAGCCACAACTCTATGAAAAGAAGCAAATCTTTTGCTACCAATCTATGGCAAATTTGACGGAGATATTAATACTTATAAAGGAGTTGTTTATTAAGGAGTTGTTTATTGTGTACCTAAGATTTATGTCTACAAAAAATTCCCAAAAAATAAAATGCATTTCATATTTAGCATGAAATGCATTATTATTTTTTGCTGTACGTTTTCCCAAAATATTAAATCATATTTAATATGTGTATAGAACATTGCATAGTAAATGGTTTTCAATTGTTTGTTATCAAAATTAAGAACTTAAGCCATTACTTTAATTGCATAACTTGCCTTGCTTAATTTGAGACAAACACCTTGATTATGCTATAGGTTGTTGTCTATCACACCTCCGAGCAGCTTGACACTCTTAACAAAGTCAATATTTTTGTTATTAAATATTAGGGTATCGTTGTGTGCAGAGTGCTGTTGATGGTCTGAAATGATTATTATTTTAGTTTTTTCCTTATTAAGCATTACCTGATTTGTTTCCAACCAGCCCTTTGTTTTTGTAAGCACTTCCAAGCATTTCACCTTAACATTTTTCCTCTTGGCAACCCTCTTGATTGGTAAAACTATGTCGGTTTCATCAGCAGAATTAGTATTTTTAGATGTTTTTTCAAAAATTGTGAATACTGCCTTGAGGCACCCCAGTTGAAAATACACCCTTAGTAGATTTAGCATATCCCAAACTTGTTTCTAAGATGATTTTCTGATTTCTTTCAGCTAGGTAAGACTTAAATAGACTCATGGACGTACCCCTCACTCCGTATGCATTCAGTTTTTTAAATAAAATTTCGTAATTAAGTCTTTTGAAAGCTTTGAATAAATCAAACAAAATTCCACATGCAGTTGCTTTGATTTCGAAAATATTAAGGATTTTGTTGTTAAATTCTAGAATAGCAGACTCTGTCGACTTTTGTTGAGCAAAAACCATACTGAAATGGTTTCAGCATAAGCCTACAGTATTTTTTGAAACTGATTTCTAACAGAGTGCGGGGGCCCGGAAATTTGTCGTTTTTCGAACTCACTAAACCAAGCATGCGATTTTGTGGACATTATTGCTTTATAGTTTTAAACGCATTTTGTAGGTAAAATGAAAAAAAATAGCAGGTTACTAATTCTTTGCTGTCACTTTATTTATCTTATAAATTTCGAGATGAAGAAGGTAACAGTTACGAATTAGTAACCAGCTATTTTTTCTTCTGTGGCTTAATAAATGTGCTCCCGCGCCCTCTGTTTAAAATCACACAAAAGATGGGATCTCGATAAAATAAATCTATGGACTGCTTATCACTGAAAAATTAGATTAATGTACTGTTGACTTTTAAGGCGTCATATCAGTTAATATAAAATTAGAGCACAGACAAAAATCATAAAAACTTTTTGCAAGGTTTTAAAGTTGATATAGAAACTGGTGACTTTTTGTAGACAATTTTAACCTTCTATATATTAAATTTTCTTTTCGAATTATTATCAGCCAAAGAATTGAGGTTTTTTTAAGTGACTAGTTCTAATTTTTTTTTCTTCAATTTAGTGTTTTATTTTACAAAACTGGTAAAAACACATTCTGTCTTTAATATTTTCGGCCTGAAATTGCTTAGAACTGGTATTTAGATAACAACTTTTTTGAAATCAATTTAGTGATCAAAATTAATCTAACGTCGAACAACTTGAACTTGATTATGATTGTAATGAACTTTAAGTAAACTTGTAGAAGTGGCTATCTTTTTAAAAAATTCCCGGCATACACTTACAAAACTACATTACATTTTACTTTTAAATCTCTTCGAATTATTATCTGTTTTTAAGTTCTGAATTCTAAATTGGTACATTTTGAAAGCCGAAGTTGGAAACAAATCGCACCCTCAGAACGAAAACGCACTACCTACTTATCCCAAAAAATTAAATTGTTAGAAAATCGCAAAAAACTTTTAGTTAACTTACCATAAAACGCTTTGGTAATTTAACTTCGACATATCGATAGTGAGCAGTGGCGGCTGGGACGTTATAAATTGGGGGGGGGGGGGGGGGGGAAGAAATTTAAATTTTATGAAAAATGAGATAAAAAAACTGTTTTTTTATTTTTTTTATTTGTCAAACACACTGTGTTTTTTTTTATTACAATCTAGTCAGTAAGACTAATTAGCAATTTTGTTTTAACTTAATTTACTAGAAAAGTCAGATTTAAACTTAGGGTTCACTCAACAGTTCTCCCCGCTTTGTTTAGTCTGTAACTCACAATTGTGTTGTGTTTTTAGCATTATTTTGTTTTATGTGTAATTCACTTAGTTTACTCGCTCAAACGGCTTCACTCTTTTTAGTCTTCGAACTAGCATAGTATTGTCTAGAAGCTGAATTGCTTCCACATTCACATGCCGATGGAGTCTATCTTCATGGCTTTTTGCGTACTTTTTTATAGTCTCTGCTACAGTTTCGATTTTTAGATCTCGATGAAGGTCACTATTTCGAACGTACCAAGGTGCATTCACAATGTTTCTTAATACTTTATTTTGAAATCTCTGTACAACTAGAATGTTACTATCTTTAGCACAACCCCATAGTTGAATACCATATGTCCATATTGGTTTCAGTATTTGTCTATAAAGCAGTAACTTATTATGAATTGTTAAATTGGACTTCCTTCCAATTAGCCAGTTCATTTTTCTATACCTTATCTCAAGTTCTTCTTTTTTTTTCTTAACATGTGCTTTCCAGCGCAATTTGGCATCAAGTGTCATACCTAGATATTTTGCCTGATTCGAATATAGTACTGGAATGTTGTTAATTGTTATTTGTATGTGATTTATATTTTTGTTTGTAAAATCAACATGAATTGATTTGGTTTCATTTAATTTTATTCGCCACTTTGTGGTCCAACTGTGAACTTGGGTGACTGCATCCTGAAGTTTTTCTATGCATTTTTCAATAGATTTTTCTATCGTCAATAAACCAGTATCATCGGCAAATGTTGCTAAGTGACAATTTTCTGGCTTTGGGATATCACAAGTGAATAATAAGTATAGATAAGGGCCTAGTACGCTACCCTGGGGCACGCCTGCTTGAATTTCTCTTAAATTTGAGTATGAGTCTTCCTGTTTTACACTAAAATGTCTATCAGATATGTATGATTCCAAAATATCCGAATATTGTTTTGGCAGAAACCGTTTTAGTTTAAAATTAAGGCCTTCATGCCACACTTTGTCAAATGCTTGTGCTACATCTAGAAAAACTGCAGAACAAACTTTTCCCTCTTCTAGTGCTTTTTCTATTATATTAGTAATTCTGTGTACTTGATCTATCGTGGAATGCTTGTCTCGAAAACCAAATTGATGAGATGGAATAATTTCTTGTCTTTCTATGATGGGTTTTATTCTTTTAAGCAATAATTTTTCATAGAGCTTGGATTTAATTGGCAGCAAAGATATTGGCCTGTAAGATGACACGTCATGGAGTGGTTTTCCCGGTTTTGGAATCATGATAACTTCTGCAACTTTCCACAGTTTAGGTACATACCTAAGCCTAAAAGACGCATTAATTAGGTTGCATAGTTTTACGATGATAAAAAAAAACTTACTGAAACCAAGCAACCTCAAAAATCCCACAGAATTTTAAAGTCTATTAACCTAACAAGTATATGTCCATTTTTTGTCACATTTTCATTATGTTCGGTAATGATTTCCCAATAGGCACTATTCAATTGGCACCTAATATCAGTCTTGCCTAGCATAGAAAATTCTATGTGGTTATTTAAATGAGCTCTTATTTTGTGTCTTTTAACTTTTCACTAAAGTGCTTGATATCAGACATTTTCTTTGTCACCCACGCAGGATCACCTTGTGGATTGTTCATAACAAGACAAATAAAGCAAAAAAAAAACATTTTTTTTTACCACCGCACAACCAGTTTTCAGCATCGTATAATTTTTTATTAAATTTTCTATTATAAGTTTTTTTAAAACACCCCTCGGCATTAAATGCACTAAAATTTTGGTTAATTTTCAAGGTCCGGTCTATGTGGCCCTAAAGATCTTACTTGTAATCGGAGTTCATATGTCAACGTATTTAAATTTGCACAGTTAATTATGTAATCGACGGTATTTCCATTTTATAAACCAACGATAACAAAAACAAACAATGACACGCGATAAAAACAAACTTATACGTCTTCACTAAGGCTTCATAGCAAGGGCAACGGACGTTTTCACACGATGATGATGGCCGACTTCAACTAAAACAAGCGTTCCTCCTGCACCCGCTCGAGAACATTCACCCATATCCCGCTGAAAAAGGGTCAAATTGAAACGTTGCCCCGTGCGGCGCTGCCGGGTTGTAATTATTTACACTGAAAAAGTTCAATTATACGCTTGCTGCTAACCACAGATAATAAACAGAACTTGACATTCATGTCGTAAGGGAAGATTTAACTTTTTTTAAATAAATCAATTACAAATACTGTTTGTTTTGGGAGAGCACTGCCCCGTTGCCCTCCCTGTAATAGCCGCCACTGATAGTGAGTGACAAACTGCATAGTATTATTTTAAAAAGTGAAAATCTTAAAATTTCGTCCTGTGGGTGCGAAATAATTTTCACTTTTCAAACATCAGAGATCTACAAATGCTTAATTTTAAAATAAATTCCTTTACAAGCCATTCTCCTTATAAAATCCTGATTTACAGTTTGACTGATTCCCTAATCCTTAAATAATTTGGATAAGCGTAGGTACCTAGAGTAAAGAGTTTTCTATTTTTACCATATTTTCGCAAACCAACTGATACGTATAAACAATATATTCATTTATTTGTAACGTTTTGCTATTTTTGACTTTTGACGCTTTTGAATTGAGTGTGGACATGTTGATGAAAATGGTCTTCGATAAAGTAATGAACAAATCGATGCAGAAAATATGAATGCTTTGGAATGACAGTAATAAGTTACAAATTACAATAAAATAATTTAAACGAAATAATGCCTATTAACACCTTTGCAACGGGATGCAAATAATATATACAAGTTAATTCACTATATTTCGAAACCTCGGTCTGCGCCTTTTATATCATTAATAGAAAAAAGTTTAAATATAAAAGTTGTATAGTTTATTAAAAGCCGTTCAACCCATATGAAGACACCTTTTTCTGGTTTTTTTTTCTTCTTTTTTTCTTTCTTTAATTGCACTTGTTGTTTATCGTTTTAGGTCCTTGCATTATTTTCAATGGTATTTCAAAATTATATTGGCAGTCACCCATTGCGATCAGAAATTTTAATAGACGGAAAAGGTTTCAGACGTTGGTAATTTACGTCTAATTTTGAGTTTTCATACCTTTGACAGTGAAAAAGAAGAATTATAGAAATCAGTTGCGTGGCTTGGTTGAGTAAATACCCTGAGAGTTTCTCGTTCTTGTATTGAGACACCACACACATGCATAGATAGAAGTTTTCCGAAAATTTATATATCGTCTTTGGTGGCTTAATGAGAGAGTGTTTGCGTAAAGAGCAAGAGATTCCGGGATCGAGTGACGACCGAAGTCAACTTTTTTCTGGTTTTTCTTTCTTTAATTTTACTTGTTGTTTATAGTTTAGGTCCTTGCATTATTTGCAATTTAGTATTTGAACACAATATGACAGATGTCAAATATCATTCTATAAGTCAAAATTTAACTTCAACTTTCTTATATTAAAGGGAACAATCTGTATATTATTGCACTTTCAAATCCGCCTTTTCTTTATGATTTAAAAATATAACCAGTGTGCGTTAAATATTTTCTGAGCTATAACGCATTATTTTTCCATTAAGATCATATTCAGTTCATATTTATTTAGTTTTACCCATCAACGTATTTTCTTTTTACTATAGGAGTATGACTGTTTCGGTTTAAATCTTCTTATTTTTGCTAGTTTAAATTACAAAACTTTAACAATTTTTACAATTACTGGTCCAAAAATACAAATTTTGATAAAGCTATAGTTACATATGATTTACAACTTATGTTCTACTTATTCTAACTTAATCTAAAATAGCGGCAGGTTGCGGCTTGGCACTTTTTAGGTATGTTTTCTCTGTGGATTTTGGTGGCTTTCAACTATAGTTGGATATCTGCTTTCTGCTGCTTTTTTGAAATGTGTGTCGTTTAGTGCTCTCATGTGTACTTGAAGTGTTTCTATTTGTAGGTCGTTTCTGATGGTTTCGTTTCTGACGAACCAAGGTGCTCCGACGATCGTTCTAAGTGTTTTACTTTGCAGGGCTTCCAACCGCTTGAGATTTGGTGGCTATAGACCATGACTGACATCCGTATGTAAGGATGGGACGGATCATTGTTTTGTATATGATGAGTTTGTGTCTCATGCTTAGTTTGCTCTCCTGTCTTATTAGAGGGTAGAGTAGGCTCATTTGGCGTACTGCTTTGACTCTTGTGCTTGTAAGGTGGGTTTTCCATGTTAGTTTCTTGTCAAACTGCAGTCCCAAGTATCTAGCTGTGTCTGACCATTATATGTTCTGATTTTCTATTATAATGTGTCTGTGTGGAGGTGTTCTGGTTTTTGTGAATAGAATTGCATTGGTCTTTGCCGGGTTGATTTTGATTTTCCAGTCACGGAGCCACCTGGTCAGCTGGTTTGTGTGTTTTGGAGCTTTAGTATGATGAGTCTCGTGCTTTTTCCTTTGGCTGTTACTCTATGGTGTCGTCGGCAAATTGGTACAATTTGGTGTTTCTGTTCTGTGATATGTCATGCGTGAAGATTGTGCATAGCGTTGGCGCTAACGCTGAGCCTTGGGGGATGCCTGCCCTTAGTGGTATTGTTCTGGATGTTTGGTGATTTATTTTGATTGAACTTGTCCTGGCTGTGGTATATGAATGTATGATTCTGGTGAGGTATGGCGGTATTTGGCTGATTATCATTCTGTAAATCAGTCCTTCGTGCCATACTTTGTCAAAGGCTTTACATATGTCGAGGAATATTGCTCCAGTGTGTTGTCGTTTGTTAAATTGATCTATGATTTGCCTGGACAGTCTTGTTGTTGCGTGTGTTGTGGAATGCGCTGCTCTGAACCCGTACTGAGTGTTAGTTATCAGGTTGAGCTCGTCTAGGTGAAAGTTTAGCGGAATCAGTATAGCACGTTCGCTGATACTGGATAGGAGACTGATTGGCCTGTAGTTTTGTGGAATTGCGGTCTGTGTTTCTGGTTTGTGGATTAGGGTGATTGTGGCTGCCTTCCATATCGTAGGGTAGTGTTGTTGTTTGAAGATATTGTTGATAATTTGTGTGAGATCTTGTAATGGTTTGTCTGGGAGTTTTTTGAGAGCAAAGTTGCTAATGCCATCTTCTCTAAGTGCTGTTCTAGTTTTTGAGGCCTTGATACTTGATTTTTTAATGTCGATATTGATTTGGTGTATTCTCTCTGCTGGATTTGGTTGTTGAGCTATGTTATTGGGCGAGAACTGATCTTCGAGCGAGTCTGCCAAGATATTCAGTTTGTCGGCAGGCTTGACTATTAGTTGATTGTTATGTCGAAGAGCTGGGATTGGTTTATGGGAGCCCTTGACTAGGGCCTTCGCCATTTTCCAAACAGAGTTGCCTTCTGTTGTTAGTTTTTCTAGTTTGTTGTCCCATTGAGTGTTGTAGTGGTTTTTAAGTGCTATCTTAATAGCATTTGTCTGTTGGTTGGCCAGCCTCCTGAATTGTGGGTCACCTGTTGCAATTGCTCGTCTATGATTTCAATTTCATCATCTCCCGGATGTTGTGTGGGAGATTGACGAATCTGGATGCTGGAAGGCTTTTCGTGGTTGTTGCTTCCTGGATAGCTTGCCTTATGCCGTCGTGTAGTTGCTGGACGGCATTTTCTAGGTCGTTAATTGTGTGGATGTCAGGTTGAGGTAATGTGTTTTGCAGTGCTTGTTGGTAGGTGTCCTAATTGATAAAGTGTCTTTCCATATATTTGTTGTTTCTGAGAGCTGGGTCACCCATGCTGGTGCGTAGTCTGAGCGGAATTCGTCTATGACTTCAAGAATTGCTTGTTTGTCTAGATTTTTGGTACTGAACATGTCAATCGGATTAGTTGGCCTATCGTGGACGAAGAATGTTGGATCGTTCGGAACGATTAGGTTCAGATTGAGGTTTGTTGAACTAGTCTCAATAAACCTTCCTCTTGGGTTGGTTGTTGTACTACCCCATAGTATGTTTTTGGCATTTAGGTCCCCTCCTATGACTGTTGGCATGTCGTCAGGGAAGAGAGCCTCGATGTCTTGTTGTGTAATATCCACTTGCGGAATGTATGCTGTTGTAAATCTTGTTTCTATGTTGGGGTGGAGCTGTATTCTGATAGATGTAGTTTCAATGTTCGGTGTCTGGGCTGGATTGCCATTCCTCCCTGCCTTTCTTGTAGTCTGTCGGTTCTATAAACAGTGAAGTTTGGAAATGTAAATCGCATATTCGGCTTAAGGAATGTTTCCTGCAGGAGTACAACATCGATTTGGTTGTCTTCAACGTTGTTGAGCAGCTCGGGTTTTCTGTCCCTGATTGAACAGGCATTGAAGCTCAGGACTCTTGAGTGTCCAGGGTTATGTTTAGCTACTTTAGTTCTCATCTCGGGTCTTGGGAGAGTTTCTTTACTGCAAAATGATTTGTTTCAAATCATTTTGCATGGTTTGCATGAATAGCTGCATTGAATTGTTGATGGCTGCGATGGCTTGGAATACTTGGGCGGCTTGTTGTGGCTGTTGCAGATTACTGTTGTTTCGTTGTCCCCATTGAAAGGGTTTCGGTTGGCTGTTTATTGTTGGTCGTTTTATGCTGTGTTTTGGATTGTTTTTGCAACCTTGATAGGAGGCTGGGTAATTGCCTCCGCAGTTGACACATTTGGCTGGGCTTTGTTCGTCTCTTTTGCAATCTGATGTGAAGTGGTTCTCGTCACATTTCACGCAACGGGGAGTTGCGAGGCACTTAAATGATCCATGTCCATATTTTTGGCACCGATGGCACTGTGTCGTCTTTAGCTTGGTATTTTGGGCTTCAATTTTTACGATCATGTTCAAGATCGCTTTTTCATTGATTATGTTCTCCTCCGTGGCAGGGAGAAGAACTAAAACATTTCACATTGGAGTGCCATCCTTGAAGTGCCACCGTCTTACAGAATGTGAGTGGTTGTCTTTCATCATCTGGTCGAACGCTGTCTTTAGGAAGACTTTCTCTTGTTGGCTTTCTTCAAGCTGCTTCTTGAGAGCCTCGAAAAGATCTCGGCTTAACTCCATCTTTGCACGTAGCACTTTCAAATAAGAAAGTTGCTGCTCCTCGGGACAAGTCCCGGCTTACAGACCAACTTCTTAAACTCTCCTATAGCTTTTCACTCAAGACAGCAAACAATGTTTACTGTTCGAGTGATCGACTGAGAATGAGAAGTATGACAAATTTAAATGCCGTATATCTTAAAAAATATCGTAAATCAGAAAGAAAAGGCGAATTTAAAAATGAAATAAATACAGGGTGTTTTATTTAATATAGAAAATAGATGTCAAATTTTGACATATAGAATGACGTTTGACAACATCTGTCATATCTTTTAAAAGGCAAACTATCAAACTCTTACATTTTAACTTTTTTTTTTATATCATTAATAATAAAGGGGGTAACCGAGGGTTCAAAGTTTGGTGAATCACTCTGTACATTTATTTATTGTAATCATACTTCGCAAACATGTTAATTTGGTTTTAATAAGATATTTAACGCAAGAATGGTCCGAACGAGGCGATGTAATTAATCAATCAATGATAATTCAGTGCTAAACAATTTAGCTGAAAATGTAAATGTGTTGAGTTCAGGCAATGATTACACAACTTCCTTCTAGATAAGCAACCCAACAAGCTTAATAATAGCAGCGGGCAGATGACTCTGCCGTGTCATCATTGGAACTACATGAATATACTGCAGAGCCATCTGCCCGCTGCTGGTATTAAACTTGTTGGGTTGCCTATCTAGAAGGAAGATGTGTAATCAATGGTTCAGGCACTAAAGGTTCAGTTATTGTACACTCTGCCGTAAGTCCATATTTGGTTTAACAAAATATTCAGAAAGTTATTACATAAAATTTTTATTTTAAAATAAATTCTACAAGTTACTTACCAAACAAATGTTCCGTCTCGGCAGTTTTATTATATTACCTATCTACCATTTTACTGCCTAGATTCCTTGTTCTAAAATATTCTGATTAAATCGAAGTTTTTGTTATTTGCCCTTTCGAGCAAGCAAGACAAAAACTATCGCAAAATCAGGTCTGATCATATCCTGCAAAAGCAAAGGCCCCCTAAATCACAATTATTTGATCAAACGAAAACAAGTCTGGGGGCAAATTTTCAAAAGGCGGTAAGGGTGCATGGCTCTTACACACACCAAACCAGCGTAGCCATATGGAAATGAGATAAAATTAATGATGATGATGCTAAAAAGTAGTTACGAAATGTGAGATTTACTGAAAAAATACCCAGACAGCACACTTTGTCCCAGGGACGTACATTTTATGTTCATTTGACGTTGGTGCCAGTACGTACGGGTCCATTAAAGTACGTACAATTGAGTACGTACATAGTACGTCCACTAGCTACGTACATTTTACGTATAATGTATGTGGGTAGTTCTCGAGACCAATAAGGTATGTATAAATTAAGTACGTCAAACTATACCTCTAGTGTGCGTAATTTGTACGTACATTCTCGGGAACAATAAAATATGTACTGTCTACGTACAAATGTGTAAGTACATGGCTATATCGTACGTACAAGTACATAGTACATACATTCTACGTTTATTTTAGAGATGCGCTTCCGAACATTCAACAACGGATAGCGTACACTAGTTTCCATTTAACAGCATTGTTAGTGATATATTACTTAAATATTAAATCGAGCAAGACAAACTTCCCTATAGAGAATTCGAACCGAGAGTTATGACTGGACGATCCACTCTAAAGTAGGAATGTTCAGGAAGCCGGAATATTTTAAATGGTATCTAGTCCTAATCCTGCACTTTCTTTGTTTTAATTTGATGCCCTATGTATCATGTACAGTCGCCCTCTTTTTTAATGTCATCTTACTTTTCAAACATTTCTAAAATACAAAGAAGTCGTGCCTTGTTTAGCCACACCGCATGGTTTCAAATAAATATCATGATTTAATAAACGTCTTTCGTTAGCAGTTTTTAAAGTTTTGTAAAATCCCTGCCTGTCCAGACGATTCTAAGCAATTTTTATATGACAATAAAAAAGTGGGTCACCGTACCTCTAGTCTTTGTTTGAAACTCGTAGACTTCCATTGCCTTTATTTATTTTAAAAACAACGTTTCGGTTAGTAAGTATCTCTAACCGTTTTCAATTGTTGGTACGTAGATTTTAGGTACTACACAGGGTGTCCCAGAACTAATGGTACATAGTTAAACTGTAGATTCCCTGGGTCAAAATATTACGATTTAGCCATACTTACCTTAGTCCAAAAGTTCGTATACTAACCGAGATATAGGGTGTTAAACTTTATTTTTTCAATTCGATTTTCTTTAATAACTTTTTTAATAATTAATATTTTTGCGACAGCTAACCGGCGTGTAAGTTTTTTAAAAATGGCAAGACGATTTCGTTGAAAAATTTGATGTACAATGTACAGGGTGTTCCTTAGACCACTACCATTGCATAAAAATCAGTGTATTTTTGTTGTGCCTCAGTGTATACCTATTTTTATGTAAAATAATAGTTTTCCCATCCTTTTTATGTAAAAAAGTTATATTGTTTTAAAGTCGCTCAGAGCAACGGTTTTTGAGATTTTTGCATTTAAAGTTTTTATTGCATGTGAGTGATATGCCTAATTTACGTATGTAAAAATTTCAAAAACTGTTGCTCTGAGCGACTTTAAAACAGTATAACTTTTTTACATAACAAGGATGGGAAAACCATTATTTTACATAAAAACTGGTATACACCGAGGCAAAAAAAAAGTTACTGATTTTAATGCAATGCTAGTGGTCCAGGGAGCACCCTGTACACTGTACATCAAAACTTTTAACGGAATCGTCTTGCCAATTTCAAAAAAACTTACACGCTGGTTATTTTTTGCAAAAATATTAATTAGTAAAAAAGTTATTAAAGAAAATCCAATTGAAAAATTAAAGTTTAACACCCTGTATCTCGGTTAGTACGAACTTTTGGACTAAAGTAAGTATGGCTAAATCGTAATAATTTGACCCAGGGAATCTACTGTATATGTAGCATGTATATCTGAAGTACGTACATTTTACGTTTAATTGGCCGTTTCAAATACAAACCTAGAACGAGTTTTTTACTTACATAGTAGGTACATTCGTCGAAAATACGTCGAATATACGTACATGGTACGTACTTCAGTAGTTCCATAGTACGTAAAAATCGTAGGAAAATAATGGCTAAAGTTACGTTCTTACCACCTACATAATAATATGTGGACGTAAGTGAAAAATGAACGTACTATGTATGTACTGTACACTACGTGGCAAAGTTATGTATTATATACGTACCAAGCAGCTTTAACTAAAGTTTGCAGACAAACATTTTACGTCACTACAGAGAGATGTCGATAATAGCAGTGTTAGGAAATATTCCAAGCAAATATTTCGTTTTTTATAAGATCCTGGAGTTGATGTACAGTCAGAAACAAGAAACAAAAATAAAAAATATTTCTATTTCAAATTAGGAATCCCAGTTTAAACCAAACCAAAAAAAAACAGTGAACACTACTTCTGTCTTTATACATGATACACCAAAGTTTAACATATGGTGAAAAAAGTCATAAGTAGGCTAAAAAATTAAAAGTTCCTAAGTTAAAGTATTTGTTACCTTTGAAGAGTAAAAAAAATTGTAGATATATTTGAAAAATTAAAAATTTTACGTCAAATAGTTTTGTAATCAATTAGGATCAAAAATTATGCTATTGCTTTTCACCAAAAATAATAGGTTGAGGAGATACAGTGTGGTCGAAAAACGTTGCAAAAGGTATCGGCCCTTTATAAAAACAAAGAATAGTAATTTTTGGTAATAATTTTGAGTATTTTTCTTGTTTTAACATGATTAAAACACTTAATTGTTACCTTTATCATAATGCACAATTCCATAAAATTTCGATTGTCTGTTGTAAATTTTAGGAAAGTTATGACAAAAATCGAAGAATAGTAAGTTTTACACCCTGTATCTAAAAAACAAAGAGGTTTGATGTCAAAGGTAAACGGAAAAAAGTTATTTTTTTGACCTTTCCTACCATCCCTTAAAGTTTGGTGCATCAATTAAATTTATAATAAATAATTTATGAATTAAAAATAAACTTTAAACTAGGTAAGCATTTTCATAGTAATTAGGTACATTTACTTATTTGATTTAAGGACAATCAAACACCATATATTAAAATTTCGTGATCCTTTTTAAAAAATAATTTGTCTAAAATTATGCCATTTTTTAACTAGTCCCACGTGATACGCCAATGGTGGTGTCAAACTCGGCACACTCAAGTTGGCCGGATTACGAGTCCTCTCTCTTCCCTTGTTTAAGGACTAAAGTAAATCATTTATTGCAGAAAACAGAACTCGTGTCAACTATACTCATCCGCTTCGTCAAAGTTGAACTGCGACGGCCGCATATTTTCGATTTAAATGTGGGAAACATTATTACCTTTTTTCTATTTTGATGCCTTGCATTTTAAGCAGTAAGTACAGAAAATAACAAACAAATAAATTTGTACATACATCAAGGTAAGTAATTTGTCCATCCATCCAGTTAACTTATTTTGTGATTCGCGTAGTCGAGCCAAAAAAATCGTACCAGCCCTGTGACTACAATGCGAGCCACATAAAGGTTGCTTCCGAAAAAGCAACGGCCCACTATTTTCATAAGCCCTGAGCGGTTTAATACTAGCCGCTTGGAATAATGGAAAAAAGGGCTAATGTGGGACGACAAAGTTTTACAAAAAGGTTAACATAAGGGCGCTGTTTGGTCCTTTATTCTGTAGTTTATTATTGGCGGTTTTTTTTGTTACTAAAGCATCGCAACACAAAAGAAATTACGACCTATTTTTGGCAAAATCGTTATTTTATAACGTTATTTTTTAACACTGAACTCGTTTATACACAATCTTGTTACAAAACTTTTAGCCAACCAGCGATATATTTTTCAATATTAAGCAGAGGCGTATCTAGGAATTTCATTTAGAGTGGGAAAATTTTCGCGTTTTCCATATAGTGACCAGGAGGAATGGGACAATTCGTCACCGCCTATTCACCGCGGCTAATTTGCCCCCAGGCCAACTCGTGCCAGCGGCGCAGATCCGATTCGCCGCCGGGGTGAAAACTGGTCGCCGCCGTAGTTTCAGTTCGCAATTTTGCCAGGTGTTTAGAGTTTCAGTTCGGTTCTAATTTATCATTAAAAATGACGGATTAAGAGTGGACGACATTCTTATTTACTAATGGATATGCACGAATAAAGTTTAAAAGTTTTTGACTTTAATATAATTAAAATGAGAAGTTCAAAATGGCGGATTTATCACTTTCACTCACTTTAAGGTGTTTAAGGCCTTTGAACTTGATAATTACACTTAATTAAAAAAAATTGGCGGAAATTTTCATTTATGAGCCGACTTGACTATCATTAATTTACGGGCTGGTCCTCAGAACAAGGTAGTAGTAGCCGTATATGTCGATGTTGTGGTTGTGCCGTACTGAAAATGTCTAACGAGACTGTAACATCGACGGCTACCACTACCTTGTTCTGAGGACCGGCCCGTAAATTAATTTATTTAGTCTATGGCCAACCCTCAAAAAATTCCTTTCATATTTAATGACTATTATTATTTTATAATTTAATATATATCGGTTTATAACACCCGGTTCCCACCTACGACTTTCTCGTGGGTGCCCGCTCACGTGTCACATGATCTCAATATGAAATGTTATGACAGTCATGTCACGCGTGCGTGGGCACGCACGAAAAAGTCGTGTGGGAACCGGGTTTAAATGAAAAAGTTCATCATTTTGGATTCGCCAATTTGATTTTCCTAAGGTTTATTTCAAAAATCATAATCAGCGATCTTTAACACTTCAAAATTCCAAATTAAATACATATGGGTGTGCGTGCAAGGGCTGAAAAATAACGGAATTTCCTTCGATAGGTCGCCGGTATTGGCTTCACAAGCACATTTAAAAATAATTGTCGATATTGACGATTGAAAATGGAAAGTTACGATACATATGGAATTTTATATGAAAAGGCACCTACCTCGGACTCTCTTGCAGCTCCAGTCGACGTTTAAACGTCCAGTTTTTTCACCTCAAATTCACATTTTTCGGGAACGTGATTTTGCTAGTGTCTTGTTGTGACGGTGGTTCTTTGCGCACTCATCGCGGCGCTGCTTGTCTTCCACGTGTCCGGTGCCGTGAAACCCCATATGCATATTTTAGAGCGCGAAAATTTAAACTATTTTAAACGCGCAGAAAAGGAAAAGAAAATGAAAATTAGGAAATTTCTTGCTTGCACCAACATTTTCCGGCCGCCAAAACACGTGTGTTTTTACTTAGTTAAGAAAAGGAAAGGAAAAAAAAATAAATAATATTCGCCTATTAGCAATTAAACGATACAATTTAACATTAACCCAAATATGCATTAGATAATGCATGTAAATTAAAATTAAAAGAAAAGAAAAAATACTTAGAAAAAATTAAGAAAGAAAAGAAAATTTTGCCTTATGCGTCGGGCATAGGCAAAGGACATAGTTTCACTACTGGTCGACGATATGTTCCTGTAGCTGTTTTAACGGTCACAACACGAATATGACCGTCTGAGCCAGGGTGTACGTCGACAATTCGCCCAACAGCCCATTGCAATGGCGGTTTTTGTTCATTCTTTGCCACGACTAAAGTATTTAGTTTAATATTGTAAGAAGCCTCTGTCCATTTAGAACGCTGTTGCAAGGTGTTTAGGTACTCCAAGTTCCAGCGTTTCCAAAAATCGGACTGGAGCCTTTGCACCAGCTGCCAGCGGGACAGGGTGTTCAACTTGGAATCAGAAAAATCGGGCTCTGGTACGGAATTCAACGGTTCCAGGGTAAGAAAATGACCAGGGGTCAGTGGAAGAAAGTCATTCGGATCCATACTTTGGGCATACAGAGGCCGGCTGTTTAGTATGGATTCGACCTGACACAAAAAAGTAAAAAACTCTTCATAGGTTAACCGTTGCTCACCTATTACACGTTTTAAATTTGCCTTGGTGGATTTAACTCCTGCCTCAGCTAGTCCGTTTAGGTGCGGACTACCAGGACTTGAAAAATGCCAGGTAATTTTTAGACTGTGACATGCTTCCTGGGAGTACTGTTTGAGTAAACGATCAGCTCCCAAGAACGCGCTACCACAATCTGAGTAAATGTCAGAGATTCTTCCTCTTCTTGCCACAAATCTCTTAAAAGCCGCAAGAAAGGTAGGGGTGGAAATATCGGAGGTAAGTTCTAGGTGAACTGCCTTTGTTGCGGAGCAGACTAAGACAAGAATATAACCTTTGGATACCTTTGCACCTCGGTACTTTCCCATTGTAATTGGAAAGGGACCACAATAATCTATGGCAACATGTGAAAATGCTTTTACTTGAGAGATGCGTTGAGCAGGCCAGTTGCCCATGATTTGTACGGAAGGTTTAGGATTTAATCGATAGCATAAAATGCAATGAGAAGTTACGCTCTCGATTGCATAGCGAGGGGAAAGGATCCAAAATTGTTGTCTCAAGAGGCAATGCAACGTTTTTTGACCGGGATGACAGTACTTTTTGTGAGTGTACTCAATGACAAGTTGAGTAAGACGGTGAGAACGTGGTAAAAGTAAAGGGTGTTTTGCTGAATAAGAGAGTTCGGAAGAATGTGGTAATCGACCCCCCACTCTTAAGCAGCCTTGTGTATCTAGAAAAAGTGAAAGTTTACGAAATTGTTTAGGAAGTAGCTTTGTGTCATTCAAACGTGAAATGAGATCAGCAAAGTTGGAACGTTGAACATGCCGAACGAGAACAATAAGAGAATGTTGAAGTTCTACTTCGGTAATATTTTCGTTAGGATATTTAGATTTCTTTTCGGTAAGGCGAAAAATATAGGAAATTATGCGTTGAATTTTCTCTAGGGAAGAGTAACGAGAAAGAAAAGTATCAAGCATGTGTGGTTCAACTGTGCATGTTTGAAATACTGATTTTCGTTCTTCCAGAATAACCTCGCTTTCCGGAGGGTCTGGACAGCGAAAATCATCAGGCCAGCTCTCTTTTGGTAGCCTAAGAAAACAAGGACCTTCCCAATACAAGTCATCTTTGACAAGTTGATTAGGCAGAAGACCGCGCGAAGCACAGTCGGCTGGATTTAGCGCTGATGGAATATATTTCCAGACCGTAGGAGAAATGGTTTCTTGAATGTGACAGATACGGTTTGCCACAAACGTTTTAAACCTGTGAGGTGAAGCCGCCAACCAGCATAGAACCACTTGGGAATCACACCATGCACAGATTTGGTTGAAGTTAAGAATATCTGAATAAGTGTTTCGAATAAAGGAAATTAGGTCGCAAAGTAAAGTGGCACCAAGAAGCTCCAGTCGCGGAAGACTGACTGTTTTCACTGGTGCGACCTTAGATTTGGCCATTACAAGAAAGGTATGGATTTCTCCGGATACTGACTCCATTCTGAAATAGACCGTAGCCGCGTAACCTATCATAGAGGCGTCTGAAAAGCCGTAAAGTTCAATGCTACGTGGTTGATCAATGGAAAGGCGTCTAGGTAAATGAATATTTGAAAGATTTGGAAGTTCGGTTCGAAATTGATTCCAAACATTTACGATATGCGGAGGAGGCTGAGAATCCCAGTCCAGCTTCTCCTTCCACAGATCTTGCATGAGATGCTTAGCAAGTAAAGAAACGGGAGAACAGAAACCTAAGGGATCAAAAATTTTCATGATTTGAGATAAGATACCTCGCTTGGTGCATGGTTTATCTTCTGGTACGACCAAGTAGGTAAACGAATCTGAGATAGGATTCCATTGGAGACCTAATATTTTTACAAAATTAGGTTCGGATTTGTCGAAACGAATGGACATTTGTGTTTCTGATTCTGAGAATGAGGAGAGAAGTTCTGGACTGTTGCTCGCCCATTTTTTAAGTTCAAACCCTCCTAGGCGCAACAGGGAGATTAACTCCGACTGAAGTTCTTTGGCAGAGGCCACAGAATCCTGCCCAGTGAGCACGTCGTCGACGTAAATGTCTTTAAGAAGCACCTTGGAAGCATTAGGATACCTTTCAGACTCAAGTTTAGCTAGTTCTTGTATAGTACGAATAGCTAAGTAAGGTGATGACTTAAGTCCATAAACAACTGTTCTTAAGGAGTAGGTTTGGACAGGATCATCCTCAGAAAATCTCCATAGAATATTTTGATAACGCGTGTGCTCAGGAATAATTAAAATCTGTCGGAACATGTTTACTATGTCAGTAACAAAGGCTACAGCATGAATTCGAAAATTAAGTAAAATTTCACGGACATCATTTTGCAGTTTAGGACCTGCGCACAACGTCTCGTTGAGTGAGACACCTCTGGGACTACGTTGAGACCCATCAAAGACCACTCTTATCTTCCCAGTGTTCCAGACACTGTGATGAGGGATAAAGTAGGAATTATCCAAGACATCTTTAGATATAGGCGTAGGAATAGGTATCATGTGACCAGTGTCTAAATAATCTTGCATAAAATCTTTGTAAGCTTGATAATTAGCTGAGTCTTTGAGAAGTCTAGCTTCCTGAAGCTTGAAACGTTTTAAAGCGATTGGATAGGTGTCACCCAACTGGGGTTCTAAGTTTATGAAAGGTAATGGAACGACGAATCTACCTGATTCGTTGCGTGAAACTGATTGTGAAAATAATTTTTCGCACATAATATCCTCAGGACTGTGATGAACCTTATGTGGAACCTGCTCTATCTCCCAGAAGCGCTCTAGGCAGATATCCAGAGATGGTTCGATGGAAGTGTAACAGCTTATGAGTGATTGTGGATTTTGTTGCTTTGAAGTTTCAACTTTACCAATCAGCACATAGCCAAAGATGCTATTAAAAGCACTAGGTTGTCCACGCTCTCCGTGGATAACTCCCTCTTGTAAGAGATGCGGAAAAAGTTCACAACCTACTAGGACATCAATGGAACTTGGTATATGGAAGTTTTGATCAGAAAGTTTGATATTGCGAATGTGATTCCACTTGCTCGAGTCGACAGCGCAAGAAGGAATCTCTGTACAAAGTTTTGGAAGTACTAAAGCCTCAAAATCAAAGGTAGGTCCCGCTTGACCTTGAGGTTTGATAAGACATTTCGTCTTACCTTTGGTATTGGAAGATGTCATTTGATTTAAGCCTTGAATAGAAGTAGAAAAGAAGCTTTTCGAAAGACCTAAACGATTTAGATATTTTTCTGAAATAAAGTTTGCCTCTGAGGCAGAATCGAGTAAGATACGAACTGGTTGGTAATGTCCCCTTGAGTCTAACATGTCAGCTACAACGGTAGAAAGTAGAAAAGTGGAATTTTTGGAAATCATTGTCGCATGACAGTTTGTGGAATGGCTTCCTGACATAGGGGTGCTATTGGAATTGGAAAGTGGAATATTAACGTTCTCTGGAGGATAAGAATCAACACTCACAGAGGGCGCTACTGGTTGTGGAACGTGAAGAAGACTGTGGTGCCTAGCTCCACACGTAAAGCAGTTGTAGGAGGAGGGGCAATTCACGGTCTGGTGAGCAAAATGTAAGCAATTTTGACATAGATTCACCTGCCGAACATAACCCATCCTTTCCTGTGGACTTTTGTTTTGAAATTCGATACATTTCGATAATGCGTGATTCGAAGAACATAGGTAGCAGTTTATTTTTGGATTAAAAGTTCTGTTCTGATTATTTTGTATTTGAGGGTTGCTGCGTTGATTGCTATTTTGTAAAGTATTTTGTTGATTTCTTGAATTTGAACTTTGATTTGAAATAGTTGTATTGAAAGCAGAAGGTGAATTAAAATTATTAAAACTGTTTCTCTGAAAACTGTTCTGTTGAGAATTACGCGTAGTTTGAGGTTGTCTAGGGGTTTGATTTTGCCTACTAAAACTGGGCATTTGCACTACAGATTCGAGCGCAACGCAATGATTTTCTACAAACGTGTAAAGATCAGTGTAGGACGGAATTTCTGAATTGTTTTTCTCTCTACTATAGTAAAGTTCGAAATCAGTCCTCATCTTGACTTCAAGTTTTGAGAGCATCATGTTAAAAGTAAGAAAGTCCCATTCTTTTGTAGGAAAACCAAGCTCATTTAAGATGGCTAGATTCTCAGAAAATGTATCCAACATGGAACGTAATTCTTTCCCAGAACTGGATTTAGTTGAAAGAAAGTTAATAGCATTCAAAGCGGTAGTAGCAATAATTCGTTTATTTTGATACCTCTTTACTAAGGTTTCATACGCAATGTGATAATTGCTATCTGCGAGGGGAATGGTTTTTACTAGAGAAAGGGCTTCATTCAGAACAGAACTCCGCAATTGTTGAAATTTCTCTATATCACTTAAATCAGAATTTTGATGTACCATGACTTTAAATAAGTCAAACCAGTGTTGCCAGTCTTTATAATTACCATTGAAAATTGGCAACCGTGGTTGTGGAAATGATCTTGTATTTGACCTCTGAACAATATTTTGTTGGCTAGGGTTGCCTACGTAATTGACAGGGTTGGCCCTAAAAAGGTCGTAGTAAATACCCTTACACTCATAATAAAGGTTGTCAAAGTCTTTTCTAGTTTTATCCTGCTCGTCAAATGAAAGTTTAAACTCTTCGAGAGAGCCAATAATTTGGTTATGAAAATTATAGAATTGAGCATGACATTCTTCGACGTCTTCATATCTGGATTTAAACAAAAAGTGAAACGCTGTATCCGACTTCGCTTTCAAAGCTACCTCGTGAGCTTCCGCCATTTGGTTGAAGCTCAAAAGCCTTTTGTCGCAAAGTTTTTTCTGTTTTTGCGTAGACATTTTTGTTTTTGAAAGTTAATTTGGTTTTAAAATTACCCAAAAAAATGCTTAAAATATAGCTTAAAATATAACCCGAATTTTAGCAAAAATTAAACAATTTTATTATTTTAATTTTATTAACCTTTTTCGAAAATTTTGAAATGAAATGTTTGTAAGTTTGTCTGTATGTTATTATTTGAACATATCCTTAAAAAAAAACTTTTATGTCTCACCAAGGATTGAACCCCGCACCTTTCGATTCCAAGTCGCACACTCTGTGCATACGACTAGCGGTCCCGTCTGAAAGTTTTTAACAAACGACGGTATTCGAAGACGGCGACACTTGCACCTGCGCGTTAACGCGACACCTGTAAAATCGATAATTAGAAAAGTAGGTGGAAGAACCGCCTTAAAATTTTCACTTTCGGCGTATTGACGCCACTTTTACTGAAAATGTAATGAACAAAGCGATCAACTTTCTTTGATGAACTAGTAAACTATACGAAATATGTGCATTGGCTCTAGCTATTTTTGAACGGTAATAAACACTTCGATCAACTTTGAAGGAACATATCACCAACGGGCACCGTCAAACAATATGGTCTGTTTCAAATTGAAATTGAAATAAATTTTGAAATTTGAAATAGAAAATAGAAATTTGGAATTTTTGTAGGAAATTGCTGAACCACAGGAGTCTAGGTAGTTTGGAAAACTATTAATTTGGGTCGAAGGGCCATTAAATGTGCGTGCAAGGGCTGAAAAATAACGGAATTTCCTTCGATAGGTCGCCGGTATTGGCTTCACAAGCACATTTAAAAATAATTGTCGATATTGACGATTGAAAATGGAAAGTTACGATACATATGGAATTTTATATGAAAAGGCACCTACCTCGGACTCTCTTGCAGCTCCAGTCGACGTTTAAACGTCCAGTTTTTTCACCTCAAATTCACTTTTTTCGGGAACGTGATTTTGCTAGTGTCTTGTTGTGACGGTGGTTCTTTGCGCACTCATCGCGGCGCTGCTTGTCTTCCACGTGTCCGGTGCCGTGAAACCCCATATGCATATTTTAGAGCGCGAAAATTTAAACTATTTTAAACGCGCAGAAAAGGAAAAGAAAATGAAAATTAGGAAATTTCTTGCTTGCACCAACATGGGTTAATAAAAGGAAGGGTTCACCATATTGGATCGCGATTTTGAGTTTTTGAAAGTTTAATTCAAAACTAATAATCAGTAACCTTAGACATCCTAATTGTAGTTGCAAAGTGAAAATGATCCAGCGTTGTTGTTAACAGACATTTTTTTGTTCCCGGGTCTCATTCTGTCTACTACTTGGCCTAGGTTTTGCACAGCACATATTGACAGGACAGCCGATGCGATGGCCAAATAACAACTAATCACTGCCAGATTTTATTATGTGTTGTAAAGTCGTCGGTTTTGTTTACATGGGCTTTTTCAATTTTAATTTCAATTAATTAATTCCTCTTTTGATTACATAGTAATATAAGTTCGTCACTTAAAATAAAATGAAAAATACAATTTATTGTTAAAATACTAGCATACATATACACACATACAAACACACATGCATATACATATACTTGAGTATGCTAGAAAGCCTAAAAACAATTTTCAATATTCAATTTCTTAATTTAACAGGTCTTAACGATCACATAGTAGTTAAAATCACATAGTAAATCACACAAATCTTCAGTTTATATCAACAGTAAGCACAGCTATATCCATATGTACCTAATTTATTTGATTGGTCTAGGAATTCATTTATGGAATAAAATGGATGCTGAGTGAATTGCTTTATTATCCCCTTGAACCTCCCGTAGACTTCTAACCCCTCACCACACGAGACACTGCATTGTAAATTTTAACACACATATAGTAAGGACTATCCTCATACAATTTGGTTCTATGTATTGGTATAACAAGGTTCTGTTTATTTCTTGTTTCATTTTTTAAGTTTATGTCATGGTTTTTCTGAAACAGGTTTTTATTTTTATATGTGAAACAGCATATTTTGTACATATACAATGAGTAGACCGTCACTATGCCCAGCCTCTGGAACAATGGAACGCAATGTTCCAGATACTGGGCACAACAAGCAGTCATGATTATTCTCTTTTGTACAACAAATATTCTCTGCATTGTTTCTTTATGGGAGCCCCAGAAGATTATACCATTTCGACCCGGAGGATGGGACAATTTGCCGCCGGCCGATTCGTCGCGGGGACAATTCGGCGCCAGATTTTAAACGGTTTTATTTAGCTTGGCTTCGTATAATATATTTGTTTATTTGTTTAATTATAACCTTGTTTCAAACTTTTAGATCAAACAAAATTTTTTTAACCTAGACACTTCGCGGTGATTAAGGTCACTTAATATAGCTTTTTACTCTAATGTCTCAAAGTTCCGAGTTTTATGCATCGGTTTATAAATGGGATAATCCGCCATTTGATGCCGCCATTTTCTTGTTCTTAAATTTGAGTAAAAAACTGGATGAAATTACCTTAAGCGCCGCGGTGTTCCAAATTTAAGGCAAATCATTTCATAAATAAGAAAGTGCGCCATTCTGTGTTTTTAGGTTACGTTAAAAATAATAATTAGCAACTTCCGAGTTTGGCGTATATCGGTTCATAAATTGGAAAATCTGCCATTTTGGATCCGTCATTTTCTTTTTTTTAAATTTGATTCAAAATTTGTATTGAAATACCTTAAACGCCGCAATATTTCAAGTTTGAGGTAAATAATTTAATAAATAAAAAAGTGTGCCATTATGGATCCGCCAATTTAATTTCTTTTAAGTTTAAGTTAAAAATCATAATCAGCGACCTGACACACCACTAAGTTTCGAATTTGATGCAAATCGGTTTATAAATAAGAATGTGCGCCATTGTGGATCCTCCATTTTGATTTTTGTAAGTTTAAGTTAAAAATCATTATCAGCAACCTGCGACATCTCTAAGTTCCGAATTTGATGCATATTGGTTCATAAATGAGAAAGTGTATAACCGCCATTTTGGATCCGCCGTTTTATTTATTTTTTCTGATTAAAAAAATGCTAAATTGTATAGTAACCATCAAATACCTAGTTGGAAAAGTGGGAAAAAAGTTCTAATCAAACAAATATATTATGTGAAGTCAAGCCATATAAAACTGTTTAAACAATTGCCAATGGTAATATTATCAAACCAAATCTCGCGGCGAATTGTCCCCGCGGCAAATCGGCCGGCGGCAAATTATTAATTCAAGAACCTGATGACGAATAATTAGAATACAGTAGATGTTAAAATATTACTTAAAATAACCCTACATCCCTCTTAGAAGGTTAACAGTTTAACAGTGCTATTATAGTCGACTTCCGACCATTTTCAGCAACTGCCGACGAAAGGAGAAAAACAATATAATAATTTTGTAGAATTATTCTAAGCACTATTTTAAGCGTATAAAAGTTTTGTCACGTATCACGGTAATCCGTCGTTTTGTTACCTCAGAAGTATATCTCTCTACCACGCACGGCTAATATGTATCTCTCTTGCGTTAGAGAGGATTCCTGAATGTGTGAAATTATGCGAAAAACATGCCCTACTTTTGCAAAACATACTATTTGGAGAGTTTTCAGGAGAGCATTTTTTCTAAAATGTTTAAGCATTTAGCTATTGACAAATAATAAAAACGCGTAGTCCGTTATGGCGAAAAGCGTTTCTATGACTTTGTTACACACTCCTTCAGTCGGTAGGCCATTCTAAGAGACAAAAGGACTGGATAAAAAAAATACCAGGTCTGGGTTTCCAAAGGTGGCCGATGATCCGTGCAATTCAGCGTTCCGAAATGGCGGCATGAGTGTCCGGCGAAAGAGTCACGGTTATCAAATGAGAAAAGAAAGAAGAAACAGTGTAAGCTTTTCAAGATCCTCATGAGATTTAAGCGCTGCAAAAGATTATTTGACAGTCAAGATCCTGATATCAAGAAAAATCAAATTTTTATCAAATTAGACAAAATGACAAACCTACTAATTAAAGTGCATTTTGACAGCCATAAATTCAGTTTAGTTTAACGCATTAATGCCGATCGTTTTTCAGAATTATTTTTTGAAATACCACCTTTAAAATTATCTTGTTTTGTTCAATTTTCTATTGTCTTTCCTTTATATCCTGTTTTCAGCTCATGTCTAAAATGGAAAGACTAAAAATAGAAACGGCAGTCTCTGAAACCATTATAAAATAATGAGGCAATTTCTGTATCAAGGTCCAAATAATAATACAATGAAATTCAGCCTTCAAAGAGAGATGTTTAACTTTTCTGATAGAGATTTCCTATTGATGAAATTCTGAAATTCCTTTTTGCTTTTGCTTTATAACTTTCTTTATGCTAAATAGCATAAAGCATTATTCTAGAAAACCCTTACTAATTAGTAACAAAAAAGGGACTTAATGTAATAAGTAATTTTGAATTAAAAATGTTTCTCTTTATTTACCTATTTATTATTTAATATAATTTGTTTAGTTACTATTTGTTTAGTTACTTATATACCGCTTGTAAAAAAAAATTGTTTGAACTACTGCACTCAGGTGCGTGCCAAAGGGTGGGGCAACGAGGCAGCTGCCTCAGGCAAGGCACCTTCAGAGGACAACCAAATTTTACTATTTTCAAAACTTTTCCGTTCTCTGAAAACTGAAAAGTTAAGGTGATATAAGTGGTACAAAAGAAACTGAGGTATGAGAAACTGATAGATGAGTTTGCAGAGGAAAAGGCCAAGAATCCCAAAACTTCTGTCCACAGAAAAATGAGCTCACAATTTTTCTATGCTTCTGATCAAGTAACTTAAACGTGTTTTTGTAAGCAGATAGTTCCTATATTATATAATAGGCACTCCGCCTAGGTAAGCATAAATGAATATACTATGTGTATATGAATTTATTTAAACATTAGTTCAGTTGAAATGTTTGCAAATAGTTATATTTATTAGAGTCATATCATAGGTAATGCAGAGGCGCAATTGGAATATGGAGTGGGGGTGCTTAGCCCCCTAGACCACAAAATTAGCCTCCTCAAACGAAATGAGCATGATTGACTGACTCTACATAGTCAGTGAAAATTTCCGACTCGGCTCTTTTGAAACTACATAAAACTTTTTTATTTGATATCAATTTTCCCAAAAATGTTTAGCATGCGACGCCTTTTATCTTTAAATTATTTTATTTTTCTGAAATTGCCCCCATTTTTTTTCTTTTTACCAAAATTTCTACTAAAACGTCAATTTCTTTAAAAATAGTTAATTTTTCTCAAATTTTTGCCTGAGGCGACATTTTTTTTGTCATATCTGCAAAATATTTCCTACAACGCGCAGTGCCGTACTCAGAAAAAAATTCGGGGGGGGGGCGGATTAAGGAATGTTAATAAAAATATGTGTATGGTAAAATTTTTCTTTCCCCAGGTAAGGCCTTGACAACGCGTTTTTTTTTTTGAAAATTATTTGATATTATAACATTTTTGCCTGTTTTCAATTTTCCGGTCGTTTTATATATGCAAACATTTTCTTCTTTCTTTCTTCGTTATATCTACAAAACATTTTCCGCGGTGCGATTTCTGCCGAAAAATTATAAATTTTTCTAAACGTAAACTACGGCGCAGTTTTTTTTTAGTTTTTTATCTTGAAGATCTTTGATTTATCTTAGGGTGTGTTAAAAGTATGTTAGAAAGAGGTTACCGGAACTGGCATAAGATGCTATTTTGAGGCAGCACCATTTTGATTGACGCTTTTTTGTAGCAGCGCTATTTCGTAGCAGCGCCATTTTGAGGCAGCGCCATTTTGAGGCAGCGCCATTTTGATGCGCGCTATTTTGTAGCAGCGCTATTTTGTAAGGCACTATTTTGTAGCAGCGCTGTTTTGAAGCGCGCTATTTTGTATCAGCGCTATTTTGTCGCAGCGCTATTTTGTGGCTGCGCCATTTTGTAGCAGCGCTATTTTGTAAGGTGCTATACTGTAGCAGAGTCTTTTCAAAATATAAAGCTAGTGACGGAGGAACTGTATTTTGAACACTAGAGTGCCTAACGTTGGCAGCAGTATAAGAATCTAAACTAATAGAATTAGTTTTATTTTGCATTTGTTTTACTTAAGTTTAAAGTTAGTATCTACCTACATTATTTATTAGTTTTCTTTTTGATAAATTATAATCAAAAAGTACATTTTTGACTTTTTAAATGTGATTTTATGTTTACTAAAATTTATATTTAGCTTGAGATACCTACCTACCAAAAGGTCGTGTTTTCCAAAAAAGCAGCAAAAACATTTAGTTTGACCACCCTGTAGTTCTTTAGGGGAAGCTTTCATACAACATGCTGCCATTTATGATGCATACCACTTTAACTTAAGCGCTATTCTCTCTGAAATTGATTGAAATTGTAATAAAAGTAATTTTTGTGAAAAAAAAACATTTGATTTTAGGTTAAAATTTAGTTTTTTGTTACATATAAGTTACGAATTAATTGCTGCCCTTTTACGTCGGGGCCCCGGGCACTGACCCGTTTTGCCCAACGATAGCTACGCCACTGCCGCAGTTTCAGCGGATTTTCAAAACTGCTAAAGAAAATCGTTTATTAAAGCATGAAATGCAGTGTTGCTAAAAAACGCATTGTTTCTTAATATTCTAGAAATCTAGAAAAAAAAAGACAAAAGTAAAAACGTGAGCGAGTGTATACCGCGTCTACTCAAAAACACAGTTTTGGTATTTTACTCTACTATTTTTTACATCATCCTTTGGGGATGTGAGTTTGCTGTTTTGGGTCAAAATGTAATTAGAAACTTCACAAAAACGCTGCAGGAAATTTATCGTCATTAATATGATTATGTCACTTGGCGTTTTCCTTGTAGGCTTAAAACCTAAAATCAAAATATAATTAGTGACTGGGTCTCAACGGATTTAAGCATAATTTCTAAAATATCCAAATAGGATTAACTATGCGGTAGTTTTCGTAAATTTGTAGCACTACCTTTTAAAGCTCTAGGATAAATCTTTATTTAAACCGAAAATAAGCTGTAGATATTCCTTAACGTTCCTTAATAACGGTAATCTGAAAGAGAGAAAGAAAGAGAAGAAGCGTTACACCAAAAAATAGTATGGAAATACTTTGTTTCACTGTAAAACAATATTTAATAGGGTAAATTTAGATATAAATGGCTAAAATTTTTTAGAAATGATATACATGGTGGGTCACTGAAAACTTACAATGGCTATAATTTTTAAAGCAAAAAATATATCAAAAAATAAAATATTCTATTTTTATAAACTCAAAGGTAAATACAAATTACGTACTTTTGAGACCACCGCGACCAACCCCTAGGCACCACCCCCACTCATTTCAAAATATGAAATGGCAATTTAGACAGTGTCTGATCACTTGTTGCTATGGCTAGTGCAACTTTAATCTGTAATTTGAGTACTTCCCTTCTATTAGTGTTGCATTCATGAAATCTGGCTAGCAGTGGTTTAATTTTGAAGCCGGTGCAATATGGACTACTACCCTATATGTGTGTGTCTTTCTCTCTCTCTCTTTCTCTCTCTCTCTCTCTCTCTCTCTCTCTAATGTGTCTGAGCTACTGTGACTGCCAACTGTTTATATTACAATGTTATTTATTGCAAGGTTCAGTTTACACAAAGAACTTCCACAAACTCATTCATGTATATGTAGAACTAGCTGGCCCGCCTGCTAAGCAACCCCACAGTAGGTAACTTTATTTTTCCAAGGAGGATTTAATTTCGTTGAACCGAACCGAAGCAAACTGTTTAAAACTGTTTTGGTTAGATGGAAGGACCAAATAACTAGTCCAAAAAACGAATGCTGTTAGCGTAGTGATCGATTCGATTTAAATTGAAAGTCACATGACTAAAAGACGTCTCCCGTTAAGGTAGATCGAAGGCAAAGCATGAATTCGAGAGCTCTACACAGGAAAAAGAATTTTGTGAATTACTTTGCGAAATTGCTTGACTTGTTTTATTTATTACACATTTTTTTTTATAAAATTACATAGGAATATCAAAATACATTTTTAAATTTAGTTCTTCATAATGCAGATAAAATTACATTAATTTAATTTATATTCCCAAACTATAAACCACTTCAGACTGCATAATATATCAAATATACCAAAAGGGAAAACCAACTTGCATTAGCACATATTTTTGGGCAAAACTATTTATTTTTACTTTCCTAGCCCGCGCAGCAATGGCAAGTTTGTAGTGGTAAACATGGGAATCGAACCCACCACCCTCTTATTGTTAAGCGGATGCACATTTACTGAACCATATAGGTCACTTAAAGATAATATTTATATCAATATCATGTAATTTTAGAATTGGCCGTTGCTAGTTTGATTTATGTGTTTTTACCATTTATTATACGCAATATTCAACGAAAGGCTGACCCAGTCATGACAAAAAGATTGGTGCCCACTAGATACATATTTACATGTACATAAGCTATTGCGGTGTCCCCACTGACCCATGACAGTAACAAAGTTAATTAAAACATGCTGCAGTTTTAATACGCATATTACAATATAACCATCGATTTAGCTATTCTATTCAACCTCAAAGTATCTACTTGTCGACAAAATCCACATTTTATATACAGGGTGTTAATAAAGTATGTAGCCAAACTTCAGGGGGCGATTCCTGGAGTCATTCTAGGAAGAAAAGTTGAAATAAGCATAGGTCCGAAAATGCATATCCAGCAAGATACAGGGTGTTAAACTTTGAAAAAAAAATGTTTTTTGTAAATATCTTCAACATCGTTTGCTTGATTTTATTGAAAATTGGCAGAGATATTTCTAGTATTAAGGGCCTACTTCGGCTCTAAAGAAGTTGCAATTAGCAAGTCCAGTGGCGTACCAGGGATGACCTTAGCAAATACTTTGTTAAAAAAAAGTGTACGCCAATGACTTTTTTGACATTTTTGTATTTTTTTTGTATTGTCCAATTCAAAGTACATCTTTTAGGTCTCTTGTATTTTTTTCATTACTTGCTCTGTTTTCGAGATAAAAAATAAAAAGCATTTTATTACAAAACAAATTTCCCGGTGGTATAACACTCTTTTAAAAGTAATTTCTCTAAAATTTTTATTTAGAATTTGAGGAAGCATTTACAATTCACAATCAAACAGGTTATACTACAGCTGAATGTGTCCTCCATTAACTTCAATGCAAGAATGAAGTTTTCTTACCATTGATTGTCGAACACGCTGAAATATTGCCGGTGTTTGCCTTATTTGATCACAAGAATTAACTATCCTTTGTCTTAATTCTTCCTCATTGTTGAGTTTGGTAAACCAAAGATTTTAAATGTCCCCAGAGGAAAAAATCTAAGGGATTTAGGTCTGGTGATCTTGGTGGCCATGACTGTGGACCCGGTCGACCAATCCAATGTCCTTCGTAATGTTCATTCAAAAACTGACGTGCGACAATGCTAAAATGAGGCGGGGCACCATCATGCATGAACCACATTCCTCCTCTTACTGCCAAAGGGACATTTTGTAAAAGCTCTGGTAGCTCAAATTCCAAAAAAAACGGTAGTGGTCACCATTTAATCGCATTGGCAAAAAATGGGGCCCGATAAGGTTGTCATTTACAATACCAACCCACACATTTACTGAGAACTGTTGTTGAAAATTATCTTCAATTACTGCATGAGGGTTTTCGTCACACCAGACATGATTGTTATGAAAGTTCATAATCGCATTTCTTGAAAAACAGGCTTCATCCGTAAATAATATTTGACTTAAAAACCTGGGAGATGCCTTGTTGTTTGTCTGTGTGGTAGAATTCGGTTGGAATGTCTCTCTGCATAAATACGTCTTGCCTCTCTTGCATTACCTTGGGCCATCCCATAAACAAAATGCATTTCTGCGTTTGTAAATTGCACCATTTTCTAGCATAGGTAACTTTTAGAGCTAATTAATCAATTAATTAACACATTTAATTAGCACGTAAAAAAATGAAACGTACTTATACGATATTTTTTATCGTTGTAATGGGACTTTGTCGAATTTTCGATATTGTTGATTGTTACCATGGGACTCAAATTTTGACAGTTTTGTTTTTCTTTCATTCCACGACATTCCATTTTTTCTAAAAAGTCGTATTTTTAGTTGTGCTGTCTGAAAACTTATAAGAATGGCAAAAAAATTACTGCCGTACAATTAATTTTTATTATTATTGGTTAAGGTGTGCACCTAGACGCCGCTGGACTTAATAAATTTATTTTAATTTGGACTTTTGCACCTTAACAAATTACTAGTTCCCAATTTCCCCTAAATTTTGTAAACAAAAATTACCCAGAAAAGACTTAGTATTTTGTTTTAACCGTAAAATGTTTTTTCCAAATAAATGCTTTTTATTTTTTTATCTGGAAAACCGAGCAAGTAATAAAAATAAGACAAAAGATATAAAAGATGTATTTTTAGTTGGACAATACGCCAAAAATGTCAAAAAAGTCATTGGCGTACACTTTTTTTTAACAAAGTATTTGCTAAGGTCACCCCTGGTACGCCACTGGACTTGCTAATTGCAACTTCTTTAGAGCCAAAGTAGGCCCTTTATACTAGAAATATATCTGCCAATTTTCAATGAAATCAAGCGAAAGATGTTAAAGATATTTACAAAAAACATTTTTTTTTTCAAAGTTTAACACCCTGTATCTTGCTGGATATGCATTTCCGGACCTATGCTTATTTGAACTTTTCTTCCTAAAATGACTCCAGGAATCGCCCCCTGAATCTTGGCTACATACTTTATTAACACCCTGTATATATAGAAAACATACGACGAATAGCCAAACACTATAATATAAAAACAGTATTTTTATCGGGAAATACGATAACCAAAAAATCCCACAAATATTAAGGAATATACACGGTGAAACATTTTGTCTACAATAAAAGCACGTTATTTTCTTGAATAAACTGATTAACCTTAAAACAATTTGTTTTGAATTAAAATATTTCTTTTTAGTTCAACGCAGCGTTTAATCTTGAAATGAGACTTTATTTTTCTTCTTTAATTGTTTTGTTTCAGTATACTCCATTTTGTAACAAAGCAAATTTTCTTCATATAAATAATATTTTTTTTCCGGAGAAACAAATGCCTTAGATTAATTTAGTTCCAATTAAAGTGGCGAGACAATTTTTGTGCTAAATCAAGAAAATATTCTCTTGGTGAATAGAAAAGCACAAATTATTTTACTTTAAAGCAATTTGCTTTGATCTAAGACATTTTTTTTTACCGTGTATTTACCAAACCGCGTGTGAGTGTGGTAAATCATATGTAGGTAAAACGAGACGCCCTTTTCAGGTTAGAGTAAATAAACATCTTAAAATTACCCAATTAGGGGATATTGGAAACGATGGTCAAATTATTACAGTACTCAATGGTCAGAAGCTAAGGTTTTGCATAAGGAATGGCATTGGCGAAAACGAAAGTTTATTGAAACTGCGTTTATAATGCGGAATAAAGAAGTTTTCGGTTAATCAAGCACAAACATATGGAAACACCACTGCTAAGAAAAACAAGCGTTTTAGGATTAAAAAGGAGGCGGACCGTCACACCTTACTATACACCAAGTTGTATAAGTAGTAGCCTGTGGATGGATTGTTTAGTTTATACTCAAAATCATTGCGAAATACTTACTAACCGAAACGACTTGTTTAAAACAAATAAAAACAATGGAAGTCCGAAATTGTGTTTCTAAAAAAATAAAGCTAGCCAAAAAGGCACGAAACCCTTAAAACTGCTTGCAGACAAAAAGAAAATAACCAAAAGCAAAGTAAAATAAAAGAGCTGAAATTAAATCTGCATAGGAATTGCCAGGAATACTTTTAAAAGGCTTTGCTTTCTGGGCTAATGGCTTTGCTGAACATAGCGTAGCGAACCATATTTTTAATTAGATACTTATGATACAATCTCCTGATTACAAAATGCAAGAAAGCAGGTATTTTTTATTTTTTCTCTACTAAATGCAGTTTTTACTCATGGTTTTCCCTACTTGCCTCGAGGCGTTTTTCACCAGGAACTGTGTAACGGCAATTTTTTCAAAATGGCAGCCGAAAACACCTTTAACAATTATGTCATGATTTTACTCGTTTCTACATAATTTATTATTGAGGATTTCAAAAAACTTTATACCGCGTGAACAAGTCCATATCTAGGGGGATTAATTTCCATATAAGAATACAAAACAGATAAAGTATAGCATGTAGTAATAAGAGACCGCAGTACGACCGATTCTCGTCGAAACCATTTCAGCGTTGCCAAATGTAACCTTGATAAATAACTACAGACGCAAGTGGTCGCAGTCGTCAAGGGGCGGAAAACCTGAAACATTTGCTCAGGGCAAGAATTATTACATAACCATTCAAGAGGTGGAGTATTAAAAACGTAAAATTTTTTATTTTTATTAACCAAAATCGTAGAATAAAATAAATTGGCTGTTTGAATACACACGATAAATCACCTCAAACGATTTTAACCCAATATGATACAGAAGTCTTTTGCTGGCATTAGAATTTGGTTAAAAAGAAAGGGTTAAAAGTACTATTTAACCAATTTTCTCTTAAAACTATCAGTTATGCATAACTTTACTTGTATCGATTTTTGTTTAAAAATTTTCTTTTTGGATTTAAAACATTTTTGCCTGTGGTACATGTCGCTCTTTGAAAAAAAGTGCAGCATTGTTTTAAAAAGATAATTAACTAAAAAAGGTATATTAGTATATTTTTCCGGATTCAAACTTTTTTCTGTAGGTTTTGAGTTATCAAAAACTTTGCTTCGTATCTATTTTCGTCTGCGAGCCTTTAAAGTATTATTCCTCCAATATATTCTGAAAATTTTGTCTCCGACGCATTTACTCAAGAAATGCTCCTTTTTTCAAATTTTCATTTGTGGAAAAAGAGGGACTACTTCTCATAATTTTGATATTTGTCTAGGAAAAGTACTCAGTCAGGATCTACTTTTATGGCTTCATACCACCTCTGCCACCCCCTAGGGTCTCACTCCCTAACGCCTTCCCTACCCACGCTGCGTCACTGTAGTCCACCATTACCTTTTTTTATGGTTGGTCCAAAAATGCATTAAAGAACTAAAGTTAAATAATAGGTAACTTGCCTGTAGATTGATATGTTATCTTTAAAAAAAAATGACTTTAGTGAATTTGAAACGAAAATAATGTAATGTAAAAGTAAGTAAATTATTACTTTTAGGAACAACTAGAATTTTAATGTATTATTCTTAGGGTAACTGCATCCGGGAACTCCAGGCTTCCAGGATGCAGTGACCCTCATTATTCTGGCTGTCTATGGCTGACTAAATTGACCTTTCGCTAATTTAGTCGCGGCTTTACTGATATTTTTGCTAAGCCGACAACGTTGGTTTTACTCATTTCTCTTTTCCCATGGAATCCTTATGGCTAATGCAAAAAGCCTACCCCTAGATGGAAGGCTGGCGGTAGATGAGTAAACCTAAAAAGACTGAAAGCACAGGATTTACGCAAAAAAAACATTTTTGACTTTTTACTTAAAAAAATACAACAGATCGAGATTTGCTAGCAGTAAATTAAGGTTTGTATCCTAAACTGCTAGGACCCGTCAGAATCAATCGCAAAATATTAATACTTTTTGGAGCTTTATGACCTTAAAAATAAACCGGTAATATAAAATATTGCGAAAATGTTATTCTGGTCAAAGTTATTAATCTACTGTCGAAACCAAGTAAAAATAAATGGATCCATAATGGATCTGATGCCTTCCTAGCTATCCTATTAGTACACCTTAAGTAAAGCCATGAAATATCAGCCTTGAAAACAGTTTTTTGTTAATTAAAGCTCTTACGAAGTTTTTGTTATAACACAAATTATTGAGCAAAATGTAGTCTACTATATTCCTAAACTGCAATTTGAGACCAAAAGCTAATCAGCTCGTTGGAGTGTCGAACACTATTTTATCAGAAAATTTTATGAAAATAGGTTCATAGGTTTAGGAGCTATCGTCTTACGGACAGAAATAATACACACACACACACACACACACACACACAAACACATATGTAATAATAAGAGACAAGTTCAAGAATACTAAGACGAAAAAATTATTATAATTTGTAAGGATTTCAATATGTCGAAAAAATGGATCTATGACGGATCTGATACCTTCCTAGCTAGTATATTAGCACACTTCCAGTGAAACCATGATGTATCAGCCTTGAAAACACTTTTTTGTGAATATCTCGGAAACTAAAGTTCCTACAAAGTTTTTCGTTATTACACAAATTATTGAGCATAATGTAGTCTACTATATTGCGAAAATTGCCTATTGATACGATGCTCCGTTAAAAAGTTAGCATTTTATAAATATTTTAATTGTCATAAAAAAGACATAAGCATTAATGGATTTTGACTAAAATCTAACCAGCTCTTTGAAGTGTCGCACACTATTTTACGCAAAAGTTTTATGAAAATCGTTTCAGCGGTCTAGGAGCTATTGTGTTACGGACAAAATATACCCAAATAACGCATTTTCGTCGTTATCTCAAAAAAAAGTATTTGTTGAAGAAAATAGCAACAGATTAAGGCATATAAAACTTTGCTGCTTTAAAATCTCGCATTGCTGTATTTTTTTTAAATAAAAAAAAATCAATAATCATGTTTTTGCATAAATCTTATATTTTTAAGTCATTTTAGCTTCAACTACCTAAAATCACCAATATTAAATTATATAGAATTGGGTTTAATAATAACCTGATACTAAAAGTTTTTAAGAATTTTCGACTGCCTTGTACATATAATAGCAGTTTTTTGCCCAAGCCTTCGCAATACTGAGAAAATAACCATTACTTTTTAAAACTAGAATCGATCAATAGTTTTTTGCTAAAGATTATGTAGAAATATTCCTTGTTGGGACAATACAACCAATCATTTCCCCCCAAGTGGGACTCAAACCCACAACATTCATAGCGCGTTCAGTTTTTGCGCGGTCGATTAAATCGCATAGCAAACACATCGGCATAAGGCCTACACACACTTAATCAGTCGACTAAGCTTTC
The DNA here is from genome assembly GCA_963576565.1 of Aspidapion aeneum. Classification (NCBI taxonomy): domain Eukaryota; kingdom Metazoa; phylum Arthropoda; class Insecta; order Coleoptera; family Brentidae; genus Aspidapion; species Aspidapion aeneum. The sequence continues at coordinate 184,376,949 of OY755038.1, forward strand.
CAATATAATATCCTATCTTAAAAAATCAATGTGACATTATTTTGGAGCCATTAGTAAAGTTTGCTTTAAGGGGGCAAAATTAGCCCGAAAACTTACTATCGGACAACACTGATATCCCATCCCAAAAAGCGGAAGCGTCGAAATTTTGGGGGCGGGTTTTAAAAAAATTCCTAACAAACGTATTTTTGTAGTTTTTTTCTCAATTATCTTATTCAAAAAATATAAGAAAGGTTATGGCTAAAACACAACAAATAATTTTAAAAATTTTAAGCATTTTAGTAGCCAAATTTTGTTATAAAAAACTATAGCGAAATTTATTCAGTTTTTGTATTTTTTAGAATTATACAAAGTAAATCAAAAACTCAACAAGATACGTCTCACAATTTCAAAAAATTCTTTTATATACACCGAAAAAATGTTTCGGTTGCTTTTTTATTAGGATTTATAAAAGCATGGTCAATTTTATAGTTAATGCAGGACACCAAATCAGACAAGAGCTACTTTCTGACTAAAGCGCCACACCCCTATACCAGGAGTGGGTCAATTCGATTGAGGAAATTTAATTGAGATCACGTGATCCGGATTTTCAGTTTACTTTTAAAGTTATTTTGAACAAACAAGATGTTGTTTATTTAAGTTTGAGTTTACAATTTTTTCTATTTGCAAAAATATTCTTTAAGACTGGCCATGACCTAGCAAACGAAAGCACCTAAGCTGCTACAAAAGTGCCGGTCGTTTATCTCTCCACGGGCCGCTCAACAACTTTATTAGGTGGGCTCTTGTATCTGCAGGAATACTCTCAGTGCTTGAACCTCCTGGTATGTGCAGTGGAAATAGAAAGCAAGTAGATGGTTTGTCTTTGTTTCCCTGCCACTTACAGAGATACTTTCGCATTTTCATATCTTGACAAAACATCAATAAAATCAGGAGAAGCTGCCCGCAACGGAGAATTGAATTTAATTAATTTCCATACATTAATTATACCTTTGTTCATTTTTTTTTGTGTAAAAAAAACATTTAAAAAATCACGAGATTACGAACCAAACCACAATATAGTTTCTAATAATAGTAATTTACCTAACAAGTGCGGACGACGTACTGGACATACTTGTTAGGTATGTAGGTACAATATTTTTTCTACGAGGTTGTGGAAACTAAAATAAAACAAAAAAACACAAACAACTCATTTATTATTTGTAATTTACAACGATTGACGAAAACTTTACTCCTTATCAGCAGATTTTTCTTATGTTATCACAGTACATCTATTTTTATTAATAACAAGCAAAAACGTCATCCCTTGTTGTTGGACGAAAAAATAGGCTTTGTTATTTACTACATACCACGGAACTGTAACAAACACCGGCTTATGTTTTTTGGCAAAAATTAACGTCAATGTCAAACTTAAAATGTGTTGTTTGTTTGTACTAGATTGTCAAAAAATTTGATAAAATATGACATCTTATCTAACCTAATTAATAATTATGACTGTCATCCCTAAAATTTTATTAAGGTCCACAATTTTAGAACCGAATCGGTGTCCTATAACTATAATGCTCAAAAAATGGAGTTTGTCGTCTTAAGGGGGCAAACGTCGCCTGAAAACTTACCATCTGACAACACTGATATCCCATTTTTTGGCCAAATCTTTTTTCTAATAGAACTAGAAAACGAGAAAGCGGCACGCGTCGAAACTTTGAGGGGTGCATTTTTAAAGCATTTTTCGCAACTGTATCTTGGCAGTTTTTTGCTAATTTATCTTATTCAAAAGATAAAAAAGTATTTGGCTAAATCCCAACAACACTTCAAAACAAAGTTTGGAAAATCTATGATCTTGCGTCACCTTGTATAAACTACAGCGAACTGTAACAATAATTTCTCGTTTTTCCTATGTTTTAGGTAAATACAAACAAAAACAAAAAATCTGACAAGATACGTTTGACAATTTTGACAAAATCTTTTATATAAACAAGATAAATATATATTTTTTCATTTTCTAAGCGAGATCTATTAGGATTTTTAAAAGCGGAGTAAAGTCGATATCGGAGTGAAAAAGTATACTTCATAATGTTGCTACTAGGGGGCATCACTTATTCACCAGAATTAAAATCACGTGATTCTAATGAATGCAGAACACTAGGTAAATTCGGTAAAAAAAATTTCGGTGTAAGGTAATTAGCTGATCAAGGTCACATGACCCGTGTTTTAGTATTGGCTTAGAATATTGAACTAGCCATTTTGTAATAGTATTGGTAAGATTTGAATATTTCTTAGATATAAAATTGAGATGTTGATCCAAAAATGGTATATTCTTTGATGAATTTGAACGATATATAATAATAATGATAATAAAGGTAATTCCCACATTGAATATAAACTCCCAGCTACTTGTTATATGGGACATATACTATTGTCGATTCAGTTTATTTTGCATCACCATTTAAAAAAGTTTGGTTTCTACTTCTTGGATATTCGTTGAGCAGCTGCAAGCTTACCATATACAGGTGTCCCATAACTTAGGGGTCATAGTGCCAGGGGATAGAGGAGGTTATTTCCGAGAAAAAAGTTTATATAACATGGGGGTAAACACATCTCTTTTTAAGATATAGGCTTTTTTAAGTTGTAGAAGTGGAGGGAAAAAGGGTTTTAAAAGCTAATTGTGATTCAAAAATGTGGTATTCTTTTTTTTATTAAACTACAAGTTGAGGAGATACAGGCTGTCAAAATAACCACCAAAAATGTATAAAAAATAATAATTAAAAAAAGAATAATTTTTGCTTACTTATTCTTTAAAAAAATATCAATAATATTTCATTGTTATGTCTCGCTGGAGACTATAAAAAAACATTGAGTTTAATATGACATTTATAAAAGTATATACAAAAAAAATAGTTTTTTTCCAAAAAAAAAAATTGTGTGTGTTTAAGACCACACGGCAGAAGTGTAAACTTCAACAAGGCTAAATTAATAATACTGGCCTTCATCTGCATCATTATATCGCTCGCTGAATGCACGGATCACCCAACAAATCTCACAGTTAGTCAACTCGAGCCGGCTTCACCCGAATGAGCGTTACATAGCCGAGCCTGACGGCTCAGTTTAATTCACTACCCACAAAAACTTCTAAACGCGCCTAAAGAGGTTAACACTTAAAAAATTGAATTGAAAACTTTGATGCTCTGTATCTCGACAAAGAGTTTTGACTCATGCATTATAGGAACGTTTTTATCAGACAAGACCTCTATCACCTGGTGGCCTATGGCCCCTAAGTTTTGAGACACCCTATATAAACAAAAACCGGAAATTATTTTTTCAAGGCTTTGGAGAATGTATTAGTTTTTGCGACTCCAGTAGGTACAAAACAGCGCTGTGCAAAATGGCGCGGAACAAAATAGGGGCGACAAAATAGCACTGCGACAAAATAGCACTGCGACAAACAGCGCTACGATAAAAAGCAAGGGAAAATTGCTCACAGATAAATAAACAAACTTAAAAAAGCGCTACTTTGATGCCGCTATTTTGTTCCGCGCTGTTTTGTACCGGTGCCTATATTTTACCAAGTTTCAATAGCACCAAAGTTTAAAAAACAGGCAGGCTTACGTTATGACACCCGCACGAAAGTCCAAGAAAACGAAATCGAACCGTTAACTATTATGAGGCTAAATTTGTTCGCGAAGTTTTCATAATTATCATATCGGACAAGTCTGTTTGTTCGCAGGTGTCTAGGTCTCAAATTAGTGAACCGATTTAAATGCGACTTTCTTTATTGAAATCTGGATTTATTGTTGACTAGATGTCACAGAAGTTGTTGAGAACTATTTTTGTATTTAATAATTAAATGGCTCATGTTTTTAATTTTCTTAATATTGTTTATTGTTATGAAGCATATTTTACACTAACAATTCCTAAAATAAGTAAATACTAAAAAATGGAATTATCTCCAAACTTAGTGTGCATAGACACTTCGTTTCTCAGGTGGCTGCTAACTTACCTCAAGTGTTAAAAAAGTTTTCAGTAAGGATCGTTTTTTTACGGCATCTGCTGGTTTCTCTGAAAACATACAACTAAAACCTGTAAATTATTGACAATTATGCAGGATATATAGGTTTATTTCCTTATGTAGTTATTTTAATGACTTCTAATTCGAAATGATTGGGTTTTTTAAGGATATGGTTAATTACTTCAGGTTACGTCAGGTCTAGCCTGACACCTAATTTGAAAATCATCTTGCTTTATTCATATACTCACAAAACCCCGTAACAAAAGAAAACTAAATATTGCATAATTTGTATCGATAATTGTCAGAAACATTATTCTGTTTTAATATTTTATACCGCACGATAAAAAAAATTGTCTTAGATCAAAGCAAATTGCTTTCAAGTAAAATAATTTGTGCTTTCCTATTCACCAAGAGAATATTTTCTTGATATAGCACAAAAAATGTCTTGCTTCTTATTTTAATGTGAAAGAGAAATGTTTTTTTTATAAATTAGAACTGAATGAAGACAATTTGCTTTGTCACTAAATGGAATATACTGAAACAAAACAATTAAAGAAGAAAAATAAAGTCTCATTTTAAGATCAAACATTGCGTTGAACTAAAAAGAAAAATTTTAATTCAAAACAAATTGTTTAACGGTAAAACAATTTATTCAAGAAAAAAACGTGTTTTCATTCTAGACAAAAATTTTTACCGTGGGCGTTTTCATTATTAGACAAGGCAAAAATTTAGGATGTCCAACTAATTGTACCTCTTTACCATATTTTGTACACATATATAGTACCATTCCACGGTTCCAAGAACCTATACTTCGTCAAGTTTTTTGTTTACTTGTCTGAGGCGCAGAGGCGATCTACTGAGATACGAGATTCCTACAATCTTGTCTCTTATTTATTATATTTTTTCACAAACGAGATCACCCTGTATATCTGCCTATATTTTTTAAAAGCTGTTAAAATGTCTAATTAAATGATGTATTAGAATTTTTTTGAAATTAAGTATTTAGATTTTCAAAAAAATTTGCGATTTAAAAAAAATATTTTTTTTGTTTTTTAATCCTCAAAAGCAGAAAATATAAAACAAATAATACGGTTTACCACAGAAAGTTTTTGAAATCTGTTAACTACTAAAAAATTATTTATAAAAAGTCAAATTTGCTACTATACAGGGGAAACACGATAAGGTTTTATGCTGACAAAAACAAGCAGTCGCATTTTTTTAAAGATATTTTATTGACTCGGATTAATCGAATTTTCTTTAAAATATTTTTAATTATTCACCAGTTTGCAGCAGAATTTTGGTGCTTTCGCAAAAAAAAATTCTAGATACAAGGACATAAGCCACACAAATAATCAGAAATATTAAAAATGCCGATTTGGTTCAATTTTGTCCGTTTTTGCCATTTCTACTGGGGATTTTATCTGATAAAAGTTTTTTCGTTTCTTATATATTTCTAAATAAAAAAGTGTCACATTTGTCTATCTGCGCGATGGTGCTCTATATCCAATTATTTATTCTAGCAAGCCATGTTTTTTTTTTAGTATTTCTATTAATTTTTTATACTTTACAAATATCAACAGAAATATTATGGTTGACGAGCAAACCTGATATTTTTCTTTAATTTAAAAAAAAAATTAAACAGCTTTTAAAAAAATTTAGGCAGTATATACAGGGTGGTCCCGTTTGTGAAGAAATATAATAAATGTCAGTAAATCGCCTCTACGCCACAGACCAGTTAACAAAAAATAAAGTAAGTTCTTGGAACCGTGGAAGGTACTGTATATGTATTGGCTGATATAGAGAAAACCCAAACGAACTCGTTCTTTTGCTTGTAGATATTAGCATGGTGTAAACGGCCTGCAAACGATATTCGCTTCATTGCATTAAAGACCAGCGGTACAATAATTGGAAAATTTAATGCGTCCCTAAAACAAAATTATTTTTTAAATAAAGCTAGAAAGCAGTGCAAAGAAGTAACCACGTCAATTTCCCTCATAATATTAGCATAAATAAGTACTGCTTATTAGAGAACGTCCTTAAATTACGTAACGCAAAAATTCAGGATTTTTGACCCCCCCTCCCCCCTCGTACCGCATTTTCAAGAAAAAGCACATGAAAAAACATTGAGTGTTACGCAAGGCCAAACCCCCCCCCCCCCCCCTTGAGCGTTATGTAATTTAAGGACAGGCCCTTAATTGTTATAATAGTTTACAATATACTTTACCTATCATTATTGATGGTCTCCTTTTTACGTGAATATGAGTGTTCATATGTAATTGTGGATCTGTAAAGAATAATTTTGATATTAAATCTCAAAAAGAAATGGATCGACTAAACTTCCCTCCTAGCTAAGTGGCTACTGTAGAAGCCAATAGAGCTGCTTTAAGTTTTTAAATTAATATGTTTCAAACAGTGGCGGATCCAGGGGCGCCCCCCGAGAATTTTTTGAATATACAAAAAATTTGTAAAAAGTGATGTTTTTGCTAATAAAAATTCAAAATTGTTCAAAAGTGTCTATTGTTATTATCATCGAAATTACAACCACTGACTAATTCAATAAAATGCTGCTTAAAAAAATATATACCGTTTTTTACCAACAGAGAATATCACCTAAAGTGGCACCCCCGAGAAGCACCTCTGGATCCGCCCTTGGATTCAAATATCTTAGGAAATAAAGCTTGTTATATTTTATTTAAAATATATTTTCATAAAATACTAAATAAATTTTCTAGCTACTTTTTACTTTATTGAATATATTCAAATAAACAAATAGACTCTCAGGCAGATATACGATAAAATATCCCTAATTTAGGTAAAAATATTTGAAAAGAATTTTTTGACGATATTTATACTTAAAAAAATAAGAAAAACAATAGAAAATTATTAAATTACTCACCCTGTCTCCGTGTTGGCTTTCGCAACTTTTGCTTCTCTTCCTTGGTCCGCAAACTCCTCATCATGAGTCACCAAGGTATCACTAAAATTTAACATGCAATTTTTATGATATATCATACGTGTAATGGTCATCTAGTTCAGTTTCGAGAAAAACCAAATAGTAGGATAACATTTATGTGTAAATATTTAATTATCGATTTTTGCATTGTTTATACAGGGTGTCCCATAACTTAGGAGTCATCGGCCAACAGGTGATAGAGGAGGTCATGTCTGATAAAAAGTTTCCGCATGGGTTCATCAAAGTTGGAGATTTTTTAAACTTTTTTGAAAAACACCCAGTAAAAATATGAAATTGGCTAAAGTCGTTTATTAGAACAAGAGCAATAAATTGAATTAAAAATAATTTTTGAAAAAATTAATCGGTCAATTTTTTTCAGAAAAAACAAATTTTTTGGTATAAATTTTTGTAAATGCCTTATTTTATTTTTTATAAATTTTTGGAGGTTATTTTGACAGCCTGTATCTTCTCAACTTGTACTTTTATCCAAAAAAATAATACCACATTTTTGAATCACAATTACCTGAGTATTCAGCTGGCTGACACATTTAATTTTTTTTCTAAAACCCTTTTTCTCCCCACTCGTCTAACTTTAAAAATCCTATATCTTAAAAACAGATGTACGTTGACCCCCATCTTATATAAACTTTTTTCTCGGAAATAACCTTCTCTCACGTCCCTGAAAATATTAAGATAAATATTTGTTACAATATTTTTCGATATACTTTACCTATCATATTTAATGATCCACTTATTCTGCTTTCTTTTGTATGAATAGGAATGCTCATATGAAATTCTATATCTGTAAAGAATATTTCAAAAGTAAATGGATCAACTACCTTCCTAGCTAATAACCTACTGTAGAAAGCATAGCTGCTGTAAGTTCTAAAAAAATATGTTCAAAATATCTTAGAAACTAAAGCTTGCTAGAATATATTTAAAAAATAAAGGTATGAAAAAAAATTATCAAAAAAATTAGGCACTTGTTCGTGCGTTTTCTTATTTTTTTAAAATCACAGATGCAACTGATTATTATTATCTGCCTACTGTATTAAAAAATAACTACTTACTTATTATGATGATGTTGAAGCGGCCGGGCGAGCTTTTTCTGGCAAGAAAGCGGCATTTCTTTTTGAACAAAAAATTTAAACATTTACTTTGAAACGAACAAAATGCCAAAGTCAAAGATTATAGATTATAATATGCCAAAGTATTTGATTAGTGACTTTAGGTGACACTGTCATCCTAAAAATTTTAACAGGAGGCCTTACTGTACTTTAAACAAATTCGGAACACTCTGTCCTAAGTCGACATCACCTATTACTCTAAACAAAACCACCTACCGGGGGCAATGCTTTACTCAGTAGTGCCACCTTTTCACTGATATTTAACTATTTTGCATTGTTGCCTTTTACGTAAAAAATTGCCTAAATCGAATTTGTCCCCTTAAGGGTAAATTATCTAGGTCACCACATAAGTTTGATGTAAGTTTAAATTTGCGCCCCGACATAAACTGTAATTTTGAAACATACTCATTTGCATCTCGTTTTAAAGCACAGCTAATTTTTTATTTCTGTCCAACTCATAGCGCTGCACAATGGGCTCCCGGACCTAATTAGCAAAATAGATTTTGTAACAATATTTTGTTTTGAAATGAAAAAAAAGTAATTTTCAATCAAAACAGTGGATCCAAAATGGCGAAGATTCCTATTTACCTACCAATAAGAATGAACTTTAGAACTTTGGAGTGTTAATAGTCGCTAAATATGAATTTTGATTTAAATTTAAAAAATACTTATTTACCAGCTTTGGTAAACTGCTGATGATTCAAAGTAGAACCGTTTACCTCAAAAGTTTTTGACCTATTTTTTTTCATAAACAATCCACTTGAAGTTAAACCCAATTCTATTTAAAATCGTCATACTGAACATTTTATTTTTATTTTTTTTTATTTGTTGAAGTTAGCCTTAAGTGCTTGAAAAATAATAGACAGGCACTTTTATATAAAATAATATAAAATATAAAACTCGTTTTTCTCGAAGAAAGTCCTTTTTATAAAATGTATATTATATTTCATATGAACAACTTGTGCCAGCAGATCTTAAAGTATTATTTTTGTGAAATAAAATTAAAATTTCAAGAAAATGGTTGATGACTAAAGCAAAAACTTTTGTCCAACATTTATAAGAAATCTATATGTTTATAGAATTTCAGAAATGCCAACCAAAAACCATTGTCTTACCTGTCTACACATCAAAATTAGAATCAAAATGGACAGGTATAAAATCTACTTAACTCCCTGTACAAGATTTATTTTATGCGAATTTTGTATAACATAAAATATTGTCGCAGAATGGCTTTAAATCTAAATTAAATCTATCTAAATTAAATCACCACAAATATAGTATTTTAACGCGTTCCTTTAAAAGGAAAAATTACATTTCTAAAAAATAACTGAAAGTTGCGTCAATCAAATCATAATTTTTTGAAGGCCTACCGGACTATCCACTCTTAGTAAAGGTGTTTCAGGATGTTTTTAGTTTAGCCCTTTTTTGACGAAAAATCAGATCTTCGAGTCCACTGTGGGCTGATGGAAGAAAGTCGATTGACATTGATTGTCAAAATGGCATTTTATAAACACCTGTCTTTTCAAAATAAGCTCATGACTGTTTTAGATTGGTGTGCGTCCGTGCCATTACATTAAGTTAAAAAGAGAGAGTTATAGCTGGATGACAATGTGTGAGTTTCGTAAATAAAACGAGTGGACCACTGTTTAGTTATTAATCTCATGTGTGTTTAAGATTCTTAAGCGCCCTTACTAATACATTAGTTTAAAAAGAGATGGTCAATAATCGAACAATAATGTGAAAAATTCAGTCAATGATATGATTAGATTAAATGGTGATACGTTCCAGAATCCTAATTTGTTTCGGGGTGCCGTGCTACGCCACAGTCAGCGCCTTATTGTGGAAAAGTTCTTCGACAGTTACTTTTAACTTTTTATCCATTTAAGAGTACCATAGTTAATTTGTGCCCTTCTGAGAGCTCACATGAGTATCCATTAAAAAGTTGTTGTTGTTGCACAAATATGTAATAAAACAGATTTAAACATTAATGTTATTAATGGCTTGCTAAAGCGAAGACGTTCACTTAACAGATTTTTCGTTAATTGAAAATCGATACCGTTAGATTAGGGTTTCCATTAGATTTTTCAAGATTGATGAATCCCTTCTATCTTAAGCGAATGAAGACTGATGGATAGTATAATGTCAATGGCATGTTTTTTGACGTTGGTCTTGGTGTTAAAAGGATTTAAAAAGTTTGAGAAACTGCACGAAAACAGAGCATTTTTAAAGAGACTTTAACACTTGAGTGATTCGGTTTGGTGAATTAGATCTTTTTACCATCAAAAAAATGAAATAAGAGATTTACCGATATAACCGGGGTCTAAAACTATTCGTGGCGGCCGACTCGCTACGCGCGTTTAGCACTACAGGGTAAAAATTGACTTAGACCAAAGCAAATTCCTTTGAAGTAAAATAATTTGTGCTTTCCTATTCACCAAGAGAATATTTTCTTGATTTAACACAAAAAATGTCTTGCCTCTTTATTTTAATATGAAACAGAAATTGTTTTGTTTATTTTTTACCGTTTTCTTTGGAAGCAAAATATTTGCTCATTTAAAACAAAGCACCTTAGATTCTTATTCCAAAACAAATAATTTTCTTGACTGAAAATCGAATAATGAAAATTTATATAGTTTTCTTTCAAGACAATACACTTTTTTAGGGTAAAAGAGAGTTTTTTCACGTTAAGACAAACCTAGATCTGCATTATTCTGTTTCGAGACAAATCTTTACTTGAAATCAAAAATAGATGCCCCAAAAATGGTTAAATTTGGTATACACTTAATCTTCATTTAAGACAACCATGTTGGAACAGTACTAATACACACACTGCGTTTAATGAGAGAAGCAACACACTTAGTATGAATATACAGAATACTTCCCCGAAAATATAACGAGGGTGAACCACCCGGTCACTCTTGGTGGGGCGGGGTGGGTCCCCTTTTAAATGTTTTTTTTTTTAAGTTTTATTACTTGGTATACAAAATTTGACCATTTTTGGGTCGACTATGCAAGATCTACTGTTTAGTTGAGGGGGGAGTGTTGTACATCGTTGGAAAGGAAATTTTTTCGGCTTTAAAACGAGATATGTAGGACAGTAAAGTTTAATAAAATTTAAAAAAAAAATAGTTTTTTTCCACACCTCTCATTTATTTAAATCCCCATAAAAGGTGCGCCACTGATGTCAGGAGGGCGTGTTTTATCACATCGTTAATGAGGAGTTTTTATCAGCCTCAATAATTGTTACTTAGTTGTTTTTTGTCAAGTTAAAAGTTTACAAATAATTGGGAAAATACTGTAAGAGAGCACTTTTGAGGGGGGTGAGAGGGGGGTGCCACCCACCCCCACTTTAAAAAAGGTTAACTAGAAAATCTAAAAGTCTGTTTTAAGTCACTACTAACCAAAAATAATTTTTTACTCACTCTCATTATTATTTACTGAGTTACAAAAATTAATGTTCAACATTTTGGTTTAATTTAAGGATTTCTACAAACACATTTATTTTTATTTCAAAGCGGCCATTTATAAAAAATATGTCTAGCTTAATAATATGTATTTAACTGTATACAATGGGCTTTTAACCAAAAATATTTAAAAAAAAATAGTGTTAAGAATAAAAAATACCACAAAATATTATAAAAAAAATATTTAAAAAATTTTTCCCTTTTTTCGTACGCTAATGGAATGTGCACCACTGCCGTTAGAGGGCACTAGGCTACATTGTTGAAAAGGAAATTTTGGACAAGTTGACTGTTTTCGAGTTATTATATTTTTTAAAATGTGAAACCAGATTTTTAATGCTCCTCAAATACTGCTTATTTTATCTAATTTGAACAACCTTGTAGTTCTTATAGTTACCGAGATAGCAATAGTGACCCATGGCAATTAAGACACCCTGTATATGACGGACATCGTAAAGACGATAGAATTTGATAAATTTTCGTTTTTTGAAATTTCACGGGTCTGATGTATTATTTTTACCAATATTTAACTGATTTCAATAGTAAAAAGTAACAGTACAGCTTCATAATTCATCGAAATATTTTTTTTTAGGAAAAAATGTTTGCTGTTGAGGTAATTGAACTATTTTTGCACAGAAAAATACTCTTTGTAAGTGTCCAGAGTCTCCCCATTCCAATGGTTTCAAATTTTATAAAATATTTAGTGACAGAATTTAACATATGTTAGATTCAACTGATTTACTGACCAAAGCTTAGGTTGGTTGTATGGTTGTTAATATAGTTTTTCAAATTTAATTTTACGAGAATTTTACTTAGATTAAATAATAGTGCCCCATCAATGGCAAGTTGTTTTTTTCAAGTTTTTCAGTTTTAGTAGTTACTTATTTCTTTGATTTTCCAGAAATAGGTTTTTAAGTGAACATTATCACTTTGATCAATGTTTTTTCTAGTGTCCAGGTAGTGTCTACTGTCTCCTCAGTACTGGGGAGACTTCGGACGCTTGCATCATGACACAAACACGTATTTTGTCAGTGGGACAACATAAAAAAACACACCTACGTAGATTTTTGTAGAGGAAAGATGTGACCCTTACTTTATCGAAGTATTAATTAATGACAACTATTATATTTTACAAAATATTGAGTCTCCCCACCCTCCCCTAGTACCACTTAGTGATCAGAAAATTGTTGTGAAATAATTTGTTTTCATGAAATCTCGGAAAAAATGTTATGGTAAAATATAATAGTGTAGAATAGTAAACAATATTTTTTTAAAATACCTTTACAAAGGCGTACTAAATTTAAAAATATTAATAAAGCTTAAAAACTAAACCAAAGGTTTCGTAAAGTTTTTTTTGTGGTGACTTCTATTATCATTCAATGCAATTTAATAATGAATTTCTCTAACACTCTAAATACGTGAGTACTTAATTTTATTTTAATATTATTTGGAAAATTTGCTTTAGTTTTTATATTAATTCATATTTCTCATAATAAACTGGGAGAAAAACAAATCTAACCAAGTTAATTATTATTAAAACTTTTTCCTTTTATATTACAAAACCCGTAAAGACTTAAACATAACTTAAAAAATTACCTACTTAAGTCTAATTACAAAAAGGTAATTAAAAATTATCTCTTACCGTAATACCTTCGCGCGGCGATTAACAGGTAACTGGAGCACACACAGACTCTATAATTTAAGTCAGTCAGTGGGTCAAAATTTAGAGCACGCTAAAGCCGCGACACGCGTCTGTCTCTATCGATGCCGACTCCACAACTGGCCGGAGCTTATTGGAGGTTGTACGCCGGCGCTCCACCGCATTGTTGGATGTGTTTCTTTTCTCCTCAAAAAGGACCCCTCAAACTCATGAGAAATTAGAGCATGCCGGTAAATAAAAGACTCATCGAAATTGATCGTAAAAGCGAAAAAATTCCTATTTTTCGAATTTTCTTCTGGCTAATCCGACGTCAGTCTATAGTGGGTTAATTTTGTGACGTAAAGGATACATTAAAATCGAGTCGCATATTTTGTCATAATTCCGCCACGCCAGTCCCAAGCCTAGGGTCTCATTGCACTAAGGGAAATGAGAAGGGATCGGGGAGTAACACCCCTCTAAAAAAAACACGGTTCACCTGGCCCAGATGATAGCAACCCGGGAAGGGTACCTGTATAGGGTACATGTTGCTTTACAGTCTGGCGCTGGATCCTCAAAGGCTAAAGGAGAAAAACCTTGATTAAAAATCGTGGCCCTGCAAGTAGGGGGTTGCGGCATTATACTGGTTCTCCAAAACTTGTAAAACAAAGCAATTACCAAAAAGCGTAAACAAAGCCTCGGAGCAATGGATGGAAATTCTCGAAGACGAAAATTGGGAATCGACTTTCAAAAGAATTCCTAGTAAAGAAAGGCTTAACACAGGGATATTGTATCTTTCCAACTCTTTTTAAAATATATATCGCAGTAGCTCTAAAAAACTGGAAACGCAAAGTATACGGCATGGGAATACAACTTAACGACCGGTTTACCATATTATACACACTACAGTTTGCTGACTAGCAAGTATATGTAGCTAATGATAAAGAAGATGGCTCTGCTTCGAAATAGCGCTGTTTAAAATAGCGTCGTTCAAAATAGCGAGTAATAAATTGGGCTGTTTTAAAATAGCGTTTAACAAAAGAGCGCGTAACAAAATAGCGCCAGTATCAAAACAGCGAAATTAAAAAAGCATCCTTAAAAACAGCAACTGTTCCAATATTAAAAAAAAAACTTCCCTGACTTCTTTCGCGGGATCCTAGCGGGTGTGAAACAAAATTGAACCGAACCGAACTTAACCGAATCGAAGTATTGGTTTAGTTCGGTTTGGTTTCACAACCTCTAGGAGGCCGGTTCGGTTCGGTTCGGTTCGGTTTTGTTTCACACCAACTAGGATCCCGCAAAAGAAGTCAGGAAAGTTTTTTTTTGAAAAAATATGTTAGAAAGGTACCCTATTTTGTTACTAGCGCTATTTTAACACAGCGCTATTTTAAACAAACTCCAATTTAGACCAGCGCTATTTATTTAGTCGAGCGCTATTTTGTTACGCGGTATTTTAAAACAGCGCTTAAACAATACCTACCAATAACTATTTTGAAAGACGCTATTTTGAACAGGGCTATTTCGAACCAGAGCCAAACAAGATATGGTGGTTATTATGAGAAAAATAACGGAACAATACCAAAACTGGGGGTTAGCAGTGCACAAGGACAATCACGAAACGAATCAAGTGAGTTAGAACTAGACGGTGAATAAACAATATCTTCATGCAATAAGTATGTATACTTGGGTATCACACTTGATAAGACAGGAACCGACTGTAAAGAACTGGAAAAAAGAATAGTAAAAGCAAAAAAGATTATTCGATTTTGTAATAGTATTTTATGGAGCAGAGAGATCAAAAATAATGTAAAATTTAACATATATGAAACAATGGTGCAAGGCACGCTGATGTTGTATGGAATATAGAGACTAGTCGCGTAACGGAAAAATACAAAAGAAAAATGAGAAGTGTCAAAATGGTAACCAGAGCAGGTCCTAGAATGGCATCCAATAGGGCACAGAAAACCTAAACCGGAATCCACAGATCAATAAGTTTAAAAAACCTGACAGAAGATGACTGTAAGGATCGAAGGAGGTGGAGAATGGGCGTCGGACAACGTAGAATAGCGTTCTAAACCGACATAGTAGTAGTAGTATATTTTGTCATAATGGGCAATAAAATATGCAAACCAATCACGATTAATGAAATGAAAGATGCTAGAGTGGGAGCTCGATAATCCGTTCACGCAATAATCTGGATGCTTCGGTAGTCCGGATATCCTTAACAGCCCATGGAGGTATTCGGTAATCCGGATTTCAATCCTTCGAAGGTTAAAAGTAACAGCAAAAATCCAAAAGTATAAAACGAACGAATTCTTAAAGGAGACATACGCTCTTTCTTCGTGTCCGACATTTCACTTAAATTTTTTTGAAGATTTCTAATACCTACTTTCACACTTCTCCGTTAACTCACAGGCACAACTCACGGTCCGTAAACAAACCGCTTGTCTGTTAACTCCCAGCTAATAAGAACTCGGCAAACGCAAGGATTCATGATTTTTGATCCCCCCTTCGTAACGCATTTTTAAGATAAATCATAATGAAAATATATTGACTGTAACGCAAGGCTAATATTCCTTTCCTAATGCTTAAGCGTTATACAGGGTGTTCCAAGTTAAGTGTCCCCCATTGCTAACTTTTTTATTATTAAAGATAGAAAAAAGTTTAAACTGGCAAACTAGTAGAATTTTTGAAGCTCTTTAAGGCACCTAAATCAAAAAAAAATAGAGCATCGCTTTTTGGAGTTTTTTGTTTTTACAAAAAACATTAAAAAAATTAATTGAATTGAATTTTATATTTTTTTCTGATAGGCCTTTCAATTGTTGATTAAATTGTTTGTTTAATTAAAATTGGATTTATGTCTTTAAAAAAAATCGAAAACGATGTTCGATTTTTTTTGATTTAAGGAACTTAAAGAGAATCCAAAACCTCGATTTTTACCTCAGTTTTAAAAATATTTTCTTTAAGTTTAATTAAGAACTGTTTTTAGCAGGTGCCTTAAAAACAGCCAACAACATGGGATTTTTCGGAACTTACAAAAATCTCATGATTTCTTCAGCTCGCTTTGCCTTGATAATTACTTTTGCCAGTGGAAATACTGCAAAGCATCCCAGGCGTCCTATTTAGCTATTCTGGGATCTTACTTAAAACTAAAACAGTACAACAAATGTATTCATTTATATATCTATATATTTGAATTGTATTTTTCCCTAAATTTTTATATCACAACTGTACGAATAACTCAACTTCTTCCTCTACTTTTTCATAGAGTTCACAGTCTGTTGACAGATTTTATTAAAAATAAGCTTTTTGCTGGATTCTTGGTTCCGTAAAGTAAGCAGTAAGGCATAAACTGCAAGGAAGAATTAAGTGTTCAGTTTAGTTACATAAAAAGTAAGCCGAAAGAACTAAGAAATCAACAATTTCTTATTCCTTACTTTACACGAAAACCTACTTATTATAACTTACTTTAACGGAACTCTAAATCCAGCTTTAGGCAATTGTTTACGTTTGGTTGTTGATCTGTATTAAGCAGAAAATAGTAACAGGCGGACAAAATTTCTCTTAGTTAGTTTTTAATACATTTATAGCAAGCACGGAACAGGTATTTAAGTATCTAACACTTGCAAGACGACAAGACACAAAATGTACAAAATTTCATCGCAAAAGACGAAATTACGCTATAATAGCGTTTGACTGCTGATTTCTAGACAAACTGTGACGTAGCCCTAACGTCACGGCCGCTATGACACCGAGTTACCAGACAACCGATTTCTTTACAGACCGTGGACGCAACTAGCCAGGCCATTTTGGGGGAGTTTGAGCCTCAGGCTTAATACTTAGAGAACTCGAAAAATACTACTACAGAAGGGGTAAGATGGCCTTAATATACCTTTTGTAATATAAAAAACTACTAGACAAAAATTTAAAGAAATTGCGCGCAAAAATTATATAAAATCGCGCCGCGGCGCTCTATTTGTAGATATAACGATTGGTATAGAGCCGCAGGCGATCATTTCTGAAAAATTAAGTTCTTTTAGGTAAAAATCACGCCCAAAAATTGGGGTTATGGAAATCTTTTTGGAGTAAAATTATGGTGACGCAAGCGAGAATTTGAGAAAAAATAAGTATTTTTTGAAGAATGGGCCCACTATACAATTTTTTTTTTGTAAAATGGCAAACAAAACTATGATTATATTTTTTTACAACTTTGCTACATTTATTTGTTTTGTTAAATAAAACTTTCTGGCGGTTTAGGATAAACCCTATAACTTTTTCATTTAATTACACTTTTTCCCTATTTCAAGCAATTAGTGCAGCAGACTGCAGAGACAGCCTGTACATCTTATTCGACTAATCCATTAGCGTAGCCCACGATCCAATAAAGTGGGTTTTGAGTGTATAAATTAAAAATTTTATACAAAGATTTTCCATCAAGTTTTTTAAGAGGGCACACATTTTTTTGCCTTATGGGGTTTTAACCCCAAACGCACACCATCGCTACGCACCTGGTCTAATCAATACTATTGGGTGGATAACTTCAACGATATTTTGTTGGTAAATGGTTACGGAGAACTTAGTTGCCACCGATGAAAACATTTCGCAACCGTACAACCAGTTTTCAGCACCGTATAACTTGTTATTACTTGCACTAAAATTTTGGTTAATTTTTAGGATTTTTAGGTCCGGTCTATGTCACCCTAAAGATTTTATTTGTAATCGAAGTTCATATGTCAACGTATTTAAATTTGCACAGTTAATTATATAATCGACGGTATTTATTTCCATTTTGAAAACAAACAAAAACAAAAACAAATAATGAACAGGCGATCGGCAAGACTTTTAACTACAGACCTACCCCAAAACAAAACAAACTCATACGACTTAACTAAGGATAGAACCGGCAACACGTAGGAAGGACAACGAACGTTTTCGCACGATGAATACTTGGTTATCCATGGGGTCTGTCCGACTTAAACTGATTAACATGTTGTAATTAAATCATATATTATAAACGCGTGGGCTAATATCCTATATTTATGGTTCTGTGAGAAATCTACTGCATCTTGTGTAAAATTCGCTTTAATATATTAATATATTGACAACATACTTAATGCGCCAAAGTTAAATAGTAAGGAAATGTGCGGGGTCCTTTTCCAACAAAAACTGTGAAGCCAAGCACATGCTTAATAATTTCAAGATTTTCTGCCGCTCTCGCAGGGATTTCCTGCTTTTATGTTTTGTATTCTTAATGAGGCAACGGTAACGCTTGCGTTTTCTCTAAGTAATTCGGTTCTCTAAATTTTTTTTATTCTTCAATTTTGTCTTAAATAGGTGAAATAAAAAAAGAAAAAACAAAGAAGTAGGAATTTTTCCATCATTATTTCCACCAAAATTACTTTCTTTTACCTTCCTAGCCCGCACAGCACGCTGAAAATGTGTTATTTAACATTCACGCCCAAAATGTGTTATTTAAGTGTATTTGGATGTTAGCAATATCGGCGTGACTTCTGTTTATGTGTGTGTCTATACCTTTCCGTACCACGATAGCTCCTAAACTACTGAACCGATTTTTATAAAATTTTTCGACACTAACGAGCTAGTTAGATTTGGGTCAAAATCTATTGATGCTGATGACAGTCTTTTGAGAGTCAGAAAATTGAAACTTTTTAACGGAGCATATTTTCCTCAATAATATATGTTATAACTAGAAACTTTATAGGAACTTTCATATACATAAAACTGTTTTCCAGGGAATAGATATAGCATGGAGTTTACATGGAATGTGCTAATGGGCTAGGAAGGTATCAGATACATCATGGATCCATTTATTTGTCTAATATTTTTCAGGTTAAATCCATATTTTGGGTTAACAGGAGACATGGCCTGAAGTTTTAAAATTTATTTTAAAATTATTAATAAAGAAAAATGCAATGCGATACATTTTTCATCATGAAGAAATAAATTGTTAAGTATTTAGATAATTAAAAATTTTTACATCTTATTGTTGTTCCTATTCTGGTATACGACGTCAACAAATTTCATACTTTTGCTGTGTTTTTTAAAGAAGTTATGACCAAAAAAGTTTCATTAATCATCAATTTTGATGAACTGTATCTCGAAAACAAAAGAGTTTTGACCACCATGTTATATAAACTTTTATTTTTATTTTGCGCATAATTGTCCGCGCGCAATTGCCTATTGCCTATTATATTGGACAATATCTCATGTTAATATTTTACCTATATTGTATGGTAATTAGTTTTAATTACTTATTACTAATTATTATTTAATTCTTTTACTTCTTTTTGCCCTGGAAAAAAACAACGAACCAGAGTCCTAAATAAATAAAAAAAGTTACACTATAAATAATTTTATACGACTAAAACCAACGAAAATGATTAATGATCAATGCCAGTGGCATACCCAGATATATGTCTTGGGGGAAGCCGAGGCCTCTGGGGGGGATGATGTCGTATTTTATGCTATTATACCTTTTTATTTTGAAATATGGGGAAAATATCTAAAAAAATTTTAGGCTTGGGGGCGGCCCAGGCCTCAAGCCCCCTCTAGATGCGCCTATGTCAATGCAGAATCAATAGGGAATTATTGGAATAAAGCCAGGCTATTTAAAGCCTCGCAGTATTCTGACAGTTTCACATTGAAAACTGACAGTTTATCCTTTAAAATTGACATACCAAAGTCGAATTTAAAACTAAGTCGTTTATTTTCCATTAATAAAGGAAGGCAGTATAAATGCCGGTTCATATATTAAACAAAGGCCGTATATTGAAAGATCCCAGCAGATCTTACAATGTGAAGAGTTGAAGATGTCAAAATACTGCCTGGCACTATTATACCCTGGCTTTATTTCAATAATTCTCTAATAACAATTTAAGCCCCTGTTATTATGCTATCTGCACGTGAGAGCTTTCAAGCCAGGAAAATAATCACTTATTTGTTTTGCAGCTGGATCACGTGAGTGAAGTTTTTTTCTCATATCTTAGTCGCGAAAGATCATTTTTGGTGCTAAAAAACATCAAAAATCTAAGAAATCGATTAACCGAGTGAAAAATCGGTATTGGGTCCAATTCAAATTAAGGAGATCATAGATAAAATTGCAGCATCAAGTAAAAAGTCGTTACCATATGAAAAATTAGCATACCTGCTCTGCCTCCGGTAGTTAAAAGGGCGCAAGTGACGCAAGTGTGGTTCGGAAAAAAACGACTTCAAAGTTTAATTATTCATAAGGCAGTACTACAGTTACTGCTATTTGTTTTTTTTTTAATTTTCTTACATAGGACAAAATCCGTCGAGATTAAAAACCTACATTCGACAAAAAATTACTTGCAGCCTTTTAATAAAATTTTGTACTTTTTTTTTGAGTTTTCATTTTGTGAAAAAATTAGATATTAATTATAGGTACTTAGTGTTCAATATAGACATACAGAATATAAAACTTTACAAAAATATCTAGAGCAGTATCACAGATATTAATAAAAAAGGAGATTTTCTGAAAGTCTTTAAACATCTTGTATCTCACAAGTTAGGATGTTTAGGACATGCATACATATCGTCGTTGATCTTACAAACTGACGTAACTCATTAATTGTAATTTTACAAAAGAGCAATCTCAAATTTTAGGGAAAGTTTATATTGGATTTATATCACTAAAAATGTTCTTGGATCCAATGCTTTTTGTGCTATTTAAAGGATTTTTATGAGTTACGACACTTTTGGAGATGAAGGAACGACACAAATAAAGTAGTACTTAGCTCAAAACTTTTTTTTTGAGATACGTCAGTTTGTAAGATCAACGACGATATGTTTATATGAAGTTTTTTTTCTAAAAATGCAATTACATCCTTTAAAATTAGCATGTTATTTAAATTCAAAACAATCTACTACCAGAACAACTTAAAGATTTTGTCCTCCAAAATTCAAATTTCCATTCACATTATACAAGATACAAAGACGATTTTCATTTAAATAATTCCCAAAAATTAATTGTCCAAAAATCAATTTTTTGTAAAGGTTTGTCAGAATTCAATAAATTAAAAAACTCAATAAAAAATGAAAAGAAATTAACCACATTTAAAAAAAGTTTAAAAAAATATTTATTTTCAATGCAGTTTGTTTAATTATAGTATTATTCATTTGGATGCAGGTAGAATAAATTATTGTGTTACAGTTGAAAATATTACTTAGTCTATTAATATTTATATAGCTAACAATTAGATTTTAATGTAATTAACTTTACTATTGTTAAAATTGTAGCATATTCTTGATAAATAAAGTTTTAAAGTTAAAGAAAACCTCCATAATATCAAAAACAAAAATAACACAATATGACTTTGTTTTCTTTGCCGTAAAATTTTTGCGCCGAAGCGAGGGCCGAATAAAAAACATTTGCCAAAACCGGTTTGTTTGAGCCCATCCAACCCTGCCGGTGCCTCATGAGGTGCTGCCTTATGGGCTGGTGCCTTATGAGCCGGTGCTGTATCGGCCGGACTATAAGTGCTAGGTATAATTAGAGACCCTGTATGTATGACATATTTTAGACCCTGTATGTATGACATATTTTTAAAATAGAGAGACGCGACAAACCCATCAAAGTCACTGAAATTAACATTTTTTGGTTATGTTATTTTCTTGCCAAGATCATTGGCGTTTCACTAAATTAATTTAAATTTTCAGCGGTGAGTGACATCAATCAGCATGCAACACAAAAACAAATACGCTTATCCGAACCCCCTATATAGGGTTTGTTAAAAATCGTTTATTTTTATTTCCCGACGCTTATGAAATAACAAGGACAGAAGGTGCTTCTCTCTCTAAACATAGCTAGAGTATAGAGGACCGATATTTTCATCCCTTGATTTTGACTTAAATAAATTTGACTTTGAAGAGTTTGTCGCGTCTCTCTATTGTAAGAATATGTCATACATACAGGGTCTCTAGGTATAATTATCAGTGACACATAACTAATTCAATCCGTATAGTCGTGATGCTGTTGAAAGACTATCCAATTATGTAATAAAAAAAGAACAAAGTTGCATGCGTAAATTTAAAAAAACTATTTATTATTACCGGTTGATGAAAGTATAACTAAAATACAAACATTTATCTCCCAACCAAAATAAAAAATACTAATGTAAGCAATATCTAGAAACAAACAGTCTTTCTTAGCGGTGGCGGACTAAGAGGGGCTAAGAGACTAAGCTCCGGTCGTTAGAGTTAGAGGGGCGTTGGACTGAGATAAAAAAAATACATTTTATAAATTATATTAACTAAATTTAGAATTTAAAATTTTTTAAAAGGAATATTATAGCCTCCCGGTTATTGCTGTATAGACTCTGGCGCACGAATAAGTCCATTTGTTGCAAGACAACATAAAATCCATGTATCAGTGATAACACCATAAAAAATTAATAGACCATTATAAAATGAGCATGAAGTTAGCGAAGCATCCATCGCAGATCGAATCGTGACTAGGTGGATAATTTGCCGTTAATTAGTCGTGAATTAGTTGTGGAAAAATTAATTTTGTCGCTCTTATTTTTGACCGTTTTTTAGGGTGCTTCGCTAACTTCATATGAAGTTAGCGAAGCACCCTCGTAAAAATAGCTTTTATCAAAATCGAATATGGTGGATAATTTGCCGCTAATTAGTCGTGAATTAGTTGTGGAAAAATTAATTTTGTCGCTCTAATTTTTGACCCTTTTTTTGGGTGCTTCGCTAACTCCATATGAAGTTAGCGAAGCACCCTCGTAAAAATGGCTTTTATCAAAATCGAATATGGTGGATAATTTGCCGCTAATTAGTCGTGAATTAGTTGTGGAAAAATTAATTTTGTCGCTCTAATTTTTGACCCTTTTTTTGGGTGCTTCGCTAACTCCATATGAAGTTAGCGAAGCACCCTCGTAAAAATGGCTTTTATCAAAATCGAATATGGTGGATAATTTGCCGCTAATTAGTCGTGAATTAGTTGTGGAAAAATTAATTTTGTCGCTCTAATTTTTGACCCTTTTTTTGGGTGCTTCGCTAACTCCATATGAAGTTAGCGAAGCACCCTCGTAAAAATGGCTTTTATCAAAATCGAATATGGTGGATAATTTGCCGCTAATTAGTCGTGAATTAGTTGTGGAAAAATTAATTTTGTCGCTCTAATTTTTGACCCTTTTTTTGGGTGCTTCGCTAACTCCATATGAAGTTAGCGAAGCACCCTCGTAAAAATGGCTTTTATCAAAATCGAATATGGTGGATAATTTGCCGCTAATTAGTCGTGAATTAGTTGTGGAAAAATTAATTTTGTCGCTCTTAATTTTGACCGTTTTTGAGGGTGCTTCGCTAACTTCATATTTTGGCACCCATCGCAAATCGAATCGCTACTAGGCGGATAATTTGCCGTGAATTAGTCGTGAATTAGTTGTGGAAAAATTAATTTTGGCGCTCTTATTTTTGACCGTTTTTTAGGGTGCTTCGCTAACTTCATATGAAGTTAGCGAAGCACCCTCGTAAAAATAGCTTTTATCAAAATCGAATATGGTGGATAATTTGCCGCTAATTAGTTGTGGAAAAATTAATTTTGTCGCTCTTATTTTTGACCCTTTTTTTGGGTGCTTCGCTAACTCCATATGAAGTTAGCGAAGCACCCTCGTAAAAATGGCTTTTATCAAAATCGAATATGGTGGATAATTTGCCGCTAATTAGTCGTGAATTAGTTGTGGAAAAATTAATTTTGTCGCTCTTAATTTTGACCGTTTTTGAGGGTGCTTCGCTAACTTCATATTTTGGCACCCATCGCAAATCGAATCGCTACTAGGCGGATAATTGCCGTGAATTAGTCGTGAATTAGTTGTGGAAAAATTAATTTTGGCGCTCTTATTTTTGACCGTTTTTTAGGGTGCTTCGCTAACTTCATATGAAGTTAGCGAAGCACCCTCGTAAAAATAGCTTTTATCAAAATCGAATATGGTGGATAATTTGCCGCTAATTAGTTGTGGAAAAATTAATTTTGTCGCTCTTATTTTTGACCCTTTTTTTGGGTGCTTCGCTAACTTCATATGAAGTTAGCGAAGCACCCTCGTAAAAATAGCTTTTATCAAAATCGAATATGGTGGATAATTTGCCGCTAATTAGTCGTGAATTAGTTGTGGAAAAATTAATTTTGTCGCTCTTATTTTTGACCCTTTTTTTGGGTGCTTCGCTAACTTCATATGAAGTTAGCGAAGCACCCTCGTAAAAATAGCTTTTATCAAAATCGAATATGGTGGATAATTTGCCGCTAATTAGTCGTGAAGTAGTTGTGGAAAAATTAATTTTGTCGCTCTTATTTTTGACCCTTTTTTTGGGTGCTTCGCTAACTTCATATGAAGTTAGCGAAGCACCCTCGTAAAAATAGCTTTTATTAAAATCGAATATGGTGGATAATTCGCCGCTAATTAGTTGTGGAAAAATTAATTTTGTCGCTCTTATTTTTGACCGTTTTTTTGGGTGCTTCGCTAACTTCAGATTTTGGCACCCATCACAAATCGAATCGCTACTAGGTGGATAATTTGCCGTTAATTAGTCGTGAATTAGTTGTGGAAAAATTAATTTTGTCGCTCTTATTTTTGACCGTTTTTTTGGGTGCTTCGCTAACTTCATATTTTGGCACCCATCACAAATCGAATCGCTACTAGGTGGATAATTTGCCGTTAATTAGTCGTGAATTAGTTGTGGAAAAATTAATCTTGTCGCTCTTATTTTTGACCGTTTTTTAGGGTGCTTCGCTAACTTCATATGAAGTTAGCGAAGCACCCTTGTCAAAAATGACTTTAGACATGACCTATCGAAAGCGAATATGGTGGATATTTTGCCGCTAATTAGTCGTGAATTAGTTGTGGAAAAATTAATTTTGTCGCTCTTATTTTTTACCCTTTTTTTGGGTGCTTCGCTAACTTCATATGAAGTTAGCGAAGCACCTTCGTAAAAATAGCTTTTATCAAAATCGAATATGGTGGATAATTTGCCGCTAATTAGTCGTGAATTAGTTGTGGAAAAATTAATTTTGTCGCTCTTATTTTTGACCCTTTTTTTGGGTGCTTCGCTAACTTCATATGAAGTTAGCGAAGCACCCTTGTAAAAATAGCTTTTATCAAAATCGAATATGGCGGATAATTTGCCGCTAATTAGTCGTGAATTAGTTGTGGAAAAATTAATTTTGTCGCTCTTATTTTTGACCCTTTTTTTGGGTGCTTCGCTAACTTCATATGAAGTTAGCGAAGCACCCTTGTAAAAATAGCTTTTATCAAAATCGAATATGGTGGATAATTTGCCGCTAATTAGTCGTGAATTAGTTGTGGAAAAATTAATTTTGTCGCTCTTATTTTTGACCCTTTTTTTGGGTGCTTCGCTAACTTCATATGAAGTTAGCGAAGCACCCTTGTAAAAATAGCTTTTATCAAAATCGAATATGGCGGATAATTTGCCGCTAATTAGTCGTGAATTAGTTGGGGAAAAATTAATTTTGTCGCTCTTATTTTTGACCCTTTTTTTGGGTGCTTCGCTAACTTCATATGAAGTTAGCGAAGCACCCTCGTAAAAATAGCTTTTATTAAAATCGAATATGGTGGATAATTTGCCGCTAATTAGTCGTGAATTAGTTGTGGAAAAATTAATTTTGTCGCTCTTATTTTTGACCGTTTCTGAGGGTGCTTCGCTAACTTCATATGAAGTTAGCGAAGCACCCTCGTAAAAATAGCTTTTATTAAAATCGAATATGGTGGATAATTTGCCGCTAATTAGTCGTGAATTAGTTGTGGAAAAATTAATTTTGTCGCTCTTATTTTTGACCGTTTTTTGGGTGCTTCGCTAAATTCATATTTTGGCACCCATCACAAATCGAATCGCTACTAGGTGGATAATTTGCCGTTAATTAGTCGTAAATTAGTTGTGGAAAAATTAATTTTGTCGCTCTTATTTTTGACCGTTTTTTAGGGTGCTTCGCTAAAGTTAGCGAAGCACCCAAAAAAAGGGTCAAAAATAAGAGCGACAAAATTAATTTTTCCACATATAATTCACGACTAATTAACGGCAAATTATCCACTTAGTCACGATTCGATCTGCGATGGGTGCTTCGCTAACTTCATGATCTTCATTATAAAGCTAGGGACTAACGAGATAATCCCTAGGCGAAAAATTTGTAGACCGACAGAAGGGAAGGCTACAATTTGCTGAGGGTTTATATACTATTTTATGCAATTTAGTATACGAAAAATATTTTAACACAAAAATAACGGAACGCTTTAAAGAACACCAAAACACCCTATACTAATTGCATTTAATTTAACCATACTTTAGATATAAAATGTCATCCTAGTGATTGACAGTGTCTTTCAAAGTAAGATTTTTAAATTCCTGGGGTTTAAATTGCTCACTTTTTTCCCTCAAGTGCACAAAAATTTTTATTTGGGGCAAAACGGTGTAGGTATAGGTTAGTATGTATAACTGGGTTTTTTTTTACCCCCGTTTTGCTCAAAACTAAAATTAAAACCACAATCAAATACAGCCCAAGGCTAATTTTACAGGTACCTACTGCGTTTGATTATGTAGGTATTCTACATAAACCCGCTAATTCTCCAATATAATAAATAGTACTTATATAACATAACAAGAGAAAAAAGTAATAAATTTCACATGAGCGTGAATGTTTTTAACGAGACGCTAGCCGAGTGAAACAACACGTAAGTGTAAGAAAGTTACTTTCTATCGAGTTGTGTACGCTATTTTTCCTACGAACACTGTTGAACTATACTAATTTTTGTGAAAATTCTGTCTTTCATTTTGCACAAATCAAATGAAACTGCTATTCCGCATATGTGTGAAAAAGGGCTTTGCAACTCATGTGCGGAAAAGTATGGTGACAGTTATCGCCATCGTATACTTTTCCATACATGTGCGGAAAAGTACTTTTCCACACAGTTGCGGAACAATTCCTGCATACGGGTCAAACTTAACTTTTTCTGAGAATGCAAATCGTGTGAAAAAAAAAATTCATATGTGGTCGTAGGAAAACAAAATATCGATGCCTCAAAAATAGTAACCAAATTTAAAAAATGCGCATGCCATTTTTATAATATCACATATCAAACAAATACTAACTTAAGCTCAGCCGACCGGCACCAAATATATTGCAGACAGTTAGACTAGTAATTGGGTTAAAACTTCTTCTATTTACCTATTTTATTCCTGTGCAGTTTAGCTAGTACTACCGTATCCTATTTTACCCCATATATACACCATTTTCCCCGCCTGTCCCCCAGTCAGATCTTTTAGCCATAACTACGCGGGCTTTATGCCGAATTACTTTTGTGAAAAATGTAAAACCGAATATTTATTTGCAATGACGTGTGGTAATAAATCAACAATTTAGATTCAGCTATATTAATACCGAAACTATTACTCATTTTATGCTTATATAACACTTTAAAGATACAAAACAGCCCGTCAAAGAAATCCAGCAGATATGGAAAATAAATGGATCCATGATTCATTTCTAAAGTCAAGAATTAAAACAAATTGCCTGTGAAACCTCTCAGTTGAAGTCTTTTTTTTGTATTAAGCTCTCTTCAAAATTAAACTGTTTAGGAAATACTGCATTTAATCAAGTGCCCAGAGGAAATTGAGAATGAAAAGGCCTTCTTTATATTAGCGTGCGGCCTTTTACAGGAGGAATTTAACGCAAGCAATAGAAAACATTTTTAAATACAAAGTTTGCAGAATTGTTTCCACATCATCCTTAAACTACGCCAGAATTGTCAAATACCATTTCTTATGTCAAATTTTGGCAGCAATTTTCTTAAGTTAAAGGGATCACCGTGCACGGTCCGAAAAATAACCGGTTGTCTGATAACTCTCAGCCAATAAGAACTCGGCAGCCTATGGCGCGGCAATTTGCCTGCTCCACGATCAATAAAGAGGCACTTACCTATACGTTATATTATGAGAGAAATAAAGATAGAGGCCGGCACTAAATTTCTTTTAGTTAGTCTATAATTTCTTTTAGTTAGTCTTTAATACATTAATAGCAAGCATGGACAGGTACAAACACTACTTACAAGACGACAAGACCCAAAATGTACAAAATTTCCTAGCAAAAGAAGAAATTACGCTACAAACAGCGTTTGACTGCTAATTCCCAGGAAAACTGTGACGTAGCTCTGACGTAACGGTTGTCTGATAACACGGTGTCATTTACGGCCCGTGATCACTGTGTATGTTTTCTGTTACTGCGCAAGACGTATTTCCCCTGACAGGGCAGTGCGTCGTAATGGGTGGAGCGGAAGTGCAGCCGCTCCAGGCGGCCGATTTTGGGGCCGACCAACTGATTTTTTTAGGCAGCCGCCATGCGGGGCCATGTAAGTCAACTTATTTTGAGTCTCAATATCTCGAAAACTAATAAAATAAATTTAGTGATTTCTTTTGTATTACCTAGTTAAAGGGATTGTATAGCAGAATCGAGAATGAGTCGAAAAATTTAAGAAAATGAAGGACACGAAAAAAAACTTTTTTAATTTTTGAGATGGGGAAAAAAAATTGTTTCCAAAGAATACTTAGGCAATCTTGTTTAATCGATTTTTTGTTTAAAAGTTTTAAAGTTTAAAAATAAGCGCTGCAGATGTGTCTAGAGATTAAATGATCGCACTGTACATAATCAGTGCGAGCTTAGTAAACCTAACGCAGAGCGCCAAGATTTGGTATGCTTCTTAACATTTGCAAATGGCAAATTACATTGAAATATACTCTTGGCAATATTTCGTTTTCGACAATTTAAAGACGCAATTTTAAAGACATGTAAAAAGTTTTGACACGATTCGTTAGCTTATACTATATTAGAGCATCTTCATAAAATGTGACTTTCCAACGTATCAGTACTCTTTGTCAATGTTAGATTTTGATGGGTTTTTCCAAAAACTGAATCCCATTTTTCTGTTTTAAAAGATAATACGGAAAAAATTATGAAACATTTGTATTTAAAGTTTTTTATCACAATATTGCTGTCTAAAATAGGGGATTTTGGATACGGTAAAAGAAATGACAGGGGCACAACCTTAGTGAACTATCTAGAGGAAAAACAACTTGATGCAATGGATTCGTTTTATATAAAGAAACCGCAACGAAAGTGGACATGGATCAGCCCTAATGGAATAACGAAAAACGAAATCGACTACATACTGAATACTGAGAAAAACATCATTAGAGATGTAACAGTCCTAAACAGCTTTACAACAGGCAGTGATTACAGGATGGTCAGAACAAAAATCTGCATTGATAGCAATTTCGAAATGAAAAAAATAATAATAACAATGAACAACTTGACATGAATAAACTTACACAAAAGAAGGCTATATACAAAGAAAGACTAAAGAAACAGCTAAGCCAAAATGTAAGATGCGAAAATGAAAATATCGATGAAATAAATGATACGCTGACAAGAGCTATGGCCAAAGTAGGAAAAGATATCGCACAAAAAGATAAAATGACAGATAATTGTATATCAGAAGAAATAAAGAAACTGATAGAAAAAAGGCGGAACCTGGACAAATAAGGAAAAAGAACATCCATAGAATACACAGAAATAAATAACTATAAGAAAAATGATAAAAGAAAATAAAGGAAAGGGCCAAGAAATAAAAGTTGAGAGTGTTATAGAAAATAATAGAAATATGTAATGTTTAAGGCCGACTCTAGGTAGATATGTAATAATTAAAATAAAGGATATGAACGGCATAGAAACTCACGTTAAAGGGGATATTATAAATATCACAAAACTATTCTATTCAGATTTATACGAAACAAAAAGGGAACCATCGTGAGAAATCATGAAAAAACTCCAAACAAAAATAAATAACGTAAACTCAGAGCTACAACCTGAAATAAGCAAAATGGAAATAAAAAGAGCAGATAACAAAGCCCTTGGAGAAGACGAAGTAAAGGCAGAAATGCTCAAGTACGGCGGAAAACTGTAGTTACCCTCCATATCCTACTGAATAAAATACTAAAAGAAAAAATAATCCCATACCAACTGGAAAGAATCCATAACTATTATTTTACACAAGAAAGGCGATAGAGCAGACCTAAAAAACTATCGACATATAACACTCCTTAATGTAATTTATAAGCTTTTCACGAAAATATTAACAGATAGACTAACAACAAAATTTGACTACCTTTTAACCATGAAAATTCTAATAGAACAAGCCAACGAATACAACATTCCACTCTATATTGCGTTAATAGATTTTGAAAAAGCTTTCGATAGCATTAAACACTGGGCAGTAAATGCATTTTTAATTAATAGCCGAATCGATCACAGATACACAGATTTAATAGCCAATATATATAGCGAAGCAACGACATCAATCAAAATCCAGGAAGGAACCAAGCCAATCCAAATAAGAAGAGGTGTCATACAGAGTGATACAATATCCCCTAAACTATTTAACCAGGCCCTAGAAGATGTTTTTAAAAATTTAGTTTGGGAAGAAATGGGCATCAAAGTTAACGGACAATACTTCAACCACCTAAGATATGCTGATATCGCCTTAATAACAGATAAGAAAGAAGAACTGATAAAAATGCTGGAGGAACTGGATACAGCAGCTGGAAATATAGGCTTCAGTATGAACTACGCTGAAATTAAAATCATAACAAACAGAGATGAAAAAAAGAAAATTAAGCAGCTGAAACAAAGAGACGAGTAAGATTGGCCTGGTCAGCATTCCTTCCTGTCCTTACCTATGAATCCCAGACCTGGACACTTACAAAATTAAACATGGGTAAGGTAACAAAAGCCCAAAGATCAATGGAAAGGCAAATGTTACATGTAAAGTTAACAGATAGAAAAAGGAATGAATGGATAAAAAAATAAAACAAAAGTAAGGGATGTCAGAGGAAAAGTAGCAAAATTTAAATGAAAATTTGCCGGTCATAATATCAGACAGAAAGACGATCGATGGAAAAAATGTATTGTAAACTGGAGAACTTGGGAAAATAAAAGAAGTAGGGAAAGACCACAAATGAGATGGGAGGACGATTTGAAGAAAAATGCGGGAACTAGATGGATGAACACCGCAACAGACAGGGAAGAGTGGAAATTATTGGGAGAGGCCTGTATCCAAATATGGATCGAAGAAGGCTAAATAGATAGATAGACTGCCGTCCCTAAGAAAGAGAGGGAGAGAAATTTAACGTTTGGACAAAAACCGGTTTCAAGTTTTATACTTTTTTATTGTCTTATAATTTTGAAATAATTTTTTTTTTTACTTTTTATATCAAAATTATAAGACAATAAAAATTTATAAAAATCTAAACTCGTTTTTCTCAATTCGAAAAATTTCTACATGCGGCTTTCTTCTTAGGGACGATAGAATAACCTCTTCAAAAAGGCAACGAAGATCTAAAAGATTACATGTACATATACCGGGTGGGCCAAAAAAACCGGACAATTTTTTTTCATTATAACTTTTGAACTATACCATAGATTTTAATGGGACAAACTACACTTGGCAGAGAATTAATCACAGTTTTGACTAAATATATATTTTTGTCCTACGTCTTAAAATCCAAGATGGCGGACGAAATTAAATTTTACCCTTCAAAGATGCTCGTTTATTCTTGTGTTGCAAACATGTTTTATTGTTTTTTCAAATAAGTAAAAAAGCTGCGCTCTTGCCACCAGCAACAAGGCACGAATCAGCAAAATCGGTCTGGTGGTTTTAAAAAATATATATTTTTGTTTCAACCATTGTTTTGAATATTATACGATTGCTTTGCCAATCATACCTGCATATATTTCCTTATAAATCCATTACTGCTAAACCGATTTTAATGTCCTTTTTCAAGGGCATGATCAAAATTTATCGCCTTCTTATAATTGAAGAAGGCGGACAGAATCATACTTGATTCTTCAAAATAACTGGTTTATTCTTATTTTCTTAATTTATAAAAAAGCACTACTTTTCCTTCGCACAACAAGTTACGAATTAGTCAAATCGGTTCGGTTCTCTAAACATCTATTTTTTTTAGCCATTGTTGTACAGATTATACGATTGCGATCTTAGCGAAACAAAAAACACCATGGTCAGAATTGATTGATCTTTAAAGGATATAATCGAAATTTGCCGCCATCTTAAAAGTTAAGATGTCGGACGGAATCATACTTGACCCTTCAAAAAGGCACGTTACTCCTACATTCCAAAAATGTTTTAATTGTTTATTTTTAATTTATAGAAAAACACTACTTTTCTCCGGCGTAAAAAAGAACATAGTAATAAAATCGGTGTACTGGTTCTCAGAATATCTGAGTTTGTTTTAACCATTGTTTTACAAAATATACGATTGCATTGCCAATCCTGTCTGCATTAATTTTGAACAAGTTTCCCAACTTGTTTTTATTTTTGTAAATAATTATATTCTCTAATTTTCACTTAAAATTAGAGAAGCTATCTCTCTTAGTTTTTAAATATTTTTGGGTTACATTTTCTACGCTTACAAGCGTTTTAGAATATTATTTTGATTTACTTTACGCTATATCTTTCCATATTTTAAATTTTAACTTCGCGCGCTTCTTCCAGCAATGAAGGATTTGAGATAAGCGGCTAAATTCGGCCTAGCAGACGCAAACGCCGATTGTCTGCGAGAACAACTCAACCACGCGCCTCGTGCAAGTAAAGTCACCGCACCGCTATTATTTTATATTAAAATTGTGGAAACTATTAATTTTACGCTTTAGTTTATTAGATATTAGTGTTTGGAACATTTTGAACTATAGAACAATGGAGAGTCTGGTACTTCGCGTATAATCGGGCTGGCCAGCCAAGTAGCTACAAAAGACATCTAAGGGTAAGTCGTTTCTTGATAATTTTTCATTGCTACGCTATTTTTAGTAAATAAGTTTTAGGCTCTTTTTTCCCTGTCGGAGCCCTGTGGAAAGATACAGTCCCTCTTAACTCCCACACGTTTTTCTCGAGCTATCTCGAGTGGTCCTTCGGTATATTTTATTTTCTACAGAAGGCCTGACCTCACCATTTGGTCCAGGTTCGAGCCCGATAACAGGACCCCGGGAAAAATTAAAGTCTAAATCGCATTTTGTTAAAAATAAAATTTTTAATAAATACGCTGACCTTGCTCTTTTTGCTGTGCTCGCAGTAAAAATAACAAGTAAAAAAGTACCGAACGCGCATTGTTTTCGCGCATTTCCTACCTCTTTTTGGCTTGGCGTCGAATGCACGTAGGAAAAGTTTCCAACACAAAGATATTAAGAGGTAAATGAGACTTGTTTACATTTTTTATCGCCTATTCTCTTTTCTTTTTAAACGCTTTTAATTTTTAAATATTAAAAATTTCGGAAACTAATCGTTCACCTGTGTTAACGGAGTTTTTTAAAAACATTACAATGAGTACGCAACTTAAGAAGTTAGAAGCACTCCGTAATGTGCAACATAATCGCATTAATACTCTTCATAACTTAGCTAATGCATGCCTAACGGATGATACAAAAAAACCGTGTTTACAGGTTCGACTTATCGACCTTGATGAGATGAAAGAAACATTTTTTATTTATCAAAATCAAATAATAGAGGCTTATTCGGCAAGTCCGGAGAGACTGGAAGAAGAAAATGAACGCCTCACTGAGTTTGACGACAGCTTCTATGATATTAAAAGAATTCAAAAACAACTATTTGAGGTGAAAATTGAAGCTCCTCAACCTTAAAACTTAACGCAAATTTCAAATTCTTCTGATCCAGACCGCTTTATGGCGTCTTTAATGCCAAGACTGCGCATTGTCGAATTTCATGGCGACATCACTAAGTTTCCAACCTTTCTAGATATGTACAATAGTTCTGTACACAATAATCCTAGTATTCCTACAAACGCTAAATTTAATTTGTTACTGTCCTACCTAAAAGGACCGCCTTTAAACGTAGTTAAACACTTACAAATAACCGACGCTAATTATATAATCGCTTACAATACGCTTCTAAAACGCTATCATAACCCCCGCTTATCGGCTCAAACTTATTGGCGCTCCGTGTATAATTTTCCCGCTCTCAAAGACGACAATCCAGAAACACTGCGCACGCTGCTTGATGTTTTTTCAGAAAACATTGAGGCTTTAAAAACTCTAAATTACGACACTGATCAATGGTGTTTTCCGCTCGCCAACATTTTACTAGATAAATTGCCTGAGGTACTACTTTCGCGCTTTGAACTAGCTAATTCTAGGTCTAATGAAATGCTCAAATATCAAGAAATTTATCATTTCCTTGAAACTCAATGTAATTCGCTTTATTCGCTCCAATCTAAAAATAGATTTAAAAATAATAAACAGTTTTATAAAAATAACGCCTCGCCTTATTATACAAAAACGCTACTTGGTACGGAAAATACTCATTCTAAAGATAGATGCGCTTTTTGTGAATCTAACACACATTCAATATATTTATGTAACGCATTTAAAGGTAAATCTCCCTACGAACGCTATTCTTACGCTAAAAATAAAAAACTATGTTTAAATTGTTTAAGCTCAATACATTTAACAAATTCTTGTCAAAGTCTACGCTCATGTCGCTATTGCCCTGGTAATCAAAGACACCACTCATTAATTCATTTTGAGCGAAATTATAATTACGCTAATTCTCAAAATCAAAATAGATCACATTTTGATGCTAACGTGAATTTCTCACAAAATCTCTCTAATATGTCTTCCAACGCATCTCCAAGTAGTTCACCACGTGGTTACTTGGCCAGTCAGCAAAGTTTTAGATCCCCGGCTACTGGGTGTCCGCTTCAAAATTACTCTACTCAAAATAATAACAATTTTACTTCGACGTCTTCTAATTCACAAGTACCAATCGCAACTCCTTCGGGTTCTAACCCCACGCATT
Source organism: Aspidapion aeneum (assembly GCA_963576565.1). NCBI lineage: Eukaryota > Metazoa > Arthropoda > Insecta > Coleoptera > Brentidae > Aspidapion > Aspidapion aeneum. Next base: position 184,412,058 of record OY755038.1, read on the forward strand.
GTGGTTTTATTTCTGCGCAATCGCAAGTTTTATTGTCAACTATCCTAGTAAAAATTCAAGATGTCCGCGGTAACTTTCAAACAGTTAGAGCCGTTTTAGACAGCGGTTCGCAAAACACTTTCTGTTCTCAAAAATTAGCGCAACAATTGGGCCTTCCCAGACAACCCTTATGTTCAAATATACAGGGGGTTGGAGGCAACTCTCTTACTTCTGATCTAGGATCGATTTTTATTAAAATTTGTAATTTTCAAAAACCAGATATTTTTGTGTCTACGCAAGCAATTATTTTGCAAAAAGTTTGTACTGATTTACCGTCAGTAAAAATAAATACAGAAAATTGGCATTTTGTAAAAAATTTACCCTTAGCAGATCCCACTTTTTACAACCCTTCGCCTGTAAATTTACTAATTGGTATGGATCTATTTCCACTAATTATACAGGGTGAAAAAATCGCTAGCGATGATCCAAATCATCCCTTTGCTATGGGAACTATTTTCGGCTATATTTTGATGGGACAAATAAATCAACCCTTAATTTCTACCCCGCCAATTAATGCTCTTTTTTGTCAAAATGAAAATGACTCGCTTTCGCAATTAATTTCAAAATTTTGGGAAACCGACTGCGTCCCCCAAAAAACTCATTTGAAACCAGAGGATGAAATTTGTGAAAATTATTTTAAACAGAGCGTGTCGCGTAATCAAGAAGGCCGGTATACTGTCTCCCTTCCCTTTCGCACATTTGAGAATCCACCGCAGTTTCCTACAATCAAACAAGTCGCGCTAAATCGTTTCTTATCTTTAGAAAAAAAACTGCTTCGCGATAAAAACTTGTATTGTGAATATTCTAAATTTATGAATGAATATTTGGAATTGGGTCATATGGACTATGACTCAGAAAAAGAAGACGATTCAGACAGCTATTTTATTCCACATTTCGCTGTTGTTAAAAATGAAGCTATCACTACTAAGACAAGGGTAGTTTTTAATGCGAGTGTTACCGACCCTTTTACGCATATTTCGCTTAATCAAGTCTTATTATCGGGTCCAAAACTACAAAAAGATATTATTCAAATATTATTACATTTTCGCCTTAACCCTGTGACGCTCACCTGCGATATTCAAAAAATGTATCGTGGTATAAATATCAACCCTGATTATCAAAAATACCAAAAAATATTTTGGCGGTTTAACCCTAATGAAAAAGTTTCCATTTTTAAACTACGAACTGTCACTTACGGAGTGAACTGTTCACCATATCTCGCTTTACGCACCCTTCAGCACTTAGCTGAGTCCGAATATGATAACTACCCTCACGCTGCTCAAGTTATACTTAACGATACCTATATTGATGACGTCACTACTTCATGTAAAACGGTTCAAGAGGCGTTAAATTTGCAGCATGAGCTTACGGAGTTATTAGGAAACGCTGGCTTGAAATTACACAAATGGTCTAGCAATCGCTCAGAAGTGATCTCTCATTTAGATCCCTCCTTAGTCAACCCCGCAGTTTTATCTCTCGATTCGGATGACGTCACTAAGGTCTTAGGCCTGTGCTGGCATCCTTCCTATGACGAGTTTCGATTTAACATATTACCTAATCAGCAAAGCTGTACTAAAAGGACGCTTCTCTCTTTTTTAGCACGCTGCTATGACCCCCATGGGTATCTTACCCCAGTAACATTCACTTTAAAATATTTGATTCAACAAATTTGGTTACTTGGTATTTCCTGGGACGCCACGCCTACTTTAGAAATAGTTCGTCAGTGGACACTCTATCAATCTGAATTTCAAGTTTTAGAAAAATTTAGTTTACCCCGCCACATTGACATCACAAACGCCGAATCCATCGATCTCTGTGGTTTTTGTGATGCGAGTGAACGAGGGTACGCATGCGTAATATACTTACGTGTCTTACGAAACGCTAAATATCACATATATTTTGTTCTTGCGAAAAGTCGCATCGCTCCACTTAAAAAATTTGTTAGTATTCCGAGAATAGAACTTCTAGCCGCTACTCTTTTATCTGAGGTCTTAAAATACACATATGATATATTCATAAAAAGGTTCACAATAAATAATATTTACGCTTTTTCGGACGCAACGGTTGTTTTACACTGGATAAAATCCCATCCAAGTAAATGGAAAACTTTTGTCGCAAATCGTGTTAGTCTTATCCAAGATAATATTAATCCAGAATGTTGGTTATATACCCCCACCTTTCTCAATAGTGCCGATGTAGCCAGCCGCGGCTGCTCGCCGAGTGAGCTTTTAAATCATCCCCTATGGTGGGCCGCCCCTAGTTTTTTACAAGAATCTTTCGATAAATGGCCAACAAAAACCCCGCAAGTCAAAATAAATGACAGTTTAGGGACTGAGGAACGAAAAAATGTTGCTCTGATTTCTTGTGACCGAACAACGGAAAATTTTTTAGATTCGCTTTTAAATAATAAATCCGATTTTTACGCTATTCAACTACTTTTAGCCCGCAGTTTACGATTCATAAATAATTGTAGACTATCCGCAGACGTCAGAAAAAAGACAAATATAGATTATATCGATCTCTTTAACGCTTTAAAATGTTTGGCTAAGCACGAACAACAAAAATACTTTTCTGAAGTAATTCTTAACCTTCAAAACCAGAAAAAATGCATAAAACCCATACAAAAATTGAATCCCTTTTTAGACCAGGATGGTCTTATAAGAGTTGGAGGACGCATTCAACAAGCCATGACTATTTCTTACGGACAAAAACATCCTCTTCTTTTACCCAAGGAAAGTAGACTTTCTTATATTTTTATTGAATATATGCACAAAAAATATTTGCATGTCGGAGTGCAAACAGTCCAATATCTCATTAGTCAAATTTTTTGGATTTTATCTGCCAAACGCTTAATTAAAACGGTTTTATCCAAATGTGTTCGTTGCTTTCGCGTCAAACCGCATTCTTATGAGCAAATCATGGGACAAATTCCGTCCTACCGCTTGATTCCACAAAAGCCTTTTACTTTTAGTGGAGTAGATTTTAGTGGTTTTATACCTATCACTCTCAGTAAACACAGAGGTGTAAAAACACAAAAAGCATATATCTGCCTTTTTATTTGTCTAAATACTAAAGCTTTACATCTCGAGTTAGTGTCAGATCTAACTTCGGACGCTTTTTTAGCTGCGCTACGTCGCTTTGTTGCCCGAAGAGGTTACATAAAAACTCTTTTTTCAGACAATGGCACAAATTTCGTTAAATCAAGCAAAGAATTGCTTGATCTTGCAAGAAATGCTTGCACGCAACAAGCTATCGCCTGGAATTTTATCCCTCCATCAGCTCCCCACTTCGGCGGTCTTTGGGAGTCAGGGATAAAATCAGTAAAAACTCACTTAATTCGTACCATTGGCTCGCAAATTCTAAGTTATGAGGAGTTGTACACAGTTCTTTGTCAAATTGAGGCGATTTTAAATTCTCGCCCCTTGACCCCGCAATCTACCGACTGTAACGATCTACAGGTTTTAACACCGGGACATTTTTTAACACATGGACCTTTAGTTTCTGTTCCTGATGAAGATTTTTCAAGTAAACCTGAGAATCGGTTATCGCGATGGAACTTGGTCCAACGAATACAAGCCGATTTTTGGCGTCGTTGGAGCCAAGAATTTTTACATACCCTTCAAGTACGAAATAAATGGTTGGAACCATGCGCAGAGCCAAAAATAGGTACCCTCGTTCTTATCAAAGACGAGTTATCACCGCCCCTTCAATGGCGGGTAGGTCGCATTATTGAAATTTTTAAAGGGCCTGATGGGCACGCTAGGGTGGCAAATGTTCGTACCGCGTCCGGTATCTTTAAACGACCTTTAGTCAAGCTTTGCCCCCTTCCAATTGATTCAGATTCACCTACCGAAAAATGATGCTCATTTTGGTGGGCCGAATGAACAAGTTTCCCAACTTGTTTTTATTTTTGTAAATAATTATATTCTCTAATTTTCACTTAAAATTAGAGAAGCTATCTCTCTTAGTTTTTAAATATTTTTGGGTTACATTTTCTACGCTTACAAGCGTTTTAGAATATTATTTTGATTTACTTTACGCTATATCTTTCCATATTTTAAATTTAAACTTCGCGCGCTTCTTCCAGCAATGAAGGATTTGAGATAAGCGGCTAAATTCGGCCTAGCAGACGCAAACGCCGATTGTCTGCGAGAACAACTCAACCACGCGCCTCGTGCAAGTAAAGTCACCGCACCGCTATTATTTTATATTAAAATTGTGGAAACTATTAATTTTACGCTTTAGTTTATTAGATATTAGTGTTTGGAACATTTTGAACTATAGAACAATGGAGAGTCTGGTACTTCGCGTATAATCGGGCTGGCCAGCCAAGTAGCTACAAAAGACATCTAAGGGTAAGTCGTTTCTTGATAATTTTTCATTGCTACGCTATTTTTAGTAAATAAGTTTTAGGCTCTTTTTTCCCTGTCGGAGCCCTGTGGAAAGATACAGTCCCTCTTAACTCCCACACGTTTTTCTCGAGCTATCTCGAGTGGTCCTTCGGTATATTTTATTTTCTACAGAAGGCCTGACCTCACCAAATTTATTTTTTTATTACTGAACCGATTTTAGTGAAATAAAAAACATTGCACTGGTACTCATATTTGTACCATGATGTTTTTTATTTCACTAAAATCGGTTCAGTAATAATGAATTTACAAAGAAGTGAATGCAGGCAGGATTGGCAATCCAATCGTATAATTTGTAAAACAATGGTTAAAACAAAATTCGATTTTGTGAGAACCACTTTACCGATTTTATCGGTTCAGTAGTAATGAATTTATAAGGAAATAAATGCAGACATGATTGGCAAGGCAATCGTATAATATGCAAAAGAATGGTTGAAACAAAAATATTTATTTAGAACCACTAAACCGATTTTGCTCATTCTTACTCTGTTGGGCGTGGCAAGAATGCAGCTTTTTTACTAATTTAAAAAACTTATCAAAACATGTTCGCAACATAAGAATAAACGAGCATCTTTGAAGGGTACAATTTAATTTTGTCTGATTCACAGAATATCGCGGCGCGGTTCGCTTTGCAGCAATATGTGATGGGCGTAGTGAATTGAACTGAGCCTTCAGGCTCGGCTATGTAACGCTCATTCGGGTGAAATCGGCTCGAGTCGACTAACTGTGAGAAACATTCAGCGAGCAATATGATGATGCATATGAAGGCCAGTACACAGAAGAGTTCGGTTCGGTCCGCTTTGCAGAATATGTTATGGGCCAGTATTATTAATTTCGCCTTGCTGAAGTTTACACTTCTGCCGTGTGGTTTTAAGCACACACAATAATTTGTTTTAGATTTTTTTCCATATAATTTATAAATAAAAAGATAAAATAGCAAAAAATATGACATCATGAGGTCTCCTCCTCCCCAGGGGCCTCGCCCCCCCCCAACGCATATTCCTAGGGGCGCCACTGAATATGTTACGGTCAGATGATTATAACATGATAAGACGAATTTTGGAATGTTACGAAAGTAAAAGGAAAATTAGAAACAATGTAAGCAGGTAAAACCTATGTTGATTTTCATTTCTGTTTTTTTCTTAGAGTAATGTCAATAAACAGAAAAAATCCAGAACCTTCACTCTAAAGCCATTTGCACCCTTTCAGCTTTGCAACTCACGTGGCGCCACTGAGTAGTCTTATTTTTTAGAGTAGTATTACCATTTCAGAGATAAAATTACAGCTTTATATCTTGAAATTCAAAACGGAGATAAAAACAAAAAGCCGGAGTTTCATTTACTTTTTATTTCGTTGTTCATAGTAACCGGTGTCAGATTTCTCCATAAAAAGCAGGAGCGGTTGCCCTTTGAGGCCGCGCCGCTTCTCTAAAATACAAAAGAAGTAAATCCTAATTAAACAAATATTTTTTATTTAATTCTTTGCGTATTCTATAATTTGACGCATACCTTGACTAAAGTTCAGCTCCGACAATGGCTCTGATCGCCTTCTGGCACGATTAAGTACGAATCGATGAATCGGTAGCCGCTCGGCTTTCTCGGGCTTCAAGCCATCTCGCGACCCACGTTACGATGGAAACGGTGTGGAAACAGAGGTAGTCAGACCGCTGTGATATACAGGATTCGTTAACGATCGTTTGGCCATTAAAAAATATGTGAATTGAAGTAAGATCGCTATTTAAATTAATGGCACTAAGAGAGATAAGTAGTTTAGCGCTGTTGTCAAGTTAGCAATTCAAGAAAATGGTTTTCTTTTCGGGATCTAATGACGTTACTCTTACCGGCTGAGTAGGCCAAAGACGGGGATTAATAAAATCCTCAAAACCTCTTGATTTCAATTGCTTAGATATCCTGTTAACTGTTTGAATAATAATCAATACTGCGACTCCGTAATTAAGTGTACAGCTTTTAGTTCAGACCCTACATCCGAGATTCCAGCAATATGCTGCGTTTAATGATAGAAGCAACACACTTGTATCGATAGACATAAGACTCGCCCGAACATTTTACGAAAGGGAACCATCCCCCCCTAAAATGTGATTTTTGATAGTTTTTTTGCTAATAACTCGAAAACAGTCAACTTTTTCAAAAATATTCTGGAAATCATTTCTCAAGCAGATACAATTTCCTTTTCAACGATGTACCTAGGTACCCTTTAGCGGCAGTGGTGCACATTCCATTAGTGTGTTTGTGTGGTATTTTTTATCCTTAACACAATTTTTTTTTCAAAAAAATATTTTTAGTTATAAGCCCATTGTATACAGTTAAATGGTTATTAAGCTAGACGTATCTTTTTTTAATAGCCGCCTTCAGATATAAATAAATATGTTTGTAGAAATCCTTAAATCAAACAAAAATTTTAAACATTAATTTTTGTAACTGAGTTAATAAAAATGAGAGTGAGTAAAATATTATTTTTGGTTAGTAATAATTTAAAACTGACTTTTTCTAGTTAATCTTCATTAAAGTGTGGTGGGGGGGCACCCCCCTCTCACCACCCTCAAAAGAGCTCTCTTACAGTACTTTCTAAATTGTTTGCAAACTTTTAACTTGGCAAAAATAACTAAGTAACAATTATTGAGGCAGATGAAAAGTCCTCTCTAACGATGTATAACACGCCCCCCTTACATCAGTGGCGCACCTTTTATAGGCATTTAAATAAATGAGAGGTGTGGAAAAAACTTGTTTGTTTTAATTTTCTTAAATTTTACTGTCCAACATGTCTGGTTTTAAAACTTATTTTTAAAGCTAAAGAAATTTCCTTTCCAACGATGCATATCGCTGCCCCCTCAAGGCAGTGGTAGATCTGGCATAGACGCACCAAAAATGGTCATAGTATACACTTGAATCTTCATTTAAGACAACCATGTCAGAACAGTTTTAATATAGACACTGCGTTCATTGAGAGAAGCAACACACTTGGTATGAATATACAGTATACTCCCCCGAAAATATAAAGACGGGGAACCATCCGCCCACCCTTGGTGGGGGGGGCTATCCCTACCCTAAATATTTTTTTGACATTTTTCGGTTTATTAGAAAAAAAATTGAAAAAAATATTTAAGTCAAGAGTAGGCGGGTGGATCCCCTTCGTTATATTATTGGGGTGTGTATACTGTATATTCATACCAATTGTGTCGCTTCTCTCGTAAGGAGGGGCGTGTTATACATCGTTAGAGAGGACTTTTCATTAGCCTTACTAGTTATTACTTAGTTGTTTTTTTCCAAGCTAACAGTTTGCAAATAATTGGGAAAATACTGTAAGAGAGCACTTTTGAGGGGGATGAGAGGGGGGATCCCCAATTTGAAAAGGGTTAACTAGAAAATGTCAGTTTTAAGTAATTACTAACCAAAAATAATTTTTTACCCACTCCATTTTTATTTACTCAGTTACAAAAATGTGATCAAAATTTTTGTTTGATTTAAGGATTTCTACAAACACATTCATTTTTATTTCAAGGAGGCAATTTAAAAAAAAAACATGCCTATCTTAATAAGTATTTAACTGTATACAATGGGCCGGTCTAGGACAACTGGGCGCCGCCAACTCGGCGCCGCCAACTGGGCGCCGGGCCAACTGGGCGCCGCCAACTGGGCGCCGGCCAACTCGGCGCCGGACTAATTTTTTTTTTTTTGATAAAATGTGTAGAAGGAAAATAAAATATATTATTTATATAAAAACATCTTTAAAAAATCCTTTACGCAATTTTTTACAAGCTTTTATTTAGCTTCAGATGTTCTGTCTAACTATCTATCAAATCTTGTGAAGCGTTTTTGACACACTTTCCATTATCCGATTTGGATGATATTTGGTACACACGTAGTGGTCCCCTGACAATACAACATTAAGAACAAAAATATCCTCCCACCCCTAACCCCACCCCTTCTATAGAAAAATGTGTTTTTGACACACTTCCCGTTATCCGATTTGGATAAAATTTGGTATCCACATAGTGGTCTGATGATAATACAACAATAAGAAAAAAATATCCTCCCACCCCTACCCCCACCCCCTTCCATAGAAAAATTTGTTTTTGACACACATCCCGTTATCCGATTTGGATGAAATTTGGTATACATATAGTGATCCGGTGACAATAGAACACTAAGAAAAAAATATCCTCCCACCTCCACCCCCAACTCCTTTCATAGAAAAATGAGTTTTTGACACACTTCCCATTATCCGATTTGGATGAAATTTGGTATTCACATTGGGGTCCGATGACAATACAACATTTAAAATAAAAATATCCTCCCACCCCTACCCCCACCCCCTTTCATAGAAAATGCGTTTTTGACACCCTTCCCATTATCCGATTTGGATGAAATTTGGTATAGGTACATATAGTGGTCCGATGACAATACAACATTGAAAAAAAAATCCTACCACTCCTACCCCCCACCCTCATCTATAGAAAAATGCGTTTTTGACACACTTCCCATTATCCGATTTGGATGAAATTTGGTATTCACATAGTGGTCCGATGACAATACAACATTTAAAATAAAAATATTCTCCCACCCCTACCCCCACCCCCTTCCATAGAAAATGCGTTTTTGACACCCTTCCCATTATCCGATTTGGATGAAATTTGGTATAGGTACATATAGTGGTCCGATGACAATACAACATTGAAAAAAAAATCCTACCACTCCTACCCCCCACCCTCATCTATAGAAAAATGCGTTTTTGACACACTTTCCATTATCCGATTTGGATGAAATTTGGTACACACGTAGTGTATAATAGGAGTATAATTTTTTTTTAATGTTGTATTGTCATCGGACCACTATGTGAATACCCAATTTCATCCAAATCGGATAATGGGAAGGGTGTCAAAAACGCATTTTCTATGGAAGGGGGTGGGGGTAGGGGTGGGAGGATATATTTTTTTAAATGTTGTATTGTCATCGGACCACTATGTGAATACCAAATTTCATCCAAATCAGATAATGGGAAGTGTGTCAAAAACTCATTTTTCTATGAAAGGGGTGGGAGTAGAGGTGGAAGGATATTTTTTTCTTAATATTGTATTGTCATCGGATCACTATATGTATACCACATTTTATCCAAATCGGATAACGGGAAGTGTGTCAAAAACACATTTTTCTATAGAAGGGGTGGGGGTAGGGGTTTAAAGGATATTTTTTTCTTAATGTTGTATTGTCATGGGACCACTACGTGTGTACCAAATTTAGTTATAGTTATATAGTTAGTTAGTTAGACAGAACATCTGAAGCTAAAAAAAGCTTGTAAAAAATTGCGTAAAGGATTTTTTAAAGATGTTTTTATATAAATAATATATTTTATTTTTCATCTACATATTTTATCAAAAAAAATTTTTTTAGTCCGGCGCCGAGTTGGCCGGCGCCCAGTTGGCGGCGCCGAGTTGGCCCGGCGCCCAGTTGGCGGCGCCGAGTTGGCGGCGCCCAGTTGGCGGCGCCGAGTTGGCGGCGCCCAGTTGTCCCATTCCGGAAATTTTACTGTGCTTGCTCCTGTTTGGTAATAAAAAAACTATTAATGAATTTTGAGTCACAGCGGCAAACGCTCCTAAATATGCTCGTCTTTGGTCCTTCACTGACTTCTTGCTTTCCATAATTTCATCCTTTTTTATACGCGTTTCATAAAGGCTAAACGTTCGAAGTCGAGCACTGTATAATGCACAAAAGCGCAATTATTTTACGGCCTGTGCACAGAATAGAATATTGAGATACCACACAAATATATGTGTAAAAATTTTCCGTAAAATTTATGTGTGGTCTTTGGTGGCATAATGAGAGAGCGTTTGCGTACAGAGCAAGAGATTCCGGGTTCGAGTTCCGGCCGAGACAAACTTTCTATAATGTTTCTTTCTTTACTTTAACTTTTCGTGTATAGTTTTAGGTCCTTTTCAAAATTTTAACACACGAAAAGGTGATCTCATGTTTTCAGACGTTGATACCTTCGACAGTGGGAAAGAAGAATTATAGAGGTCAGCTGGTAGAGTTAATACCCGGAGAATTTCTCGTTCTTGTATTGAGACACCACACACATACATGAGTAGAAGTTTTCCGAAAATTGATGTGTGGTCTTTGGTTGCTTAATGAGAGACCGGCCGAAAAAAAACTTTTTATAATTTTTCTTTCTTTAATTTTACTTGTTGTGTATACCATCTTTCTTACTCAACTGAAGCATATTCCAAGCCGAATATGTATTCACTCTCATTATTCATATTTGTGCTTTTAACTGGAACTGAAGCAGCGCAAAAGCAGTTAAAAAAACAAAACATTTATTAGCTTTATAGATCTTAAATTCAACGTAAAAAATGAGATCTAGGAAAAATATAATAAAAATAACCATATCTTGATGGTTTTATTTTTAGTGTTAATAAAATTATGGTTTTTTAAATGTTGGTTTCTTAACATTATCAATAAATATATTTTTGGTAATGCTTTTACATGAAATTTTAGTTAAGATTTGCAACATGTTTTTTTAATTATTTAATGTCAAAAGTTGCCTTAATTTGAACACAAATTTGTGCTAGAAAAAAAAAAACGTTTTTTTTTCAACATTTATTTAACGTTTTTTACGATTTTGTCCTTACTGGGTACAGGCCACTGATAAAAAGTAACAATCAATCATCCGTTTTTTGTCATATTGCTTTTAGCAAAGTAGCATACTTTTAGACCATCCTACAAAATTGTTTGTTTGTTCATAGATAAATTTTAATAGTCCTTGCTATGCGCTTACTAAAAGCACCTCCAGTCAGAAAATGTACAACTTTAACCTCTTGAATAATAATAATAAACTATTTGCGACCGGAGCGGCATCTGAAGTTAAGTAGATGAACTGCTGCGTTAACAGTCGAATATCCTTTCGATTCCTGCTGGGGTTTAGATATTGATCTAAAACTGTACCTAGTTTTACACTTTATTTTACAGATGGAGCATCCAGTGGCGATTTCCTGCTAAAATTATTTGGCCCATAAACCATATACCTAGCACGGATTATCATGCGCGGATCTGGGTCAAAATCTAGATGGGGTAAAAGTCGACAAAAAAATTGTTATATAATTTTTTTTTGGGGCGTAATTCTCCTGTTTATTATTTTTTTATTGTAAGCAAAAAGTGCATATTTAATTGTCTTGGTGGTGCAAAGGTGGTGTAATTACCACGTTACTTCTCCTAAATACGTGCTTGCGGATTATTGAACATGGATTTGACCATCAGTTAAAGTGGGAAATTCAAAATGGCCGCCGTGCGCCCTCCGGCTTTTTTAGGTTTAAACAAAGATTATAGAATATAATCCCTCCCCTATATAAATGTAAAGTTATGCAAAAGCTAGAGAGGGGAAGTTCAATAGGAACCTTGATAAAACTAAAAAGAAAAATAAAAAAGTTATGTAAAAGTAACATTGCCCACTTCCAGAACCGCTAGAGAGCTAAGCTTTGGAAGACTGATAGGAACTATGATAAAATTATAGAAACAATTTTTAATACACCAAAATTTTAATTTACTTCCTTCCCCTATAACTGCAAAATATCTGAAAGTAACATTCACAATGATAAAACCACAGCAAAAAATTTAAAAACCTCAAAATTGGTAATAGGCATTGCAAAAGTTTTCAACAATATTCCGCATATTATTTTACTACTTTAAAACTTAAATATTATCCAACATCTTTAAAAAAGGAGTGAAATAATGATAAAAACATTTTATGTAAAAAAGCCAATTACGCAAAAATGATATTGCGTAAAAATAATTGGTATAAAAGTAAAGCCAAGTTCTCCAATAGAAGTTACAAAATTAAAGGTTCTTACTGGTTTGGAAATGTTTTTTAAACGGCTGCAAATGACTCTTAGGCACAGTGTTAATTTGAACATAAAGAAATTTGGCTGTAAAAGTTAAAAAAAAAACATTTCCAACCTTGTTGGCTTTACTTTTATCTCAATTATTTTTACGGAATACCATTGTTGCATACTTGGCTTTTTTTACATGAAATGTATTTACTATGATATATTTTATTAAGATAGGCCACTCAAAATTGTACATTTAAAATATAGAGTGAGTCAAGCGTACATTATTATGTAAGCGGTCCATAGATGGCGCCACCATCAAATCGCGCACAGGGGTTTTATTTAATTTTCTTTAAAAAATACTATGATATAATTATCATAATCTTAAAATTATTTTAGTAAAAGCAGTATCTCCAATTGTATTTCAAATTAAGTTATGATAATATATGTATAAAAATCACTATTTGACATCGTTTTTCCTTAAAATTGATAAAAACTTTAGTTCTAGAGGCATTTATCAATTTGGCCTGAAATTGTAATACTGTTTTAGGCTTAACACAGCAGCATAATAAAATAATATAATATAAATATTTTATTTATTGCTTTGCTTAGAAGTATATACTTTTACTAGAAAATTGTAATTTATTGAACCTATTTAGGTATTGATTCATCATGTTAAAAATGTTCTATTAGACAGGTCTACAAAATTAAACTCTTTGACATATGTTTTTATTTTGAAAACTGATTTTATATAATTTTGGTGCGCTGATTTTAAAAATTCTAATTATTTATTTGTATCACGTAATCTTCGTCTTTTTGCCAGAAAGCTGCGTTTGCCGGACATTCGGCTGTGTTTTTAAGGGGATATGCCCGTTTTAACATCCAGCAATAGTCCGCCATCATTGATATGCTCCATCTGCCTTGGTATCGCCGTTTCATTTCCTTAATATCTTCGTGAAACCTCTCTCCCTGTTCTTCGATAACTGCTTCAATATTTTCTGGAATTTTCTTAATGCTTCAACAGAACAAACAGTTTTGTCTTTGTCGCCAATTTTTACACCAGTAGTATATTTTTTTCATAAAAGAAGTTAGTGTTTGCTTCTGCTTTACCACGCCATAACTACCACAGAGAGATATGACAAAAGTTATTTGAGTTGTTCACACAACGTCTTCTTTCCATATTTATCCTCTAAAACAAAAAAAATGCGCAAGAACAAAGACAACAACCGCGTAAAGGTCAATATGTTATGTAAGCAGGTTCCAACGCTGTATCGACGCTTTTGCGCCAACTCAAATGCGTTGCCGAGAAATCTGAAATTAACCAGTGTTGCTAAATCACATTTAATTTCATAAAAATCACTTTATTCGAAAATCATGTCTAACATGGAACACACATATTTAATTATGTCATAGGTATATTAATAAAATCATTTTTTTAAGATATAGAGCGCCAACAAAAATATACGTGATGGAGCAAAAACATCGCGTTTTTTGGCATAAGGGCCTCCAAACATATGCAAAATAGCAAACAGTTTTGAAAAATCAACATCACTGTAAACCTGTGTTATTAGTTTCCCTTTTATGTGTTTCCGCTATAAAGTATTATTTATAAAAACCACATGGCTGCGCTTGACACAGGATACAATTTTTCGTACAAAGGAGGATTTGTCATATACGTCATATACGGAATATTATGTATATGGGATTCGTACCTAGTCCTTGCAGAATTAATTATTAACATTTTCAACTATTTGGTAAATTCAAAAAGTTAAAATAAAACAAAAAAGGTATTTACAGAAATAAAAAAAAAGGAAAACGAAAAACGAAATAACCAACATAAATAAAACGCAACGTCTGGGATCTTTAGCAAATCTGCTTAAAGCCTCTTCTTCTACTTGTCAGTTTTCTTCAGAAACTAATTTCCGATGTACACTCAGCAAGCACAAACCGCTTTATCCATCCTCTGTCATTGTAAATCTTAACCAAGTTTTGACTCTGCGTAGAGTACTATAAGACAAAATATATAAAGGCCGCTTGACATGGTGCATAACGCGCTGCAAATATTTGCAAGCAAAAAATTTCAGTCAAATTGTTGCCTGCAAAAAATCTTCCTTTCGTTTGACATTGTGCATGGCCATGCATGGATTCCCCAGAATCTAGGTAAAAATTCCCCAGTTTGCATGCAAGTACAGTTTGCATGCAAAAAAATGGCACCGGACCGATAAAAATGGATTACCTGCAACAATCAGCTGGATTTGTACTGCGCATGCACCTGGGCAAAATTTCATGCATTTGCCTGCAAATTTTATTGTCATGCACCATGTCAAGCGGCCTTAAAGGCCGCTTGACATGGTGCATGACGCGCTGCAAATATTTGCAAGCAAAAAATTTCGGTCAAGTTGTTGCCTGCAAAAAATCTTCTTTTCGTTTGACATTGTGCATGGCCTTGCATTGATTCCCCAGAATCTAGGTAAAAATTCCCCAGTTTGCATGCAAGTACAGTTTGCATGCAAAAGAATGGCACCGGACCGATAAAAATGGATTGCCTGCAACAATCAGCTGGATTTGTACTGCGCATGCACCTGGGCAAAATTTCATGCATTTGCCTGCAAATTTTATTGTCATGCACCATGTCAAGCGGCCTTAAGGCAGTTTATGCAAAAAAAATCCGCTTGCTTCACAACTTTTGCTACTTCCAAACTTTTTAACTCCTCTTTATTATATTTTTTTCTGTCTCCACAAGTTGTACCATTTTTCTTAACAACTTAAACTTATGGAATGAAAAATCTAGCATAACTAAACCTGGTAGTCCTAAGCCACTTTTGTCTGCATTTTTGCGTACCGTAATAAAACTTGGCACGAATATAGTACAGCACTATGGTATTAACCGAATTGGTGCTCATCCCGAACCCTCATTAAAATTTTGTATAAAATTCAAATGTAGAGGTAGACCAATGAAACTTGGCACCCATTATAAGAACATACACTTTTATTTTAAGCGATAAAATAATTATTCTGCTTTATTTTCTTCCAATAAATAACAAACAATATTTATTTTTTTTGAAATTTATGGTGTATATGGTGTTGAGTAGAAAAAAAATTCCAAGAGCTTAGTTATGCAAGATAAGGTGTTTAATGTGAGCATAACCAAATTACTTCTCTTTAAAATAAAAATTGTTGGCTGCGTGTGACATATACATTTCTAAATTTAAAAAATCCAATGGATTTCTTAGACGTAACGATGTTTTAAAAAAATATATACCAAATAAAATACTCTGCCAATATATGGGCCCCTAAGCTCACACTAGGTACTATAGTTATAGTGTACGTGTGAGCTAATATAACTAAAAACTGAAATATATTTTATTCAACTCCAGACTAAATTACCTTTTGTTTGATACCACACAAGCCATGTTTTGACATAAACTGAAATTTTTGAAATATACCCCCACCCTTAAAAAAAACAAAAACTAAAATGTATTTTGTTAAACTCCGGACTCAATTACCTTTCGTTTGATATAACACACGCCATATTTTCACTTAAACTCTAATTTTTGAAATATACCCCCACCCTTTTTTTAAAATAAATTAAAATGTATTTTGTTTAACTCCAGACTCAATTACCTTTCGTTTGATATCACACACGCCATATTTTCACATAAACTCTAATTTTTGAAATCTACCCCCACCCTTTTATTTGGTTTCTGTTCGGTGGATTTTGTTCATTTTTAAATGGGACCATCTCGACTCAAGACCTAGTCTAGGTACCAAATTTCATTAAAATCAACCAGGCGGTTTTTGAGTTATGCGCGTTGGTCGTTACAGACAGACATACAGACAGACAGACAGACAGACAGACAGACAGCAGACAGACAGACAGACAGACAGACAGACATACAGACAGACAGACAGACAGACAGACAGACGGCGCAACAGAAAAGTTTCAAAATCATCTGAAACGCAAAGATATATAAAAAATTTTGAAATCGGAGCAACTTTTTTTTTCTCGAAAAAATTAGGATCACCATAGCTCACATTACTATAGTATAGTATATGTGTGAGCTAAAATACATAGCTTTTATTTATATTTTACGAAAGCAAGTAAAAATTAGTTTGAACTGTTAAAAATACAAGGTGTTTTAAAAAATAATAAATAATAAAGTATTTTTTTTTATGACGACGTTTCAAATAACTATGGAAAACTTATAATCAGCACGTTACAACAATAAATAGTACAGCTTTCATTTTCTAAAATAAACATTTTTGTACAAAGTGTTAAAAAGTAACCAAAGTTTTTTCGTAATTTTTTATTTTAATGTTAAAAATTCAAATAAATCTAGATATATCAAATAAACATCTTATTGCAATCACTATACTCTTCTTTATAAACCATTTATCGGACTCTATTTTTGTAATAAGCGCTACATCATTATCATTTTCTGAACGTATATACTGGGCAACAACATCTTTGCTGTCATTTTTACTGCAGTTTTTTTACATTATTTATTGTACCTACTACATTAATTAGAATTTTGCATTGAAACTTGGCACAATTTGTCTGCTTATTTCAGGCTATGACACAAAAATTTAAGTTTGTGTAATTTTTTAATATGCTGAAGGATACAAGGTGATATAAAAAAATCATATAAAAAGTAGTAGTCTCAAACTTTTGTTCATACCGGTTATGCAGTTTAAGATATATTCTTAACCTTACTACTTGTTATAACTAGAAGAACGTCTTTTTGAAATGGTCTATATTGATTTATTTAGCTTTATATTCGTAAGAAAATACAGGGTGTTCCTTTTGTCAATATATACATTTTTTAAATACTCAAAATATTATTCCCAGCACTTATAAAATTAAAAAATATACTCTAGAAAGTTAAACTGTTAATTACCTATGTAGCGGTGTACATAAAGAATATCAAAATAAAAAATTTTAATATTTTTTCCGCTAACTTAATTGGTAGAATAAGAAAAGAATTAAATGACGCGTAGGTAAGTTAAAGTAAAAAAAATATTTTTAAAAGATACATATAGTATACAATCGATAAACTAATCGAATCGATCGATATGTAATAAGTAAAAGGTGCATTATGAGTTTTTCTTTTTAAGCAAAAAGTTAATAACGAAATATAGTAACTTTAATTTTATTTAAAAAATCATTATCATTATTTTTTAAATATCTATTTAATTATCACTTTTGACAACCAATCTCAAACAGGATGCAATTATGTAATTTTATTAAAATGTATGCATTGGTGCCCAAGAATTGGCAAATTATATTAAAAAATAAATATTCTAGAAAATTGATTCCACCTTTACTTAAATTATTAAATTTTATTAAGTTAGGCTTGGTCAAGTATTTTTAATAATCGCTGGCGTAAATACAGATTAAAGTGTCAGTTTTTGACATATCATATGAAGAGTTTCACGTATTGAATTAATTAATATTTATTTTGTTAGCATACTAAACACTTTAGACGAAATAAGATTTTAACAATTTATCCTCCCTCCCTTTTGCTCCCTCTCCCCCTCAAAAAAAACCTCATTTCCAACCTTTAATTTTTATAGATTTTTTTTGGAATTTATAAGCTACATAGCTATAAGGTTACAGAAACAAAAATTGTACGCGAAACTAGTTTTATATTTAATTTATCAATTTTTCGTGTCTCACCTCAAGTACGCCCCTATATATTGGCCCTGCACTGGGTTCCATCGGAGCACCACTTCTAAGGCATAGATAGGCATATCTACGTATCTGGTACCTCTGTGCCAAATTTCGTCACGGTGCGCGAAAATGCAGACAAACCCCCAAATTTCCGTCTTAGGCCCCGAACTATGGTGAAATTGATACTTTAAAAACATTATAAAAGGCCGTAATTAGTGTTGCCGCCGAGATGAGAGATTCTCGTCTCTCGTCTCGTGTCGCCCTCCCTCCACGAGACGGGAGAGATATTTTCACACCAATGAAAGCTCGAGACGAGACGAGAGAAAGAACCTCTCTCGTCGAGAGATTCTCGTTTCTCTTGTTCTCTCGAGCAAAAAAGGTTGGTTTTATAAACTTTTATGATTTACCATCTGTTCGTATTGACCTATTATAGAGTTAAGCTGATATTTATGTATTGTTTTTTTTAAATAAAAGATATGCAAAAATTGTCAATATATATACCTTCCTTGACAACATGTACTGTGGCTTACCTTTCATTTACTTGAAATCAGATGGAGAAAATCCAAAAGTAACGTACTGAACATTTTTTGTTTAGAAATTATTCATTAACAGGAAATTGAAATTTTCTTTTCTAGCCTTTGGCGTGATTTTTGGTTATTTAGAAATCTAATGATTAAACAAAATATTTTTGGACGATTCTTTAAAGAGCTAAAATTCTGAAAATCAAATAGTTTTTTTGCTGAAATTAGTTTGTCTTTTATTTTGAAAAATATGGCAAATTTAGATTAAAAATCTGTTATTTAAAACATCGAAGACAATCAAAAATACATCTTTAGAAGTCTAGAAATCGAAAGTACTCAAAGATTGTATCAGAACCGATTAGATAAAAAATTAATAAACACAGAACACTCATTTGAAGAGATATATACAAACATAATAAAAAGCTTGAAGGAAGCAAGCATCGAAGCTGTTGGATACTGAGATAATAGAAATAGCAGGAAGAAGTGGAGACGAGAGACCCATTTTATCTCACATAACAAGACGAGACGAGAGAAGGCTTTCTCTCGTGTCGTCTCATCTGGCGGCATCACTACTCCGAATAAGATATAAATAAAGATTTTTTTCCAGTATCCTGGTGGTTTATTAGCTGGACATTTATATGATTTTGCTGTCGCCCCGGCAGCTAAGATACTGTTCATGACTTGTTCTGATTCGCGATAATGTTTAATTAGATCTAATATCCTTTTAATGTGATTTCCATATTGCGATAAATATATACTTTTAGATTGCAAGATATTGGCCAAAAGCGCAGAATACTTTGCTATCAGGCAAAGGGAAATAATAAATATCGGCCTTGTTGAGGCACTGTAAAGTTCAAATGCCATCTTTCTAGTTGCAGAATTGCCGTCTTATGATACTTTTTGACGGCCTTAAAAGATGACAGAATCTATTGTAGCTGAATAGATTTTAGTCAAAATTCGTAAATGCTAATGACAGTTTTTTGACAGTTAAAAAGTTTAAAAAACGTCGCATCAATATGCGGTTTTCGGAAAATAGTAGCGCTGGGATATAGTCCAAGTAGCTCAAAACAAAACCCAGCCCTGCTAACAGGAAATCCGTAATATGATGTCATACACCTGTTGCCACGTCCTGAAAAAATTGTGGGAAAAGGGGCCGTTCATAAATTATGTTGTCTAAATGAGTTTTTATCGCAGATTGTAGTAAGAAATACACAGCATAAAACGACGCGATGCGGGCTAATAAGCGCATGACAAATTATCGCACGGTTTAAATAGCCTAACCAACTCAAAGCACTAAAAATTTGGTAAGGTAAGAAGTTGAACCTTACTTATTATTTATAAAATTTTACAGAGGCAGAGGAGCCGGCAAAAGCTACATTGTTTATCAACAAATGAATGAATGACCGCCGAAACCGGGGTTACTACTTCTCTTTATATGTTATTACTCTGAGGTTTCTATGGAGGGCTTAAAACTCAGATTTTGTAAGTAGAACCAGGGCTCACTCTCGATATTTTGGTGCACTGGGTCAAGCACTAAATTGAATAGTCAATATCCTGGACCATATTTTTTACTTCTTATCATTCTATTACTTGGGCAAGTTTCTAGTAAATTAAATACACACAAATTTTTAAAAAATTTGTGCAGCAATTTTCAGCGGTGTGCCTAATTTTGTCCAACCACGCACACCTACACGTGCTTAGCTCTCGCAGACAAAAATTTTTATATTGCCATACTTATCATATAATTTATAGAGGTAATGTATAAAGATTTTGCATTTTTTAGTAAGAAAAATAAACTTTTGAGGAATTTTGAAGTAAGGGGGTAATTAGCCCAATTAAGCCCTCGTGTAGTCTGCGTGCAGTTACTTAAACTTTGTTGAAAAACTTACACAAAATAAAGCTAAATACAAAAAAGGCTAAAAACAGCTAAAATATACATGAAATAGATAATACGCTGACAAGAGCTATGGCCAAAGTAGAAAAAGATCCACGAAGGAACCAAACCAATTCGCATAAGAAGAGGTGTCATGCAGAGTGACACAATATCCCCTAAACTATTTAATGAGGCCCTAACAGTGGGAAAGAAATTACTTAATACCCTGAGAATTTCTCGTTCTTGTATTGAGACACCGCAGCCTGCAAAGATGGAAGTTTTCTGAAAATTTATGTATGGCTTCCGTAGTTCAATGCTAAGAATGTTTGCCTAGAGAGCAAGAGATCCCGGGTTCGAGTCCGGCCGAAGCACGAAACTTTTTTCTTATTTTTCTTTCTTTAATTTCACTTGTTGTTTATAGCCATAAAAGATGTTTTTAAAAACATAGATTGGGAAGAAATAGACATCAAAGTAAGCTGATAATACTTGAACCACGTATGCTTCAAATATCGCCTTAATAACAGTTAAGAAAGAAGAACTAATAATAATGATGGAAGAACTGAATCAGCAGCTAAAAATATAGGCTTAAGTATGAACTACACTAAACTAAAATCATAACAAACACAGATAAAGAAATCACGATCAGAATAAACCTAGAAAAAATAGAACAAATTATTAAACTTTCTTTTTTTTTTAATTTATTTATACTGGGACTTTCCATCCAATCAGGATCAATCGCCCAGATTGGCAAAGATATAGCAAGGTTAAAGCATTTTTAAACAAACACAAACAACCAAGTACGTAGCCAGGAATCGAACCCGGACCGCCGGTGTGAGAAACAAACATTGCTACCACTAAACCACGACGGCGACAAATTATTTAACTAAAAAAAAAGAAAACCAAACATGCGAAATCAAGAGACGGGTAAGATTGTCCTGGACAGCATTCCGTAAATTAAGCTACCTATCAAAAAATAAAAAATATCCTCAGTACCTCAAAACGAAAGGGTATAACCAATGTATTATTTCTGTACTGACCTATGGATCCCAGACCTGGACAAAGATCAATGGAAAGACAAATGTTACATGTAAAGCTAAGATAGAAAAAGGAATAAATTCATAGGAAATAAAACAAAAGTAAGAAATGTCAGAGCAGAAGTAGCAAAATTAAAATGGAAATTTACCGGTCATAATATCAGACAGAAAGAAGATGCAACAAATGTATTGTAAACTGGAGACCTTGGGAAAATAAAAGAAGTAGGGGAAGACCCCAAATGGGATGCGCGGACGATTTGAAGAAACATGCGGGAACTAGATGGATGAACACGGCGACAGACAGAGAAGAATTAAAGATATTGTAGGAGGCCAATGTCCAAAGATGGATCGAAGAAGGCTAAATAGATACAGAGGTAGATAGATAGATAATTTGCCGGTGGCAATTTACTTTGTTAACAAAATATATGCATAGTTTCCAATTTTTTTCAATTACTCGAAAATTTTACATTTAGATTTTTCTCAAGGTATGCAGCAACGCTCAGGCATTTTTTAAATATTTTTTGCAAAATTGTTAAAAATTATAATAAATCATAAAATTTTCCCAGAATTAAAAAAAATCAGCCATAAAGCAAATTTTGCAGGTATTTTACTCTATTTGTAATATTTATTTTTTTGGAATTACGTAACAAAATACTATTCGACTTTTAAACTTATTTTTTTTGAAATACGTTTTTGCTAGTTGTTGTTCTTTTGCTTAAGCCGCGTTGATGGCAGTATGTCTGTCGGTCTGCCTGTCTGTACCGCAAAATCTCTGAATCTACCAAACAGCTTATAATGATTTCTTTTTTAATTTTTAAGTAGAACCTGCAGTCTTATTAACATTGTTTTATCCCCAGAATTTTAAAAGACGAACATTTGAAAAATTTGGCTTTTACTAAATTATTCTTAAATAACAAAAACATTTAAAAACCTCTTTTACATCAGCTTAATAAAATACCTGTTTTGCATAAAATCTTTTTATAGCAACTTAATAAAAAATAAGTATTAAAAATATTTGTTAGAGCTTTAAGATATGTGTTAAACGTTAAATTCTTGCGCAAAAGCTCAGATACTAATTTTTAATCACGGCTTTATTAGGTTTCAAGAGGGCTTAAAGAAATTTTATAAAATTTGGTCAAAGATAAGGTTATCAAAACAAACCAAAAATGTTCCAGGACAATTGATGATTCTATATGGATTTTGTCCAAAAATTTCATAATATACCTAAATTACGGATAAAAAATAATTCAAGGATTATACCTATATACGTCTTCTGTGGCATAATATTGTTGCTCTATGTATGTAGTTTGCGATGGCATCTTTGGTTCGGTTCGGTTCAGTTCGGTTCATGGACAAAATGCATATAGAAAATCTGCTCCTTAATTTATTTATGAGGTTGAGAGGCCTATGGTACCTACCTATCCCATAGGATAGTTAAGAAAGGTTTTTTAAAATACCCTAGATCGATTGGGAATAATTATTTTTAATTACCGGGTGTTTGCATTTAATTTAAGTAAGATTTTCACAAACTTTGGCTGCTAATTTTTGCTAACTTGATTTTACAGAAAAAATGTTAATATATTTTTTACCTTCCTAGCCCGCGTAGAAATGACTAGGGAAGGTATTAGTTTCAAAATTTTTTTTTTGAGATAACGCCGAAAATGTGTATTTGAGTGTATTTTGACCTATCTTAACAATATCGTCTGTGTCTGTGTGTGTATATTATGTCTGTCCGTAACACGATAGCTCCTAAACCGCTGATTCGATTTTCATAAAATTTTCAGGTAAAATAGTATTCGACACTCTTTCTATATATTTTTTTAATACTAAAAATAGTAACTTTTTTTTGAATGAATCCAAAAATAAAAAAAAAATCATAACTTATACAATTTTTCTGTAAAGATTCTGGACAAAAGTTAAGAGCAATCTTGTATTTACGCCGTGACACAGGCGTTCTTACTTAAATTTAAGGCAAACACCCGGGGACTTAAAATTGAATAATCCATAACGATCCATCGATATGGGGTAGTCTAAAACTTTCTTCTTAATTTTTTTTGATAAAAAGAAGTTACTATTATTTAGAATTAAAAAAAATAATATCTTTGTTAGTTTTTAAAATATTGTTACAAATTTAAGTTATTTAAATTTTATAGTTAGAATTTATTTAGGTTTAGTGTAGTATTAGGTTGACGTATTCTTAATTTAGGTTTTAGTTGCGTTATCTGTGACAAACTGGTATGCGAACGGTCCGTGTTCTAGAAAAGGGTGGAATAATTCCGAATCTAACAAGGATGGAAAATTCTCGAATAGTAGGCAGACCCTTATATATAGGGCCGGACTTCGTGCATCTGGCAGTCAGAGATAACCAATGGTAGTGATCGCTAGATGTTAACGCGAAGTTAATAGGCGGATTAAAGTAGTGAATTATTAGCAAGTTATTAGTAAGTTTAAGTGCGTGTTTTTGTACATAATTTGTCGAAATAAATTGACGTATCGTTTTTAACAATTGCGAGTTTTAATTGTTGTGGAGAACCCGTAACAATATAAAGCTAATTTCTTATAATGTATTAAATGGTAATAAAGACTACTAAACAGAAAATGTATAGTTTTTCTGTAAATTTAATTAATAAATAAATAAAATAAATATACGTTTATTGTCATCAATATCTTACAAACAAAGACAAAGCAACGTCAAAGGGAGAAAACAAAATTACATTCTAACAAAAAAATAAAAATTCTCTCTCTAGTCTGTAAACTGAAATGTATAAAAACATTTTTCGAGCACATTATGCTTTTATTGCCATCCTGAAATGAACAGGGTTTTGTAAACCTTTTATGGACGGGAAGAATTCTGTATGCATTTATGGATTGGCAGAAGTACCTCTTTGTCTTTTGTCTGTTGAATGTTTGCTGCTGCTGTTGGTGGGGAACAACTCAGGATTTTTTTTACAAAGACAACTAAATGGAGGAAAAAAGTGGTGGCACTGTCATAATACCAATTTTTAAACCCCCTCCCCCAGTCTGAAAAGTGCCCTTGTCCATCTTTACAGATGGAAATGATTTGTTTTCTCTGATCCATGTATGACATCAGCAGTTTGAGAGAAATCCCTTTTATTCCACTCATTTCTAAGTACCCAGTAATTGTGGTCAAATTGATTTGATCTATTACCAATCGTTTAAGTAATAGTTTTAAAAAATCTTCCACAACTATACCACGGGTATAGTTGTATTTGTACTATAAGCCACTATACTAAAAATGTGACTCATATATTGTTTGTATTTTTGATATTTATATTATTAGTAATAATATGTGGTGGAATATTAAGTATAGAATCATCGGCAATAAATTTTTCATTAAAAAGGGTTTGACAATAATGGAGAAAGCTTATTTATAATTCCCTTAATTAAATATTGTTAATTAATCATTTTCAGGTGCAGTAAGTATATACCGCCCGCCGCCGCCGGGTAAACCAAAAAATTATGGACAAAATGTTTTCCGTTATAACTTTTGAAGTATATTATTTATTATAATGGACAAACTGCACTTTGTAGGTTACTTATCAGTAGTGGGGGAGGTCGTGAAATTTTTTGGAACTTATTTTCTTCGTCAGCAAACATTAATAGAATTGTTTAGTGAGTAATTCTAAGAAAAATATCTATATTACCCTTCCTATTTTCCTATGGGTTAGTAGGTATTGTAATGCATATATGTTGATTAGTAAAAGCTATACTTAAACTAAGTATGAAAAATAGTATGACTAATCTCTAATTATAGGAAATATCTCTGGCAAAATGTCAATAAATTAAATATTCAATTTGGCGGAATTTAAAAAAAAATAGGAATAGAAACCCCAAATATACTAGGTATCTTTGTTTGAAATTCAATGATTGACTAGAAACAAAATTTCGGACTTCCATTGTCTTTATTTATTTTAAACACGACGTTTCGGTTAGTAAGTATCTCTAACCGTTTTCAAGTGTAAATTGCTTTCAGTTCACACTTGAAAACGGTTAGAGATAAACCGAAACGTCGTGTTTAAAATAAATAAAGAGTATAAAATTCCGAAATCTTCTTTTTAATAGTAGGTATGTTTTTAAATGACTTGTGGTAGTGATTCACACGAGACCAACGAGACGAGACTTTCATAAAGTCTTGTCTCGTCTCGCCGATGAAATATGAAGTCTTGTCTCGAGTCTCGTCTTGTCTCGCGTCTCGTACGAGAGTCTCGCAAATGTATCGCAATTTCGTCATGCATAATCTTGTTCCAGTGTAGTACGGGAAATTTAACTTTACCTACTTTTTAGGTATAATGTAGAAGTAGGAAGAGAAAATTACAACAAAAATAACATTATTTATCTAAAAGTAAGTACCTAATAGGTACATACTGACATCATACACCTAAACAAAAAAAAAACATAGCATTATATATTCGAAAGTTATAAAAATAATATGAAAAGTAACACGTATATTCAGGTAGTCATAATAGTAGTAATTTGCGATCTGTCGTTATTGCAGTATTGCCTTTATGTTCCGCCGCCGGCCTTAAGAGAGAGAATACCTACGAGTCCGTTTTCGTTTCACGCATTATGTCGTTTTACAACAATCATGTATTGTGTTTTGAAAGTATTTATGAATGAAATGTTTTGTCTAAATTATTTCTAAATATTATGTTGTATTATAAATGAAATTCTCAAGTCTGCAGTCGGCACGCAGATATATGTACCTGCGAGACTCGCACGAGACTCGAGATGTGTTGCACGAGACTCTAGACGAGACCAATAAAAGTCTCGTCTCGTCTTGTCCACGTCTCGTCTCGAGTCTTGTCTCGAAAACAAGACGAGACCATGCGAGACTCTCGAAAACGAGACTCTCGCGGGCACCACTAACTTGTGGGCAAACTTTGTTCTTTGATTCAGCAAATTATGTGGCAGTAAGTTATTTGCTAAGCTGGCAGAGGTCAATTTTTTTCTGTGAATATTTCTTAAATTGTTCTATCTAGCATATGTGATCGCAAATCGACTCTAACATCAAAAGCATATGCAGCCCACATAGCACAAAAATCACATCAACGTTAAATTAACGTGAACCAAAATAACAAAGTTTTTTTTTACTTGAAAAAAACCTCATACCATGTAATATTTATTTTGTTAAATCTACATGCTTAAAGATAACTTAAAAACAAGGAGAAATCAAGCTATAAAAATGTACTTTTTGCTGAAGTTTCTGGTGCTGTGCATATAACATGTTTTTTACCCTCGTTATTTTCATCTACCAAATTCACACTTGAAAAGTCCTCCACAACATGTTCTAAAACGCCATTAGATTAAGGCTTCTCAAACCTACTAACTTTCTGCGTCTTTTTTGGTCACGTTTTTTTGATAACATTTTTTTAACTTAAAATAGACGCGAAAGGAAGTTATAAAAGTTCACTAGTTTAAGAGTCAACAAGATAATTTAAAAGATGGCGCTCAAGGCAAGATAAAATATTTATATATCTATCTATATACATTATGTTTTTTTTAAAAGCTAAACAAGATTTTAGCTCACACATATACTATACTATAGTAGTGTGAGCTATGGTGATCCTAATTTTTTCGAGAAAAAAAAAGTTGCTCCGATTTCAAAAATTTTTATATATCTTTGCGTTTCAGATGATTTTGAAACTTTTTTGTTGCGCCGTCTGTCTGTCTGTCTGTCTGTCTGTCTGTCTGTATGTCTGTCTGTCTGTCTGTCTGTCTGTCTGTCTGTCTGTCTGTCTGTGTGTCTGTATGTCTGTCTGTAACGACCAACGCGCATAACTCAAAAACCGCTTGCCCGATTTTAATGAAATTTGGTACCCAGGCTGGGTTTTGGGTCGAGATGGTCCCATTTAAAAATGAACAAAATCCACCGAACACAAGCCAAATAAAAGGGTGGGGGTAGATTTCAAAAATTAGAGTTTATGAAAAAATATGGCGTGTGTGATATCAAACGAAAGGTAATTGAGTCTGGAGTTAAACAAAATACATTTTAGTTTATTTTAAAAAAGGGGGGGGGTAAAATTCAAAAATTAGTGTTTAAGTGGAAATATGGCGTGTGTGATATCAAACGAAAGGTAATTGAGTCTGGAGTTAAACAAAATACATTTTAGTTTAAAAAAAAAGGGTGGGGGTAGATTTGAAAAATTAGAGTTTAAGTCAAAACATGGCTTGTGTGGTATCAAACGAAAGGTAATTGAGTCTGGAGTTCAATAAAACATACTTCAGTTTTTAGTTATATTAGCTTTCACGTAGATACACTATAACTATAGTACCCAGTGTGAGCTTAGGTGCCCATAGATTGGCAGAGTATTTTAACAGTAAACACATTCACAGAATATTAATGTGTTTTCATTAGGTTAATAACAGATGCGTCGTGATCGTGAAGGATCAGGGATCAGTTCCTCAACAGGTTTTTGGAGTTTAGAGGCCAAAGCACTGCCTGATAGATTTCGTCAAACTGAAAAATGCTGACAAAAAAGGTGGCGCTGCTGTTAGAAAAATCTCAAAAATATTCTGTAAAATAGCCATGCAAGTCGCGTTTTAAAATTCGTGTAGAAAAGGCGTGAATCTAATGTGAGTTTAACGTTGATAAAAATCACGTGAAACTAACGTAAAAACATTGCTGTTTTAATTTGATAATGGCGTTATTACAACGCAGTTTTTAGCAAAGTTATTTTTACAACGTTAATAAATGACCTATTAAGCATGTTTTCATATATGAAATAAACGTTTTTTTCTAGTAGCTTTTAAAATCAACGTTTTTTTTTCTCACGCCTTTTTTACGTGTTAAACACGTGATTGTGCTATGTGGGAGAGCTCTCGAAAAATAAAAGAAGAAAGTCTACAAAGGGACAATATGCCAGTGATAAAATAAAATATAACTTTATTTTGCTCAAAGATACTATAATTAAGTTATAATAGCTAAAAGCAGGGGCTTAGGATTGTAACCAATATAGACAAGACAACATTTCGGAAAATCCACTTTCTAGAAGAATTTTCCATTACTTTTGGGCAAATGGTCAATTTTCCCCTAATTCGACACCGCCGAATCCGAATATACCAGTTGCCACCTCGACATGTTGACAGGGGCTGAGATATTCAAGATGGCGGCCAACATGGCGGTGAAATTTTAAATTGTCGCTGTAAAGTTCAAATTGACACAGGTGTTCATTCAAAATATATATTTATATAACTAAAAAATATTATCATATTAGTTTGTTTTTAAATGGCTGCAAAAACCTCCAAAAACCCCCCCCAGACCCTCCAAAGTCTGAAAGTTTAATGTTTTTTCAAATTTTCTTACAAATTACGTTTCTAAGGGTAAAACTTATAATTACATAATACTTTATTATAGACAATAAAATAATTCCCTTCTTAACAAGTTATAATTTAATGGAGTTGGACTGATAACAAATTCTCCAGCGGCGTCCGTTAATTGAAGTAATTTAAAAATATCCATGTTTCTTCCGAGAATTATTAGATTTTTTTAAAATCTGATTTCTGCACGAAAACATTTGTTATATTTTCTTCTAGTCAAAAAAAAAATTTTTTTTAACGGCGCAGAACATGAGAATTGGTTTCATAATTAAAACTTTAGGGACATCCGTAATTAAATCAATTAAAAAAAAAAGACAATAAACCATTTTTGTTACAGGTTTCATCTCAGAAACTTAATATGAAAAAAACATATACGATTTTTAATTGTAAACTCCTGGGAAACAGAAACGGGTTGCAGACAGACCAGAGAATTCGTAGACCGTCCAAAAGCGACTCGAATTAGATGGATGCTGGGACGGACACGAAAAGACCTCGGACTGCTGATAGGTACTCTAACCGGACATAACCGGTGGAGGAAGCACATGACACGTATAGGAGTCGAGAATGACCCTACCTGCCCAGCCTGTGGACAGGAAGAAGAGACATCAAGACACCCCGTGGCAGAATGCGAGGCCTACGCAAGGATGAGACCAACGATTATAAACACACAGGATTGCTTATTTCCATTTAACTCTATGTTAGCGTCGCTCAGCGAGACGAACAGTGTCTGCTTACGTCACCAGCGGACCAGTTGCTTTGTTTGTATTGAGAGTTCGTGTGATTTTAATTTGTTTTTGACGTTTTTACCTCCGTTTTTTTGCGTTTTTTCATTTATTTGACGGTGTGGTTGACTATTTAGGAGGCAAATCTGAGGGCACGGCAGTGCCTCGCCAAGTTCACGCGCCGTACCATCTTTTCTTGAAACATTTCAGCCGATATTTGACCTATCTAAAACTCTACTTCGGAATGAGCTACGAATCTCAAACTGTGAACAGTCGTAGATCTCCATCGAGATAACAATCCCTTCATGTTTAGTTTCACGGAATTCCCAAAAGTACTGAAGTAGTTACGAAATTTCAAAAAACGTCGAAATTGTCACTCACTCCTGTATAGATCATCAAAATTCTACTGTACTTCCAGACATGCTACAAAGCTGAAATTTGGCAGACTAATTATTACCAAACCCCTGGAAAAAATCAAAAAACCCCAAAATTCTAATTTACTTTACTCCCCTATACATGTAAAGTTATGTAAAAGTAACATTGCCCACTTCCAGATATGGCAGACTGATAGAAACTATGAGAAAACTATAGAAAAAAATTAAAAAACCCCAAAATTATAATTTACTTTCTTCCGTTATAAATGTAAAGTAATGTAAAAGTAACATTGCCCACTTCCGGACACGCTAGAGAGCTGAGCTTTGGATGACTGATAGGAACTATGATAAAACTATAGAAAAAGATTTAAAAACCTCAAAATTATAATTTACTTTCCTCCCCTATAAATGTAAAATAATGTAAAAGTAACATTGCCCACTTCCGGACACCCTAGTGAGCTGAGCTTTGGAAGGCCGATAGTAACTACGATAAAACTATAGAAAAAAATTAAAACACCCCAAAATTCTAATTTACTTCCCTCCCCTATAAATGTAAAGTTGTGTAAAAGTAACATTGTCCACTTCCAGAAATGCTAAAGAGCTGAGCTATAGGAAAAAATTTAAAAACACTAAGAATTTAAATTACTTTCCTTCCCTATAAATGTAAACTTATCTAAAATTAACATTGCCTACTTCCAGGAACACTAGAGAGCTAAGCTTTAGAAGGCTGATAAGAACTATGATAAAACCATAGGAAAATATAAAAAATCTCAACATTTTTAATGAGGCATTGCAAAAGTTTTGAACAATATCCCGTATATTTTACAACTTTAAAACTTAAATATTATCCAAATCCTTTAAAAAAGCAGTGAAATCATAACAAAACCATTTCATGTAAAAAAGCCAAGATCGCGAAAGTGGTATTCCGTAAAAAGAATTGAGATAAAAGTAAAGCCAAGTTCTACAATACAAATTTCAAAATGAATGGTTCTTACTAGTTTGGAAATGTTTTTCTAAACTTGGCTATTAGGGCTGCAAATGACTCTTAGGAAATTGAACGTAAAGAAGTTTGGTTGGAATAGCAAAGTTTAAAAAACATTTCCAAACTAGTAAGAGCCATTAAATTTGTGTTCATTGTAGTGTAGAACTTGGCTTTACTTTTATCTCAATTCTGTTTACGGAATACCACTTTCGGGTACTTGGCTTTTTTTTACATGAAATATTTTTGTTATGATAAATATTTAGAAATGTGAATTAAGTGAATTGATATAAAGAAAGCACATTAATTTATTGTTGAAATAAAAGCTTTGTGTTCCCTCTTTCAGTGTAGAAATATAAATATATATACTTTTATATTATTATATTTATATAAACTTTTAATTTTTTTGGATTTTTGGAAACTCCTTGCTCATTAAATCACATTGAAGGTACTTTTTTTAAACTGATTATTGGAAAGTTTATTTTGTAGACAGTTTCTCCAAGTTTAGTTTCAGTTTTTTTCTTAAGTTTTTTTAGTCTCCTTATAGAAGTTTTCAGAAACATGTTACAGGAGAAGGAGTGAAAACGGGCGCTGGGTGGGATAAAAACAACTCATAACACAAACAATGTAAATCATTTGAAAAAAAACTTATGAAAATCAATTGATATAAAGCATAAGAAGTTGAAAACACATCTTATTTGGCTGTTTTCTCCAAAAACTGACTGGTTTTTGATATAATAATATAATAAATATTGCAATTTTAGATCTGAAATATCAAATAAATACCTTTTTGTTACTACATAATATAAGTTTATTTTATTATATCCGCAACAAAAACAATAAATTATACATCTAATGATTTAAATTGATTAAACTTTTAGAAAAAATCCTACTTCTATTCTAAAACTTTCAACTATTTAAAAAAGAAACCAACATATCGTCTGGTAGGAAAGTTCAGCTTTCAGAGCAAACTCTTGATTTATCAAATCATTTGTTTTGAATGAATGAAATTATTAATTATATTTACTATCACGAATAAAAAATTTGTTTGCAAATAAGCTAGAAAAAAGAGGGAAAAACTCACGATTGCAATGTGTATTAAATGAAGCGCGCTGAGCAGAGGTCCACTAGTGGCGTAAGCAAGGCACCGCCTACCGCTGAAAGATTCAAGCTAATAAGCAATCCTGTGTGTTTATAATCGTTGGGATGAGACAACAGGCACTCGGAGCGCCAACTCTGAGCGAGGAAGAACAGGAAGGTCCAATGAGTTACCTGACCATCAAAGGGAAGTGCAGAGAGTGGGTTAAGGGACAGACTTGTGGCATGGCAAAAAGGGCCTACTTGTCAGACCTGCGGGTCAACCCCCCCACTACTACTACTAGTAATTGTAAACAGTAAAAACATGTTTTTCACACGTATTATTCAATTTAGCAAAAAATGGGTTCTTTACTTCGTCATAGACAATAAAATTTCCTTTCAGACGCGGTGTAACAAAGTGGAAGTTATTCCATATTTACCGCTCCAGTGGTGTCCTTAATTTAAAGTAATTATTTAAAATCAACAAACTAATCAATTTTTTATAGGTTTTATCCGATTTTCCTAAGAACAAAGATTGTATAATAAAATAATATAAGTTATTTACTTTAGTGTGGATAACGAAATTTTCTTTTAAACGGTGTATCATAAAATGTGGTAGAAAATATAGCTAACTCTCCAGTCCAGAGACGTCCGTACATTTTCAAAAATTACCAAAAATACATTTTAGTCAAATTTTCATAAAAACTAAGCAGCGAATATTATAAGTTTTTTGCAATTTCCGTAAAAACTAATTTTTCTAAAAAATATATGTATTAGACTTTATTAAAGAAAGTCATTTTCAACGATCAACCAAAAGAAAAATTTTTATCTTTTAAATGGTGTAAAACCTTATTGGATAAAAATAGTTAGATAAATAAAAACTTAAAATAAATTAGATTTTTGACCATCTTTTTGTAAAATGCATAGTTTTTGACAAAAATTGCAAAAAACTTAAATAAAAAAAACTGATTTTTAAAAAGGGATTCAAGTATACGAACGCTATTGGAGTTTTACGTACACTATATTATTGCATAAACCGGTATATATATTAAACAGAAATTGTATTATATACCTGGTGAGCCAAACAAACCGGACAATATTTGTTTAGTTATAACTTTTGAACTATACAACCGATTTTAATAGGACAAACTGCACTGGACAAAGAATTCATCAGGGTTTTGAATTAGTATATTTTTTTGTCCGTTATCTTAAAATCCAAGATGGCGGACGCAATTAAATTGTACCCTTCAAAAAAGCTTGTTTATTCTTGGGCTGCGAATATATTTTAATTATTTTTTAAATCAGTAAAAAAGCTGCATTCTTGTCACGTACAACAAGGTACGAATCAGCAAAATCGGTTAGGTTCTAAAAGAAAATATTTTTGTTTCAACCATTGTTTTGAATAATATACGATTGCCTTGCCAATCATGTCTGCATTTATATCCTTATAAATTAATTACTACTGAACCGCTTTTGCTGAAATAAAAATCATCCAGGTGAAAATTTCAAAATTTATCGTCGTCTTAAAATTCAAATCACTGCAGTTTGTCCCATTAAAATCGATTGAATAGTTAAAAAAAATAAGAAAAACAATGTCCGGTCTTTTTTGGGCCACCCGGTATTTTAAATAAAATGTGATGAAAATAAGCATATTGGGGATGCTTAAGGGTGCGTGTCTTTGGAGGAGTAGAACCTAGGTAGCTAGAAAGGATATCGTTTAATAGGCCTTTAATGAGCTTTAAGTTTTTTAAAAACTTATAAATGGAAAAAATGCTCAAAAATCCAAAATGGCAAAGCTATTTTGACAATGTTCCTTGATGGAAAGGGGTTGCGGCTTCTGGATTTTACTTCTTAAACTCTTTTTCTTAGTTTTTTACCCCTTATTTAGCACCTCAAAAAGCTTAAAATAAGCCACTAAAAAAAATGCCACCAGAACTTTCCAATTTGACCCCGTTTTGTATAACAATTATTTGGGCTACACTCGAGGGGTCATCGGCACCCTAAAATTTTGTACAGCGTCCAACAGGACTTGGGTCCTGACGTGTACTGTTGGGTCCTGTTGAGTACTGTTGGGTACTGTCGTGTACTGTCGAGTACTGTTGGGTACTGTCGTGTATTGTCGAGTACTGTTGGGTCCTGTCGGTGTACTGTTGGGTACTGTCGTGTACTGTCGAGTACTGTTGGGTCCTGTTGAGTACTGTCGTCGTGCCTTGGGGGGGTCCGACAGGGACAAAGCGCGCCCTCAAAAAACATGCGAGCAAAAAAAAAAAAAAAAAAAAAAAAAAAAAAACAAGTCATCATCTTTGGGGAACCGCGCCGCGCTCACAAATCTTGCGACCAAAAAAAAAGGTCATCCTGGGGAAGACCGATAGGGCCTTAGCGCGTCCTCTCAAAACACTGGCGACTAAAAAAAAAACAAAAAAAAAAGGTCATCATCTTTGGGGACCCGCGCCGCGCTTAGCGCGCACTCAAAAAACTTGCGACCAAAAAAAAAAACAAAAAAAAAAAAAGGTCATCCTGTCGTTTTGCAACTACGCCACTAATTCTGGGAAAGAGGGTTGTGTCGAGTACTGTTGGATTCTGTGTACTGTTGAGTACTGTTACGTACTGTCGTGTACTGTTGGGTACTGTCGTGTACTGTCGAGTACTGTTGGGTACTGTCGTGTACTGTCGGGTACTGTTGGGTCCTGTCGTGTACTGTTGGGTACTGTCGTGTACTGTCGGGTACTGTTGGGTCCTGTCGTGTACTGTCGAGTACTGTTGGGTACTGTCGTGTACTGTCGAGTACTGTTGGGTCCTCTCGTGGTACTGTCGAGTACTGTTGAGTACTGTCGAGTACTGTTGGATCCTGTCGTGGTACTGTCGGGTACTGTTGTGAAATTTGTACAGTACTGTTGAAAGCTGATGACCCCTCGGCTACACTACATGTTTTTTGTGCATTAGCCTCAGTTTTTGGGATTAAAGATGATAGTCTACGAGAGGATCGTTGTATTAAAATTTCCGAAAAAATAGAAATCAATCTCTATCTTACCTTTCTTTTAAAAAAACATGTTATCATAAAATAGGCAACTTCTTAAAACCTGTTCTGTCATGGACTATCGTATTTTTTCCGACACAGTAATAATGTTTTTAATTTTTTTAATATTATAAGGCCCTTGCAATTTAAAATGTTTTATTCCAAATTAATCGAAGAAATATTGGAAACTACAAATTTAATAAAATAGACCTTGATCTGGTTTTCTTCAGATATAACAATAAAGAATTATTGTGTTCTCAAACTTGACTCAATGATATTAACAAGTGCAGGGTAACGTTTAATTTTAATATAATTAATATAATCATGACATTATCACCAATTTACACACACAGAGCCTCCTTTATCTTACCACTGATCTTTTCTTTATTTACCTAGTTGGTGATGTTAAGATCAAACAAAAAATAAAGTAAAACGTTTTTCCTGAACTTTCTACAAAAATATTATTTCATAAATAACCATACCTAGCTCTGACGGCCCCACAGTGCTGGTTTAAGGGCCTAACGGGCCCTAGGCACTAGCAGCAAGACTGGCTCCCTCCCCCTTAACAAAGCCGCTAAAAAAACAAATAGATTCCGTGGGATAAGTTTAATTACACAAAAAAAATTCACGTAAAATATTTAAGTCGAATTTTCAGTTTTTAGTTATATTAGCTCACACGTACACTATAAGTATAGTACCTAGTGTGAGCTTAGACGCCCATATATTGGCAGAGTATCTTGAGTTATACTGTCAATTAAATTTAATGTGGAAAGGTTGTCTTTAGAAATTTAAACTCATCATCATATATGTTCGCGGAAAAGGTGGAAAAGTTAAGGAAATGGCAAATTCTCGCTCTAACAGGGCCGGTTTGCAGTTTCCCGTAGGCAGAGAGAGTAGGAGCTGATGCGCCGGTGTACTTAGCTGCAGTGATGCAGTGGCGGCTGCTACAGGGAGGGCAACAGGGCAGTGCCCTCTCAAAACTAGACAACAAACAGTATTTTAATTGATTTATTTAAAAAAAGTTAAACCTTCCTTTACGACATGTCTAGTTCTTTTTTTAGTCTGTGGTTAACAAAAGGCCATTAATTGGATAAACTTTTTACCGCGCGAGACAAGGGTTAAATTTCTTCCGTTTTTCAGCGGTGTATGGGTGGTTGTTCTCTCGCTGCGTGGCGGGACGAATGTTTGTTTTAGTTGACGTCGGCCATCTGCATCGTGCGAAAACGTTCGTTGCCCTTCCTACGTGTTGCCGGTTCTATCCTTACGTATGAGTTTGTTTTGATTTGGGGTGGGTTGGTAGTTAAAAGACATACCGGTCGCGTGTCCATTGTTTGTTTTTGTTTTCGTTTTTTTTTTCAAAATGGAAATAACTACCGTCAATCAATTACCTGTGCAAATTTCTGAACATATTAACTTCGATTACAAATAAAATCTTTAGAGCCACATAGACCGGACCTAACCACCTTAGTGCAAGTAATGCAGAGGGGTGTTTTAAAAAAACTAATACTAGAATATTTAATAAAAAATTATACGATTCTAAAAAGTGGTGTGCGGTTGTGAAAAACGAAATGCTTTTTTGTGCTTTATTCGCCTTCTTATGAACAATCCGCGAAATGATCCTGCGTGGGTGGCAAAGGCAATGTGTGATATCAAGCACTTTAGTGAAAAGTTAAAAAGACACAAAGTAAGTGCTACTCATTTAAATAACCACATATAATTTTCTTTGCTAGGCAAGACTGATATTAGGTGCCAACTGAATAGTGCCTATTGAGAAAACATTACCGAACTTAATGAAAATGTGACAAAAATAGACATATACTGGGTAGGTATATATACTACGGGCCCATGAAAAAGAAAGGCGAATGGACTTTATCTATAAACAAGTAAACTAAAAACTGCACCAAGTAGCTAAAATTAAATTATTTAGGTAAGTTTTTTTTATATCATTATTAATGCAATAGAAATATCCGCCCCCCTAATTTATAACGTCACCAACCGCCACTGCAGTGATGGTGTATTTGGCCGCTGAAGTTTTGGAATTGCTGCTAGAGACAATAAAAAGACTCGTATCATAGAGTAATATATATATTACTTTATGCTCGTATCATTTCTGTACATCTCCCGGCTTATGTAGCATGAAGGCTGGAGGAGCTCCAAGATATGTAATTGGTACAATTAATACCGTGCTGAGTTTGAGCTCTAGGCTCTAGTTGACCACATATGGGGTGGTTTTTAAATACTAAAAACTTAATCAAAATATAAAAACTTACCTTAGTTTATTTCAATGCTTTGTCATCGGTTTTAAGGGTTAGGTTTTGTTTTGAGTTTATTCATAAATAATGTTTCAGTTGTTAAATATAAAAAATAAATTTAAAGAAATTTGATTATTTTTCTGCCAAGGCAAGGGTAAAAAGGTAAAGTTAAACAATAAAGGTCTTTACAGATAAATCAAACAATTTGCAAACTTTTGTCAGTGAGTTTCGTATGTAGGTATGACAACATTTGTTTCATAGCCAACTAAGCTAATAACTGTTTTTTTTATAAATTCATATTTACCATGAATTAATGATAGGCTTGTTATACATAGTTAAAAAGCTCTTTTTATGCTCTATTTATTGAAATCCAATATGGCTGCCATAAGAAATAATAAAGTTGGCTATAGTTACAAAAACCTCAAAGACTCAGAAAAAAACGTTAAAATCATTCGACTAGCAGCAGTTGATTAAACGAAACTTTTGGCGAGATTTTTGAAATCCACTGTAGATATATGTAGTTCCAATACAACGCCCTATTGGGCTGGTAATAGCGCAACTTTTTTCTTATTTAACTAAAATTGAATCTCTTACCGTTTACTCAATTTCGATGTAGTTACTTTCATCTGAGTTACCCTGTATAGTTACCAAAACTACGACAAAGGTCAGAGTTCGCACTGTCAATTACTGTGTAATAAACAGCGGCGCTCTTCCACTCAGACCTTGTATTTTACTTTATAAAAATACATGTCTTAAACTTTTGCTAGGGCCCATCAAGTAAGGTCACTCATCTTCAAGCAAGCTTTACAATGAGCGTCCTTACCATCAAAGCCAGTCACAAAATACTGATAATTTTTGAAGTTTTAGGACCCTATACAAACCAAACCGAAACAAACCAAACTCATAAAAATAACATATCTACTATCAAAGAAATCCCTATCCATTATCGTAAATGACGAAATCAAAATCGCCCCAGATCATAAAAAAATTAAAATGGTATAACAGTCCAATGGCAAAAACGGAATTCTTAATAACCAGGTTGGGGGTTGGGGCCCGGCCCAAGCCTTAGATTTTTTTACATATATTCCACACGTTTCGTAAAAAACACAAAAAATAGCTTAAAATTCGACATCATGAGGCTATAGAGGCGTCGGTCAGGCCCCTAACACATATTCCTGGGTGCGCCACTGATAAATAAGAACTTTCGTACCTTCACTTGGTGCTTGCTTTCCTTTTTTACCCTAAGGTACAACCCTCTCGTTTCAAAAACCAGCAGTACTCCGCCAACCTCTTTTCCACCTTAGCGATGTCTTGATGAAACCGTTCCCCCGTTCCGAGACTGCTCCTAAATTTTGAGAAAAGAAGTCCAGATGCGAAAGAAGGAATTGCACTTTAAGGGACATGTTAAATCCCAGGGCCTTGTACGCTAAGAGCAATTCCTCGACCTGAGCGACATAATCATCACTTTTATGGTTACCCAAAGAGTTCTTACACACGTTTTGGAATGCAAACCAAGCTAGTTTTTCTTTTTGATTTAGGTGTTCAATAAACGTCGAATCTTAAAAAAGTGGTCTATTCTGGGGCCCCACAAAAACACCTTCCTTGATATTAGCCTCACTAAGACGAGGAAATTTAGTTTTCAAAAATATGAATGCGTCGCCTGTTTTGTCCAGTGTTTTTACAAACTGTTTGATCAGTCCAAGTTTGATGTGCAAAGGCGGCAAGTAAATATTATCTTGCGGGACTAATAAGAATAGTTGGCGACATTTTTCTGACCGGGAGTAAATCTTTCTCGCAAAGGCCAGTTCCGCACAATGTAATATTTGTCCCGTGCTCGGCTGTCCCATTCACAAATAAAGCAAAAATATATATTTTTTTATTATAGTTTCTGTATGAGCGTATACAAGGGGGGAGGGAGGCTTGGGGGCGAAAGTACTTTTTATTATATTAATAAATAAAAGTGGAAAAAATTTCCAAGCCCCTCCAAGGCCATTTTTTGTATATGCCAGTGGTTTCTGTATACATATATATACTTTTATATACTAATATGTTGCATTATAGTTTGCTATAACGTTTATTACCATTACCGTTAAGCTGCTGGCAGCTAAAATTTTATAAAAATAATTAGAAAATGCATATAAAACGGTAATTTACGGTATTTAATTACCATTTATGCAAAACACCCCCCCCCCCCAAATACATAGCTTACCACCTTGGTATAAATATTAATATTTGACAACACTAAACTCTCCAGTCTCTCAGAAATAATGATGTTAAGGCCAAAAAAAATCCTTTCCGTCCCATCAAACTATCGAAAAGTAGTAAAACTAGGTGGGGGGTCTCCCCCAAAAATGGGGGGTGATGGGGAAAAACGGAGTTTATATTTGGATTCAGGAGGTCATTTTACATAAGAATCGGCAAGAATGGTGTCAGGGCCTATTTTCATGCCGACCAGTGTTTTCGGTTCGGTTCGGTTCGGTTCGGTTTCGGTTCGGTTCGGTTCGGTTCGGTTCGGTTCGGTTCGGTTCGGTTCGGTTCTTCATTTGTCCTTTATGATAAACTATGGAGGCTCTGTCGGAGTCCAAGAGTCCAAGGAAAAAAAATAATTCATAAGGATTCTAAAATCACGGCCATTTTTTTGAAATGGAAACATATAACCAGTGGCGCACCCAGGAATATGTCTTGGGGGGGCCCGAGGTCTCTTGGGGGGGGGCCGAACCCTCATAATGGCCAATTTTAATCTATTTTTTGTGTTTTTTCATGAAAAATGTGTAAAAAAATCTAAGGCTTCTTGTTCTTCTTCTGAACTTTGGAAGTGATTCCCAAGTAAAAAGGGCTTATGTGAATAAAAAAAGAAAATTTAAATGCCGGGTGGAAAATGATGAAAACTTAGATTTTGTTATACTTTATCATGATTTTACTGGTATCTTAATAATTCGAAGATAAGGACTTTAAAAAACATATTTTTAAAGTCATGTGAAAGAAAGAGCCCGAAAGATATGGTTCAATAAGCCTTAAATACATAGAGGGTTGTAAGATTTGTTTTAATGCTAAAGAAAAGAGAATAAGAAATAGGTAATGGTTTTTCATTTTTGTATTTCACTTTTTATATTAGAAAGCGCGAGGAAAGTACCTAATTAATCCTTAAGGTAGGGCTCAGTTTAATATGTAGTGCTAATTTATCAGTTGGTGGCAAATCGGTGTGAAAAGCGTTAAAGGGTTCATTATTAAAAGGTAGGTAAACTTGACTTTGACATTTTGCAATCAACTACTAATTTTTGCCATAATCATTATTATGATATTACGGATGTGATAATATAAATATTTTATTTTCTGTTCTAATTAAATTTCTTTTATAATCACAAATGTTTGTTATGCTCGGGAACAAAAGAATATAAATAACAGGTTAAATTACGTAAGTTGCTGGTATGCGTGTGTGTGTGGAAATTTTATCATATGATTTTTATTGTACACACACACAAGAAAACAAATACATATTTTATATATTTATGTTATTAGCCAACTAATTATTACATGATTAATAAACAACATTATTTATTTTAAAGAGGATCATGGCATGCCGTGAGGTCGTAAATAGACCAAAGATTAACAAGTTAGTAGTAGTAACTTTTGGACGGATAATGTATTAAAAATAATGTTTTCCTAAAAATTAGGTAAAAATTATTTTATTTTAAGAATTTTGTCTCAAAATGTATATCTTCTTATCATCAGGGTTGCCAACTTTTGAATTTTTTAAATATGGGACATTACGGTTTACTTAGGGGTCATTTCATATTAAATGAGCCAGACGTTTGGCTCACTGATACATTTATTCTAGCCACAAAGAGGATTAAAAATCCTACATTTAAAATTTTTTAGCTCACACTACTATTATACTATAGTAGTGTGAGCTATAGTGATCCTAATTTTTTTGAGAAAAAAAAAGTTGCTCCGATTTCAAAAATTTTTATATATCTTTGCGTTTCAGATGATTTTGAAACTTTTTTGTTGCGCCGTCTGTCTGTCTGTCTGTCTGTCTGTCTGTCTGTCTGTCTGTCTGTCTGTCTGTCTGTCTGTCTGTCTGTCTGTCTGTCTGTCTGTCTGTCTGTCTGTCTGTCTGTCTGTCTGTCTGTCTGTCTGTCTGTCTGTCTGTCTGTCTGTCTGTCTGTCTGTCTGTCTGTCTGTCTGTCAGTCTGTCTGTCTGTCTGTCTGTCTGTCTGTCTGTCTGTCTGTCTGTCTGTCTGTCTGTCTGTCTGTCTGTCTGTCTGTCTGTCTGTCTGTCTGTCTGTCTGTCTGTCTGTCTGTCTGTCTGTCTGTCTGTCTGTCTGTCTGTCTGTCTGTCTGTCTGTCTGTCTGTCTGTCTGTCTGTCTGTCTGTCTGTCTGTCTGTCTGTCTGTCTGTCTGTCTGTCTG
This sequence comes from Aspidapion aeneum, assembly GCA_963576565.1. Taxonomy (NCBI): domain Eukaryota; kingdom Metazoa; phylum Arthropoda; class Insecta; order Coleoptera; family Brentidae; genus Aspidapion; species Aspidapion aeneum. Next base: position 184,453,609 of record OY755038.1, read on the forward strand.
TCTGTCTGTCTGTCTGTCTGTCTGTCTGTCTGTCTGTCTGTCTGTCTGTCTGTCTGTCTGTCTGTCTGTCTGTCTGTCTGTCTGTCTGTCTGTCTGTCTGTCTGTCTGTCTGTCTGTCTGTCTGTCTGTCTGTCTGTCTGTCTGTCTGTCTGTCTGTCTGTCTGTCTGTCTGTCTGTCTGTCTGTCTGTCTGTCTGTCTGTCTGTCTGTCTGTCTGTCTGTCTGTCTGTCTGTCTGTCTGTCTGTCTGTCTGTCTGTCTGTCTGTCTGTCTGTCTGTCTGTCTGTCTGTCTGTCTGTCTGTCTGTCTGTCTGTCTGTCTGTCTGTCTGTCTGTCTGTCTGTCTGTCTGTCTGTCTGTCTGTCTGTCTGTCTGTCTGTCTGTCTGTCTGTCTGTCTGTCTGTCTGTCTGTCTGTCTGTCTGTCTGTCTGTCTGTCTGTCTGTCTGTCTGTCTGTCTGTCTGTCTGTCTGTCTGTCTGTCTGTCTGTCTGTCTGTCTGTCTGTCTGTCTGTCTGTCTGTCTGTCTGTCTGTCTGTCTGTCTGTCTGTCTGTCTGTCTGTCTGTCTGTCTGTCTGTCTGTCTGTCTGTCTGTCTGTCTGTCTGTCTGTCTGTCTGTCTGTCTGTCTGTCTGTCTGTCTGTCTGTCTGTCTGTCTGTCTGTCTGTCTGTCTGTCTGTCTGTCTGTCTGTCTGTCTGTCTGTCTGTCTGTCTGTCTGTCTGTCTGTCTGTCTGTCTGTCTGTCTGTCTGTCTGTCTGTCTGTCTGTCTGTCTGTCTGTCTGTCTGTCTGTCTGTCTGTCTGTCTGTCTGTCTGTCTGTCTGTCTGTCTGTCTGTCTGTCTGTCTGTCTGTCTGTCTGTCTGTCTGTCTGTCTGTCTGTCTGTCTGTCTGTCTGTCTGTCTGTCTGTCTGTCTGTCTGTCTGTCTGTCTGTCTGTCTGTCTGTCTGTCTGTCTGTCTGTCTGTCTGTCTGTCTGTCTGTCTGTCTGTCTGTCTGTCTGTCTGTCTGTCTGTCTGTCTGTCTGTCTGTCTGTCTGTCTGTCTGTCTGTCTGTCTGTCTGTCTGTCTGTCTGTCTGTCTGTCTGTCTGTCTGTCTGTCTGTCTGTCTGTCTGTCTGTCTGTCTGTCTGTCTGTCTGTCTGTCTGTCTGTCTGTCTGTCTGTCTGTCTGTCTGTCTGTCTGTCTGTCTGTCTGTCTGTCTGTCTGTCTGTCTGTCTGTCTGTCTGTCTGTCTGTCTGTCTGTCTGTCTGTCTGTCTGTCTGTCTGTCTGTCTGTAACGACCAACGCGCATAACTCAAAAACCGCTTGTCCGATATTAATGAAATTTGGTAACTTGGCTGGATCTTGCGTCGAGATGGTCTCATTTAAAAATGAACAAAATCCACCGAGCACAAGCCAAATAAGAGGGTGGGGGTAGATTTCAAAAATTGGAGTTTATGTGAAAATATGGCGTGTGTGATATCAAACGAAAGGTAATTGAGTCGGGAGTTAAAAAAAATTAATTTTAGTTTAAAAAAAAGGGTGGGGGGGTAGATTAAAAAAATGAGAGATAAAGTGAAAATATGGCGTGTGTGATATCAAACGAAAAGTAATTGGGTCTGGAGTTAAACAAAATATATTTTAGTTTTTTTAACAAAGGGTGGGGGTAGATTTCAAAAATTAGAATTTAACTTAAAACATGGCTTGTGTGGTATCAAACGATAGGTAATTGAGTTTGGAGTTGAATAAAATATATTTAAGTTTTTAGTTATATTAGCTCACCCGTACTCTACATCTATAGAACCTAGTGTGAGCTTAGGTGCCCATATATTGGCAGAGTATTTGATTTATAATCAAATTTTGAATATCAAAAAACCGGCCAATTTGGCTTTAGTACATGTGTGGAAACAATAAGATATCTCGAGAACTACTTACACTAGGATAGTGATATAGGGCTTATATAAAAGGCTTTCAAACTACGTTTCGAATAAGGTATCACATGATCCATTTTATTAAATAAAAAACAAAATATATTTCTGAAATTTCATAAAAAGGTAATTTTATATTTTTTTCAATAAGATATTTTATTTATTTTTTTGATCCTTACTAAATTTCAGGAAGAAGAAATGATAAGTCCATATTAAAATAAGATATTAAAAACAAAAATACATAGAAAAATAGTGGGAAAAGGATAATTTTCTTAATAAAATACACAAAACAGACAATTTATGCAAAAATATACATTGTTTAGTTTACCAGTATTACCTATTCTCTAAGAATAAATATAAAATCGTAAAAAATGAAAAACGTTTTTTATTAAAAAATGTGGTTTTGTGATTTTTATTTATTACTTTTTTATGTTTTAATGCTTTCATTTAAGCTATTATAACACAATCATTTAAATAATTTAGTAATATTTTATCTAAAATGCCCGTTTGGTATATTTTTTCGAAAAAATTCTTATTATTTTTCGAGTTCTGTTGTTACTATTTTCCATGTATTTTTAATATTTTATTCAACGTGAACCTATTATTTCACCATCTTGAAATTTAGTAAGAATCTTGCTAAAATAATAACGTCACTCTAGCTGCTTTCGTTTATAAGATATACATAATAATACGATTTCCTATTTTCAAAATTTTTGACTGGCAAGATTTGAGGCTATGACAACCCTTACGGTTAAAAGTAATCGCGATACTCTCAAACGCAAACTTGTAAGAACCGATCATTCGGCTCTGAATGGAGAACGTACCTGAACCAGTGAGCATGACCGTGTCTCATTATATTTTTTCCACCCTTTTAGACCATTAATAATTGATATAGGCATATACAAGAAATTGTGTCCGAATTCGCGAAATTTTTACTTTAAAATTGCATCTTGACTTTATTCCTGGTGCTTACCATATTTGACAGGCGCTCAAATTTATAGTTTTTGTAAATTGGATGCTTCTTATATTATTTAATTATTAGATTGGGCCTGGAACATTTTCCAAAAATACCCGATATGCCATAGTTTAGAGCCATAGTTTCTGAGATATTAGCAACTATAACAGTACCGCTTTTATGTTAGTTTTAGTATCCTCAGTGACAATGACACAACTTTGTTGTCATTACCGGTTGTTATTTTGAGCGTCATTAAAAAAAAATAGTCGTCATTGTCACTGATTATACATGGGGACTAACATAGTTCGAAATAAGAACACTGAAATTATAACAAAAGTGGTAATGTTATTTTTTTATCATTTAAAAATTATCGCTAATATTTCAGAGACTTATTATCAAAACTGCGACATATCGGATATTTTTGGAAAGTATATTCCAAGCCTACTCTATTAATTAAATAATATAAGGAGCATCCAATTTACAAAAACTATAAATTTGAGCGCCTGTCAAATACGGTAAGCATCCGGAATAAAGTCAAGATGCAATTTAAAAGTAAAAATTTCGCGAATTCGAACACAATTTCTTTTATATTCCGACATCAATTATTAATGGTCTAAAAGGGTGGGAAAAATATAATGAGACACCCTGTACAAAACGTTCCATCACCCATAGAAGTATTCGTATCATAAAACGGGACAAAAATAATTGTTGTGTTTTTTGCAATTTTTTTAAACAAAAGACAAAATTTGATGATAATAAACTGTTTATAATAAAAAAATATTTCTATACAGGGTGTCCCACATGTCATGGATCAAACAGAGTGAGGTGATGGGGTTGTGATGATGGGGTTGAGGTGATAATAATAACGATATAAGTATATTGTAATCCGGTTTTTAATAACTTACAAGTTGTTTTTTATGTCTGGCGCGGATCTACGGGGAGGGAGGAAAAAGGAAATTTTTTTGAACACTAGCCATGGATATTCCCTTGCTCCAAATGAACTTCCCAGATCCGCCCCTGTTCATGTTGTTAATTTTTGATATATTACTTTTTAAAATTATTGGTCACTGTTTTATACAATTTTATTTTTAGGCGTACACAACATTTTTTGCTTAACCAAAACATGATTAGAAAATTATTCTTTGCATTTAAGACAAATAATTTTAAGAAATAATTTTTATTGGAAGGCTACAACATTTATAAATATGCACTAAAAAAAATATTAAATAAATATATTTTTTTTCCTTTTAGTTTTACCACAGTTTCATCAAATAATTTAAAAGTATCACTAATCATATTTTTTTAAGCTGGTTATAAAAATCAAATAAAAAGAGGGTCATTTCATAAGAAAAATATCAACTTTATGTAATATCTTAAAAAGTAAAAGTGACAGATAAAAATTATTGTGCCAATTGGATTCTTTGTTTAAAAAAACTATAAAAAGATCACTTTACACCAATATGAAATTTTCATAAATAAAATAGTTATAGGTCCCTTCCAAAATATAGACTTCTTAAAAGCCCCCCGGTAGCTTCAAAACAGCTTGCAATATCAAGATGTGGTTTTCACGTTTATTTTTTTTTTTTTTAAATTGGGGCTCGCAGGTGGGAGTTTATCTCTCCTAAAAATACCTTAAACCCCCAAAAACTTTGAATTTGGGACACTTTGTACATATTTTTCTATTTTTATTGCTTCTACTTGCTTTTTTATTTGTTATAGTACATTTTAGTACCAAATAGAAAAAAAAATAATAAGAAAAAACAAAAAAAATTTTTATATGTAAAAAAGTCATCTTTGTTTTCACACGCAAGTTTCTGCTAATAGTAATGAAGTTTTTCAAGAAAATTGTTCTAATTAAACATTATGCCAATTTAAGCATTATAAATTACTATCTGAGAGTGAACTGTTTACGCAATGAGTTTTCAATATGGAACCAAAGGGTTTCTAAACTAAAATTTGAGTTTTCTCGAAATCATGGTCCATTGACTTTCATCGTTTTCCTCTGACTCGTCATATGGTACATGCCTTCTATTTCCATTTTCAATAATTGGTTTTTCTAATATGAACCACACGAAAACACAATAACAACACTAAATAACACCTCAAAAAAAAGGTCGAGAACAAAGGCTTGTGATTCCAAAATTCATTAAGTTTCAAACGACCTCACGACACGATGCAAGTAGAGGGGGAAGTTTTATAGGGGCGGCTTGATAAATAGAACAAAAAATGGTTAAAAGGTAGTTTTGAGTATTTTGGTAATTTTTACTTTTTACCGGTTTTATTATATAGATACTCCTCCGTGCATCATCCCGTTCGATATTCATAAAACCGTACTAAAAATCCAATTTGCGTTCCAGGTCGATGTATTGTTATTGTACAGTCAGTTTGCCGTTCCACAGGCCACTTAAACCGGTTTCGGACTCCTCCGAAATACTAGGATCGAGGACAAGCGCATAAGAAATGTTTACATTTCACTCTTTTCTTTATCTGTGCCTGTAATATTATGTTGCACTGGAAAAATTCTATGTTAATTCTCATCTACTTCTTGACAACACTTTTCTAGTTTACGTCACCTGAGATAAAAATTTACCAAAAAATTTACATTTGCCTAAGAAAATTACAAAAAAACAGTGAATAACCCAAAAAATTAAAATTTATGCATTTAAGGAAAAATACAATTTTAACACATGACAAAATGCCGGTAAAGCCTAAATTTCCAAAAACAATTTGTGCAACATATGCAGCATCTGAGATTTTTTTGCAAGAGCCTCTTAATAAATATTTTTGTACAACTTTCGTCCAAAAATATGTGCTAATGTAAGTTGGTTTCAATTATTGGTATCTTAGTTTATTAGGCAGTCTATACTGGTTTATTGTTTGTGAATATAAATTTAATTAATATTATTTTATCTGCAGTTTAAAAAACAAAAATTAAAAACGTATTTTGATAATCCTATTTAATGTGTGCCTGTTTTTTTTTTAAATAATATTAACATATACAATTTTGCAAAGTAATTCCCAAATGCTTTTTTCTGTGTGCAACTTTAATTTAGAGCCTTCCAGTTCATGCTTTGTCTTCGATCTACCTTTCTTTTAGTCACGTGACTTTCAATTTAACTCTCTTGCATATGATCACATTCAGGTCATATCACTACGTCAACAGCATTCGTTTATGGACTAGTTATTTGGTCGTTCCATCCAACCAAAACAGTTTTAAAACAGTTTTTGTATTGGATTGCGCGCGCATTGGGATTTCTCGTACGGTTTGATGACTGTCGAACGGGATGATGGAATAAAACTAAAATTATTCTTTACAATATTGCTTTGTCAAAAAGACCATTTTACGATTTGAGTTATAATAAATTTGTCTAAAATTCGCAATAGTGGCATCTCTTAAAGTTTTGTTCAAGTAACACTGAGAGTGGAATATTTTTTGTTTATCAGTACTACTTACCGATTGGTCCACTAGGCGAGTAGTGTTTAATACGTAACTTATTAAAAAATAGATATTCCGCTTGTTTACACATGACCTTTAAATTTTACAATAAAACGCAAACAGATGTGAATTATGGCTCTGATTTTGTAGGTATTTGTTACTAGCGCACGGTAATTCATAGTTAATCTTATAATACGAAAAAATGTGTTTGAATTTTTGTAATCCATAAGTGACATCAAGAACAGTTTTTGCATTTTACTTATGAATAAAATGTCTATATATCTATCTCTCTATTTAGCCTTCTTTAATCCATATTTGGACATAGGCCTCCCCCAAAATCTTTCACTCTTCTCTGTCTGTCGCCGTGTCAAGCGCGGTTTGAAGGAGGGGGGGGGGGGGGTGTAACATGGTAATTACCCCCTAGAACAAAAAATATGTACTTTTTGTTATGGATTAAAGGAACAATAGGCGAATTACCATCCCCTAGAAAAAAAAAGTATATTACAAATAATTTTTTCGTCGACTATTACCCCCACCCCTAAATTTTCACCCAGATCCGCGCTTGCACCGTGTCCGGCCATCTAGTTCCGGCATGTCTCTTCAAATCGTCCACCCATCACATTTGTCTTCCTCTACTTTTTTTACTTTTCCAAGGTCCCCAGTTTACAAAGCATTTGTTACATTGATCATCATTCTGTCTGATATTATCACCGGAAAATTTCCATTTTAATTTTGCTACTTCTCATCTGATATCCCTTATTTTTGTTGTATTTCTTATCCATTCATTCCTTTTTCTATCTGTTAGCTTACATATAACATTTGCCTTTTAATTGATCTTTGCGCTTTTGTTACCTTATCCATGTTTCATCTAGTAAGTGTAGAGATCTGGGATCCATAGGTGAGTACAGGAAGGATACATTGGTTATATATAATATAATATATATGTTCGGTTTGGTTCGGTTCGGTTCGGTTCGGGTCGGTTCGGTTCGGTTCGGTTCGGTTCGGTTCGGTTCGGTTCGGTTCGGTTCGGTTCGGTTCGGTTCGGTTCGGTTCGGTTCGGTTCGGTTCGGTTCGGTTCGGTTCGGTTCGGTTCGGTTCGGTTCGGTTCGGTTCGGTTCGGTTCGGTTCGGTTCGGATCGGTTTGGTTCGGTTCGGTTCGGTTCGGTTCGGTTCGGTTCGGTTCGGTTCAATTCGGTTCGGTTCGGTTCGGTTCGGTTCGGTTCGGTTCGGTTCGGTTCGGTTCGGTTCGGTTCGGTTCGGTTCGGTTCGGTTCGGTTCGGTTCGGTTCGGTTCGGTTCGGTTCGGTTCGGTTCGGTTCGGTTCGGTTCGGTTCGGTTCGGTTCGGTTCGGTTCGGTTCGGTTCGGTTCGGTTCGGTTCGGTTCGGTTCGGTTCGGTTCGGTTCGGTTCGGTTCGGTTCGGTTCGGTTCGGTTCGGTTCGGTTCGGTTCGGTTCGGTTCGGTTCGGTTCGGTTCGGTTCGGTTCGGTTCGGTTCGGTTCGGTTCGGTTCGGTTCGGTTCGGTTCGGTTCGGTTCGGTTCGGTTCGGTTCGGTTCGGTTCGGTTCGGTTCGGTTCGGTTCGGTTCGGTTCGGTTCGGTTCGGTTCGGTTCGGTTCGGTTCGGTTCGGTTCGGTTCGGTTCGGTTCGGTTCGGTTCGGTTCGGTTCGGTTCGGTTCGGTTCGGTTCGGTTCGGTTCGGTTCGGTTCGGTTCGGTTCGGTTCGGTTCGGTTCGGTTCGGTTCGGTTCGGTTCGGTTCGGTTCGGTTCGGTTCGGTTCGGTTCGGTTCGGTTCGGTTCGGTTCGGTTCGGATCGGATCGGTTCGGTTCGGTTCGGTTCGGTTCGGTTCGGTTCGGTTCGGTTCGGTTCGGTTCGGTTCGGTTCGGTTCGGTTCGGTTCGGTTCGGTTCGGTTCGGTTCGGTTCGGTTCGGTTCGGTTCGGTTCGGTTCGGTTCGGTTCGGTTCGGTTCGGTTCGGTTCGGTTCGGTTCGGTTCGGATATTTTGTCACCATATCTGACAACTCTTTTTATGCGCATTCGCATATTAAGATAAGTATATTAATAGAGTATTTAGCAGTGATTTAAATTTTATTATTATTAACTAGTAAGTTTCTTCATAGATAAGTAAATTGTTCAACTACTTTTGACGATGTACAAACTTTATAGTTTTTTCTGAAATAAATTGAAACTTGAAACTTGAAACTCGCTTGGTTCATTCGCGGATTTTAATTGATGTAGTTGCTTCGCTATATGGGCTATTAGATCTGTGTATCTGTGATCTATTCGGCTGCTAATTAAAGATTCTTTAATCTAATCTTTTTCTGAATCCTACTTGTTCTTTTGATTGATAATCGTCAAATTTTGTTGTTGTCTATCTGTTAACATTTTCGTAAAGAGCGTTATCACCTTTTTTGTATAGAATAATGGTTATGGGCTTTTTCCAATTGTTTGGGATTATTTTTTCTTTTAGTATTCTATTCACGACAATATAATAAGGGTATTATCTATAGCCTAACGACCGTACTGGAGCATTTCTGCCGTTACTCGGTCTTTTCCAGGTCATTTGTTATTTTTCATTTTATTTAATGCTCTCTTTAATTTCGCTTTGCTTACTTCAGTTCATGTTTTTTTTTGTTTGGAGTTTCTTGATTGTTTCTCGCGATGGTAGCCTTTTTGTATGGTAGAATTCTTTATAGAATAGAGTCGGCCTTAAACATTTCATCTTTTTTATAACTCTCTAAACTTTTAGTTCTTGGCTCTTTCTTTAATGTTCTTTTATCATTTTTCTTATAGTTTTGTTTATTTCTGTATATTACATCGATGTCTTTTTTCCTTCTTTCTGTAGTTTCCGCATTTTTTTAATCGGTTTCTTTATTTCTTCTGATCTAAAATTTTCTCTCATTTTATCTTTATGTGCGACATCTTTTTCTACTTTGGTCATAGCTCTTGTTAGCGTTTCATTTATTTCATTTATATTTTCAATTTCGTATTCTTTCGTATCTTAAATTTTGTGTTAGCTGTTCCATTAGCCTTTCTTTGTATATAGTTTTTTGTGTGTAAGTTTATTCATGTCAAGTTGTTCATCGTTCTTACCACCCTGTGATCACTGCCAGCTCTAAAGCTCCATTCCGAAGTGCTGTTATTCGGTTTTCTGATTTTTGACGAGTTTCTGGCAATCCTATAATGTCCTATTTTATTTTTGTCAACTCTTTCTCCAGTTCATTTATTTTTTCGTTGGTGTTCATAGACCTAATATTTTATGAAAAGTTCATTTGAGTCACTAAATCTATTTGTCTTTTGTGTAGTTTAAGATTTGTTAATTGTACTTTAAAAAAGACAAAAAAGTTTTTTAATTAAACATAATAAACCCGCCGATAATATACAGAGCGAGAAAATATCTTTTCATCAATTTAAATGAAACAAACTGCATTTTACAGGGAATCCAGGCTTTGAAGCGGTAATATTTTTTGTCCGTTTTCTTAAAGTTCAAGATGGCAAATATAACCTTGACTCTTTAAAGAGGCTCATTTATTCTTACGGGATTTATATATTTTAGATTTTTTTAAAATGTTTGCACAACGATGTGCAAATCATTAAAATCAGTTTAGCAGATATTTTTTTTATTTCAACCATTGTTTTACAGATCAAATCTCTCTTATAAATTCATTATTACTGAATCGATTTTAAAGAAGCATCGTGGTAAACATCGATTTCTTTTAAGACTTATTAACATTTTTCTCCATCATGAAGTCAAAGATTTATTCCTATGTTTCAAGAAATGTTTGATATATTTTTTCATTTTGTAAAAAGCTCTTTTTCCGTCGCGCAAATTTGCAAATCATTGAATTCGATTAAGTAGTTGCAGAAAGATTAATTTTTGTACCAACCATTGTTTTGCAGATTATGCGATTGCCTTTCCAATTCTGTGTGGATTAATTTCCTCATAAATTAATTAATCACCATGAAAAAAATGTAAGACAATGGTTGAAATATATATTTATCGGTTTCACAACGTTCTACATCTTCCGATACCCAATCTCCTCGTTTCTGTTTGCCCATAATTCATCATCTAGGCCTCTTATTCTTATTTCACTGTCTATTCCTTCTCTCCAGCTTCTCCTTGGCCGTCCTCGTTTTCTTCGGCCAGTTGGTTTCCATTGTAGTATTTGTTTAGGTAGTCGTTCATCATTCATTTATTTATTTATTTATTTATTTATTTATTTGGAATACTAACAGATAACAAATATCCAAAACAAGTATTCACTAATAGCTAAACTTATATGTTTAAGAAAAAAAAAGCCTAAACTAAAGATCGAAAATTAAACTTATATGTTTACGAAACATGCCTAAACTAAGGATCGGCAATAAGTATTGCAACATTAATTAAAAATTGACTTAATTCTGATTTTAAAAGCACTAAGACTAAGGTTAAAAATATCAATGTTATTACAATAGTCATTATACAATTTGACCATTCTGACTAGGGGAGAATTCTGTCCTGAACTAGTGTTCCTAAATGGAATTACAAAAGTCTGGTGATGACGCAGTTGTCTATGAGGAATATAAAAACCAATTTGTGACAAGAGTTGTGGACAATCAACTAATCCATGAATTATTTTGTAAAAGAAAACCAAATCGGCAATGGCCCTTCTATCTCGAAGAGAAAGAATTTTGTTTTCTCTCCGAAAGTTGTTATAATCGCCATTTATATTGTGATGTTTTTTGTAGGATAGGTATTTAAGATATTTATTTTGTACTCCTTCTAAACGATCAGTATATATCTGATTCTGATTCATTCTTTGTACATGTCCGTACCACACCAGTTGTTTTGTTCTTATATCATCCACTAAAGTACGTTCACCCACTGTCATAATTTCTCTTATTCTTTGATTTGTAACTCTTTCTCTTTTTGATTTCCCTGCTCCTCTTCTCCAAAAGTCCATCTCCGTAGCGGAAAGCATTTTTTCTGTTCTATCCTTGAATGGTCATACTTCTGAGCCGTATGTAATAATACTTTTTACAATGGTGTTATATATAAGCTTTTTGTTATGTTTTGATATACTTTGGTCCCAAATTATTCCATTTAATAAAGTAATTGCTTTTCTTCCTTGTACGTTTCGATCTTTTATAGCTTTGTCTAGTGTTCCGTCAGCTGTAATTTTTAGACCTAAGTATTTATACTCATCACATGATTGAATTCGCTGCCCGGTATTTAAGATCAGATCCTGTTTCATTCCACCGATACACATATACTCTGTCTTATTGAGATTAACCTCTAGTCCCCACTTATTGTACTCTTCTATTAGTTTTCGTGTCATATATTCGAGGTCGTCATAATCGTGAGCCACTACTATCTGATCATCGGCGAAACATAAACTATACAAGGTGGTTTCGTCCAACGGAATTCCCATGTTTTGGCATTTTCTCTTCCATACTTTAAGGACTTGTTCCAAGTATATCTTGAAGAGCGTAGGCGAGATACAGCAAGCTTGTTTAAGACCTTTATTTACTTGAAAGCATTTGGTTAGTTTTGCTTTTATTTTAACTTTTGCCTTACTATTGCGGTATAACTCTTTGATGACCTTAATTAGTTGTACGCTTATGTTTGTGTTTTCCAACGCTTTCCAAAGTAGATTTAGTGGTATACTATCATATGCCTTCTGCAAATCGACGTAAAGCAGACGAAGCTCTTGTCCGTATGCCATTTTATTTTCAATAACTTGGGTTATACAAAAGAGATGATCTGAAGTCGATCTACCCGCCCTGAAACCAGGTTGTTCTTTTGCCTCCATGTCATTATATTTGCTCTCCACTTTTTTTCTTATTATTTTACCGTATATTCTGCTTAGCGTACTAGTCACAGATATACCTCTATAATTGTCACATATATCTTTTCTTCCTTTTTTGTGTATTGTGGATATATATGACGTTTTCCACTCAGTTGCTACTACAGTTCCATTTAAATATTTTTGGAAAAGTTTCCGTAATCTCCAAAACAGTTCTTCAGTGCCATATTTAATAAGTTCGGCTGGGATATTTTCGGGTCCGGCAGATTTACCGCTTTTTAAGGTTGTGCACACGTGTTTGACCTCAGAGATTGTGAGGGGTACTGGAAATCCCATCGTTCTAATTTTATTGTCTCTTGCGTCTTCCTTGAATTCTGCTCTATCTTCAGTTAAAAGTTTTTTAAAATGCTCATCCCATTCTTTGTCTGGTATTGGTGAAATGATATCTCTGCATGTTTCTTTTTTAATCGATCTTATAATTTTCCAGCTTTCGGTACTTCTCCTACCTCCTAAGTAATAATCTATTTTCTGGCACTTTTGCATCCACGAATGATTTTTCCTATCACTGATCATTCTTCTCACCTTTGATTGCGCGATTTTGTTTTCTTGTCTGCTTCTATCTGTCTTTTGAGATAAGTAGGTGTGATATAATTTCCTTTTTTCCTCTATTTTTCTTTCAATCTCAGCATCCCACCAGTATGGTTTTCTTCTTTTAGGAGTTTCTTCCACTAATCCTAGTGCTTCTTTTGCAGCTTGGTGGATGCTTAATGTAATACATTCATATTCCTCATCTGGGGTGTCACCTGAACTTGTATTAAGTTTTGCGTTCAGTCTCTTTTTGTATAAGTTTTTACGCTGTCATATTCTAGGCTTAGTAGATTATATTTACAGTGATCAATTTCTTCAATGACTGTATCATCAAGATGTTGTTGATGCAGGCTTCGGCCTTGATAAGGAAAGAGAATTTTGGACTCCAGAAAATAGTGATCACTTCCGCATGTTGATCCACGCTTTGTTCTGACATCTTGAATTTTTTGTTTTGTCTTTTGTTTAGTGATAAGATAATCAATGACGGATTTCAGGTTTTGTGAGGGTTTGGTCCAGGTATATTTGTGTATTTCCTTATGTAGAAAAAAACCGTTTTGGATTTTTAGGTCTAATTGCTCACATACTGTAATTAGCCGGTTTCCATTGTCATTAACAACATTTTCTCCATATTGGCCAACTGTCAGATCATTAACTCTGTTACCGGTTCTACTATTTAAATCTCCCAACATGACAATTTCTCTAGATGTACTTACTGCTGATATTTCATTGTGTATTTCTTCAAAAAAAGTGTCTTTCACGGCTACATTTGCATCGTCGTTATACGCATAGATTCCAAAAATCGTAACTCTCATTCATTTTATTGTTATATTCATTTTAATTAGCCTTTCATTCACTGCTTCCCAGTTGGTGATAACTTTTCTAAATAATTTGTTGACCAAAATAGATACTCCTTGTTGAGCATGTTTTTCTTTTGCCACTCCGCTATAGAAATGGCCATATTGTCCTAGGTTTTCAGATCCTTTTCATTTCACTATAACCATCGAACTATATTTATATTAATATATAGTACCTATATTTTTGAAACACATTTACACAGACCAATATTTTTTAGACATGTATTTACAATTAGTGAATGTAATTATACATTTAAGAACTGCGTACCTGACTCCCCAAAATACACTAGAAAATTAGGTCAACAACAGTGGCAGATCCAGGGGAAAGGGAAAGCCGCTGCCTTTCCTTGCCATAAACCTTATATTTTGTAGTGCTATTAATAAATCTCATCAATAAACCGCAATTTTTTATAAAATATACATTTAAAAATAAATACAAATATTTACATTTTTTTAATTTTTTTGTACGAACATGAGTTTGTTTTACAAAAATGTTTACCTGGGGCCCATTTTACTCGCTTGTAATGCCTGCCCTCAATGCTCAGAATTAATAAAAACGACATTATTTTTTGCTGCCTTCTTGGCCCCTCTCCCCGGACATCCTGGATTCACCACTGCAGCAAATAACTATATACTGATACTTCACTAATAGTTCGATCACATTTTAAGTATGTTTAAAATATGACGAAGGAAATTCTCCTTACAATCAATGCTGTAGCATATACAATAAGAAATAAAATTAAAGTGTTTTCAAATTCCGATGTACTGATTAATAGAGAATGCTTATCTATAAATCGCAAATTTTTTTTAGAAAACTATAAACACGATTTTTTTTTCGTCCTACGGTTAAAAAAGTTCCTTGTGTGCGCCGCTAAACAGGTGGCCATAGGTTGAACGCGCACATTTATTCAAACGCGAGTTTACCGTCACGCGTAATCGTTTGGCGGTAAAAATCGCGTGCATAATCACCTAGTTATTGACTAGACTTAAACGCGAAAATTTTTTAATGCAACTTTTTATTTTCAGAAACCTTCAGCGACCAGCTATTAAAGATGAAGTACCTAACTGTTCTTCTTTTTAATATTGCATTTGCTACCAGTACTGATGTCGCTCTAAGAAACGATACAGAAGCAGTACCATTCGAAACAGAATTTGCAGGAATAGACTATCATTTCCTCTTAAGACTGATCTACACAATTTCTGAAGGAAAAGTTCCAGCACATTTAATCAATGTCATGTATACTGAACCTAATCTTAATAACATTAAGTCTAAAGACATTATTGATTTGTTCAAATTGCACAATTTAACAATCCAGAAAACACAAGAAATTTTGCATATACTAAATGTTCCTGTATCGTCCTTTTTCAGTATTAATAGTTTGGATAAATTATTGAGTGAACTAAACTGGCCATTTACAACGTTTTATAATTCTATAATATTACAAATAGATGCTTCTGGGAGTCCTGTTCGTAATGCTCTTGATGCTCTGGGCATAGATAGCGCTCAGTTCTCTTTAGGAATTGCATTTGGTGAACCCAACCCTTATGAAGAATTTAAAAAAGGAAACTTTACATACCAAAACCTTGAAAACGCAACAACTCAGTTAGGGATCACCGTAGAAAACTTATTTTCCATAGTAAACAATAACTCTCTTACTAAACTAATAGATATAGACGAAGATGTTATTGAAATATTTTCAGAAAATGGAATTAATCAAAGCCACGCTTTGGCAATCTGGCGTAATCAGAGCATTACTATGGAGAACGTTTACAACGTTGAAAATCTAAGAAACTATCTGACCAACATCAGTAATCAACTCAGTTCGCAAACTACTCTTGGGGTGGCGTTTAATAATCAGACAGTAGCAATCAATAGAGAAATTTTCAATATATGGAGGAATATATCACAATTAATTAGTATTAACGCTTCAGCTTATAGCACTAATTTGCAGGTAGCTTTAGATGAAACTAGCGTGATTCAAGGGGAACACACAAATATTGTTACTTTACGAGCTATTGATAGCACTTTACATTCATTACCTTTGGGTCAAAGTAATCAAAACTTGTACAATTGTACTTTAGTAACAATCGTAAATAATGATCTGCTACTAATTAACGTTAATATTACAAATAATGGAGACACCTTGGTATTACCCAGAAATACAACAAACAATGTTATTTTGGGTACCCCGCTAGTATGTAATAATCAAATATTAGGAATTCTTAAAGGATTCAATACGGAATATATTGTCTTTGATTCCTTTGCGAGTTATTTAAATGTACCAACAAGCCATGGATCAAAATTATGGCCAGTGTTTACTATTTTTGCCAGTATTTTCTGTCATATTTTAGTTGTATCCACAAAAATGTATTTTTCGTAATAGATTTGTGCTCTGTATCTCAGCTTAAAATATCGGCTGGACTAATTTAAAACATGTTTTCGAGTGAAAAAATCTCATTTATTTTTTTGTACCATAAAATTTACATAAAATATGGAAGGTATAATCGAACGCACCAAATACAAAATTTAGAAAAAAGTAATTTAAGGATCAAAATTATTATATAAATGTAACTCAAGAGAAACTCACGCAACAATATAATAATATTTTATTAATAAAGTTTTTTTATACAATTTTTTTTATTTATTTGACAGGTTTGTAGTGTTGCCGCCGAGACAAGAGATTCTCGCCTCTCGCCTCGTCTCGCCCTCTCTCGACGAGACGAGAGAGATGTTCTCTCTCAAATTAAAGCTCGTGACGAGACAAAAGAAAAACCCTCTCTCGTCAAGAGATTCTCGTTTTCTCGTGAAAAAAGGTTGGTTTGATAAATTTTTATGATTTACCATCTGTTCGTATTGAACTATTATAG
Organism: Aspidapion aeneum; assembly: GCA_963576565.1. Classification (NCBI taxonomy): domain Eukaryota; kingdom Metazoa; phylum Arthropoda; class Insecta; order Coleoptera; family Brentidae; genus Aspidapion; species Aspidapion aeneum. Next base: position 184,469,986 of record OY755038.1, read on the forward strand.
GGTTAAGCTGATTTTTAATAAAAGGTATGTATGAAAAAATAGTCATATATTCCTTCCTTGACAACATGTATGCTCTGATAAATTCACTATTTATGTTATTAATGCGTTTTATTTGAAAATGCTGTAATAGTTATTTAAACAACAAGGTTTGAAAACGACTCTTTGAACACGATCGAGACAGTTTGGTAGACCGAGCCGAAGGCGAGGTCTACAAGTCGAGGGAGTGTGCAAAGAGGTTTTCAAACGAGTTTTTTACAATATTTTTTATACGACTGCTAATAAAGAAAGAAAAAAGAAAAATCAAATTTTAATTTAACTTGTTTTTATTTCCGACATTTTTACAACAAAACTTTAAAAATTCAACAATTTTTTGACATCTAATCAACAAAACATACGAGCAGTGACGGTTGCTACGGAACTAAGCTAACTTATATTGATGGGTGACAACAACAAAAATCACAATGACATAGGCGTGCGCAAAAATGACATAAGCGTGGGCAAAACGTTTTGCACACAGCGTGCGCAAAATGCCATTTTCAGATCGTGTTCTCCGTGCGCAAAACCCCCTTTTACAAGACAGTCGTATAAAAAATAACTATTCTACAGCTTCTCTGGAAAATTTTTAATTGATGATTATTTTCATGAATTTGACATTTCCATTAAATTAGGTAATCTGAAATATAAAGTGTTTTATATTAAAAATAAGCTTAAATTGGGAAATAGCAAATTATAACGTAACCTATTGTTTTTCTAATAGTTATAAATATACTAGCTTTTAGGTAAGTACCTTAATCTCTACCAAAAAGTATGTTTGTAGCATTTTATCTCGGTTTAAAAAATTTATATTTATATACGGAGTATGTTTTTGGCGATTTTTGTTGGTAAAGAAAATACGCCCGATACAGAACCGGAAATTAACTTAATGATATTAGTTTCCTGGGTCGACCTGTAAAGTTCACATTTCCGGTCTAGTAACGTAAATCTAACTGAATCGGTGAGAATAAGAACAGTACAAGTCCAAATGGTACAGTTTTGGGAAAACGAAAAAAACTCTCTGACAAGTCCGGACTTGTACTGTTTTAACACTCAATGCTTAAAGCTTTACCAGGCACCTTAATATAGTGATATTAGTACTGTTTTTACACTCATTCGATGCAGCTTGGTATTAAAAACAAAATGGCTATGATAGGTCGAAATGTAAAATTTTGGACTTGTACTGTTCTTGATTGATATTTTTTTCTTGTTGTTGTATTATCATCAGACCACTATGTGTATACCAAATTTTATCCAAATCGAATAACGGGAAGTGTGTCAAAAACACATTTTTCTATAGAAGGGGTGGGAGGATATTTTTTCTTAATGTTGTATTGTCATGTGACCACTATGTGTGTACCTAATTTCATCCAAATCGGATAATGGGAAGTGTGTCAAAAACGCTTCACACGATTTGATAGATAGTTAGTTAGATAGTTAAATAAATAAATAAAAGCTTGTAATAAAAAACAATAAACACTTTACGCTAAGCGCTGGTGCGCAATCGCGGGTGAATCTCGCCTCGCTTCTGACCGGGGTGAATTAGGCGCACCCCGGGTCATCACCTTTTTGATTTTCGAACGCGGGTGTATGACGTCATTGTTTTGACCGTGATCATTTTCGAACGATTTTGGGGTAGCCCAGGTATAACCTTTACCCTAGGGTGACAATTTTCAAACGCACCCCTGTTGTAGTGACTTATCGCGCGCAAAAGATTTTTTGCGTTTTCTGGATTATTTTGCGCCACTTTTCATTTCCCAGCAAGCTTAATAAACAAAATGAATAGAATCCATAGCCTGCTCGCTAACTCCAGTACTAAACTTTTTTCTTCGCATAACTGATCTATGTGAAAATATACGGCGTGTATTTTGGGGGTAATGCTGACTTTTAAGTCCATATATAACTTTTTTTAAATGAGAATTTAGATTACTTTCAAAACAAGAATTAAAAACGTTTTTAAAATCATCAAAAACTTTTACGTCTTAAATCACGACACGTTAACGCTGCGTAGAAAATAACATATTCCAAGAGTTTCTTACGGGACATTGCCTTAAAGCCTGAAGCTCCATTTGTAATTTCGTGCTGAAATTAACCCTGAGCCCATGCAAAAACTTCCGTTTCGCACTCCGGCGACAAAAGTGACACAACTCAAAAATCGCAGTTTTTGAGTTAAAACCACTGCGCGAAAGGCAAAAATTGATTTTATCTACCAACAAATTTGTATTAAATTCGCTTTTAAGATGTCCCGCCTGATGGCGTATATGACTCTTTTGAAGTTAGGGTCACTGCATCCTAGCAGCCAGGCGTCTCCAGGGGTAGCGACACCAAACATCCCTCATTTACGAAAAACGCAAACCTGACACTGTCAGGAGCGTAGCTTTTTTTATGTTCAAAAAAATTAAATGGTTTGCAATGTTACATAAATAACTGTCCGTCACACCCGGTATATAAATTTGACTGTCCAAATAAACAAACCTAAAAAAACTAAGTTTCTTATGATTTCAATATTTATTAGGACCCTGTGTTAGGACCCATACAGCGCAAGAAACCAAAAATATAGTTTGCATGTTTTATATATATTCTAAATAAATTTTTTATGCTCTCTAGGGAATAAAAGTGTACGTTTAATCCCTTTTTTCATGGGCTAAGGTAGTATTTCTTGTCCCCAGTGATTAAGAGTAATTTCTATAAAACTATAGAGGCAAAATATAGGTTTTTGAATTATTTTATTTTAACATAATACAAAAAACAAAAAGGAATCAAGATATATACACGATAACGATTATTTTGTTACTTCCAGCTTGCCGTAAGCTTACTGTACTTTGCTGATGACTTGGTTCGTTTCGATTATTATTGTATCCTTCGGCATAGAATATTGCTTCCATATAAACGAAGCATTTAACTTTCTAGACTTCACCAGGATGTAAACCAGGAATAACTTTTCGGTGAAGCTTTCGAAATTCTGTTTATTGCATCATTTTCGGTACTAAAAGCTTTGTTTCTTCGGTGGCCTTTTCCATGCCCATCTCAAAGTAAACATATGCTTTAGTCTTTGCTCCCTTGTTTGTTCCATCATTGAGAAATGTAATTCGAACTTTTTCTCGACTAAACTTATTTAGTTTGTTATGAAATGAATATTTTTTTCCACATTATTTTTTAGCATCTGACTGATATTTTTAAAATGTAATGCCATGACAACTATCACTGCCCACTGTTTTATTATATACGGGGGGGTTGACATGCTAAAACTACAGTACGGTAAGTGGTTTAATACCTATTTATTTAGTTTATGATCATTATTATTTTTAGTATATAAAAATAAACCTTGGCATTAAGGTCCCTTTTAGTCCCTTAGCAAATTATAGCCCTCCTTTCGGTCGGGCATGAAAATTCCCGCCATGGGATTAAAAGTAAACACTGTACGCCCCAGATTTATAATATACCTACTATTATTTTTATTAGTGTTCAAAAAAAGCGGACGGCGAAGAAAAGGTCGAAAGTACAAAAAGTCGAAAATACAAAAGGTCGAAAATTCAAAAGATTGAAAAACAAAAGGTCCAAACAAAGAACAGGTACACACACTCACTCATATAAAAGTTTTTAATAAATCAACATCCAATAAAAACTCAAGGTCTAAGAATTTTTATTTACCATCTGTAGGTATTTTTTTGGGTAGCAACACGACGAGTCGCAATTTGTTCGAACACCATTTCTTTGAACGGAAATTTGTTTTCGACCGGAAATTTGTTCGTAAGCAATAGTTGTTCAAAAACATTTTCTTCGAATTGAAAATATTTTCTTTGAAAGCAAGCTTTTCGAAAAAAGACGCTCTAGACCTGGATTTCCAAACCTAACACAATTCATATAGTTTGACTAAGGCAAGGTCTTTCTAACATATTTTTTCAAAAAACCCTGACTTCTTTCGCGGGATCGTAAACTGTCTGAAAATTTGTCTACTTTCCTCCTTTTGGAGGGTCGAAATTGGTATTTTCCTAAACTTTGTCAATTGATCGCAAACGTATCCGAACCGGTCCAGATACCCCCTGATGTGCTCAATTGAGAAAGGTTAGAGTAACACCGATTTCAACCTTCCAAAATGAGGACCAGAAAGCTAATTTAGGGAAATAATTTTTCGAAAATAGGTTTTAGTTGGTTCGGTTTGGTTTTACACCCTCTAGGATCCCGGGAAAGAAGTCAGGGAAGTTTTTGTTTCCAAAAATTGTTAGAAAAAGACCCCATTAGTCGAACTATATGAGTTGTGTTAAGTTCGGCAAGCCAGGTCTAAAAATTTTTTTTTCAAAAAATTTGTTTTCAAAGAAATGTTTTTGAACAAATTTCCATTTAAAAAAAATATTTTGGAACGAATTTCCGTTCAAAGCAAATGTTTTCGAACAAATTTCCGTTCAAACAAAATGTTTTCGAAAAATTTCTGTTTGAAGAAAACGTTTTCGAACAATTTTTCTTTGGAAAAAACGTTTTTTAACAATATTTTGTTTGAAGAAAATGTTTTCGTACAATTTTCGGTTTGAACAAAATAATTTTCGAAGTTTATGCTTTCGAACAATAATATTAAGATATGAAATGTACTATAAAATTATAAGTAATTAAAGCCGAACCTTACTAAAACTCGAACTGATTTGGGCTTTTTTTTGTCTTTTGATAAAATGTAAAAATCGGGATAAAAAGTGACTAAAAAAGAACAACAATACCTAAAAACACCGAAAAAATAGAAAAAAAACTTGAAAAGTATAAACTAAACAATGCAAAAAATAGCGTATATAGTGAAACCTCTTGCGGACACCTCTATTAAGCGGACACTCCCTTTAGGCGGACAAATTTGTTGGAACCAAGCTTTTGCCTATCTCTTTACATGTGAAATTCCCTCCTATAACCGGACACTCTAATAACCGGACGCGGACAATTTTTTTTGTTTAAGCAATTCTGAAACCTTCTTTAACCGGACGCGAACCTCTGACAACGGGATGGAGCGCTGCACGACATTCGGCGGGACTGCTGTTTTTATTGTTCAGTTAGGTAATAATAGATCTCTTTGAAATGGCGCCTAGTAAAAAAACTTCTAAGTTTATGTGGAAAAATGGAAGTTGTTAACATTTCGAAGAAGGAACATCTATTAGCACAAAAGATCGCCGAAAAATTTAATATTAGAAAATCTCAAGTAGCGGAAATTGTTAATAAATATATATCAAAATTTCGCAGTTCCGTCTCTTAAGCGGACACCTCCAATAAGCGGAGCGTAAGTGTCCGCTTATAGGAGGTTTCACTGTAAACTGTTATTAAAGTTTCATTTTGTCCTTTGATATATTATATAGTATTAATAAACACTTAACATACAAATGTATTTCTGTCCTGTTTGTTTATTTATTACATATTATTTTTATACAAAAAACACAAATAATATTTAAAAGAAAATGATTTTTAACAGTAAATATACCTACAATAAATATTCATAACCCAAAAACTCAAGGAACATATTTTTTATTTCTTAAGCTGTATAAAAACGAGTTCTTTTTAAGTTTTATTAAAACATTTTTTTTTCTCAGACTGTATAAAAATGAGTATTTTTCACGAACGTCTATGGAATTTTGAGTACGGTTTTGTACTCGTGTCGCTACCCCTGGGAGACGCCAGGCTTCCAGGATGCAGTGACCCTATTTTGAAGACGCGTGGGTGGAAATGACCTGGTGCGTGGCTGAAGCGTCTTAAGCCCAGTTATGCAGAAGCATGTATAGTTTTTATAAAACTGTAATATTTCGAGTTTTGTCGTTTTTGGTGATGCAAATGTTTGACATTTCTGGAAAAAATTTTGAATACAGTTTACCTGACTAACTTGTCTTAAAAGAAAAGTATTATTTAAATTTATGACACTTTTGGTGGTTTAAAACACATAACACAAAAATGACTCAAAATATATTTTTTTAAATTTTATTTGTTTTTTAAGTTGGGTGTTAAATTTATAAAATAAAATTGATATTTATAATCAAGTAGGTATGACCATTAATTAAAAAATACCTAGATACTGGAAAATTTAATTTTTTGGTAAATATTTATGTTAATAAATATGTTTTTTAATTTATTGGAAAAAGGGTTTTTATAATTTAAGTATTTTTTATTTTGAGTCGCTTAAAGCCCCAAAATAGATAAACCAGAAATATTTTGATAGTTGCTACTCATATACGGCTAAAGCTAATTCAATTTTAAATAAATTTGAAACAAAAATAGTATGCGACTAGGCGAATTTTGATAGTTGCTACTCATATACGGCTAAAGCTAATTCAATTTTAAATAAATTTGAAACAAAAATAGTATGCGACTAGGCGAAAAGCTGATTAGTTTTTGGTGAAAGGGCCCTTAACAGGGTGGGATGGAGATTTGAATAATTGTCTTATGAAATCTGGTCACAACTTCGTTAAGTTAATAAATAATATTTATCAAGATGCTAACTTTCAATTTGGGGAGGGGAGTTTATTTCAACAAAAAAATATTATAACTAAAAACATAATTTTTAAAAAATTTTTTGCTTCATTTCAGGAAAATGTATAACAGCATTCCCGCTAATATTTCAATTTATATCAGACAAAAATGACATAACTACCAAAATAATTTGTTCAAAAAATTCACAAAATTAAAAACAACTTGGATTTTTTAGAAATTAAACTGCATTGGATTATTTTTTCAAATATTTACCTTATTAATGCAGCATTTAAATTTTTTTCCAAGCAAAAAATATTTTAAAAATGATTTGGTATATATTTTTTAGCCTTAGATTGTTTTACATATTTTTACATATTTCATGAAAATAATAGCTTAGAATTCGACATCATAAGGCTTCTTCCCCCCCCCCCCCAAGAGGTCTCGCCCCCCCCCCCCCAAGACACATTCCTGGGTGCGCCACTGCATTATCAAAGATATTCGTTTCAGTATTTTAAATCTAAACTAAAACTGTTACTTAATATAATTTAACCAATAAAATTATTGATTCATATGGGGAGAGAAAATATACTGAAACGAATATGTCTGATGAAGCGAGATTTTTATAAACCGATGCCCAGGATCTAAAATAATTTACAATTTTCTTCTTTTTTTTTCGAAAGCTTACAAAACGTACTTTATTGCGATGTTCTTCAAGCTTTGTTCTGCATTTTATTTAACCAAAATAATTTAACTATATTAATAAATATTAACACATCAACCGATAACAAAGTGACAGTCACTTATATATCGGTTGTCATGGCGACAGCTATACTGTAAAATATTTAAATGTTATTTTAAAAAGCGCTTAACTGATCTGATCAAATTATGGTTTATGCGAGCATATACATAAATACGGTAACTTCTAAAAAACGATATTTCTGGTTTAATTATACTAAAACTGACTTTTTGAAAAAATCCCTCCACCCATTATTATTCTTCTTGCTTTAAAATAATCAGAAAATAACCGACAATTATAAACAAAAGCAAGAACTTTTCATTTAATCCTACTTAAGGCGCACCGTGAAATTATTTGTCTTTAGCTCCATTTTCGTCATAATAAATAAAAAAAAGTACGATTAGCGTTTCTTCTTTGTAGTCGTTTCTTATTTGTGCACGGAGAGAAATAATTTAACACAAATAATAAAATGGTTTGTTAGAATCTATCTAACGTATTTTAGTGGAAAACCATCCAAAATTTACTCTAATCTATAACTTTTGGATTGATATGATCCGGTTTAACACTGCGTGAGTGGCGGTCAATTTTCTAACACGAAGGTAGGCGTGGGGCACTGTGTTCCCCAGTCCAGAAAAATTGTATTTTTCTTAAATAAACGATATGTTTATTATCAAGTATTGATATATTTGAACAAAAGTACAATGCTATCAATTCAGTAACATAATATTTGGGATTCTTAGTGAGTAAAAAACTAAAAGGAATAAGCATGGCTCTGGTAACCGACGAAAACTAATCAACTACTAAGTAAACAAGACTAAACTTAAGAAAACTAATAAATCAGAACCTCTATTTTAATTAAATTTATTCTCGCTACATTTGTTACTAGCGTTTTCATAACAGTGTAATAGTGTTCCCAACCTGTCAATTCATCCAGCGCTAATAGCAAATTTTTCTTCAAAATGATGTTCTTTTAGAGTATCATCAAGTTCTAGTATCGGAATCACATCACATCCACATCATCTACATGTTCATCTTCCAAGCTAGATTCTGACCACCCATTAGCGTCTTCTTTTTATTCCAATTCTTCCAACCATTTTATCCACTGATTTGGATCCTTACTACCTTTCACAGGATTGTGTAACTCTGTAAATTTTCCAATGGTTACCTTCAGAATCCGTAAAAAGCCGTAAAAAATCACAAAATAAATAAATCAAGAAACACAAATACCACGCGAGTGGTGGCATGGGGCACTGTGTAAGCCCTACAAACTTACTTGCGAATTACAATTAGACTGTCGCACATAAAATAACGTAGTACACCCTGATACGCTTCAAATCTTACTATTAGGGACATTGGAATAAAACCTGACTTTATTTTAAAATCGACCCTATGGTGACAGATTTACATATAAAAAGCAGCTGCTCTCTTTCAAAATTCGGCCTTTGTGTATTTAAAAACCGGCTTTATTAGTGTCGGTATCTATTAAATGAAAGTTAGCGTCTTTATTATTAAATTTGGCTTTGGTTTGTCAATTTTGAGAGGTCAGCTGTTAGTTTTCTGTGCAAATGTGTCAGAATAAAGTCGACTCTAAAATAAAGTCTGGTTTTATTCCAATAAGTCTCTATTGAAGATTACCTGAATCTGCGTAGACATACCTGCGCCCGCTCCGAAACTATAGGCACGCAAATCTGTCGTGGGGCCGGAATGGGACAACTGGGCGCCGCCAACTCGGTGCCGCCAACTGGGAGCCGGGCCAACTCGGCGCCGCCAACTGGGCGCCGGCCAACTCGGCGCCGGACTAAAAATTTTTTTAAAATAAAATGTGTAGATGAAAAATAAAATAAATTATTTATATAAAAACATCTTTAAAAAATCCTTTACGCAATTTTTTTGAAATTTGTTTTTGTTAAGTAAAGTTAAATCCATTAAGTCGACTGTTGAATCTTGGTAGTTGTAGTGTTTGGTAACCTGGTAACACTACCATTTAGGTTTTTTATTACAACAATGGCGGATCCAAAAATCAAAATGGCGGATCCAAAATGGCGGATTTTCTTATTTACTAACCGATTTGTCTCAAACTTGAAATATTACATTGCTTGAGGTCATTTAACACAATTTTTAACTGAAACTTATAAAAAACAAAATGGCGGATTACTAACCGATTTGTCTTAAACTTGAAATATTACATTGCTTGAGAGCATTTAACACAATTTTTTACTTAAACTTAAAAAAAAACAAAATGGCGGAACCAAAATGCCGGATTTTCTTATTTACTAACCGATTTGTCTCAAACATGAAATATTACATTGCTTGAGGTCATTTAAAAAAAATTTTTACTCAAACTTAGAAAAATCAAAATGGCGGATCCAAAATGGCGGATTTTCTTATTTACCAACCTATTTGTCTAAAAATTGAAATATTACATTGCTTAAGGTCATTTAACAAAATTTTTTACGCAAACTTTGTTCGTGCAACTTTAATTTTAAATTCAAATTTTGAGCCAAATTCCCGTATTCGGAAAACCCACACAATTTCAATTTGATTGGCACAAGCAAAACGCCAGCGCCATCTACGAAAAATGAATCTGCGCAAAAAGGCGTAACCAAAAAAGGACTCGTCTGTCGTATTCTATCGAGATCACCACGCAGCATGGTGATAAATTCTATTAACCAAAAAATCCAATAACATTCTTAGAAAATCAAACTAAACCATTACACAAACAAGTGATTCTAGTGTAGATCGACTGCAACGACTGGGCCAGCGAGAGGAGCTCCTCTGGACGACGGAAACAACTGAAAAGGTGAGTGCCAATCCTCTATATTGTCTTTGTGTGGCTCGGAAAAATTAATATTTTTACATCGTCCTTTTAAGGATTTTTGCACCCAGATTTTATAAAACGACCAGCGCTTACAGTCCCGCAGCTCTACCAACCTCAAACCTCAATTACGCAACATTTTCTGGTCCCACGACCCAGATAGTTTTTAAAATTTGTTTGCTAAAAATATTAAAGATTTTTTCGCCTAGTCATTTTGGCTCGCTTGTTGCCGTGTCCAGTTTAGAAAGGAGGTTCCGTCCCCCCCTGCGTGGCTTAACGGTTGCTCCACCCACATTTCATTGCAGCCGAAATTGGCACTTGGTACGTCGTTCGTTTTGATTCAAAAATCGAAATTTGTTTAAATAATAGTTATTTGTTTAAATAATATGTTATAGTTATTCAAAACAAAAAAAATGCTTGTGAGTTAAATGCTTTATTCTTATTTAACAGGTAAACAAACACATCTAGTAGAATTAGTATTTACCTGTAAATAATAAGAGAAGCGGTAGTAGGTACAAGTTGTTTTGTGTGCATTTATTTTGGGAGAAAAATCGCGACCTAGGATAACAGCTGTTGATAAGTTTTGCGTTTTATTCGAGAAATCGATAATAAAATATATGCTTGTTGGACTCTTTTGGACTGATTAAAGTCAATAGGGGTCAAGTGTTAGTTTTATTCCTTTTAAATATTTTTTATTTTTTTAATTAACAATATGTCGTTAAAAAAGCTTGAGAATCAACGCAAAGTTTCAATATCTCGTATTACGGAAACGTATAACTTGGGAACAAAAGCTAAATCAGATAGTTCTTCCTTGCCAATTTTTAAGGCGTTTTACGAATCGTTAGATGATCACTATGAACAATTTAAAAACATTCATAATGACATCATAGGTCTCTTGAAAGACGACGACGATGATGAATTCGAAGTACAGGACAAAATTAGGAAAGATACGGATCTATTCTACCACCAAGCTAAAGTTCTTTTTTCGAGTTTATGTTTCGATTCAGTTCATTCAAATTTTACCCCCGCAACTTCACACTATTCACGTAGCGATGATCTGGGCCCTTTAAAGGTACCTTGCTTTAATGGAAACGTAAAAAAGTGGCCAACCTTTTACGATGTTTATTCTTGTTTGGTTCACGAAAACTCTAATTATTCCGATATAAGGAAATTTCAACATTTGCTAACCTTCCTTGAGGGCGAACCACTTAATATTTTAAGTTCTATAAAATTAACGGCAAGTAATTACGCAATCGCCTGGAAGGTATTAACAGATCGCTATCAAAATAAAAGACTTTTAGCCAGTACCTACTGGAACTCAATCTACTATGCAAATTCTTTAAAGGGAAACCAGTCAGCAAAGGATCTTAGAGTCTTGGTAGATACCTTTTCCGAGAATATTGCGGCGCTCGAAAATCTTGAATTTCCAGTAACGTCGTGGTGTTTTTGTTTATTTTCAATTTTATTATCAAAAATCGATCAAACCACAAGAACCGCTTTCGAATTAAAGTATAGTACTACCGAGATTCCAACATATCAAAATCTAATTCAGTTTCTTATTAACCAATGCCGTGCTCTTGAAACAGTACAGCTATCTCCCCAAAATACGCAAATGCAACCTTCGACTTCAAAACAGCAAAAACCAAATTATTCGAATTCTAGTAACCAAAAATATAATTCTTATTCAAATAATCAGTACAAATCAAGCCCTCCATCAAATTTTTTAGCGCATACGCACTCACAAGTATCAAATAAACAATCCAATATTCAATTTCGACAAAACCAACAACCCTATAAGTGCAAATTATGCAATAATTCTTTTCATCCACTCTCGCAGTGTGGTGTTTTTATTTCCAAATCTCCTTCAGATCGTTTTACTTATGTAAAACAACAATCGTTATGTATCAACTTTTTACGTTCAAATCATCAAGTAATCGACTGCAGTAGTACCTACAACTGCAGGGTATGTCGACATAGGCACCATAGTCTTATTCATCTATCGCAAATGACAGATTCAATCCGTCAGAATTTAAGTCAATCCTTTGTTAATTCAAGTTAAAATTCAAATCAAAATTCGAACTTAAATCAAAGTTTTAATTCAAATCAAGTGGCCGTGCCTAGCACAGGCACAAACTTATCGTATCAGAATTCAAATTCAAGTCTTAGCCAACAGAACCCTAGTTTTGTTCAACCCAGTTCAAATTCAATTCAAATCAATTCGAATCCAAATACATCTACAAATCAATACTCTTCGTTATCCACCTTGACGCCCCGGACGACAGTGCTTCTAGCGACTATAAAATTAGAGGTACTGGATAGTCGGGGTAACTACCAACCTGTCCGAGCACTTCTGGACAGCGGTAGCCAAGCTAACCTGATAAGCGAAGCTTGTCTTAACAGGTTAGGCTTGCCAAGAAACAAAATTTCGATCCCTGTTCTGGGACTAAATCAATCTTCATCGGCCACTAACGGCATTTCTACTTGCACTATTCGAGCCCTAGGCCAACAAGAGCCTACCTTTTCTATTCAAGTCTTCGTTTTACCGAAACTCTGTTCGAATATGCCCTCAGTACAGGTAGATTCATCCAATTGGAGTCATATTTCAAATCTAAAGCTTGCAGATAACCAATTTTACAACCCTGGTCCAATTGACTTACTCTTAGGTGCACAACTTTACACAGAAATCGTCCAATCAGGACGAATTCCAGGACCTCACGGCCTACCCTCCGCTTTTGAGACAGTTTTTGGGTGGGTCTTGATGGGCCAAACTCAAAACATAAATACTTCACCTCAAGTCAATTCTTACTTTACTTCCTGTGAGCAGTCTCTCGACTTTAATATTCGCAGATTTTGGGAACTAGAATCAATTAAGTCAAAAACGTTTCTCTCACCCGAAGAAAAAAGATGTGAAGAGATTTTCCAAAAAACTACCACTAGAGATATTTCGGGCCGATTTACTGTAAATTTGCCTTTTCGTCACATTGACCCTCCTGACCTAGGCCTATCGTCAATTTTTGTCTCTTGAATCTCGCTTAATAAAAAATTCAAATTTCTATAGTATGTACTCGGATTTTATGAGAGAATATCTCAAAAACGGGCACATGTCTTTAATTCCAAAATCCGAACCTAGACCTCAGTTATGTTCTTATTTACCACCAGTCCTTCGTCTTGACAAATCAACGACTAAACTCCGGGTGGTTTTTAACCCCTCGATTAAGGGTTCGAAAGGCCTAAGCATGAACGAAACTCTTTTAATAGGACCAAAATTACAAGCCGATATTTCCGAAATTCTATTAAAATTCAGATTTTATTCTATCGTATTTTTGACTGATATAAAACAGCACTTTTTACAAATTCAAATTAATCCAATTCATCGGGACTACCAAAGGCTACTTTGGCGATTTGATCCCAATGAACCCCTGCAGGAATACAGGCTTAATACAGTGACGTTTGGTGTTAGTTCAAGTCCCTATTTAGCTATTAGAACTCTTAGAGAACTAGCCATCCTGGAGGCTAAGAATTATCCTGAAGCATCTCAGGTCCTTTTGAATAACATTTTCATGGACGATATTTGCTGTGGAGCTAACTCTCTAGAAGGTGCTTTATCACTTCAAAAGGATCTCATAGCGTTGCTTAAATTGGGAAAATTT